>JAWZYV010011165.1:0-609861 GCA_038373885.1 Cheiracanthium punctorium
TGCAAGTCCTTTTATTTCTATTCGATCTATTATATTGCATAGCAAGGCTTAAACAACCACTTTCAGCCATCATGAGCTCCCCGTTAAAATCAAAATAAACTCGCTAGCTGCTAGCAGACAGGGTACAGCAGGGCAAATTCTACGTTACGTCATATTAATAAACCCCAGTGCTAAAAGACCTCTGATTGGTCTGCATTCGATATAATTGATATCGTCTCTAAAAGTTGTTTTGGAGAAAGTGATCGGGGTACTTTCTGACATCAGAGATAATGATCATCATTTTCTTCGAGTTTGCATACGAGATAGTGATACGATCATTATTTTTTAGAAAATGATCGTATCATTATCACTTCATTAGTTGAGTTGTCTGCATACGGGGGTAAATTGTTTTATCAATAAATTTTACTTCAAGGAGTATTTTTTATAATCGAGGACACCATGAAAATTTTTTAGAGGTCAAAGCATTTTCTTGGCTTAAAAGGTTGCAATCTATGGTAGCCTTTATGCATAATACCTTAGTACGAATATCTTTGGCATGTTGTTATAGAAACATTTTTTGCATGTCACTCCTTTACTAGAAAAGTACCCTTTGAAGTGTTTCTTTATATTATGGTGTTTTTTTATTTATGAATTGTGTATTTTCAAGATTTGTAACTGTAAACTTTTCAATAAATGTCCACAAGTCTTAAAAAAAAATGTAAAAGGTTCTTTTTCTTTTCTCCTGGTAGAAAAATTAAACCTTGAAGATATTTGTGGGTACTGAGCATTTGTATTTGTTCACAAGCTATTTTATATGTTCATAGCCCTATTTCCAGGGCTTGAAATTAGCAGTCATTAGTGCAACTGTAAATTAGCCATAGTCAGATAATGTAGACGCATGCCGTGCATGGATACATTCAAAGGTCTTGCAGATTGTTTTCCGGTCATTCCAAGTTTCTTATTTATTTTATAAAAAAAGATGGATAGTTACCTTACCTAAAAGAAATATTTTTTAGTCACTATGCCCAAGCGTGTTGCACAGATGTGTGCACTTATGCATATTATACACGCGTTCATATATTCATTTATCACGAGTATCTAGTGTTAAAAGTGAAAACAATAAATCTACACAACCAAGACCAGTCTAATCTAAATCAACAACAATATCAATCAATAACAATAAATCTACACGACATCAGAAATTAAAAATAGTTCTTAAAGGCCAGAAACATAATGAACTGAGGTCTTCTGTAGGATAAATCAATCGTAACAGCAAACAGCTTTCAGGTGCGAATGTTTACATATAGTTGATGAAAAATGGTGTGTGGGTATGTGTAAAAAGATAAAATGTCCTAATAGGATTTTATTCGGAAAATAATTATCAATTGTTCTTAACGGCCAGAAACATAATCGGCTGAGATCTTCCGTAATATAATCGATCATAACAGTGATATGATGCGAAATGTTTACATTTTGCTGATTGAAAATGGTGCGTGTAAAAATAATGTAAACAATCGCTTTTAATACGGAAAAAAATCATGAATTTCAGTGTTTTGCCGAATTCTGGACTTATATTTCTACAGAAAGCTGTCTGTGCATGTATAAACAATATTTATTATTACCTTTTGAAACTTTATATCACCTATGAACTTTTCTCTATAGAGCAATACGCGTTTTTCTTTCGCTGCAACTAGCTGAAATTGTTCATCTCCCGAAGCTTCATATAGACCTCTCTCGTACCTATATATCTCTGCGAAAGAGAAATCTTCAAGTACCAACGGATCCTCAAAAATACTCTTCATATTTTAATTAAATTTTGAGCGGTACAGTACACCTGCTACTTCCATATACTTAACATTGCCATGTGCGACGATTTACACTACTCAGCTGATTTCACTTCTCTTCTTCTTCTCGAAGTGAAAGTACCCCATTGTCCTCAATTGCTTTTTTAAATTTTGAGGACAAATCACAAAAACATACAGGATTGGGGACCAATAAGGTCACCATACGCCCCGAATTTTCGAGAATAGTCCCCAATTTCTTTTTTTTCGCGATGTGTCTTCAAAATCTAAAGAAGCAATTGAGAACAATTTTTAATTATTGTTTTTTAATTAGATTAATATTAACTATTTCCTTAATTATAAAATGTCCCCAATTTTCTTTCAAAATGGTGACATGTCCTCAGTTCTACGTACGAAAACATGGTCACCTTAAGGTAAGGTGACCAAATCTTTTTAACATAGAATCGGGGGCATGTCCCCGATTTTTAAACAAAACTGGGGACATTTATAATTAATGGGAAAATTAACACTAATTTAATTTTAAAAATGCAAATAATTAAAAATTATCCCCATTTCCTGTTTTACATTTTGGGGACAATTTTAAAAACGTCCTGAAATTGGGGACTGTCCCCATTTTCAGGACGTTTTTCAAATTGTCCCCTGAATGTAAAAATAGAACTGGGGACAATTTTTAATTATTGCATTGTTTTTCAATTAAATTACTGTTAATTATTGCATTAATTATAAATGTCCCCAGTTTTGTTTAAAAATCTGGGACATGCCCCCGATTCTGACTACAAAAATCTGGTCACCTTACCTTAAGGTAATCGGATTTTTAAAGAAAGAATTGGGGACAAATCAGCGAATTGGGGACAAATCCCGGGTTAAAGCGGAGTACAGGGAAAAACTCGCAATGCATCAAGGGAAAGCGGACCAGGAATCTTTCTACCCCGCATTTTTCCCCTAAGTAGGGGAAGCGGGGTAGAAAGCAGTGTAAGTCCCGGGATTTACTCCGCATTCTTGCACATGTAAACGTAAACGGGTCCATTGGGAACATTTTATAATGCATTCTGAAACAAAATTGGGGACATTTTATAATTAAAGAAATAATTAACACTAATCTATTTAAAAGACAACTTAATAATTAAAATTTGTCCTCAATTCCTTCTTCAATTTTCGAGGGCAAATCGCAAGAAAACACAGAAATTGATGACTGTCCTCGAAAATTGGGGACGTATGGTCACCTCATTCAAATAGAGCATTATTAACGTTCAAAAAATGGAGGAAACATGCTTGATTTCTTGTTAAATTGGGAAGAAATAACTGTTAATTAAAATTTTGTCCCCAATTGTTAATATTTTGGACACAAACTGAAAAAAGTTCAGAATTTGAGAACTGTCCCCAATTACTGTTTTGCACTTTGGGGACACAGAAGAATTTCAAAGTCAGGAAAACTTAAAACTGCCGCCTTTGCTTGTCCACCTTTAAGTTCCTTACTTTTGAATTTTCTGACCAAAGCAAGAACCCCGGTTTATCACCACCCTTGAACTTTCATCATATGGGACATAAGAACAAGGAGTTACCCCACTTTCGAACAAAGAGCAGTGAGGTATCCCCCAATTCTGAAATAAAAAATAGGAACATTTTATAAATTTAATGATTTTCTCAATTCAACTTCTATTTATTAAACTAAAGCATTATTAATATTCATGAAAATAAAGAAATTATGCTTGCTTTTAATTTGGGAAGAAAAATCAATTTTAATTAAAACCCTGTCCCCAATTGCTGTTTTACATTATGGGGACAAACTGAAAAAATCCTGCTGACCTCAATATTGAAACAAAATCTCGAGATATTTTATAAATTCAATGCTTTTCCCAAATAAGCTTCTATTTATTCAACAAAAACTTTGTTAACGTTCGTAAACTAAAAGAAATATAATTTTTTTAATTGGAAAGTATTAATTATAGTAATTAAAAAATCTGTCCCCGATTTCTTTGGGGACAAGTTTTAAAAAATCATGAAATTTGAGACGTTTGGCCACTTTGACTTTGGGTTCTCGTTACATAAAGTATTTCAATGGGAGAAACCCGATTCTTAACATTCGAAAAAGGTATTACCCTAGTAGCAATGACTGCTTGTTTTCTGCTCGGTCGTTCATCGACTCATCGTTAACTCATCGACTCGTCGAATTCAGTCATCGGCAAGTGCACTTTTGTTAATCTGCAATAGATGAATTTTTATTCATGGATAGAAGTGATCTAGACGAGCAGTTTCGCCGATGGGAAACCGAAAAACAATATCTTATCCGAAACTGCAGCTCTATAGTCAACGGGCCTTGCAAGTATCCCCAGTAGTTTACACTTTACCCAAATTCCTATAAATATTTGCGTAATTTAGATGTGCCTTTGCATAATCTAAGGGAAATTTTGAACAATTCTTGAATTAATCGCATAATTTACTTCAAATTTCTTGTATTGGGGTTGGGAGGGGGCGGGTATCCCCCCCCCTTTCCCCTTCCCACAAAATTTAAATTTGAAAAGAAATATTTACAAAAAATGTAAGTATTTATTATATAAAAATCGTTTGTAATATTTAAATAATTTTTTAAAAAAGTGTTTAAAAAAAGAAAAGAAAATCTATTTGAGCGTCAGCTGCATTATAAGAAAAACGGAAACTTCATTACAATGAGCAACTCTTTTGAAACCTCTTTAATGTAAACAGCATGAAGAGAAATCAGTTAATTTTTAAAAGTTATCCAAGAAATATGAAAGTTAAAATCACACTAAAATTGCTATACAATTGGCAATATTGTTTTTTAATTGTTAATTATGAATGTTGTTGCTACTTACATACATTGGTAAAAAGTGAAATTAATTTCTTACCAATCGAATAATTTGACTATTATTAATAATAGCTGAACAACACTTTGTCAAAATTTCACCCTAAGTCCCAATCTGAGACTAAAATAACCGGTACTTCACACTTTGCCTTGTACATGACGAGATTCGATGGTCTAGGGGTAGCGCGCTTATCTCGTAATCAGTTCGCTCAGTGTTCGGGCCCGGAGGAGGAACAATTTTTTTTTTTTTTTTTTTTTTTTTCAGAAAAACGGAAATTTAGCATACAAAAAACGAAAATATAATAAACAGAACGGACATTTTTTGAAAATTTTGCTGCCAGTCGTTTATTTTTTATTAACAAATATATTTTAAACAGTTTATCGGTTTCTTTTCGTTATTTCATCGGTGTCATCGGGAAACGATGATCGGCTTTATGGTCCCCCGAGCGGACATTTTGTACCAGTTGCCGATGAAATTTCCCCTTTTTTGGATGAAAAGCCGTGATCGGCCATTGCTCCTTCTCCTCGGATTTAACTGACCCGCCTCTCATCGACCGATGAGTTATTGCTACTAGGGTAAATTCAAGTTGTTAGATGATGGTAGTTGACTAAGGTGACCAGATTTTTGTAGTCAGAATCGGGGATATGTCCCCGATTCGACGGGGACGTTTGGTCACCTTATAGTTGACAGAACTGGTTTCCAGAGGCATTTTTATGTTTCGGAATAATTACAAGATATTTAGAACTGATGTTTTTAATACCCTTTTTCTGGGTTGAATACTATAGGAAGACAACAGGGAAAAGTTTGCAGAAAGGATGTGTAGTCGACTGTCACTCAGTTGATGTATACTCTATTCAGACATTTTTGTATACGTGTTACGGAGGAGTCAGGAGTTGGATTAAAATAGCTATGAAATGGAGAAGTGTGCTATGTGTTAAATTGAATAAATTATAATCACCCAACAAATTTGATACTATTCTTGGATGTCGCAGTCGATATACTGTAACAAGATTTTTTGGACTGAATGTCCCGGAGATATTTTGCTAGGAACATGTCCATGACTAGTTCAGCACTGTCCCTTAACCCTTTGAGGCGCAACCCTTTCCCAATGCTGAAAAAAGGGCAGCTGGCTGTGCGCGCACAGCCAGCTCTCGTCAAAAAAAGGGTCTCTAGATCTGTGGCACGCGATGACTGTTTCGATCGTCCGCCATCTTACTGGTAGTTAAGTCGAGCGATGGCAACGGCTGCCCTTTTTTCAGCATTGGGCAATCTATCCAGAATGTTCTCGCATTCTTCCATTTTTCAGCAGATGTCAGTGCTGTTAAAAATAATCATGACAAATTTTTTTACCGGAAATGACGTGCTAAAAAGTAAAGGATTCTCGTGGAGCCATGTCACCCGCAACTATTTTTATTGAAATCAAATCTATTCTTCGTGACTGGCAACAGTCAAAACGTCAAAGTTTGGTGATCCCAGAGCGGGAACACTGATGCATTAAAGGGTTAAACCCTGGAGAAAAAGATTAATGACACTGACTGGCGAGAATGAACAGAATGATTCAGCAGGAATGACAGCTCATAGCTGTACTCTGTCTCCCAATGATTTTTATCACAGTGAAGGCAAAGGGAGTGATCTATTTTTATATTTACATCTATGGATTCTTTAACGGGATAGAAACCTATCTTTAATGGTTTTTCATTTTTCTAATGGCAAACAGTAGTTGTTTATAGGCATTAGCTATACTAGGGCAGAAGTACAGATCACTTTTATATGGAGGTATCTAATAGGTGGACGAGCATTGCCTCCTATGAAGGGACAGAAGAAATGACACCCAAGTCCATGCCAGGAATCGAACTCGATGATATAATAGAATGGACCAATCCTGAATTTGTTCCGTAGATAAGGCGACGAAACGTCCCGAATTTCAGGAATTTTTCAATCGGTTCCCAGTTAGTAAAACAATGATTTGAGAAAAAATTTAATCACCATAAATATTTCTTGTTAATTAGAAATATATAAATTATGTTTATATTATTTTATGAATGTTAATAATGCTTATTTGAACAAATATAAGCTCTTTTGTGAAGAGCACTGAATTTACAAAGTGTCCCCAATTTTTTTTTCAGAATTGGGCACACTATGCTGATTTGTTCCCAATACTGAAACAAAATGGGGTCCTTTCACGTCGAGAAGAAGAAAACCCCTGAATACGTATATCACGTGATCTACCTCCATCGTCTGCTAGCAGCTAGCGAGTTTGTTTTGATTTTAACGGGATCTCATTATGGCTGAAAGTTGTTATTTAAGCCTTGCTAAGCAATATAATAGATCGAATAGAAATAAAAGGACTCGCAAAAATGTTTTAAAACATTTTAATAACGATATAAGTTCAGTAGTCAGTTTTGTAAAGATAATTTTTTCTACAAAGGCATACAGATTAAACTCGCAAAATAAATTTGCGATTTGCATTCGTTAGAGTTGGAATGTTAAAGTTTTATTGTGAGTATCTTTTAAGTTTTATTGTTTCTTTACGCCTTTATGTTAATTATACTCTTTTGCAATACATAAACTGCAATTCATATTCTTTCTAACACTGCTGATTAATGCACATTACACAGTTATACAGAGTGCATTGCAATAGCATTTTCTTTTCTTTTCCTTTTTTTTTTTTAAATCACAGGATTTCTTGTAATGTGCTTTTAATTAAGATACCCTACATTTATTACGTTAGTGTTTAAAATATACTACTGTAATATGTTGTACTTAATTAGTACATGTAAAAGTGCTCAATTTTCATCAGTTGATAAGGTGTTTATATTTTGTGTATATCTTAATATTCACCTAACTTTACGATCTATTTTAAGTTATGCATGTTTTACTTTGTGTGCTACATTTATTAAATTTATTTAAAATATTATAAATTATCTTGTTTAATTAACATACTACACAAAATGTTGGATAATTTATTAAACTACCCGATTATTTATTTCTGTCTATATAATAATATTCAAGCATTTTTGAAAAACTTTATTATTTAAGTTTTTCGTGTCTTCTAAATGTGCTAATTTGTTAATTTTATTATTTAAGATATAACTTTTTTTGTTTAATTAGCATAACTTGCAAGAATATCTTTCTCAACATCCTTGCAACAATATTAGGCGAACTCCAAGGAGCTGGTTTTGTAAAAAATATAATAGTTCAATAGTTCAATATAATAGTTCAATAGTTATAAGTTCAATTTTTTTATATTTAGTTTTCATTTAAGCTTGAAAGCAAGTACCGATGATTGAAGTGGCCGATGATTGAAGTGGGCGACTGCCCCCCTCCCGAGAAAAAAGGAATTAATGATAAGATCCTATATAATGAAAAGATGCTACTTTATTCCCATAAAATGGATGTGTATTAAAAACTTCCAACTAACCGCCACCACTCACAATTGCATAAACCTGTCAGTGCTTGAAAGAAAATGCATTAGTATACTGAATAGAACTTTCTTTTGTTAAATAGAGGTGATGTAAAATGAATCAATAATTTTTTATAAATAGAATTAATTTATAAAGAATAATCATGGAAATGTTAACTATTATTTACTGTCTAATGCAATTATAAATGTTCAAAATAAACATTTATGTTCAGTATTATGTATTAATAAAGCCAATTATTTAGGTAATTTACCTATGTATTGCTTTTTCATAACAAATGTTTGAATTTTTTTGTTTCCATGTTAAATTATCAGTTTATGGAATTATTTTTTTTTTTCATGGACAGAAATTTAAAATTTCATGCAAAGCCTGACTAAGTTATGAGACATGGGGTAGGCAATGCTCATGAGGGTCCCTTATAAGTTTATGTATTCACATTGGCATCCATAAGGGAGAGCATGAAAGGGCACTTGCCCCCCCCCCCTTTCTCTCCTTAGCCTAAAGATTTAGTATATTGTCTTATGATGTAAACAAAAGTGTATCATTAAGCAAAATCGAAACGGTACTTGCATATTATCCCAGCGGTCTGGCAAGACCAGTGATTTTGGCGAGAATGATCGCCTGGATAATACGTAAGTACCATCAGAAACCAAATTGTTATAAATGTGAAATTTGCCCTTATCTAGAAAAAATTTGTGACGTTTGCCCTCTCCTAAAAATACTTCTATGCTCGCCCATATGTATTCACACGTACATAATATGGTTTTTGTGTAGATTGATCATATATGTTCACATATGTATCATGCACTCCACATGCATTTCTACCATAGACAATATTTCTGTTTAATAATGTGGGTCCCAGGGCAGCTGTCCTGTTACTCCCATCTACACTTCCCTTAATTGAGCTCTGATTCAATGTTATTAATTTTTGAAGATTTATAAATTAGTTTTTATTTTCATTAAACTGTTGTATTTATAAAACTGTATAATTCTTTGGCAGTTGGTAAAGTATTGTGACATAGTGTTAAACTTTTGAGTTCTGTGTGCTGTGATTATTTTGTACTGTGAATTTATAAACAGTAAGTTACAATTTCGCTGTACATTCGAAGCAGTTTGCCCATTGTTGTGTTTAGTTTTTAATATTTGGTTATCGTTTTTAGATATTTGCTCATTCTTGTAGTTCATGAGTCATGATTCATCTTCTCATTCAAGTTTACAGCAAACATTATTAGATTGGTGTGTAAATGATGGTAAAGTACATTGTTATAAGTTCAATTTTTTTTTATATTTGGTTTTGATTTAAGCTTGAAAAGCAAGGACAGATTAAGGAAGGGGAGACCGCACGTGGCGTTATGCATTAGTATACAGAATAGGATTTTCTTTTCAAATAGAGGTGATATAAAATGAATTTTCAACTCAATAAAAAAAATTTATCATGTGACAATTTGAGTTTTCCTTAAAATTGTAGTCTTTAAAAATTTTTATTTTTAGGAATGTGATCGATACAGTTCATGCCTAATGAGTGCTTGTATAATTTTGCTGTACATTTGAAGCAGCAGCATTGTACTTGTACTTTTTTGGCTTGTAAAATAGGATGAAGTTATCTGCCCAGTTTTATAAGCTGCAAGAATAAAAGAAAGAAGCTGCAAGAGTAAAAGAAGATCAGCACAGGTAAGTGCTGAAGAGAGATGGCAATGTGATCTCTTAGTGTGAGTATCATGATTAATTAAAACAAATTTATAAATGTATTCTATGTATTTGTTATTAAAAAAATGGAAACATTCCAAAAAGTTTTAATTTGTTAATTGTCTCTTAAAGAAATGCTAAAAACAATGATCACTATTGTCCAATTGTAATGACACACATGTGTAGTCGACAATAAAATGTAAACATGGCGTGAAGACAGAAGCGTAGGCAGAAATTTTTCATCGGAGGGGGGGGTTACGACTACTGCAACTCACATATATGCATACATGTTTGTGATAAGGGAATGAAGAATATACATTTTGTAAGGGAAAAAATTCCTCATGGGGGGGAGGGGTTATGATCCCCCTAACCCCCCTCACCTTGGCTACGCCCCCGCGTGAACACCTATTCATTTTGTCAAACAGAGCAAACCACTGATGTAAGGTCCGTGGAGCAAGCTATCTCATCCCTCCTTTCTATAGAACCAACCTACTATTCATTAAAACAGATGTACAATTCTTTTCATAGCCTGATTGAAACACACTTGTATTTTCATTGTGGAAGTAATGGAACAGCTTTAGTATCGCTCGCCCGCCATTTCTTTTTTGCCAAGCCAGTGCAAAGTATTGTGTTTTGTAAAAGGTTTACCTTTCAAACTCTTGACGAAGCTCTCCAGCTCCAGAATAGTGGCTATCCTTTTTTCTAGACACAAAAACATATCACACTTTTATCCATAGTTACTACGATATTACAGAGGGTGTTCATATATTTTTGTAACGATTTTGATTTTCTCCGTGAAGTTAAATATTAATTTGAAAATAAAAATGTGATTGGCATCAAATTGTAATAAGGCTTATTTATCGTCTGTAGCATTAAAAATATTCTTCTTTAAAATGTTGCTGAAAAATAAACAATGGATCGAAGGCTATATTTTTTCGCTATCTGAAGAGAAATACTCTTATTCAGTTATTAAGAAAAGATGTCAAAATCATGGTTTTAATATTTCTACACGTAAAATAAGTGACATAATTAATATGAAAGGAAAGAAACGTCAAAGTTTATATTTCATTGGGGAAAAGGCAAAAAATGCATACCCAACAAAGGTATGTACACTAGAGATGAGTTCGGGCTCATTTTTTGAAGCCTGAGCCCGAGAACTTTTAATCCAAGCCCGCCCGAGCCCGAGCAATATTATTTACGCCTGAGTCCGAGCCTGAAATTTCAGCTAAAGATTAAAAAAATTCAGTTACTTCATTGATAGAATACAATAAATTTTGATGTTCTTGTAAATTAACGGCAAATATAGTTGCAAACTCTCAATGCCCTTTCTAATTCTTTATATCCATGTTTATCAAATAACGTCCGATCTGATGGCTAACTAAGTAATAAAAGCCGCTTTTCTGAAATACCCAAAGAGCTTGACCATACCGTGCCACTATTTTTTTTTATAAGTACTTTTATTTTACTCATGAATCACTTTTTAAAATCTGCTTCAAGGAGTATGTTAAATAAATGAGAAATTTCTCACGAGCTCGAGCCCGCCCGAGCCCTAACGCAATTGGGAATCACAGAGCCCGGGCTCGGGCTGAGCCCGTCTCATCTCTAATGTACACCTCTTATTAAATCTGAAGTCACATCTCATGTTTTAAAGGAAAATCCAACTACCCAAAGAACTATCGCAAAATCTTTAAATATCTATGTAGGAACTGTCAACAAAATTATAAAACCTGATTTAAAGTTAATCAAAGCAAAAAAACATGATGTTCATCACCTAACACCAAAACATGTTTCTCAGCAGGATGTTTGAAACTTGCTCCTTTGTCTAATGGATCCCCGGCATCCAATCGGCAGATACAACCCCCGTCAATTCGCACCCTGGTTATAACATATTATTATTATTATATATATATATATATGCTGTATATCCCAGTGTATAACACACATCAGTAAATTGAACATGTCTTACGATAGTAATTATCTTTTGTAATATAATGCATATTTGTAATATTCTTTTATAATTTTTTTCTGCGGATATAAGAAACACATGATCCGTTTTCATATCCGTATCTGCAGATATAAAAACAAGTTATCTGTTTACAGATCCATATCCACATATCTAACTTAACGATCCAGCACACCTTTACTTGATATCACAATGGACACAGGTTTTTCTTATTGTTACCAAGTGACAATAATCAGACATAACAAGAAGATGTAATAATTTTACTTAAATATTATCAGTGTTCATTTTAATACAGTAATATATATATGTATTAAAGAAACTTACATAGTAAAACAGACAGTAAATTTGTACTTATATTGAAGTGTGTTCTATTGGGGGGGGGTGATGTTGGTCGCCTACATGTGGTGCCCCCTGTTCTCGCTAAACGACTGACACTTGTCACCCTGTGCAGCCTTTGATCAATCTTCAGCGACAAGTACATCTTGCTGCTTCTTTCTTGACTTTTACTCTCCAGCAACGGTCCTTTTAGGGCCTGGTCATGTCTATTTCTCAGCTCAAAATTCTTTTTTGGAATGCTGGTGGTCTTATGCAGGACAAGTTCACTTGTATAAAACTAAAAGATACAGCTTACCTTTTGCGATTAACTCGAACATTGTACGCTTTGGCAAGTTATCTCTTCTTGGTGAGGTAGCACACTTCACTGGCAATTACAGATTTATTTTTAGAGTATCCAACAGATTTATTTGAGAAGGCAGAGATATGAATATTTCTGTCATTCCCAAAAAATCAGTTAGCATATTGTTCTTAAACTATACGACTGAAATCCATAAAAGCACCGATTCAATCCTGTAATTTAGTAATTATTTTCATTTGAAATATTTAAAAATTTATTTTTGATAAAGCAACGTGAACAGGAGCAAAAAAATAGATAAACTATATACTATAATATATTATTTGTATCTAACCAGTCATGAGATGTGGGAAAAAAAAAAAGAGTTCACACACATACACACATGGAAAAAAAAAATGTATTAGTACACTAGGGATTTATTTTGATTTTTTAATCTGAGAAGGAGTTTGTAAAAACAATCTTGGGAATTTGTTTAAAAAAAAGAATATACTAGTACTCAACTACATACAGCACTTATCAATATTTTTTAAATTATAGAAGGTGTTTACAAGAAAAATAAAATCTTGAAACCCACTGTTAAAGCATATCCAGTAATTTCTTAAAATCAGGGATTGCACATACATGTGTTACGTGCAATAGATATATGTTAAAACATGGAATTCAAAACTATTCAGCATTCTTGTGTACAAGGTGATTCAAAATTAGAGGGACAAACTTTTAAGAAATGCAGGTTATAACAAGACAGTCCAGAATCACAAAGCGATGAGAGGTCGGAAACATAGTCTTGAACCTTTTAATAATCACTTAGAAGACATGTTGAAGTAACAGTGAAATTTCTGGTCCGGTTTTTTCAAAAACTAATGCATCTTTCACAAATGGCACTTCATAAAAATTGTTAATTCAGATTTTTTTAATGATTACATTGATGAAATTGTCAGCAGAGAGCCCATTCTTTATGAAACTTGGCTAAGAAATTAGATGCACAGTTCAGCACTTCTTCTAATGTGATTATTAACACATACATGAAGAAGACATTTCCGGTGCCACATTGATATGTGATTCTGAGCCATCTTGGTGTATTCTACCCTTCCTAAATGTTTGTCCCTCTAATTTTGAATCACCCTATATACCACCTGGGAAAGAGTAGTGTCATAGCACAAATGCTGTTCCTATGTTACTACTATCAATGAATCAAAAAAAAAAAAAAATATGTAAATTACCTTAAGTTAGGGGACTAAGTTTCCAAATTATGTGGCTGTTGGTGTGTGCAATAGAATACAAATTTCTATAGAAGTTAAGACCTATTGAACTGTTATATTTTTTACAAAACCAGCTTCTTGGAGTTCGCCTAATATTGTTGCAAGGATGTTGAGAAAGATATTCTTGCAAGTTATGCTAATTAAACAAAAAAAGTTATATCTTAAATAATAAAATTAACAAATTAGCACATTTAGAAGACACGAAAAACTTAAATAATAAAGTTTTTCAAAAAATGCTTGAATATTAGTATATATACAGAAATAAATAATCGGGTAGTTTAATAAATTATCCAACATTTTGTGTAGTATGTTAATTAAACAAGATATTTTATAATATTTTAAATAAATTTAATAAATGTAGCACACAAAGTAAAACATGCATAACTTAAAATAAATCGTAAAGTTAGGTGAATATTAAGATATACACAAAATATAAACACCTTATCAACTGATGAAAATTGAGCACTTTTACATGTACTAATTAAGTACAACATATTACAGTAGTATATTTTAAACACTAACGTAATAAATGTAGGGTATCTTAATTAAAAACACATTACAAGAAATCGTGTGATTTTAAAAAAAAGAAAAGAAAATGCTATTGCAATGCACTCTGTATAACTGTGTAATGTGCATTAATCAGCAGTGTTAGAAAGAATATGAATTGCAGTTTATGTATTGCAAAAGAAAATAATTAACATAAAGGCGTAAAGAAGCAATAAAACTTAATAGATACTCACAATAAAACTTTAACATTCCAACTCTAACGAAAACAAATACAAATCGCAAATTTATTTTGCGAGTTTAATCTGTATGCCTTTGTACAAAAAATTATCTTTACAAAACTGACTGACTACTGAACTTATATCGTTATTAAAATGTTTTAAAACACTTTTGCGAGTCCTTTTATTTCTATTCTATCTATTATATTGCTTAGCAAGGCTTAAATAACCACTTTCAGCCATCATGAGATCGCCGTTAAAATCAAAACAAACTCGCTAGTTGCTAGCAGACGATGGAGGTAGATCACGTGATATACGTATTCGGCAGGCTGTGACGTCACGTGAAAGGACCCCATTGGGAACATTCTATAAATTTAATGCTCTCAGATGAACTTTCACTTATTCAACTAAAATTTTATTTTCATTTATTTTTCCGCATTATTACTTATTACGCTGAGATATTTTCATACTGCTTTGACACTACTCCCATACAACTTCAAAAAGACTTCCTGGAAAGAATCAGGGCTCTGCATACAGAAGAAGCATTGAATGGCTTGTGTCACTTCAGCATTGCTTTCAAAGCACCTTCTGTAAAAAGTCAAGCAGAAGCAGATGGAAGTCACTAGATGCAAGATCAAAACTAAATGGTGAATTGTCAAGGTACTCCCATCCAAATCTAACAATCTTTGCACGATTTGTTGGCGGTTATGGATTTCTGCTCCCCAATACTCCATGTGTCCATTCATAGCAGACAACAGCTGTCACTTCTTCTTTTGATCACGTATTTAAAATACACCTTCTCTAAATATCTAGTGGAACCAGACCCAGAGGCTCATCTCTGCTTTACACAGGCGTTGTGACAGCACCATCAGCTTGATTGCTTTCAAATGATACCCAATGGCATATGGGTGTCTTTCACATTTAACCACTGTCTCATTTCCCCCATTGCTTTTGATTTCCTGGGGAAAACTAGAAACAAATTATTTACTATGAAACATGTCCTTGAACTCGCCCTCATATGGCTTTCACTATGATATCCACTGGGAAAGCAATGGACAAGTTCTGGAGGTCTATAAGGACATTTACAATTTATTCCCATGGACTTTTAAAATGAAATAAATTGGGCACCTAAAAAGTAGAAAGACATTCTATGAATATTCATCACATAATTTCAAAGTTTTAATTTCATGCTATATGGATAAGTTGTTTTTCTCACATAATGAAGTCTTTTGGAAAAATTAAAAAGCTAAGTTGCCATAGTTTAATAGGTATTACTTTTTAAATAAACTTGAAAACTTAAAAAAAAAAGAATAATGAATTCTTTAACAGGAAATCTGATTGTGCTTTGGTTTTCACAAATAACAATTATTCAGGTTTAAATTTCATGAAATAATTGGTTAATGAACTTTTAATTAGTAAAAATAGATTCTATTGAGTTCAATTACTTGGCATATCATTCACTGAACTGACATAATGCCTTTAGTATGACAACTTTACCATGAAGTCTTTAAGGTTGGCAAAAGGATAATATATTAACCTTGGAGTAAGAAATCTAGGGATATGAAACAAGACCATAAGATGAGACAAGACCTTGGTATGGAAGACGAGATAGCAGGTGTGAACCACACAACAAAAGAACTGAAGACCACAAGGCAAAATCTTGGGGTGCAAGGCGAGATCTCGAAGCAGAAGAAAAGAACTTTGGGTGCTATTATAATGAACTAGCAAGTTTGTATTTAGAGACTGTAAAGTAATATACTAGCCTCTAAACAAAACCAGCTGGTTTCTACTTTCTCTTCCTTGTGTTGTGTTTAAAAATGGAACTCCAACCAGACCTAGAAGGAAAAAAAATTGAATATTAAAACATTTTTTAATTTTTAAGAAAGAGAAATAAACAAATCTGCAGTATCAAGAATAATGACAACAGAGCAAATGAGCAGGTAAAGCAACAAGAAAATTTCAAAATTACAAAAATATTTTATCTATCAAGTTATGTGAAAAACTAAAACATTCTTTAATTTTGAAACTACATCATGAGTTAGTATTATGCTCTAAATCAAACTTCTTCGATAATTTCAAAATTGAGATACCTTACATTACATTCTATGTTCTCCATTTTTGATTAATAAAGAACAGATTAAACTTTTTTGTTTGTGTAATATTAACTGAAGATGACTCTTACACTACTGACAGTAACAGACAAGATCATGGTTTAAGAGATGAGATCTCAGGGAAAGACAAAACCTCAAGGTGCAAGATGACTTTGAAGGGACATGAGACATCAGGCTACAAGATAACACCTGAGTGCGGGACAACAGCTTGAGCTACGAGATGAGACCTTGCTATAAAAGACAAAACTACAAGGTGATAAATCTTGGTGTGCAAGATGAGACCTTGAGGTGCAAGACAAGACATCCTTGTACAAAACAAGACTTTGAGATGCAATATGAGACCTTGAGGTACAAGACAAGATCTTGATGTGCAAGATGAAATCTCAGGGCTGACATTAGGATGTGAATTAAGACCCCAAATTGTGAGACTAGAAGTTAAGGTGACTAATAAAAGTCAAGACAAGCCTGGTAATCAAGAAAAAGAGCTCAATATGTAAGTTAAGACCTTGAAATATGTAACAAAACTTTAGGACACAATGCAAGACCTTCAAGTTTGAGAAGATGCAGAAGATAAAGAGAGATCTTGAGGTACAAAACAAGTTTGAAGTGAGACTTCAGGGGTTAGAAGAAAGGTCGGGGTGCCAGATGTCTCAAGATCTAGAGAATGAGAAAAACCGCCAAGTCAAAATGAGACCTTGCTGTATGATGAGAGACCCCAGTGTACAAAACAAGACCTTGCAGTAGAGATGTGACAGGAATTTTCATTGCAAGGTGAGCTATGTGGATATATAAGAAAAATTTGGAGTACAAAATGAGACCTTGAGGTGAACAAGGCAAGACAAAACATAGAGTATGAACCAAGACCTCTGAAAAGTAAGAGAAGTCCTTGAGATGTATGACGAGGCCTTGGTAAGTAAGAAAAGACCTCAGGATACAAGATAAGACCCCCCAAGCTGCAAGATGAGACCTCAGGGTGCAAGAGACGACCTTGAGGTACAAAATGAGACCTTGAAGTGAAACTCACAAGTCTCATTTTACCTTGTGAATGGCAAGATGAAACCTAAGAGTGCAAAATGAGACCTCTGAGTGTAATATGCAACATCACAGAATGTGAGACAAGACTGGAAAGTAGAGACCTCCAGGTATAAAAAGAAACTTCAGGCTATAATAAGAGACCTCAAGGAGTGAGATGAGGCTTTAATGTGCAAGATCAAACTTTGGAGTGTGAGATAAGATGACATGGTACAAGACAAGACTTCAAAGTATGTGACAAGATGTTAGGGTGCAAGAAAAGATCTGAAGGAATACAAGAGACTTTGAGGTCAGGATGGAATATCAGCTTTCTAGACAAGACCTTGAAATGAGGGATAAGACTTGAAATTGAGGATGCAAGAGGAAATCAGAAATGAAACAGAATGTCTCAGAATTAGAGATGGGACTTTGGATTGTAACACAAGATCTTAGGGTGACACCAGAGTGCAAGATGAGATTTTAGTAAGCAAGACAAGCTCCAAAATATGAGATGAGAATTCCAGGCGTAAACAAGACACTGGGGAGCAAGACAAGATTTCAGGATTGTGAGAACAAAAACTTGAGATGCAATTTGAGACCTTGAGATATAAAAATGACTTAGGAGAACAAAATAAGAGCTCCAAGTGTGAGACAAGACCTTGGGGCAAAAGCTAGAATGCTCTGTATGGGACAAAAACTTAAAATAAAAAACAAGACTTTGAGGGTATGATACAAGATCTTGGAGTATATGATGAGACTGAGGTGAAAACTTTGAAAGACAAGACTCGTAACTATGAGACAAGACTTCAGCAAGTGCTGACAAATCAGACTTCACACGAATTGTCAGGCTGCAAAATGAAATGTTGATGAGCACGATGAGACTTCAAGATAATAGAAGGAAGAGTTTGAAGTATAACATTTTTCAAGGTGTGAGATGAGACCTTGATATGCAGAATTAGATGTCAGAGTGTCAAGTCCTTGAGGTACAAAACAAGATCTCTCTCTAGGTGTGACATGTAACTTGGTAAGCAAGATGAGACGTAGTTAATAAACATTTGTTGCTGCTATTGCCTTTTATTTTCCTTTTCTAGCAATGAAAGTATAACTGGGATACAAGTAAACTTTTCTTAGTAATTTAATGGTTATATAGGACAGAAGTAGAATATGGCATTTTCCACTGTTACATACTCCTTCTTTTCTACCTTACATTTGAAGCTATAGACTACTGTGAGATCATACTATTGGTAAAAAATATGAGTTATGGGGAATGCTGTTGAGAACTTTTCAGAGATGAAGGTTTTAGTTTCATTATATATAAAATAAACATATATAGGGTGGTTATAAAATAATGTGAGGTGTTTAGAGGGCTTTAACGAGTAAAGTATTGGACAAAACATGACAAAATTTTATAGGGGTATGCAGTAAATCATAAGGGTTTGATTTTTATGTAAAAAAAAGTTAATGTCAGAGTCGCATCTAGGGGAAATGTTTGTCCTGTTTACAATGGTGGCTTGTGGGTTAGATGGAGGTTTAAAAAGGCAATAAACAAATTTCAAAAACTAAATTTGGAAATTCAAAGCTACTTACACGTTGAAATATATTAGCATATTCAGGAGTTAAAGGCAAATAATGCACTGAACTTAAAAAATAATAATTTCTAGTCTTACATTTTGCCCTCTGGCTAAGTTTTAGCAAATATGTTGGCTTGAGTATTTTCATTTCAATTTTTCTTTCCAAATACAATGTTGAAAAATGTCATTGATTTAGTTTTGTAACACTTATTTTATTGCTATCTTATTTATTTATACTAGTTCATAAAGAATATTGTACTGAAAAATGATAAAAATAACGAAAATAATAAGAAAAAAATTAGCAAACAAATCTAACATAACAAGCCAAGGGAGTATTAGGAAAAGATAACTGCAAAAAAATATTCCATGTGTACACTGAAAATGTGTGAATGGAATGATATTAGCAGCGCCCAGCTGCTCCCGTGACTCTCTCCACTTCTGTTCTCAGAGACCAGTCCGGAGGTCATTTCTCCGTTTGCATATGTGATCGATTAAAAGACCTCATGCTTTCTGCTGTAGTAACCTACAATATAATTCGTTATCTTTGATGAGCATATTTAATAATAGTGTGTGGGGGGGGGGGGAACACTCACATTTTAAATTCACAAAAATCTAGAAGTACTTAATATTTTTTTTAAAATTCAATTTGTTAATGTGTTTATTTTGAATATTTTTCTTTGGGGGTTCACATACTCAGGTGCTGAAATAGAGGAGCCGCCAGTGCCTTGTGTGTTTATCAAATAAAATACATCAATCTGCAACACATATACATTGTCACTTAGAATGACCTGCCACCCATCAGCCTAAATTCCACGTGTAGATAATTGGCCATAACCTCACAATGCAACACATATACATTATATCACTACTGAAGACACTATTCGATTTGATTCTTGAAACTATTCAATATCCTGCAGCAGCCTAGTTAGCTTAAGTATTTTGCAGGGTGACAACCATCCTTGCCTGGACTGCTATAGTTCCATATATGCTAAAGGGTACTGGTGCACATAAAGTTCATTGTGGCTCCAATATTCACTATGTTTTCAAACGATACCTGGAGGTGCTAATCCAGTTACTGGTCATTTTAAAACATTCTATTGATTTGTAAAATATTATGAAAATATAAATAATGTATGCAAAACTAGAAACTTTATATAATAACATAGCTATACAATAGGTATATACAAAAAACCCAATAATAGTAATAAAACAATAAAGAATACCTCTAAAGCAAAATTCCTCAAAATTACAATCTAGCTGGATATTTACACAAATAAGTCTCTTATAAAGCTGTATAAGAAAAATATGATTTTTGATGAAGGAAAGAATTATAGAAAACACACTCAAATTCTAATTAAATTTAGTGTATTGCAAATTATGATGCAAAATACAAATTGTTTTACATTTTCTACATTCTTTCATTATTCCCTACTTCTGAGAAAACATGCTTGCTATAAATACAATGAAACCTGTACATATGATATAGCAGGAGTGCAGCAAATGTTTTTACTCCCAATTTTTCACCCAATCCATATAAAGATTTCCCCAAAATTTTACAATATGTTAAGACGTACAAATTCTGTATTACCATAGATATAATATTTGCAATGTACAAGTTTCATTTTTAAAAACCTAAAACTGAACTTTTATCATGCCTAGGTATTTAAACAGTAAACTAAGTTAACAACCCAAGTAAGTATTGCATATGTACACTGCTACAATCCATGTTTATAAAATAGCAGTTGGTCCAAGCTAACAGAAAGCAAACTGCTGATTGGTGAAAAAGTTAAAAAGCACTTCAAAAATGAGAAACTTTAAGAATTTTGTAATTCACAATTAAAATCAAAATTAGCTGTATATTTTTCTGTAAAATTTCCCCAGATGACTATAATTTCCTCCAATCCCTAAATGGCTGTTTCGGACATATTCTGCATACCTATGATACAGTCTCTTATGATAACCTGTTTATATTGATATTTTCCTTCATCCCAATGAAATACCTATTTACTCAATGCATTTTGAAAGGTCTACAATGATATTCACTTTTTACATGCACCTGTGCATAATAGTAATTTGAAATCATACAAAAAATTTTGTATAATGTGATTTTTTTAACATTACCCATGGTTAAGAATGTGCAATAGCAATAGACTGCACAAGTCAATTGGGAGTGAAAAAAGTTAGTAAACTTCTTAAGCTATTTATTAAATGACTTGTTCGAAGTATGTTTCTGATGTGCTAAAGTCTATCTATTTGTGATGGCATGGCATAAAATATTGGCGTTCAAAGAAAATTTCTTTTTTTTTTTGTGTGATGCTATAATAAAAGAAAATTTGTACATGCACCTTTTATACATATTGACAGAAAAATTTTATACAGTTTTCACTTTACTGAATCGTGAAAGAATGTGCAAATGTAGTACATTTCTGCTCCAATTCAAAAGAAGGTAATTAAATACATACGTATATGAGTTAAACTTCATTTCTACAAAAAAATACTCATCCCCCAACTTTCTCGAAGTCACTGCATAATACTTGCCTATTAATGACTGAAATGTTATTCTGCTAGATAAATATATTTTAGCTTTATTTTTGATAACTAGATTCTTTAATGTTAAAATAATGCACTAAAGCTTAACCTGTCTACAACAATTTTTTTTTAGGTCCCTACAATATCACTATATGTAGGTTTCACTATAGTGATAGAAGACCCCAAGAATCTTTTAAATTTAATTTAAGAGTTGATGAAAATTTGTGAGGTTTTTCACTGTCTAAAAGTTTTTTTTTTTTTTTGCAAGTTTGCACAAAATTGGAAGTTTTAATATATCAAGCATAGCAGAGAGCCTAACCTGTGTCATGGCTGACTGGGATCTTCCCTTCCCCGGCTATCCAGACGACACAGAGAACAATAGGAAACCCCGTATAAGCGGTAGTTCGCATTCCTTCCGCCGTGGCGTAGTTATATGTCCTGAACAGAGCGATTTAAAGGGCCAGTCCATATGATTAAAAGGGCATTAAAACTGTCAAAAATGCTTGATTAAATTTTTTTGTTGTTTTGTTTTGTTTAAACAGAATGTATCTTTATCTATAAATATTTTGAAACGTTTCTTCATCCATGTACATATTGAAATAAAATTTAAGAAATTGTTAGTTGGTTAATGCTTTTAGGAGCTTCTTCAACATGTAATAAATTAATAATAAATAAATATATTAATTTATGTTTTATTTAAATCTTCAGAAGACTGTAATACTTTTTAAAGACTTGTTTTTCGGAACTCCTACATATTTTAATATATTAATACAGCATTCTCCCTATACGTAAAAAACACTCAAAATACTGGGGTTAAACGATAAAATAAATAAAAACTTTGTGAAAAAAACACACATAAAATGTAACTTATAATAGTTACGATCGTTTCGACCAAAAAATTCTTTCGGTCTGCATCAGAAAAAGTCCGAGACGCAGGGGCGTAGCCAGAGGGGGGCTGCTGCCCCCGCCCCGAAATGGGACAATTTACTTAGCTTACAATTTGATATTTAGCTTACAATGAACTTTAGCTTTTTAGCTTTAAATTTAATACCCAGCCCACCCCGAAATAAAATCCTCGCTACGCCACTGCGCGAGACGAACGTTTTTGTCTGATGAAGACCGAAAGAATTTTTTGGTCGAAACGATGGTGACGTATTATAAGTTACATTTTATGTGTGTTTTTTTCACAAAGTTTTTATTTATTTTATTCTGCCTATACTTCCGTGTATACCTATGTTCGTGTCAGTGGCGTAGCCAAGGGGGCATAGGGGGTTACCAACCCCCCTCCGATGAAGAATTTTTTGCCATACAAATGCATATTCTTCGCTCCCTTATCACGTACACTTATACACAAATGTGAGTTGCAGTAGTCGTACCCCCCCCCCCTCCATGAAAAAATTCTGGCTATGCCACTGGTTCGTATTAATAGGTTTTGGTTTATTTATTGAGGTTGGGACGCCCGACCAGGGTAGAAAATTTCTAGAGGCGGTATAACGTCTATGGTTAACTTATTTTAAAAAGATTAAAATATCATGGAGTTTTGGGCGGTTTTCTCCAGATGAAACATGAATATGCCTTAGAACCCCCTTAAAAAGTCCTCCGACCAAGCCCTCCACCCTTCTGCTTAGGTGTATTATTAAAAAAAAAAGAGGAAAATTCTCTATGCAAATTATTCAGGAGTTAAGTTAAATTGTTTAAAATTACTCTAACAGATTAAAATAATAATAAATAAAAATATGAACTTTTTCTGGAGGATGGGTTCAGTTATCTAAACAAATTATACTGCAACAAATAAATAATTAAGTAAATAAGACACTGAACATGGTAGATGGTGGAAGCGTTACGGTCCCCTGTTCGGGCCTACCGCGCGGCTGTCGATCTAACGGTCTGTAGTTTTGTTCGGTCTCCTATAGATAGAATTTGAATACTCGTTATTCATAAGGGATGTTCGCAGTGGCGTAGCGTAGGTATGGCGCTCGTCCCGTGCAGAAAATTTTTGCGGGCGGTAAACCCCTATCGTTGACTTACTTATTTTAAGAGATTAAAATGACATTTTTTAATCTTTATATAAATAAATAAATAAGTAACTAAATTTCGACACTGAACATGGTAGATGGTGTAAGTGTTTAGGTCCCTCGTTCGGGCCTACCGCACGGGCACCATTTATCCCAGCAAACTTAAATTATCTGTTCTGGGACATGTGCGAATTTGAAGCAGAGTTTTTCATTTGAGTCAGTGGTGCACACCAGGAGGGGGTCCGGACCCCCCCTCCAAATACCATTTACAAATTGTTATTTATAATAAGATTTACCGTAAATCAAACTTTAAAGTAAGAATGCCCCCCCCCTTCCCAGTAGCTGAACCCCTACCATTAGAAAGCCATTGCTACATCTGTGGTAATAATGTTAAATGCAAATCATCAAAGAATTGACGAAATTAAAGTGCTGCATTGGAAACATTTATTACGCAATTTCAATAACAAAGAATTATTAAAAAAAAAATTACAAAGGTTTCATTTAAACTTGAAATGAAAACATGAATTCATTTTGCTTATTGGTAACACTTCCACCATCTACTATGTTCAGTGTCTTGTTTATATATATATATATATATATATAAAGATTAAAAAATGTCATTTTAATCTCTTTAAAATAAATAAGTCAACGATAGGGGTTTTGCCGCCCGCAAAAATTTTCTGCACGGGGCGAGCGCCCCATCCGCCCCACCTACGCTACGCCACTGCGAACATCCCGTAGGAATAACGTGTATTCAAATTCTATCTGTAGGAAACCGAACAAAACTGCAGACCGTTAGATCGACAGCCGCGCGGTAGGCCCGAACGTGGGACCGTAACGCTTCCACCATCTACCATGTTCAGTGTCTTATTTACTTACTTATTAATTATTTATTTATTGCAGTATAATTTGTTTAGATAACTGAGCCCATCCTCCAGAAAAATTTCATATTTTTATTTATTATTTTTGTTAATCTGTTTAAAGTAATTTTAAACAATTTAACTTAGCTCCTGAATAATTTGCACAGAGAATTTTCCTCTTTTCTTTTTAATAATACGCCTAAGTAGAAGGGTGGAGGGCTTGGTCGGAGGACATTTTATGGGGTTCTAAGGCATATTCATGTTTCATCTGGAGACAAACGCCCAAAACTCCATGACATTTTAATCTTCTTAAAATAATTTAACCATAGGCGTTATACCGCCTCTAGAAATTTTCTGCCTGGGTCGTGCGCCCCCCCCCTTACGCCACGCCACTGCGAACATCCCCCACTAATCTGAAATTTTGTTTCTGATTGAAATGTAAACGCATCCTTTCACAAATCTTTGCAAAGCGAAAGTACTACAAAATTAGTTTTTCTTTTAAATATTTCAAAATGAAAATTGGCCTAAAAATTGGATTATTTTTTATCTTAAAAATTCTCCGACGAATGAATAAGGAGTCCCCGAAAGGGGAGGGTCACTGGCTCCCTGACAGGGGGCACATGTACCCCCCCAGATCCCCTGCTGGTGCCTATTTTGATTATTAGAATAATTCGTTAAAGCACAAAAAGATTAAAATTTATCCTTGCCATGGGTATACTAATCCAAAACCTAATAATACGAACCGGTGGTGTAGAGAGAATTTTTCCTTGGGGGGGGGGGTTTACGACTACTGCAACTCACATTTGTGTATAAGTGTGTGTGATAAGGGAGCAAAGCATATGCATTTTGTATGGCAAAAAAATTTCTCATCGGAGGGGTCTGACCCCCTATGCCCCCTTGGCTACGCCACTGACACGAACATACGTATTCCGTATTGCAAAATAAAAACTTTGTGAAAAAAACACACATAAAATGTAACTTATATTACGTTACCATCGTTTCGACCAAAAAATTCTTTCGGTCTTCATCAGACAAAGACGTTCGTCTCGCGCAGTGGCGTAGCGAGGATTTTATTTCGGGGTGGGCTGGGTATTAAATTTAAAGCTAAAAAGCTAAAGTTCATTGTAAGCTAAGTAAATTGTCCCATTTCGGGGCGGGGGGCAGCAGCCCCCCTCTGGCTATGCCCCTGCGTCTCGGACTTTTTCTGATGCAGACCGAAAGAATTTTTTGGTCGAAACGATCGTAACTATTATAAGTTACATTTTATGTGTGTTTTTTTCACAAAGTTTTTATTTATTTTATCGTTTAACCCCAGTATTTTGAGTGTTTTTTACGTATAGGGAGAATGCTGTATCAATATATTAAAATATGTAGGAGTTCCGAAAAACAAGTCTTTAAAAAGTATTACAGTCTTCTGAAGATTTAAATAAAACATAAATTAATATATTTATTTATTATTAATTTATTACATGTCGAAGAAGCTCCTAAAAGCATTAACCAACTAACAATTTCTTAAGATTTTTTTCAATATGTACATGGATGAAGAAACGTTTCAAAATATTTATAGATAAAGGTACATTCTGTTTAAACAAAACAAACAAAAAATAAATTTAATCGAGCATTTTTGACAGTTTTAATGCCCTTTTAATCATATGGACTGGTCCTTTAAATCGCTCTGTTCAGGACATATAACTACCCCACGGCGGAAGGAATGCGAACTACCGTTTATACGGGCTTTTAGACCCGTTTGGAAAGCCGGGGAAGGGAAGATCCCAGTCAGCCATGCCTGTGTATCATATATGCATATATATACACACTCACACAAAAATGTTGCAAAATTTCTGTATACTTCGTATGGAAGAATGTAGTTTGCAATCTAACTATATTTTAAAAAGAAAGTACTAATATAGATAAATGCTATATTAAGATCTGAAAATTTTTTATTAGATAATTAAAATAATAATAAAATTTAAAATTAAATAACGCTATTATATGCAACATTACAGAAATTTAAAATTTTAATTCATTATATTTTATGTATTTTTATTTACAGTTTTGTTGAATTTACGTTAACTTAAAAGACACACAATTACAAGTTTTCATTTCAAATAGTGCAAAATTCTCATATCTTCCTAAATCTAAACCTGGGTTCCTTTTCAGCAACTACTTGGTACTTAGTCCAAGTAAATGGCTGAGTACTTGGTAACTCAGCCAAAGAACTATTTAGTGCATCACTATTTATGATGTCAAAATATTCTGTATCATTTAGCCATTCTTCTGTACAACTAAAATTTCCTTATAACATTACTCCAGTGGCGTATCCAAGGGGTGTCACAACCCCCTCCCCCCCCCCCTTGTGGAATTTGTTGCCATACAAAATGTATATTCTTTACTTCCTTCTCACACACATGTATACATATGTGTGAGTTGCAGTAGTTGTAACCCTCCCATGAAAAATTTCTGGCTACGCGACTGCATTACTTAAAGCATTATGAACCAATGGTAGATCCAGTAGAGGGGATAAAAAAAAGCTTGCCCCCCCTCTCTTATATACATATTTAAAAAAAGCATTGCAATAAAGCAGTGATTCCTAACCAGTAGTTTGTGAGGTGTATAAAAGGGTTCCCCAAAACAGTGGCATATACAGACTTCCTTTAAAGAGGGAGTTATGAATGCAATCCTTAGATAAAAGGTGCAATTTTTATGTTAACTAAAATTGACTTTGTTAAAAATTCCTCGAAAAGAGGGATTTGAACCCCCCCCCCAGTACAAAAATAATATACTAGTCCACAGTGACCTATACAGGAGTTTACACAAGGTGGAAAAGATATGGTAGTAAGGAGTACCTTGTTAGGGTAATACATTAGTTATATTGTACATTTTGTCAGCCTTTTCAATTTTTTTTTCTATCCACCACTGTCATTAATTATCTATTTCATTCTATGAGTTTAAAACTGAGTTGTGTATGTTACAGTAAGAGTTAAAATTTGGCATTTGTGCATAATGATTGGCACTATTTGGTTAATGTGATAAACAGAAACGGTTAAATAATTAAATTAACAGTTTTTTTTTAGGTTAGCAAAGGATTGCTTAGTTAGCTAAGGTTTAAAAAAATCAAAGATAGTTTTATTTACATATTGAGATCCACGTTTAACAAATCAAAACATTTTTCAAACTCATCATTCATCATACTAAGTCAACTAACTTTGAAAATGTGAATATATTTGCAATTTATTACCACTTTGAAAGTGTGTAAATTACTGCTTAGATTTTTTATAGAACAATTAAAAATAAAATTGCTACATTGTCAGATACAAAAATTGTACACACAAAGCTAATTATTTCAACTCTGCACTTTTAACAAATTACTAGAAAGCTGTATTCTAGAGTTTAATAAATTCAATAATATTTTTAACAGTTTTAGGAAAAAAATACCCCTTTAGATTAAAAAAATATACCATCATTAATAAATAAATCATCATATAATTCAAAAATCAAATTATTATTCTGGATTATATGTTTCTGAAATGTTCCTACAACGTAATAAAGAAAAAATAAAAATGAATATTTACAATACAGCAGCGAGTTAACAAAGTTCAAATAATTTTCATTGCTTTTCAAATTCATCATGTAAGAGAGAAGTCCGACATGTAAACAAAACCACAAGCTAATCAGCAAATCTTCCTTGGCGAACGCACATTGCGCGATGAACTCTTCTTTCTAGTGATCTGAATATGTGATCTAAACACCGCTAGCAACCCTATTTAGGGAAAAGTTCTAGGTCTAGGGAAAAAAAGAGGTGGATATAAGTCTTGCCTGACTCTTGAGGTGGCAGGTGGCGAATGTAAATAAACAATGTATATCCACAATGCATTCATTAAATCCTCGAGATTGCAGTCAGAAACCTCAAGAACAATTCTCAATTCAAGCAAACATTCATTAAATAAATATCGATTTTGTCTATAATGTGTGGATTACGATTTACTGGATTTTTTTTTCTTTCTTTTTTCAAGGAAAAATAATATAATACTCAAAAGGAGTTTTATTGGGAGGATAAATATTAAAATTTACTCTTTTGTTTCTAAGAGATAAAATTATTCATTATAATATCTAGATAGCTTTATAATATTAAATGAAGTTCATTAATCATTACCATTTGAATAGTTATTAATCATTTATCCTTACTCTTTAATTTTAGATAACTGCACTCATTTGGTAATTCACTTAAAAATTAAAATGTGGAATGCTATAAGCAATATTATAAGAGTTATCACCACCTTCCCCCCATTTTCTCTTTCAACAATTATGATTCCAGTGGCGTATGCAAGGGGGGGGGTTCAACCCCCCCCCCCCTTGTCAAAAATTTTTTAACAAAATGTCCATAATTTTTCATTTTTTAGCTTAAATACTATGCATTTTAACGCAAAGTTATGTCTATAACCCTCCCTTGAAGGAAGTCTGCATACACCACTGTAAAATTCTATTTACTCTGAAGATTTCTGTGACTATTTCTGGTTATAAGATTTAAATGAGACTAATGTTTTAGTCGTTAAAAATCTTTTCTACGGTAAAATCATACAAGCCGGTGTGCACCCCATGGCAACCGCCAAGCTCCAGCAACTGTCGCCAACCATTTTGCACGACCAGCAAAGTCAAAGTATTTTACCATATTAAAATTGCACATATATTCCACTTACAAAAACATTAAAACAAAACAAAATGTCCGTATTTAACCAAAAGAACGTCTGCAAATTCAGTAACGGGCAATTTAAAATGAGCAAACTGTGGACCATTTTTAACTAAAAAAAATACAGTAGATTAAGCAACCTAGTTGTAGAGTTATGTAAACTATGCAACCAGTGGACCGTTTTTAACTAAAAAAACCTCAGTGGATTCAGCAACCTAGTTGTACAGCTATGTAAACTATGCAACCAGCGGACTGTTTTTAACTAAAAAAACCTCAGTGGATTCAGCAAGCTAGTTGTACAGCTAATGTAAACTGGGCAAACACTGGTCCGTTTTCAACTCAAAAAAACATCAGTGGATTAAACAACCTAGTTGTACACCTCTTATAAAGTCGGTATGATTAGAATAGCACGTAAATAGCACTTACGAAAACATAAACACATCCAATATCAATTTAAAATTCACATTAAAAACGTTAAACATTGCAAAGATTCGTTAAAAAAGAGCACTTACCTTTATTTCTTTTTTAAATAACCGCTCAGAAATGTCCCTAACGTGGTCATAAAATCAGAAATAAGGAACACAGTGCGTGGTCATTAAATGTATGATTACATATACAATTAAAAATCTTACATTAGCAGAATTAAATTATCATGTGTAGAGAGATGATGTGCCTATATAATCATTAATTTATAAAAATAAATTATTCTTAACTTATTTCTACAAGACTTAAATGCTTAATGTAAGAAATACTTGAAAGAATAAGATAAATATCATTCAATTAAATTTATTGCCTTATTTACAAGGATAAATGATTTACCAAAAGCTAAAAATGTACATGTTCTTCCTTTTTTCTTTTAACTTTTAAAAACCCTTACACAGAAGCTGAAAAATGGAACATTTTGGCTTAAAAACGTATTTACGGAAGAAAGCTCAAAAAACAGAACGAATCTGTATAAACGGAACACTTGGTAGCTATGACAAAACGTGTAAATATTTAAAAACCTCTAAGTTGAATTTTTTCATGATTACAATACTTTCCTTACATGATACATGTTCGTTCAGTAATAACTAAACTGTAAAGAAAGTGAATTAATAAAAACATGATAAAATGAGAGGAAAGCTCATCTTTCAAAAAGTTTAATCTAAATTTAGTGATAGTTTTATACCTGCCTACATTATTGGGGGAAATCGAGTAATTTCCATGGTGTGCCAACATTTTGAATTTTTAGCAATTTATAATAGGAAAATACAGGGATTTTTCTTGTAAACAATTATGAAAGAGATAAAAAAATGTATTAGGTTGTAACGAAAGTTTCCCGCCACCGCAAACATCGTCATCACGCAGTTCACGTTGGCGTATTTGCTCTTATTTTGTCAAACGATTCTTGGCATTTGAAAGAAAGGGACTTACTTTATAACACTATGTTGTGAAATCCGTAAAAAAATATTGTTATCATTAAGTACAAGATGTCTCAAATGGAACTATCACTCTACGGATTAGAACCATCATTTACTTCCAGTTCTTTTGCAAGAAGTCAGCTACAGAATATCAACGAATTATGTGTACTGCTTTAAGTACTATTGTTATATCAGTGACACTCTGCAGGTTTGGTACCGAAAGTTCAAAAACAAGAACTATGACATTCAAGAAGCAGAGAGCTCTGGCTGGTCTATTGACATTGATGAGGCCAGCCTGCGAGAACTTGTGGAAGAAGATCAGTAATTAACCACTCGACAGTTATGTAAGGAGTTAGAAGTTCGTTTTTCAAGCAGATTTGGCAGAAAACTTTCGTTACAACCTGATACTTATATATTATCCAAGCAGTCCACCAAGATGAATGATTTTTTGCCAAGATAAATGTCAGACACATGAAATAATTGTTGGTTTGGAATATCACTGGCAATAGTTTGCCAGCACATTTGACGAAAAAATAGTTTGGCAGGAATGACTGCCAGGATAATACGCAAGAACCTAAAAATTTTTTTTAATTAACCTTGCTGGCAGGGGCGTAGCCAGAAATTTTTCATGGGGGGGGCGGGGTTACGACTACTGCAACTCACATATATGCATACATGTGTGTGATAAGGGAGTGAAGAATATACATTTTGTATGGCAAAAAATTCCTCATGGGGGGGGGGGGGGTTGACTTTAAAAATCTATTCCAACCAGTAAGAAATAAATGTAAAATAAAAAGTAAAGATTTAATCTAATGGCATTAGAACGTTAAATAAAGGAATGAAAAAAAATTATAGGTCAATAATTTAAAAAAAACAAATAAAATAAAATATTAAACCATACTTTAGATACACAAACTTTTTAAGATAATGAATCCGCAGCTCGGTCAAGATTTAAGTATTCGGTATTTACTTACAACAAAAGATGCTCCTATTCTAGACAGTTGAATTACACTTTTACCAGTGAGACTTAAGACATGAAGCAGTATTATTTAATTTTCTGCTCCAATGTCTCAAATCTTACTAGTTTAACTTCATTGTAGATGTGCAATATTTCATCTGAAAGAAACAGATATAAAAAAGAAACCATTAGTAGTTAACAATGTAAAATTATGTTTAAAAAGAGGCAAGAGTTAAATAATTTTTATTTTTCTAAATTTATTACACATTTTCATAACAAAAACACTGCAACATATGTAAAAATTATTTTATTAAACAGACTTATATTAACGATATTACGATTATCTAAAATAAAACAGAAATATATCCATAATTGATGGATGAAGATTTTGTTTTTAAAATCCCAAAAATATGCATAATTTAAAGATAATAAATGGAATGAATCTGCATGACATTAAGTAGTAAGAATTCAACTATACTCATACATCAATTTCTAAAGACAGCAAGCAAAAAAAAAAAATTCACGCAAAGGATATTTTTGCGATAAACATTATCCACATATAAATAACTCAACTACAATAAAAGAAATTGGATAATGTGTCTGTGAGAAATCTGTATTTTTCAAATGCAAACAGAGTATCATTTTAACTAATAAAAAATGAAACATTTTAAATAAATACTAATATAAGATCGCATTTAATGATAAACTTTTTAAGACAGTCATGACGAGTGTAAAGTAAATAAATTTTAAGAAATTATAAGGATTTTAAAATATCTGAAACATGGACTGAAAATCGGAAGTAAACAAAAACAAGCAGTCAACATCAACAACAATCACCTGGCGACTTTTAAAGGTTCACCAAGTAGCCAGTAGATTATCGCACAGAATTCTGGGATGGCTAAGTCGATTTGAGCGTTGTCAGACCACTTCCCTAAGTAGTTCGAGCGATCCGTCGCGAAACCGGTGTCACACTAGGCAACACTTGGCAACACTTCACACTAGGCAAAACTGGCGCGAGCGTCGTCAAACCGACGCGAACGACGCAAGTGTGAAAAGCCTAATAGTCTTGTACTAGTTGATGCCGGGGGACGGCTGACATTCCAAAGGAGACTGAAAGGTCATTCATTATTAGTGAGATGAGATGAGAGCTTATAGGAAGAAATCTGGGGATAAATTGCTTTTGAGAATGTCGTCATTGGATGTAGGACTGGAGAAGGAATACGATATCTCTTAATTTATTGATTTGTGAGTGGAATTCAGTGTTGTTACGGGAGGTTATTTTATCATTTTAGTTAGTAGGGATGGAGTTTTTAATAGTTAGGATTAGATTTTCTCACAGTTTTTGGGGGTTGGCTGATCAGCTATAATTTGCCAGGTGTGGGGAAAAAACTTGGACTGAAAAAACGCGAACGGTAAGAACGCCCAAATGATTAATTTTTACTAAAAATTGGACATAAAATTCTTTATTTTGTAATACGCATGAGGAATATATTTAATTGTGTTTTATGCCAAATTTCTTTTGTTTTGGCATAAAGGGGTAAACTTTCATGTTCAGTAGATCTGGGAGTGAGAAAGCTATTGTTATTAGGGTTTCCGAGTTTCCTAAGCACGTAATAATATGAACCATAGGGAAAGCGTCGGGAGGGGGCACAAGGGGTCACCTACCCCCTGGGCCCCCCCTTAAAATTCATCACAAAAAATTTTTTAAGTAAAAATTTGCTTGAAAATGTAAAAAAAACTTCCCTTTTCTGCTCTTAAATCCGATATGTGCCCCCCACAAACCTTTCCTGTACCTCTCCAAAATTTCAGTAGGTCTGGAAGCAATGATAAACTCTTCCTTACTATTATTATTTGATTTTCCGAAGCGTATAATACATATGAATCATAGCAGCAGTTTCGGGGGGGGTGCAGGGGGAGCTCCCCCCCCCAACTTCATTTCAAACTCTGTTAAACAATCTTTTAAAGCTAATGTTATTAAGTCTTCTTAAGCATATAATACATATGAAGCATAGGCGTAGTATTGGGGGAACACAGGGTCCCAACTTTGTCTCAAAATCTTTTCATTTTAAAAATTTGTTCGTCGGGTCGTATTAACCGATCCAGCTAAAAATGTAGAAGGAAACTCCATTCTTCCCCTTGACAAAATGTTGTAAAAAAAAATTGTCCACTGTCAGGGTTGTTTAATTCAAACAAAATTAGTTTTTTATGCCCTTGGTTAAACAATATTTTCAATATCAAATCTGTTGTACTAGTTAAAGCTTTTGAATAATAGGGCTTCTTTAAAACTTTTGTTTCTTTATTTTAAGCAATGCAAAATATTTTATGCAAAAAAGGCTTTATTTGGTAAATAAAGTGAATAATGTTTTCCTTATTCATAATTAAGTAACTCTCACAGCTTTACATAAAGTTACATTGATTGTTAAAATAGATTATTGCATCCTTTTTTTAATTGTCTTTTATTCAGGTATGAAGATCAATATTTGATAATTTATCGTTCCAATTTTTTGTTTATCGTCATTCTTGAGTATTTCAGGAAGTTCTTTTTAAAGTTTATTTTGAAAGTTTCTAGTTTTATAAAAAGAAAAGGCTTTATAAGTTTATCTTATAAAGCTTAAAAAGAAAGATTTTTTTAATAACCTTTTGCGTCATAATTAATTTTTCCTAAATTCATGGCAATTTGGTAAACTGCTGAAGTGTGTAGGTTTAGAGTTCTGGGCTACCGAGCAATTGTTTACTCCAAATGTAACCCGAATACGCGTTAGAACCCCTCAGGAAGTCCCCCGCCCAAGGCATCCCTAAATAAAGCAGACTGCCCTCGTGTAGACATCCCTTAACCATGAAACCAAAACAACTTTCATGATAACTTTCATTGGAAGTAAAATGTTTAATATAGGGTAAAAATTATTATCACTTCCGATCCCTATTGTAGAGATATCCTAATAACACTGATCTAGGGTTTTCTTCTTTCAATATTGATCATAGACATATAGAATAAATTACAAAGTTACTTTATATTATCGAATAAAACTCTCAGGAAATCAGAGGTAATTAATTACAAAATTTTACTTTTTATACATCCCTCTTACAAAAATACTTCAGCCTTTCCCATAAAAAGGCTCAGAGATATGTTTAATCAAAGTTGGTGAGTGGCAATACGCTATACAATATCAATAATAGTAAAAGTATTATTATTAGAACTATTGGAACAAAGCTATTTAATTAATTAACTAATTAATTTTAGTCACAGTTATTTAAAAAAAATATTTTACATTTTTAGAAGTGAGTTTTAAATAATTTTAAAACTTTACTTTAAAAGGTTTTTTTTTTTTTTTCTGTTTTAGCATTTAGAAATGAAAATTTGTAAAAAACCTTGCATGTTACACTAAAATTTGATTTAAAGAGGGTCTTTTAGGGAAGTTTTTTAAAACCCTGGAGGATAGAGGGGGGCACAACCCCCTCCCCCCATGAGGATTTTTTTCCCATACAAAATGTATATTCTTCACTCCGTTATCACACCCAGATATACATGTATGTGAGTTGCAGAGTTTGGCAGTATCGTTAATATACATGTATTTTCAAAATACATTTGTAACTTGTATTTTGTATTTTCACTTGCAAAAAACAAAGTATTTTGAGAATGTATTTTAAAATATATTTTCATAGTATTTTGTATTTTCAAAATACAAAAAATACATTTTATATTCTGACATTAAATTAATCTTAACACCACAGATTGCTCAGATAGCATGTGCAAATGAAAATCATAAAATTGCTGATTTCATTCCCCCCCCCCCTCTCTTGATGTAATTTATGAGCTGCACTAGAATTACACGTAGTAGTGTCACTGAAGAAGTGTTAGGATCTCTTGTGATCTTTAAATTTAAGTAAACAGGAAAGGGAAAGAAAAGCCTTTCATACTCCTGTTTAAAACACAAACAGTATATTTGTCTAGGAATGTTTCTGGATTCCCACTGTATATGAAACCAAAAGTAGTAAAAACATTTTTAGGTAGTATTTATTAGATTCTTTAAGGGAATTTTCGAAATATGTTCCTAAGTTCTAGAAAAATAAGGCTGCCAGTATTTCTGCAGTAGTATAATGGATTCTTGGTTACTGTGGTTAAGAGACAAAGATACACGAAGGCTGTCAGCCGTGGGGGGATGCCTTGGGTGGGGAACTTTTTAAGGGGTTATAAGGCGCATTCGAGTTACATATGGAGTGAAACACACTAAATTCCCGACCATTAGAGCGACAGCTTCCCGTAATGGATGGGGTGAATCAAATTTCCATTCTAGATGATTTTGAAACCTTTTGCGCAAATCTTAGTTAAAAATGTTTCCAAATTTTATCTGTAGATGGAAATGAAAATGTTAAGGAGCAGTGTCAGTTATGGAAGCTGAAAACTTAGATAATATGGAAAATATTTAAATTTACGATAAATTCTAAAACTCACTAAAAGACAAAACTTGAATTTTTTTAGGTTGTGATTTAGCTGAGTATTTATATTCAAACATTCAACTGGGTCCATGGGCGTCGCAAGCTTTGGGGACAAAACTGCATTTTCCTTCACCGTATGTATTTAGAATTACATAAATTGTATGCTTCATTTCCATAAATATAATTTAATCTACTAAATCAAATTTTATTTGTTTTCTTTTATCTCTTTTTTGAAATACATAATACCGTGTTTACTCGCGTAATAGTCGCACCCCCGTTTTGAAGTAGAAAAAATAGCTTTAGTTAGAATAACATGTTGTAAATTTTACCCTGCATAACAGTTGCACGTAGACTTTCACTCTGAAAAATTGGCAAAAAAGTGCGACTGTTACGCGAGTAAACACGGTACTTAAGTATGTGTATTTTGTTTGTTATTAATATTTTTGTAAATTTAAATTTCAAAGCTTTTTGAAATCTCAGATGGTCATTACTACCCCCAGGTTATAATAGACCCACCTGTCCAAATATTCCGTATAAATTTATATTTGAAATAGTATAAAATATCTTCGTCATAGTGCCTTATCAACCCAATTTATGGCTTCGAGTTCTTTGTGTAATTATCGAATTAAAATAACAAAATATTTCATTGTCCGAGCCACATTACTTTAGAGTCTTGACTTACACGAGAAATGCGTTCCCAGACCTCTCGCGTAAGGGAAAATTTGGCTTTGTGAGATAGGACATTAGTAGATCCAGAAGGTGGCCTCCAAACGAGCTGTCTTAGAAGTATATATTGTGTATATTAAGTCAAACTTGCACGATGGGTATCTGCCTAAAAAGTGTGTTTTTTTTTTGGGGGGGGGGGGTTCTAACGTGTATTACCGTTACATTTGGAGAAAACCGACCAAAACTCCAGACCATTAAATCGACAGCCGTGCGATCAGCGGTCTACCATTTTGAGTGCCTTATCCACTCGGACATGGCAGAAACTCTTAGAAGATTGACTTTAAAAATTTTAAAGAACTTATAAGCATAGGCGCCGACTTCATGGGGCTTGAAGGGGCTTCAGTCCCCCCAATATTTTTATTCAGGGGCTGAGCCCATTCCAAACAATTTCACTCCAACTTATTTGAGTCAAATCATATTCCCTAAACACTTCGCTTCCAAATCCTTTTATTTTAAACGTTTGTTTGGCGGGTCGTTTTTAACCGTTCACTTCACCGTTCCACTTAAAAATGCAAGCTATTGCCTGCGTCTTGAGAAAATATAATTAAAATAATTGTTCCTTGTCAGGGTTGCTTAATTCAAACAAGGCTATTTTTAAGCTCTTGGTTTAAACTATTTTTCTCTTCTGTAATTCTGTTTAAAGTGCGTGAGTATATATCGAGTGCCTTCCCCCCCCTTTTGTGCACTCACACAAACTGACGGGCGTTGCGCGGATGCATTGAGTGTTAAGGCACAACTTTTCTAAAATTACTGCCTGGGTTGCTTCTCACCGTTGCAAAGACGCGAACGCAGCGATTTTCCTTCTGTGATCAGCTACCCCATTGTTACCCCACATCGTTTCTCCCACTGCGGCCCAAGACCTGTGCCGGGAAGCAATGATGAACACAGAAGGAAATCGCTCAATGATCCAGTGGGTCAAATTTCGTTAAGATTCGACGTAAGTTCTAGGTGCCTATAGCGAATGAACATACAGACAAACAGGAAAATTCTTCTTATTTTATATATTTAGATTATTGTATTATTTGGATGAGCTTTAATAATACTGCTTTTACTTAATATTAATTTGTAGAAACAGTCCATGATAGTTTGTTGGACTAAGGATCTAACAATAACACGTACACACGATGAATGTGCATGCTAAATCTGTACGGCTGATTATGTACTACCGATTGAATTATCAATTCTGGTTCCTGTTCAACAACACAACCAAATGAAATAATTGAGAAATTACTGTAAATTTAATGAATTAAGTTATGTATAGAGTTTAATTATTCCGTTTAATTAATTATTTTCAAGAGAAAGTCTTTTTTTTAAATCTTAAAAATCAAAAAGAAATTCTGTTAATAATAATTCTGTTAATAATAGAATTCTGTTAATAATAATATTAAGAAATTCTGCAATAGAACATGTATTATTTGTATGAATTCTTCTACATTGTAAAATTCTGTAGATTGATACCAATAGAAATAATTAGAACAAAAATATGGTTCAGAAGAATTTTTTTCATGCTTTATTTATTTATTTTTGTGAGCGTATGTGGGGGAGAGAGTAGGAGTTGGTTATACAAAAACGGATAAAAAGTATGATGATTTATCTTCAAGCACTTAAAATGAAATCAAATAAAATGCACGAGATATTAAAAGAAAACATTTAAAATGACACACACCACTAAAAATAATTTTCAGATTTAATTTTACAGCTAAGCCAAAGTACTTTTAGAAAAAAAAAATAAGAAGATGAAAGATAAAAATGTCTATTTTACAGGAATTATTAGAGAATTAACCTTTTTCTTATATAGGAAAGTTTAACTTGAACTCGTCTCAATACTTTATAATTTTTAATCTCAACAACACAACTTTACGTTAATGCAACATTGTTTGGTGTTTTGTAAGCTAAGTTTTACAATTAAAGCTCAATTGCTTTAATTGTAATCAGTCTTCTCCGTTGTTGTTGTAGTTTAAAGTTTGCTTTTAGTCATTCTTATATTCAACAAGGAATTTCTTTACGTTTTCTATTTTCTAATCAGGTATTGACCAGGGACATTTCTTTTACTCGTTTTCTTTTCGTCTTCGACTTCCCTTTATGGAAGGTTCTAAATAATTTCCAGAGTGATCAAAGATAAACGCTCTTTTCGGGATATTCTCTGATAGCCCGGGGATATTTGCGTCTACAAAAGGTAGCGAAGGAGCACGTTCTTGGAATTTGAGGGGTAGTTCTTCAGACGACGCTGTGCTTCTTTGTTACTAACCGGAAAAAACGCGAAGGGTCGCCAACCAGAATAAAAGAATTTCCCCAGCTAAGAACAATAATTTTTATTTAAATATTGAACATAAACTTGCTTCGTTTTGGATAAAATATGAGAATGGCATTCAATCAAAAGTAGACGCACCAAATTTCTTTTGTTTTACATTTAAGAATATATTATATCCAGCAAAAACATTCAAAAGTTTTGTGATAGTAAATATGTTTTATCAGATTTTTTAAAAATTAATTTTATACCGATTATTCTGTTTATAAAAGATAAAATTCTTTTATTAAGAATTTTTAAAATAAAACATACTAAATTATTTGAAAGGAAATTTGCAAGGGCTGATAGAACTTAATTGATTTCAAGTGAATTATTTAAATTTTAATGAAACTTTAAGACGTAATAAGTTGATTTCTTTCCGATGAAATATTTAAATCATTTTTATTTCCTAGTTTTATGTGACATCTATATATAATGTGACATGAATTGTATACATGCCAGTACAAAAAAAGTAATATAAAGTAGCATCAAAACATTCAGTAGATGAGAGATATGTGCCTTTGATTGAGTTAAATTTTAGAGTAATCTGATATTTGCGAATAGTTATGTTTAAAATAATGTCACCATGGGTGCCCACACATTTTTATTTTCGGGGGGCGGGGTCTGCTTTTTAAAGGGGGGACTTTAAAAATGCACGGGATTTCACATACTTAAAAACTCTTCCTTCCTTCACCCCCCCAAAAAAAAAGATAGAAAAAGAAAAAATGGGTTTGCTTGTGTGATTACGGCAACTCTACGCTAGGGCGACCTGCCAAGGATGGGAGTGCCTCGGTAGGCGGACTTTCTAAGGGGTTCTAACGCGTATTCACGTGACATCTGGAGAAAACAGGCGCGTGGTATCCCAGATTCCTGGACTTACACACTTCAACCGTTTACTAAATTATCATGAAATCAGTAAAAAGTAATCATACTAGGACGTAAAAGGTATACGATTAAAGAAATGCTTTTTAAAGCTTTATAAGATAAACCTATATAAAGATTTCTCTTCATTATTAAGCTATTATACTTATTTTACTAGCAAGCATTTAAAAAGATGCTGAAACACGGGAGAATGACGATATACAAGTTCAAAGGTAAATTATCAAACATTGAACTTCATATATGATTAAAAGACAATAAGTAGGATAACAATAAATCTATTATAATATAACTTAATGTAACTTAAGTAATATAACTTAATGTAAACACGTGAGAGTTATGTAATTATGAAAAGTTAAAACATTATTCACCTTTATCCATCAAATAAAACCTTTTTTGCATAAAGTATTTTGTATTGCATTAAAAAATTAAAATTAATTAATTAATTAAAGTTCTAAAGAAACCCTTTTAGCCAGGAAATATTTAAAACCAGTACAACAGATTGACAACCTTGACAGTGGACAATTTTTAAAAATATATTGTAAAGACGCAGACTGGAGTTTCGCATTTTTAAGTGGAGCGGTTAAAACAACGCGTCAAACAAATTTTTAAAATGAAAAGATTCTGCGACGAAGTTGCGGGGGGAGACGGGGACACGTGCCCCCCTCTGTCCCCCCGATATACACCTATGGCTCATATGTATTACATTCTTAGGAAAACCTAATAACAAGAGCTTTCTAAGGAAGGCGGAAGGCTTATCACCGCTCACAGACCTACTGAAATCTTGGAGGAACACATGAAAGATTTTTTTTTTTTGGGGGGGGGAGGGCACATATTTAATTTAAGAGCAGAAAATGGAAGTTTCTTTTAAATTTTGAAACAAATGTTTGTTTAAAAGATTTTGAGAGTAAGTTGGGGGGGGGGGCAGCGGAACACGTAAACCCTGTGCCCCTCCCCCCGACTATAATGCTATGGTTAATATGTACCATACGCTTATAACAATACCTAATAATATAACAGTAACTTCCTAAGGAGGGCTTATCACAGCTCCCGGACCTACTGAAATTTTGGAGGGGCACAAGAAAGAATTGAGGGGGGCACATATCGAATGTAAGAGCAGAAAAGGAAAGTTATTTTTAAAATTTCAAGCAAATGTTTATTTAACATTTTATTTTAAAATTTGAATCAAAATTTCTATTTTTAAGGGGGGAGGGGGGGCACGTGACACCCTGTGCCCCCCTCCCGACGCTTTTCCTATGGTCCATATGTTATATGCTTAGGAAACCTAATAACAATAGCGTTCTAAGAGGTACCATTCCCAGACCTGCTGAACTGAAAATTAACCCCTTTACTCCAAAACAAAAGAATTTTGGATTTAAGATCCAGTTACCTTTCTGGTGTATATTACAAAACAAAGAATGTTTATGTCCAATATTTAGTGAAAATTAATCATGTGAGCCTTTTTTCCGCACACCGACGTTGTTTATGCTTTCTGAAATCAGTCTTATTGCTTATTTCTGTTATGTCTGGCTGGGATCTTTCCTTTCGATCATCTCTGTCCGGATACTCTCCATTTGCTCATCCTCATCTCTGTCCGGATCCACTTCTTTCTGCCCAATGGATCCGGAGTCGTTCCTCTCGGTCATCTCTGTCCGGATCCACTTCTTTCCGCCAAATGGATCCGGAGTCGTTCTTCTCGGTCATCTCGGTCCGGACCGGTTCCGATTTCGGACCGAAAGGAACGGGTCCGGACCCGTTCCTTTTCCTGGGAGCGGATCCAATAGGACCGGGTCCGAAGGAGTCGGTCCTTCAGAGGATCGGATCCGTACGGACCGGATCCTCAAAAGGACCGACTTTACCCACCACTAATGCAGAGTCGACCCCGTTTTCCCATGATGCATTGCGAGTTTTTCCCTGTACTCTGCTTTAACCGGGGATTTTCCATTTTCACATGTAAAAGGGCCTATTTCTAGACAGTACTTTGGGGACAAATCAAGCATTGTCCTCGAATCCAAGTATCGAATTACCATGTATACCATTATACCCATGCTTTAAATCTTGACTATGATACTTAGAAATGAACTCTAATAGCTTTTTAGATCAATTGTGTTTTCTTATTTCTAATAAATTAATGGAAGTACTTCATTCATTTAGAAATATTTATTTAAACCAGAAATATAAATATGAAAGGAACATCATGGTGAAAGATTGCAATTTATTAAAAAATTTGGTGGCTGTAAGAGCCGCCAATATCCGTGGTTCGACGTGACGATCTCTAGTTTTGATTAAGACAAGATGAGGCGATTGGAGAAACTCGTTGATAATATCAGGATTTTTATCGGTCTGTACGTACTAATATGTAATTAATATTACTCATTTTCTTTTGTTAAAAGCCACCGTGGCTGGTATTTGACACGAACAGTGTCTCATTTCTTTTAAAACTTCTTACTTATTTTAAAACTCGCATAAATCGTCATAATACTACTTAGCTGTGCTGGTGTGTAAACCCACCAGGTATGGCACAGCCAACACCGACCAAAACCACCTCTACAGTGGACCTCGGTCCATTGATGCTGTATGCAAGCACCTTCAACCAGAGATACAATGCTGCAAACTGTGACAACTACCAATTAATTATGGGTTATCTGAACTTCTTGGACGAGAAAAGGAAAGCACAAGACCCCATACTTGCGGAGGTAAGTGATCTGCATGATTCAGTTACCAGCCTCATTCAATCCACTTTACTTGAAAACATAACAGAAACGCAAGATTTCCGATATTATTATAGTACTTGTAAGAAAACAGTCGACAAAATCTTGATCAAGACTGGAATTAGCTTAAACATTAAAAGTTTTCGTACCGCTAACAAGCTTAAAACTACTAACAACAATGATCTCCCGTCTGCTAAATGCGCTATAATAGAAATTAGTCATACAGCTGAAACACATGACAATCATGATTTATCTGAAAACTTACAAACCAATGATATGCCCAGACAGCACAAACTTGTCCAGAACATGTCCATATGATATCATGGACAAGTTCGGGACATAACTGACATCCCCAAATTTGTCTATATCTTGTCCATAATACGCCCCAAACTTGTCCATATGGCACAATACGGCGTCCATAATGATATCCTCTGGACAAAATATAGACATCCATATGGACATGTTATGGACATCCAGAACTTATCTATATGGACATGTTATGGGCATCCATATGGACATGTTATGGACATCCATAACTTGTCCATCTGGACATGTTATAGACAACTAGAATATGTCCACAAAAAGACATTCTGTGGATATTTATCTCATATCCACAGTTTATTTTTACATACTTGCCAACTTTCAGAAATGGCCATCAGTAAAATTATGCGCGAACGACATTTTTCAAATTTTTATACTAGATAACGCGTGGGCATAAATATATCCCTTTATAATACACATACATACATACATATATATATTATACATACACACTGAAAACATACAATAGAAATAAAGTGTTTTAAAAAGTCATTTTTTTTTCTTTTTTTTTTTTTGACAAAATTACATCTTACCTCTTCTCTTCATTTTAACACTTCCAACTCTTTAATAGCTATGTCCTTTCTTTTATATACAGGTTAATACATATACTTTGTGTACATAATTAAACTATGCATTTTAACTAAATTATTACAGAGCTAAAATACTTAATTTAGTACAATTAAATTTAAGCAAATAGGCAGTTGTTGGATAACTTAAAATTATATATATAGTATGATATCAAAAATGAATGATAAAAATTAAGTTTATTGTGTCCAAAAAAAGTTAAAATTTATAATTGAAAAGGGAGAAGAGGGAGGAATCAGTAGTAGAAAGTTATTCTGCTAGTACAGAGAAGGGAAAAAAAGCTAAGTATTTGTGAGGAGAACTATGAGGAAGCATCAGAGTTTAATACAGCTGTTGTGACCGAGGATATGCTTTTGCTGTTTTCTGAACAAGTTACATTATTCTGGTGCATTGCTCCATTAACATGCCGCGATATATCGTTGTGACCACCATGGGATATATTAAAGTCACGTCGACAATCCTCACAAAAAGCAAATTTTATCCCTTTTGACGACTTTTTAATACAGGGAAATTCATTTGTGTACGAAATTTTATAAGTTTGAAAATAACTTTTAGATGGTTTGCTTAAAGACATTATCTATCAGCGAACACGTGCACAGAAAAAAAAGCTAACGAAACAAGTTTACTCCTCACTATGACCGAAAAGAGAGAACGAAACAAAACAATTGCACATGGAAACTGGCGAAGAGTAAACACCTGGCATTTTGACAAAGCGCCCAATTTCTGTTTTCTTCCATTTACGCTGTTAGGCGAATTTAACCTTTCTTAACTCCAAACTAGAGATTGGTGCCAAAAAATGTAGTTCTTTGATAATCCGTTTGTTTACTTTCGTTCTCTGGTTTGCGCAAACAGACTATAGACTGAGAATACCACTACCGACATATGCTCGCGCTTCCTTTTGGCAGGGAGAAAAGGAGGGATATCGGGCATGACGTCACCAGGCAGCAAGAGGATAGCCTTTCTTTCCCTCCTTAAGAGGGAAAAAAAAGATTACATTTGCAGCTACCACCCTCCCCTTCTCTCTCTTCTAGTGAGAAAAAAACCGGTCTGCAGTCCGTCTCGAGGGGGAAAGAGTACAGGGGAAAACTGACATAGCGGCTCAAGTGCAGAGGAAAGATTTTCTCGCCGATCTCTAAGCGTGACGTCAGACTGCTTGAAATGCGTAAAAAAATAGCCCTCTTCAGTAAACGCGTAAAAAAGTAGGAGAATCCGTAAATTTTACGGAAGATCCGTAAAAGTTGGCAAGTATGTTTTTATAATCGTGCGCATTAATAGGCTTCGATTCAATATCATTCACATTACATTCAACTTCAATCAGGAATAATTCATCATTAACTTCTTGTTCAACATTTCGCCATTCCTGACGAGTCGATTCAATTTTTTTATTAAAATAACATATTAAGTCAAAAAGTTGTACATTACCTCGTATTGTAAAGAACAGAACAGTGATATAGGCAAGCAAAATGCAAGAAGTGCGCATAAAAATGTTATAATTGTCTAACAAGGAAACTTCAAATATGTGGGTACTATCTACCACAACCACCACAGATTATTAAAAACAACGTGTATACAAAAATGTTACTGCGCATGATCAAACAAACTAAGCCAATCAGAGTTTGTCGCCGATAGATTTTCCCATTTATGTCATAAAATAGACATGATTGGGGTGTTTGGATGTCCAATTCATGTCGTATTACAGACATAATATGGATTTTCCCGTTTTTGCCGTAATAAGACTTAATTGGGGTGTTACATGTCCCAATCATGTCTTGTTCTAGACATATTATGGATTTTCCCAAAGATGTCGCTAAAATGATGTCCAGGAGATATCTTATCATAGACATAGACATGTTTTGGACAAGTTTGTCCAGATATGGACATAAATTGGGCAAGTGTGCTGTCTGGGTGGACGACGTCCAACCTAATATTGAAGTCGAGAGTCCTGCTCAATAAAGTAGCGTAACTCAGAACAGTCTTACTAAAAAGAATGCGAACATCGTAGTCTATTGTGAAATTAAAACAAACATTATTGAACAATTTGGTAAAATAAATGACCCCCTAAAAACCGACTTTGACGCTAAAACAGCCGGAGAGTACGTTCAAATAACCCTTAAGGACCCTAACAAATTTCGCTCTCACCAAACATACCTCAGTGAAAATAATATCGGATTCCAGTCAATGGATCCTAGAAAGCTTAGACCACGCAAAGTCATCATAAAAGGCATCAAATCAAATACACCTTCCCAGGACATCGACGACTATCTGCGCGAACACAAATTTGAACCCCTAAGCATAACATACTTAACAAACAAGAAAACCAAAAAACCCCTTGACATATTTCTCATCTCACTTAAACCCACGCGGATATCTATAATCTTAGAAAATACTACTGGCTTGATATTACTGTTGAAGACTACCGAAAGCCAAAAATACGTCAGTGTTATAACTGCCAAGCCTACGGACACTCGTCCATGTTCCCTAACCCCTAAGTGTCTAAAATGTGGGGAGCCCCATTTGGTCCGTAGCTGTCCTACCCGAGGGCAGGAGTACTTTAAATGTGCTAACTGTACTGGCACCCACCCCGCAAATTACCGGGGATGTCCAAAAAATCCGGCAAACAGAAATAAACACCCAGGCGCTGTCAGCGAAATCAAAACCAAACAAAACGTCCAAACAAACATACTAAATAACCTACAAACATTTATGCCTGCCCCCACCTCTAAAGTGTCAGCGTGGGAGAAACCACCATTAACCAAACCCTAGGTAGATCCCTCGTACGTTCTACAAAACCTGGAAAGTACATCCAGCAAAAATAACGTACCACCTCCACCTACTACTCAAATGTTATCCGCTGATGAATTCAGTGAAATGTCTGAGGACGAAGAACCTTCTACAAAACCCATACAGAAACCTAACAAACCTAAAAAGAGACCATGGAAACACCAAAGAGAAGCTAAAAAACAGCTTCCAGAAAAACCGTAACCGAACACAACGAAAGCTCCTGAAACGCACACATACTTTGCAAACTTTATGGACATCACAAAATCTATCAAAGAGATATCCAAGATCATAGACATAACTAGAATAGTTAGCTACTTTAAAGAGCTTTCTACTAAAATTACCCAGCATACTGAGCCCATTGACCAACTTTGCATTATTATGGAGCTCACTCAAAAGTACTTTATCCAATCTATCAATAGTTAGCACAACCAAAAACTTCTTGCGCGTTCTGTACTGGAACGCAAATAGTCTTCACCAAAAAATAAGTGAGTTAGGAAACTTCTTATCGTACGGTGAATACGATGTTATTTTAAAGCAGGAAACCAAACTAAAAAAAAACACATAAGGTATAACATCCCTAATTACATACTGTACAGAAACGACCGCCAATGTAGTCGTAAAAACGGCGGCACTGCCATTTACGTAAAAAATGACATACCTCACTATCCTGTAACTGACTTAACTCACGAAACACTTGAAGCAAACTCTATAATTATTACTGGAGACCCTCAAAAACATATAATGTTGCCATGGGCGTCGGCAAGGGGGGTCAAACGGGTCACTTGACCCCCCCTGGAAAATGTGACTTTAAAAAAAAAACTAGGCATCATATACAAAAAATGGCACCTGCCCCTTTTCCGGAAGTAAAGTAATTTATGTATTTTAACATACTTTAACAACTCGTTGTAAAATTTCTTTTAAAATTTCACAGCGAAAATTTTAGGAAAATTGCCAGCAATTAGGAAACATGCTAGCAATTTTCCTAATTGCTAGCATGTTTCAACCAAAGACGAATTAAAGGGCAGGGGCGTAAGGGGCGACCGCCCTTTCGTTAAAAAATATAAAAAACCCTATTTTACTTCCATGAAATGGATGTGTTTGTGTTTGTGAATCTTGCAACTAACCTCCGCCCTGCCCCCCCCCTCCCCGTACACACACACACAAACAAAATTGCATTAATCCTTCGCAGATTTCAACAAATGCGTGGAATATTTACAGACAATCGGAACATTTTCATATTTTATCTTGTAATCTTCTTTGTTCTAACATTAATATTTAAGATACATGCTTCGACTGAATTGTATTTTTATCATTTAGAGTTTTTTATGAGTTTATTGGACCCACATAGTTCTATAGTTTTATTTTTACATTCCATAATTTGATTGTCAAGCGTATTTAAAGATTGATTATCAACAAACTAGATTCTACCCACGACTTCGTCCGCGTCTGCTTTAGAATTAGGTTCAGAGAGAAATGAAGCATGCGTGAATAACAAAAAAGAAACAATTTGTTGACACTAGCACTATAGACCAAAAATGACCGTAAAAAATCTTGAAACTCGCTTCTGTATTTACAGAAGCGACAGAGATAATACAGGATAATACAGAGATATCCATATATCGTAATGTATTAGAATTTTTTTAGTTTTCTTGTAAAAGAACTATTTATGCTATATGCATGAAAGGTATCCTATAATACTCAGGATAGTGCAGCTTTGTATTAGTGAAAAAAGTTTTAGAATTGGTTCAGTAGTTATAGAGATACCCGAAGAGCGTAATGTAATTCTTATGAGAGTCCCTGTAAAAGAACTATTTACGAAATATGCATAAAAGGTAGCCTATAATACTCAGGAATAGTGTAGCTCTCTATCAGCGAAAAAATTTTTAGAATCGGTTCAGTAGTTACGAAGATGCCCATAGAGCGTAATGTATTAGAATTATTTTGAATGTCTCTGTAAAAGAACTATTTATGCTGTATGCATGAAAGTTTGCCTATATGTTAATCCAGGGTATAAGCTATGTTCATTCCAAATTTTATCCAAATCCATTTAGCCGTTTTGCATGAGTTACAAATATCTAAACACACAAACATACGCATTTATAATATTAGTAGGATTTGAAAATTTATGAACTTCAAGAAACACTTTTGACTTAATTCTTTCTTATGCTTTTTATTTTGGCGTAAAACTGACGTAATTTCATGCCATTTCATGTTTTTCAAATGCTCGCGATTCTGCAAATAGCATTTATGCTTTATTTCAAAAGCATTGATCAATGTATTAACGACATTAACAGTTCTACGGCATGCAACATTCTCCAATCTAGCAGATGAAATATTGCTGCTAAAGAACAACTATTCCCTTGTGTATATTTTGGCAAATCAGCACTGCTGATAATTAAAGAATTTCTAGGCTTCTCAGTCCTACAAGAATTTTATGGAAAAATGCTTGCTCATTCCGTTACAGTAAAATGTTCCCATATTCGACCGAACATGGAAAAACTAATAGAACACTCTAACAAATAACCGTACAATTACTGGAAACTCTCTGTAAAATTTTACGGAAATTCTTCGTTTATATTTGAATACAGGATAATTTCTGTATATCAAGGGCCAGCGTCTTACTGGTACAAAATTTCTAGTGGAATTTACAGGAATAAAAATCCGTAAATAGTAATGGCGTCCCAGTAGCCAGTACATTTGCAGCGTTTTCACGAAATAATTATTATTATTATTATTATTATTTATTTATTTATTTATTTATTTTTTACAGTGAGGGTTAGGACGCATGTTCTGTGATGGTTGAGAAAGAGGGTGGCGTGCAAGCAATCATCAAACGTATCTACCTAACAACTGCATATTTTCACTGTGCATCACGCAAATTAAACTTTCAAACTACAGCCTTTAAATTATGTAAAACTCCTTACATCATTTGACCGATATTTTTTTGATAACCTTTTTTTTACAATTGTAATCTTATTTGCTTTAAAATTAACTTCTACATTTTTCACTTTAACATAAAAGTTTTATTCTTCGCCTGAAACATCATTTTATCATTTCACGTTTCAATTAGTTATTAAACTAGTATACAACGCTCTCTGATGTGAACACCCCGGTATTATGAACACATTCCGACGTTTCCGGCGAAACTCCGTAGACTTAGCATAAGATGAACTCTTTGCATTCTGAAAACCCTCTAATTTGAACAACCAGCGTATTATGAACGCTACTTTTGATCCCCATTGTACCTTATTTCTCTATAAATGAAGGTTTATTTTATTTTTAATTGAAATTCGGAAAATTCCCCAAGAGTGCTAATTCCGAAAGAGGTACGCTGTACGAGCATACACAATGCAAGTACTGTATTGTACTGTTTATTAAGGCAACGGTGCTCGAGTGCTATTTGACTAAGGAGCGGTGCTTTGGGCGGAGGACTTTTTAAGGGGTTCTTACGCTTATTCAACTTCTGGTGAAAACCGCTTAAAACGCAGCCGTTAGAGTTATGGCGGAGCGATTGGCCCAAACCCGGGAACTTCACACTTCAGCCATCTACCACGCTCAGTGACTATATCCGCTCGACCATACTGGGGCCCATGCATAAAGCAAAAACAGACTAAAATTACTTTTTTTTTCGTATAATGTACTGATTATGGAATATGTTTAAAGTAGTGCAGTACACGCTTAATTCAAAGGAGCGAAAATAACGATCAAAGAGGGAGTGAAAGAAAAAATTGTCGGTATCGACCTTTTTACATCGAAGCCCACAGTAGTAACGCAAAAATGCTCTTTAAATATTCCACACCTCGCTTTCTGTCTCCCAAAATACTGATAACGTTCGCCCTGAAAATTTTGCTCTGCTCAGTGATCGGAAAACGCTCGTAAAGGAGAAGTGCACTTTCAAGTACGGAGAGGATCGAATATTCACTCGGACTGATCGAATTTCGCTCGTTTGAATTAAGTGTGCATTATGTAATTTACTCACTCTAACATACAATGTGCCGATTTTTCTTCACCTTACTTTTTGTCCTGCTCTGCTTCCCACTTCTTCATAGAAGTGCTAGTGGATTAACCGATGTCACTTTTTTTTGGGGGGGGTAATGTGTTGTCCTGTTACTTTTCACTAAAAAAAAATGGATTAAAAGTTTTCGAGAAATGTAGTATAATTGTATAATTTTGTTGCTTTTTTTTGTAAAAATTTTTTAAGTAAAGCGTTTTTTAAGTAAAGTTAAGAGCTACCAGTAGTCGATTGAATACGACACCGGACACTGGTAGATGGCCCTAGTAGAAAGTCCAGGGGCTCTACCACGGTAGTATCAGAAAGCTTTCCGTACCGGCTAAATTAAGCCTTCCCGACTCATGACGCCACAATCCGAGAAATATCCGATGTGTCTGATTCCGAAGGTGTCGGAAACGTTCCGATGCCGTATTCACTATCGAAAATAATGCTATTTTTTCCGGCAGGTCAGATGAAAGCGAAAACTTGCATTCCGATAACGAAGAGTAGAAGATGGATAGGAGCTTTATAGTGTGTATTATGGAGTGTTAAGCACTCCAACAAAAGAAACCATTTCCCTGGTAAGGCTCACTCTCCCTAAATGTTAAAAAGCGCACTCTTTCCCTGATCGATTTCTCCCTATCCTTCGAAAATTCTGAAGACAATGCATTTGTTTAAGAAAAAGGAGAAAAATACGTGTGTTTCGATTTGTTGATCGGTCCCAGTGTCGAGATTAACCGAGCAGGTACAGAAATACTCACTTCTTTTATTCGACACTCATCGTGCAAGCACCAAATGGAGGGTCGCAGCTATTTATCCGTGGAATTGGACTATCCAGGAGAGAGAACTATCCGTCACTGTTATTTTCCGATAACATCGTGGTAGAGCCCCTGAATTCTGGCCTACCGCACGGCTGTCGATCTAACGGTGAGGACTTTTGAGCGGTTTTCTCCACGTGAATATACATTAGAACCGATTAGTATGTCCTCTGCTCAAGGCATTCCTACCAGTGACAGAGAGTCCTAATGCTCGGGGTCTCCAATCTACGGTATCGGGGACCGATTTAGGTCGAGTGTAACAAAATCCAGATAAGAGACCTAGCACCTGGATCGGCTCAGAGGTATTATTTGAACACGGAGGACGTTGGAGTCACAAACAGATTTTACGTTCCCATTTGCGTACACAATTTTACAGCAGTCCAGCCGAGAGAGGCTGTGGACCTCTCAAGCTCTATCCCAAGCAGGCGCTGCTTCACATTCCGTTTTCTTATGGGAAAGGACTTTAGAAACTACGCCGCATTTTGTCGGGGAGGAAAAAAGCAGTTCTACCAATTTTTCTGTTATTGGCTATCCAAATTTTCACGACGAATTAATATGCCCACCACGAAATTTTGTTTCAGATCGATTTTAGCACTTCCTTCCCCCTCCCCCGCCCACTGACTGCTAGTACTTCCACAGTTAGACCCACCCTGGAAATTTTTCTGCCGACGCCCATGACATCTGCATACGTCAGGCACGGACATCCTTTCCCGACTAAAGACATGGGACTCTAAATACAACTGCCCCTTCGGCACATCCCTACTAAAATTTATGATCAATAACAACATACGTATGGCTGTTCCACCCCTTCCTACTCATTACGCCACTAACGGATCATGGTCCATAATAGACCTTGCTATATACAAAAACATGAACCAAACAATCCAAAGCTCTGTGCTACAGCGGTTTGACTCCGACCGGGGCCTTCGCAATTACTAACGGGCCTGCGCGTGTATTTTGATGAGCCATCCAAAGAGGCCTACGGATGCTCGAGTCTTCACGTATACATCAGCCATTTCTTAAGCTTCTCAGTGCTTTCAAACGTTATTTAATGTAGCTTTAAGTAGTAATTGCGTTACTAATTCGAGTACGAACTCATGATTAATTTGTTTGCTATGATACATATTGACATAAAGAAAATTGATGCGCATAATTTGAAGGAAAAACAAAGTAGCGCTTACTCTCGTGATTCACGATTGCTTATTTTAGTTTCACAAGTGGATATTTAATATACTTTAAAATAACTAAATACACAAATGAGAAAGACATTTTTATAATGAATATTTCATTAACGTAGTCGTATTTCCTACGTTATTTTAAACAATTCAAGATTAATCTTTAACAAATGATGTATTAAAGCGCATTTCAATGTTTTCGGGATATCCTGTATATTGGAGAAAATTGATAAAATACGCTCTATAGCGCGATCCCTGAATTAATTATTCTTTAATAAAGACATTTCATGTAGTATATATTATTCTTTTGTCGCTTTCTCAATCAAACTTTGGAATTGAGCAAGCATAATGAACGCTTGTACAAAATATTAACTGCATTTGAAGTTTCTGTATAAACGGGCAAAAATCAATAATTTATAATTTACTGTATTTCTGCACTGTACCAGATGTAAGTCTGAATCACATAATCAAGGCATATATAGCTGATAAATAACATTTTCAACTGGCAAAATTAAATTGTCTAAATAGTATCACAACGTCCTGCTTATTTACAAGAATAAAAACTACTGAAGTAAGTAATACGATTTCTGATTAAAATAATTTATAAATAACACATGAGAAATTATTCACTAAACATGATTTACATACATATTTTTAGAATTTCTAAATACATTATAAAAGTGTTCACGTACCTTTACATTCAGAGCAAAATGTTCGAATTTTAGGATAAATTTTCATGAAAGTAAATGGCGCAAGATTCCCAAAACGATTACCTACATCTAAAGTTCTTTAGTACGACAAAAGTATAAAAAATTGTTTTAAAATAATAAAATAATATAACATTTATAATACTTAGAATAATAAAATAGAACACTGTGACTGGGGAAAAACAGGCCTCAATGATAAACTCATTTTTAGCGATGGCAATTCATACGCAGGCCCGTTGCTAATAACGACGGCCCGCTCCGACCATCTCCCAGTGCAATTTGACATTAACTTAAACATTGCTCGGCATCCTCAGAATGTTCACTTAAAAACAAACTGGATAGACTACACGAACCGACTGCTAAGCCGACCTATTTTCCTTCCTGATATCCAGAATGCTGAAGACATTGAACGCGAGACTACTCACATCACGGATATAATAACGTCCGCTTACTACAACTCATCTAAACCGGTCAACAACAACGGAGCTATCAAACTCCCTCCTCATATGAGAGAAAAAATTAGGCAGCGTAATACTGCCAGGAAATTATACCAACGCACTCGTAGTCCCATAGACAGGCAAAACTATCACAAAATAAGAGCTGAAACTAGAGTACTACTACGAGCCCATTCAAATGAAAACTGGGATAATTTTATCACTAGCCTTAACCCCGAAGACAGTTCAGTGTGGAAGGCACTGAAAACACTAAAAAACCAAAAATCGCATATCCCTCCCCTCAAAGAAGGCAGCAGTTACGCCTTAACTGACTGCGATAAAGCAAATACACTAGCTAGAACATATGAAAAGCAATTTAGCCTCCACGAAAACATTGCAGTGGACCCAACTACGAATTATAAGGAGACTGTCGATATAAAATAAGGGGAGACTATAAAGGAGACTGTCGATAATTTCCTTCGTACTCCTTGTACAACTGAAATCTCCCCCACAAAACCGACGGAGCTGGCTATGATAATTAAAAGACTGTTAATTAAAAAATGTCCTGGCAGCGACAAAATTAGTAACGTCATGCTAAGAAATATGCCTGCACCTACTCTTATCTTCCTGACCTCTTTGATTAACCACATACTCAAATTAAAATACTTCCCAAAAGCCTGGAAAACGTCAATCGTCTGTCCTATACCCAAGCCAAATCAAAGCAGCACCGCACCTAGCTCGTACAGATCGATTAGTTTATTAAGTGCCTTAAGTAAATTAGCGGAGAGAGTCATACTCCACCGCATTCAAGAACACCTCACTCGAAGCAATATTATTATCCCCGAACAATTTGGATTCAGAGAACAACACAGTACGATTCACCAACTCTCTTAGAGTCACAGAACATATCGCTGAAGCAATGAAAGAAAAAGAGGAAGTTGGTATTCTCCTCCTAGACATATCAAAAGCGTTTCATAAAGTATACCATACAGGCCTCATATACAAGCTCATACAAAACGGCATGCCAGACTCGCTAATTCACTTAATTCATAATTATCTTTCCGACCGTACATTTATGGTCCGTGTAAACAATACTCATACTAACCGCACTCCTATAAATAGTGGTGTTCCCCAAGGGTCAATCCTGGGACCTACACTGTTTAACTTGTATATCAACGATATCCCTAGAAATCCGTACACCACACTTGCTCTGTTTGCCGACGATACGGCGATTATTTGCAGAGCTCACCACCCCACAGTACTCTCAAGATGCATTCAAACACATATTGACGCTCTCGAAACCTGGCTCGATACCTGGAAAATTAAACTAAACTCCGACAAATGCCAAGCAATTCATTTCTCAAGAAAACATAACCCTCCCCGCATATACGTAAACAACAATGTCATCCCATGGAGAAACACTGCCACTTACCTGGGAATTACATTGGACAGGTCACTCACATGGAAACCACACATTACTAAAATTAGAAACCGCATGGCGGCTGCCGCCAAAAAGATTGCTCCTATACTTTATTCTAAAAAACTCAGCAAGCAAAACAAAACGCTCATATACAAAACAATGATCAGGCCTATCGCTACTTACGCAGCCCCCGTATGGTGTTTTGCAGCTAAATCGCACATGAAATCCCTGCAAGCTAAACAAAGTGCAATACTTAGAAAAATCCGTAAAGGAAACCACTTCCTAAGAAACGCTACGATTCAAAATGACCTGGCCATTGAGCCGATTAAGCACACAATCCACAGATTTGCCGTCAACTTTTACGATAACATATCCAGTATCAATAATGACATTCTTGCAGAACTTCCGGATTACGACTTTCGTGATCCATCTAACAGCAAAAGACCGAAAGCGGTTCTCGCCAAATGCTCTCCTTATCTTGACATATTTGATCCTCCACAATAACGTACTTCATACTGCGGCATTAATAAAAATAAATAAATAAATTTAAAAAAAAAATTCAAACCCTTTCCCCTTTTTAACACCTTTTTGGCCGGACTGTATGTGCAGATCACTTTTTACTGTACTTGACGCGAATTTTGAAATCAGGGGTCATACAGCGGACCGCAGTGCATGCTGGGTAAACTTGGCGACAGAAGGACTTGGCGATGTAGAGTTCAACTAAATCTGGGAACCCAGACGTCGCCTTAGCCTAGTTTCAACCGCATTTACAAACAAACAACACAGAGCACTGTAAAAAAATGCTAGCTTGCTAAAATGAAATTTGGAAATGTGTTCCAGTATTAAATTATACTTAATAAATGGTAATTCATTATGTTATTTGACATTGCTATTATTATTAAACTGAATGGCAGTAAAACCAGCATTTAAAAATACGCATAATGTTATACAAAAGTTTTGTGCTACAGCACTTAAAAAATTCTAACGTTTTAAGGACGAACTTTTTTATAGCATGCGATCGATGGTAATTCTTATTGTAATCATTGATTAAAAACTAATTAATTCCTTATTAATGAGGATAATAATTGTTGAATAAAATAAATTTAAAATTGCCATTCATTTACAAAAAACACACAGATCAATACCATGAAAAATTACATTTTTTTGGGGGGGAGGCAAAAACAGCACACAAATTGATTTATTGAGTATGGTAATTAACTAAATAAATTATGGTGTTTTGTTGAACTCAAATCGCCATTCAACTAAAAAATAATAAGAATGATTTAATTTACAGAGTATAATCTATGCTTCTACTAAACTTACATTTCTTTTTTACTATTTAAGTTTATTTGTCGTTTTTTTTTTTCTTTTAACTTAAAGCAGAAATGTTGTGCTTCTATATTTAGCAGGACACAAAATATGTGTTATCCCCATCTCCATAGAAGAACTGTTAATATTTTTTGTGTAAGTAATGTATTTAATGTGTTATGTATGCATATAATTTCAGAGTACCGTACAGTGTTGCAAATAAGTTGTGGCAACTTCAGAAAATGCCTTGAGATTAACCCAAATATAATTTAAAAATTTCTCAGTTTTAAAAGTTAAGTGCAATGTACTATTGTGAAAAAGTAATAAGACTTAGCCCTGAGCACAGCAAATTTGCTGTCAGCTTATGAAAATTCACACCATTTTCTGTTGTCAGCAGGCCCTGATTATTACATGGGCATATGAGGTACACATAGCCCAAACACTGACTTTAGAGTTATGTACAAGGGTACAAGACTTAAACCAGCTATATATCTGCCTAGATGATGTGCTCGAGGTTGATGAAAACACACTGCCTGAGGTGGTGTTTAGTATAAAACATCACGACTCAGCTTTAATTCCTAGCAAATGGCAAGTGCCATTCAAATGACCTATCTTACTGGCCGTTGTATTAAATACAGAGGGTGTTCACACATTTTTGTAACATCCAAATGCACAGTAATCCATAATAGACACGTAAGGGGACTTGGGTGGAATGCAAGGGAATAGCTTTGATTGCAGTTTCATTTCTCATTTCATCAAAAAATAGAGCAGTAGATTTAGAGGTATGGAACTTAACACAGTGAAGATTGTTTGGATAAAGGGATGGAATTTTTTCTTTAAAAATAGGTGTTAAAACATACTTCTGATAGTAATCCGAATTAATTTTGACATTTTTTTCTGCTTTCCTTATTGTAAGTTTTCCATTATAAGAAAATCCAGTAATAACCTAAAACCTTTAGAAAAACTTTCCTTGTTTTCTCTAAATCAACTTGTTAAGTATTTTTCTCCTCTTTTGCGGTAGTAAATCGATCTTTTTCTATTGCAGTCGGATAAATGTATCCAAATTTCATCAATTATATCTACATATTTCCAGTTTTCACCCACCAAATAATTTTCATACAACAATCTACACATAGTCTTACCTGAGAAATGTTTCGGCTTTAGGCGATGAAAATTGTGTTTTTCTGCTTTCGTTAACTTTAAATTGGATTTTATAATTTTGTTCACAGTTCCTACAGAGATATTTAAAGATTTTGCGATAGTTCTTTGGGTAGTTGGATTTGCCTTTAAAACATGAGTTGTGACTTTAAATTTAATAATAGGTGTACGTACCTTTGTTGGGTATGCATTTATTCCCTTTCCCCAGTGAAATATAAACTTTGATGTTTCTTTCCTTTCATATTAATTACATCACTTATTTTACATGTAGAAATATTAAAACCATCATTTTGACATCTTTTTTTAATAACTCGATAAGAGTATTTCTTTGGATAGTACAAAACTATAGCCTTCGATCCATTGTTTATTTGTCAGCGACATTTTAAAGCAAAAAATATTTTTAATGCTGCAGACGATAAATAAGACTTATTACAATTTGATGCCAATCACATTTTTATTTTCAAATTAATATTTAACTTCATGGAGAAAATAAAAATTGTTACAAAAATGTGTCAACACCCTCTGTACTACAGCTTCAGCAGCATTCAAAAATGACTAATCATGTAAGAGGTCTTATACAGCAGAAGCAATTCCAAGTCTGGGTCCTGTAGGGAATTCAGAAATTCCCAATAGTTATTCAACCTTCGGAACAGTAGCTATCACAGGTATTCTGTCGGTATGCCTTTTTCCAGTTATATCTGATAAACCAGTAATATCCAAATTCGCTGATGGTGGGTGGGGGTGCTTTATACAAAAATATTTTTAAAAAGGCAGATATGCTCTAATAATATTTATTTATTAATTTTCAGACTGCGATAACTTTTTAAAAAAAATTTGTATGCCCATATCTGCACCTTTTTAGTATATTTTAGCCTACAGCACCCCCATTGGCAAATTTTAAGAACTATAATTTTTTATAATGCAAAAAACAAACCCTGTTGAAATAAAATCATCGGTAAAAGCCACACTTGAAAATAATAATTAATCATTTTTTAATGAATGTTTGCATGCTTTACAGGAAAATTCTAGCTAAATTAGGATTTGAGGAGTTAACTGAGTCTATCGGGTGATTATTAACATAAATTAATGTCAGTTGAAAAGTAATTACATTTTTCTCACTCTGGAGACACCTCCTTATTGCTTGGCAACAAATGACAAAAGTTTCAAATTGATATATCTCGAAAACTATTCCACTTACGAGACACGGGATTTGTTTTATTAATTTTCTTAGGCAAAGAGCAACATTCTTCTAAATATAAAGGGTAGGAAAGGAGGGACCATATAAAAATTAAATTTCGTCTTTTAATATGTATACAACCTCCAGTAAAAAAATCACAAATCTGGAAGCTACTCTTAATTTGAAAAACTTTTCTATGAAAGTATGTTTCGATCACTTACGGTTTAAAAAATAATCGCATTATCATCTAATTTGAATCGCCCGGTATATAGATTATTAATATTTTTTGAAATACTTTAGTCTTTATCGCAATCGTAAAGTGGATTTTAAGTTTAATAATTTAAAAAATTTAATATAGGTATTGTTTAAGCATATATATAATTAAGTAAAAGCTTATTTGGAATGAGTATGAGTATTATGAACAATTTTGCAGAAATTATATGATGATTATCTGATTAAAATCATTAATCAGATAATCATAAAATAATTTTTTTTTATAATCATATAATAATTTTTCATTAAAAATGCAGTTAATTGAAACGAATAATTAAATATTTTAGATTATAAAGATATTTTTTATAGAAATTATTTGTTTTTATATTTATTAATTAGCGAAACAGCAAACAAAAAATAATTTATTGCATTTATGGTCAGAAGAATATAAGCTATTTTGTTTTTGTCAAAGTTGTTAGCTCTATCTCGACCGTGTTTAATTCTTTGTCTATATTTAGTAAAATAATTTTTCTTAAGAGGTTGGGAGTTAGAACAGCAAAATAAAACCGCTTCAAAACCTTTCTTTTTATGCTGGTAGATGGCGCCACCATTTGAGAACATAAGCCGCCAAGTCACGTGGTGTCTACTTTTGTTTACATTTTGCTTCATTGGGTGTACGGCTGTTATTATATTATTATTTTAATATTCTTATTTAGTTTCTTGATCTTTTAATTAAAATTCAGCATATTTTGTTTTTATTTTTCTTAATCTATCAAGTAGTGCAATTTTATTGTTTTATTTTATTAGCTGCTTATTCAAAACCAACCCGGTAAATCTCTTGTTAAGCCTACTTAAGAAACCGATTTTTTAAATTATATTATATTTATAATGTATTATAAAAATACTAGAAATTGCAAAATTGGTAAGTAACATTAAACTGTTAATAAAAAAGATATACTGTTTATTGTGTTTAAAATGTTAAAATTTGGTGTTGATGTTGATGTTTCCTTCACACACACCTCTGCTATATTTTCTATAATTTCGTACTTTTTGGCTCTTCTACGGATTTAGATATAAATTTTAAATGTTTACTTTAAATTTATTTATGAAAATATTTTTACATGTATAAATATTGGGCATTAAAAACAGATTTAGCAATTAAACCTAGTCTTTGTCTGTGTTTACTAATTCATATGAGTTTATTCTTTCTTTTTAATTATCATTCTACCTGTTTTTATCTGAAGTTTTTCATACCTCTCAACTACATGTTGTTTTGATGATTTTTACGGTTTTTGTAGTGAAATTCCCTTCTCCCCCTCCCCTTAAACTTTCATTGCCTAGTGATCTTTGAAATGGTGTACTGAGTACAATAATAAAATTGAACTGATTGTTAGTAGGTTTAAGTGGGGTGAAATGGGTAAGAATGGGGTTAAATAAACAGTACAAAAAATAGAAAAGATTCATATTAATTCATAGGTTTTTCCAGTTCATGTACATAAGCAATATTTTAAAACTAATGCATTTGATTTAGTGACATTATTTTAGTATGTCATGGCAGGATTTAGCTTCATATTCAACTGTTTATTGAGTATTAAAATTTACTTTCCAGTAGCATTTTTGTGATTCAAAATTCTTGAAATTTTAATGATATAAACACTACTATCATACATGGGTCGTTCTATCAAAAAAAAAAAAAAAAAAAAAAAGTATTACTTGCAGTTTGTGGTTGATAGTTTTAGAAATAATTATTTTAAAATATTTTTGTCAGATATTTAAAATATTATGACAGATTTTTAAATATAATTAATAAATTCTGGTGATGTTTTTATAATTTTAGTCGATTTTTTCAATAAATTCTATACCTTCGTACGTCACAGTACGAAAGGTACTGTGACGTACGTAATAACTTCGTCAGTTCGAAGTTATTACGTACGTTTCGTACGTAATAACTTCTATACTTTCGTACGTCACAACATAGTTTCCTCTGTTTACTTTCTCACCTATTGGTTAAATACAAAAAGAGATATAAATTTAATAGAGTAATCTCAGTTACTAGACAATTTTTTACAGTATAAATGAATTCTGCTACAAAAGAAATAAAAATTTCAGAATCATCCTTTGAATTACTGTCACAGTCTTTCTTGTGTCCTCCATTCAAAATGCAATTAAGTACAAGACTTTCCCAAAAATAGCACCCCTGTCACCTCATTACAGGGTAGTATTAGAATCACAGATAGCCATTTTCAGTAATTTGGTTGGAATTGGAGCATTTTTCTCTCAAGTCAAATAGGTAATTGTATGGATTCTCTGTTTTTGATTTTAAAAAGTAAAAATTGTTTATATGTTAAAATTATTTTTTAAATTAAAAATAAAGCTCTTTTTCAGTAAAATTAAAATTAAAATGAAAATGGTGTGTTAACTGTAAGTCAACATGATATAGAAAACAAAACATAACAATTTGTATCCTCTGTTACTATATAAATGCAATGTAGAGTAGCAATGCAATGGATATCCGGCAAACATGCCGGATAATTGGCAGTAAGTAGCTGATTATTAAATATATCTGGCCAAAAATTATGTACTGAAAAATAGCATAAATTCTAACTAATATTATAAATGCGAAAGTGAGATTGTTTGTTTGTCTGTGACGCTTTCACGCCCAAAACGCTGAATTGATTATGATGAATTTTGATATAGAAATAGATGGGACCCTGGAGACTCTTATCCCAGAAGCATTAAGTGGGTAAAAGTGCAACACACATCACAGAACATTTATTTCATCTTTTAAAAGAAAGAAGATATAAAATGATATATGTTCTTAAGAGTAATTAATGTGACATGCCCTTTATGCTATGCCTTCTTTCTTCACTTTTTGCACAATTTTTAAGGCCCTTTCAAATATACAGAGACATGTCGCGGTTACAACGTATTTGAACGGGGAAATTCGTCATGGTTAGAACGCTGCGACACTTGGGGTGTCCTCTACCGAACAATAGATGGGGGATGTGCGAAACCACGATATTATTCACGGTCCCCAATTATCTTTTGTTGGTTAATACCGGAGTATCACCACCTTTTTAAAGGAAATGGTTACACTCTTGAAGAATTGGTTCCGCTATTGGCACCCTACTGCTAGCGTCCCGCGACATGTCTCTGTATATTTGAAAGGGCCTTTATACCTATTTTGCATTTGTCAGACTTGGACAAAATGCCTGCAGTACATTTGCAATGGTTCAAACTTATGTTGCAGAACACTGAATATAATTCTGCTCCTGGGACTGTTATAAGCTACTTAGAATTTTATATTTTTAATTACTTTTTCACAGGGTTGGCATGGTTTAAACCACGGTTTAAATCATAGTTTAAACCAAATGTTTTTTTTCTCAAAAAAATCAATTGGTTTTTTTTTAAAGAATAATTTAAAATTCCGAATACTACAGATAGAATATGTTTTGATATCTTTTAAAATTATCCTTATAAGTATCAACAATAACTTTTTATATCAATCTAATAGACATCTTATTGTTTTATCTTTATTAAAAATTATTAATTAAACTTAAATTATAGGCTGCATTTTTAATTTGTTTCTGAAATAGAGGTTTTGTGTTTTAACAACTTATTTTTAAACCTTAAAAATATCATTTTGAACAACTTATCACCATTATTACTGATGAATCTTAAGTGCAAGATTCCATATAAAATGTAGTAAAAAGTTAATATTGTATTATATTATATACTAAATATAAAAAATAGTATCTCTAAATAAAATATTAAAATTGAATGATTTCAATGCCCACAGTGTATAGCAACATTTGTTTATTTACTTTGTTTTAATTATTTTCAGAAGGAATATTGTTATCTGAACATTTTACAAATACTTTTATTTATAAGTATGTAACAGGTAATTATAAAAAGATTTAAAAAAAAAAAAAAAAAAAAAAACCTGGTTTAAACCAAAAAAACCTGGGTTTTTGGGGGGTTTTCGGATGAACCGGGTTTTCTTCCAACCCTGTTTTTTCAACTACTAATTAAAAACCGTTTTTATGTTCTCATTCTTGGTGAGTTTCGCCCGTAAAAAATGTGATTTATGCTTTTAGCTAACAGAAATGCTATTATTTCAATGAAGAATCGCCTATATTTAAAAAACATGAAATGGCATGGAAATAGAGCTAGCTTTATGCCAAATCTACTTTATATGTATAATAATAAAAGGGAATTTTTTGTGAATTTACATTGTTTGACAGCAGATCACGTAAAATATTGCAAGCTGCCAGTAAACATGAATCCATTTCCTTTTGCTCATGTGTATGAGATGGTATTGTGGTGACGTCAGCGCACAGTAGTCTATGATAATCTATAATATATTGAAATACAGCATGTCGAATTCCTTTCTTATTGTTATCATTGAAGAAAAATATCAGCGCGGAGTCTAAGCAGAACGGAACGGCCAGTATGAATGCAGCTTTACTTCTTCAAAACTGCATCATAATTCAGCTGCAATCGTATATCTGATTGCCATCCCCTTAAACTAATGGACTTGTCCCTTTTCTCCTCTAACTAGATATTCACGTTTTTACATAATCGGAAGTCAAAATATATTATAATATATAGTTTATGTACTTATTTGCTCCTGTTTACGTTGCTTTATCAAAAATAAATTTTTAAATACAGTGGAACCCCAATCTATCGTTCCCGCATTCATCGTTTTCCCATATTGATGGTTTTATTTCTATGGTCCCTGCACAAGTTGTATTCAAATAATGTTAACAAAACCCGCATGTATCATTCGTCAAAATATCGTTTTCCTGCGTTCATCGTTGTAAAATGTTTCTTCTGACCGAAATGAAATTGAAGGTCAAGTGGATCAATATGGCATATAAATTTAATTACTTCCTGGTACGATTTCCTGGGTTGATGATGACTGCTTACATTTAGCAGGCATGTGTATGTTGTGAAATTGATGTTTGTGTCTCGATTGATATAGAAGAAATGGGCAGTATCTTAAGAATAAAAGATAAGTGATGAAAAAAAATGAAAATAATGACAAAGAAGCTGAGAATAATATCCATGATGATGAGACTGAGCCAACACTAGTGCCAAGTTTATCCGACGCAATAGAAATTGTATTAACTTTTATATACAAACATGAAAACACATAATAATATAAGAAAAATACTGTAAATCTTGGAAATTTTTCGTGTAATTAAAAAATGAAAAAGCCAGTGTAAAAACTGAATTTTTAAAAATAAGTATCCCCTAATTTTCTACACACAACTTCAATTTGTTTCTTGTTTCTTTTACAGTTTGTTAAAAAATTTAGTATATTTGGTATACTGTATACAGCATGTGTATTCATAAACATTGTTTTCTTTGTATTTTGCCTTTAACCCACATGCATTCTTTTTTACTACGCACCCCTTGGAAAACGATAGATCGGGGTTCTACTGTATTTTCGAATGAAAATAATTACTAAATTACAGGATTGAATTAGTGCTTTTATGGATTTCAGCTGTATAGTTTTAAGAGCAATATGCTAACTGATTTTTTGAGAATGACAGAAATATTCATATCTCTGCCTTCTCAAATAAATTTGTTGGATACTCTAAAAACAAATCTCTAATTGCCAGTGAAGTGTGCTACCTCACCAAGTAGAAATAACTTGCCAAAGTGTGCAATGTTCAAGTTAATCGCAAAAGGTAAGCTGTATCTTTTAGTTTTATACAAGTTATGGATGTCTGCCCGGTAGCAGAAACCGGGCAGCGAGTGCAGCAGATCAATCTAGCAGGTTAAAAAAATATTTCTGTTTCAGTCAGATGCACTTCCCCCCCCCCCCCCTCAAGCTATCACGGTATGGCATCCTCTCTTCTTCAGACAAAAGGTAACAACCACCAATATCACTGCGAACAGTGCTTCACAGGTGTTTAGTCTCTGGAAAGGGGGTGATAAACTGAGGGGAACTGGAGTCGCCACGAATAGAAAACAGAGACACATTCCCACAAAGACTCTGCACCTTGACCATACAAGTGAGGTATTCTAGTAGCGAATATCATTCTGTTTTATGTTTCGTTCATGTGTACACTACTGCCGATGTGTATGCAAGTTGTGTAAAATGGCTGCACAGTACGAAAAGGTTGCATGTTTTTATTGCAATGAGCAAGTTTTGGTTGTAGTTTATTCAGGGAACGTTAGGGTCGCAGATAAATTTTGGTTTCTGATCCTGGTGCTGCAGATTGAGACAGAAAATTCTTCTATGGGGATGTCTGTTGCAATGCACAAATGCGTTAAAAGAATTTACATATTAGAACACACTTCAATATAAGTACAAATTTACTGTCTGTTTTACTATGTAAGTTTCCTTAATATACATATATTATTGTATTAAAATGGACAGTGATAATATTTAATTAAAAGTAAAATTATTACGTCTTCTTGTTATATCTGATTATTGTCACTTGGCAACAACAACAAGAAAAACCTGTGTCCATTGTGATATCAAGTAGTGTGCCGGATCGTTAGATATGCGGATATGGATCTGTGAACGGATAACTTGCTTTTATATCTATAGATATGGATATGAAAATGGAACATGTGTTTCTTACATCCGCAGAAAAAATATTGTAAAAGACTTAAAAAAGATAATTAATATCGTAAGACATATCTTCAATTTACTGATGTGTGTTATACACTGGGATATACGGTATATATATATATATATATATTATAATATCAGGTTGTAACAAAAGTTTTCTGCCAAATCTCGAGTCAGCTCATACGGTTCCCAGCGATTGACCTTGTATGTAAAGTTTATGCGATGAATACTGTGACTAATGGACATGGCACTAGCGTCTAATGTCTTAGCTAGCTTTCAAGTGGTTAAATACTGATGTTCCACATGTTCTCGCAGGCAGGCCTCATGTACATGAGTAGGCCAGCCCTCTGCTTCTTGAATATCATAGTTCTTGTGTTTGAACTTTCAGTACCAACCCTTCACAGTGTCATATTATACAACAGTAGTACCAAAAGCTGTACACATAATTCAGTGGCATTCTGTAGCTAACTTTTTGCACTAGAACCGGAAGTAAATGAGGGTTCTAATTCAGTATCATAATGGGTTTCAATTTGAATTACCTTGTACTAATGGTAAAGATTTTTTTCTAACAAATTTCACAACATTGTTCTAAAGTAAGTCTTTCAACTGCTGAAAATCATTTGTCAAAATATGAGCAAACAGTCAATGCGAATTGTTCGTGCAGACATTTGCGGCAACGGGAAACTTTCATTACTGTTGGCTATTCTAACATATTTTATTAACCAATGCAGAGTTCTAACTGTCGCAGTGGAAGACTTAAAAATAATGACTAGATTTCTAGAGCAAATATTTTATTAAAGATGATCGAATGCTCCACATACAAAGCACACACTTTGATGATTTTATACATTCTGCAGCAACACAAAAAAATAGTTCGCTCTTTAACATCATGCATAGGCAGCATATATTGGCTTTATAAACAATTCATGAAACATATTTGAAGAAAAATTGAAGTACTAAATTACCTGACTGACGGACTACAAATTATCACCTTACCTCACCCAGCTTTGCCGGTACAACAATGATATTGTCAAACGACAATCCAAACAGAAGAAGCAAGCATGAGCGATGTTCATTTCCCGCCGTACTTATATTCGATTTCCTAATGCAATAAATTTGCGTAACTGAGCTGCCAAATGCAGATTTAGATAGAAACAAAAACACCGGATTGGCCCAGAGCCAACACGTCATTTTGACGTACAGACCGGGAGAAAACAGCACTGTAATTGACATACTGTGATTAGCCAATAACTCTCTTAGTTAGACCTGGAGGCATAAACATGAACTCATAATACAGTTTGGGTTGCTACATTTGACAATTTATCACCTGGCTTAGTGACGTCTTTTGGCGAGAAATTTGGGTGGGTGATACTAAAGGCTAGCCGAAGTAATGAAAAATAAATGAAAATCTCAGAGCAGAGTTGAAAAGCAGTTCCTGGAAGGGGTAAATCCTAATCACCGTTACCGGCGAAAACTGCTAAAGCGATCACAGTGATCGCGTCACCTTTATCTGAAAGATTTGCTCGTGCTTGTTTACTTTTGAACATGTGTTTTGAGAGTTGGAAAATACGAACGTCGTGAAGGTTTAGGTAAAGCAAGTATTATTCTTTTAGGAAAACTTAAATGACTTCGTGACTGGCCAACAATTACAACCTAATATCTTTTAACTATTTTGTTTGAAATGTACAGCATAAATTATATTTGTTTTTATACAGCCATTTTAAATTTTAGACAAAAATTCATTATAATGCAACTATCTTCAGTAAGTGAAATATTAGCAAGAATATCAGATTTTGTAAAAGTGAGTATACGTGCAAATATATATATATTGAAATATTTTACTGTCGGTAAGCAACAGTGGCGGATTATTGTACGTTTGTCGGGGGGCGGTTAATTAGAAGATTAACATATACATCCATTTTATGGAAGTGAAATAGGATCATTTACATTAATTTTTCTTAATCCGCCCTTGGTAAGCAAGAGTGAATATTATCAGGACCCATTCTAAGCATTTTGCCATACTGGACAAAAATCTTAAATGCATTCTTTGCTAGTAATAATAAACAATATTTTGCAAATGCAATCAAAATTTATTTCTCCTGGATAATACAAACTGCAAATTTTTGCAGGAAGAAAAAAACAATGTAAACAATCACAAGCAAACTGTTGCCCCTGAATTTTAGCATCTCGGAAAAATGTGTAAGTTTTTAGTTTCAGTAACACAGTCAGAATTATTTTTCAGTGGGGTCCATTAGGATGTAGCCAGATGGGGGGGGATTGGATTTACCCCCTTCCAGGAACTGCTTTTGAACTCTGCTCAAACTTTTAGATTTTCATTTATTTTTCATTACTTCGGCTAGCCTTTAGTATCACCCACTCAAATTTCTCGCCAAAAGACGTCACTAAGCCTGGTGATAAATTGTCAAATGTAGCAACCCAAACTGTATTACGAGTTCACGTTTATGCCTCCAGGTCCAACTAAGAGAGTTATTATTGGCTAATCAGAGAGCGTCGATTACAGTGCTGTTTTTTCGGGAATTAAATCATTTATATTTTCAAAATTGGAGGGAGTAGCATCTGAAATGCGGGTCAGCCATGTGAAACATGTGCTTTACTATGGTTTATTGAAAACAAGTTAGTGTTGTAATGCTAAAGTAAATGCATTTTAAAGGAACAAAGATTAGAAGTTTTAATTTTTCAAATTAGTGAAAGAGCTTGGGAAAGCTAAGAGTTACAAATAGATATTTTATGTATGAGTTCACATGGAATTATGTTTAAATATGTTGTTATTGTCGACGGTGTTGTGTTTAGAAACAAGATGCCCACGATTTTGTAATTGGGACTTGCATCGAGAAGTTAAAAGGTAAGCTTTTTAAGTTTGAGTTTTCGAGTTTTGTGGAAAGTGCAGAGTTGCAAAAAGATATTTCATGTGTGAGTATAACGAGGAATTATGTTTAAATATGTTTGTTACGGTCAATGATTTTGTGATTAAAAACAAGATGGCAGCCATTTTCAAGCCTGGAGTTGCATTGAGAATTTAAGTGGTAAAGTTTTTTGAATACGCGTTTTACGATAGGAAAATTTATTTGTGCAATGACTTTTTGGAGGTAATAAGGGATATCAATTTGGAGAATTTTAATTATAAGGTTTAGGGAGTTTTATGCTGACTTTTCTGAAGTTTCCTGTTCTGCTGATATTTTTTGTTTGTATTGTTGTTATAAAAAGGTTTTTGTAGGGGGAAAAAAGTGATAATTTTAAAATTAGCAAAATGTTAAAAAAAAAAAAAAAGAAGAAGCTGTGGTAAATGACATGCATATACTTTTACATGCTCTTGGATAATACTATCGTAGTAACTGTAGATAAAAGTGCGATATGTTTTTGTGTCTAGAAAAAAGATAGCCACTATTGTAGAACTCGGGAGTTTCGTCAAGAGTTTGAAAGATAAATCTTTTACAAAACACGGTACTTGGCAACGGTTTGAACCTCCGATTTTGAAAAACAAATACTGCCAAAAATGGCGGGTAGGCAATACTAAAGCTGTTCCATTACTTCCACAACGAAAATACAAGTGTATTTCAATCTGGCTATGAACAGAATTGTATATCTGTTTTAATGAATAGTGGGTTGGTTCTATAGAAAGCAGGGATGAGATAGTTTGCTCCACAGACCTTACATCAGTGGTTTGCTCTGTTTGACAAAATGAATAGGTCTTCATGCCACGTTTACATTTTATTGTCGACTTTACATGTGTGTCATTGCAATTGGACAATAGTCATCATTGTTTTTAGCATTTCTCTAAGAGACATTTAAAAAATTAAAACTTGTTGGAATGTTTTCATTTTTTTATTTACAAATACATAGAATACATTTATAAATTTGTTTTAATTATTTATGATACTCACACAAAGAGATCCCATTGCCATCTGTCTTCAGCACTTACCTGCAGAGATTTTTTTTACGCTTGCAGCTTGTAAAACTGGGCAGATAACTTCATCTTATTTTACAAGCCGAAAAAGTACAAGTACAATGCTGCTGCTTCAAATGTACAGCAAAATTGTACAAGCACTCATTAGGCATAAAAATATATAAACTGTATAGATCACATTCCTATATTTAAAAAAGATTACAATATTAAAGAAAACTAAAACTGTAAACAAATTGTCACTTCAGGAGTGCAACCAGGAAAAATTTTGGAGGGAGGGGGGGGCAGGGGGAATATGAAATAAATGCTGAATAAATAAACCATGTATCTGCATGACATAAAGCTTATGCTAACCAATCTGATAATTTCGGACAGAGAAGGGGATACAATTTATAAATTCACAGTGCAAAATAATAGCAACACACTGCATGCAGAACTCAAAAGAAGCCACACATTTTATACTATGTCACATATGACATGTCACCCAAGCAGTGGCGTAGCTATTGGGGGGGGGGGCTTAGGGGGCTCTGGGACCCAAATCACTATTGTCTATGGTAGAAATGAATGTGCAGCATACATATGTAAACATATATGATCAAGTCAAACATTGACACAACAACCCCTCTGCGGGGACAAGGCCTGCACTGCTCAACCGTGCCTTCGCGACCATGCACTCTGGGGTATGGATGCATATACCTTGGCCAGGTGGTCAGCCTGACGCGAAACCCACAGTGTTTGACCCCAAGCAAGCCTGGTCCTCATTTTACCGACCCACACAAGGGATGGAAGGCTGAGTTGACCTTTCCCAGCTCGGGATTACATATATGATCAGTATGCACGAAAACTATATACATGTGAATACATACGCTTGTATCAATATGAAAGTGACCTTCATTAGCGATGTCTACCGCAGGGCCCATACTTAGTCGGGTTCTGCATGGAATTTAAAATTTCGGTCCATTAAAAAAATAACTTTTGTTTTCATCATAAGACATACTAAATCTTTAGGGTGAGGAGGGGGCAAGTCATGCCTGTTACTATAATAAGCAGTGATGCCACTTACGCACTATAACCCGTCAAATACGCAAAAAATCGATGATGGGACGCAAAAGAAAAGTTACAACGCGTCCCGGGGGACGCATTGTAACTTTCCATCATGCAAAATTTTGATTTAAAAAAAAGGTGAGAGAGGGTGCGTTCAGACTGCCAATTTTGGGTAAATCTCTAGTAAAACACAAACTGCTCGTGTTTTACTCGGGGAGATTGACATTGTGAACGGCTTTGTGGGCCCGTTTACATGCACACAAATGCGGAGTAACGCTTCCCTTACACGGGGGAAAAAATGCAGGGTAGAAAGATCCCTAGTCAAAAGGAGGCATAGGAGTGTTCGCTTTCCCATGATGCATTGCGAGTTTTCCCCTATACTCTGCTTTTACCCGGGATATATATCGTGCTGTGCGCACACGTGGTTAAGCTGAAGAAAAAAGGGGGATTATTTTGACGTTCTTCTCCTTTCTCCCTCCCCCACACTTCCGTTTTCATGTTAGAGGTTGTTCCGTTAGATGGTGGACTATCGGAATTGAATAAAGTTTTTTCATTATTTATTTTTAATATTTGCTTGTGTATATGTAAACAATGATTTGTTTTATATTAAATCTGACAATTATTATTTAGAAATGAAATCTATAAGCTATAGAAGTGGTAAATATTTTAAACAATCTAGAAGAGAAAAGAGGGGGGGGGTTCCATATTTTACTGTTGTATATCCTTTCCTTCCTCAAATATATTCCAATTTTCCTTGTGATAAATTTATTAATACATAGTAATTATTTTTTTTAAATTAATATAAGATGGAGGGGCGCTTGAACAGTATTTTATTGTAGTTTTAATAATTTAAGATGTTGCGGCTGTTCTGTGAGTACATTTTACTTTCTTAAACATTTCTACCGATGCAGCCTTTCTCCTGGTTTTTACTGTACATACAAAAGGGGATTTTATTATTAGGATTCAGGGAGTCATCAGGAAGGCTTTGCCGTGAAGGCAAAGTAAATGACATGCATGTCACAACAAATTTTTCTTGATTAATTATAATTCATTTTATTTATTTATTTTTTGAAATATAAGTTTTAGGTTATTTATAAATAAGATATTCATACGCATCAGCACACCAAAATGGGTGAGACATGATAACATCAGTCGTGAAATTAACCAAATGCTTTTATATCGATAAGGACCCACTTTTTGGAAAAAAGGACCCATAAATTTTGGAGTCCTGGGTCCCAAGGACCCGTCTCTTCCAAAGTCTAGCGACATCACTGAATAAGTAACAGACATGACAAACAAAAACTCACAGAAAATGAAGACTATTTTTTAAATGGAAAAGGCTATATTATACGGACAAAAAGACTCTATACTTATGTAATATATCACTTTGCATTATTTTGTGCTAAACATAAGTGTACGAATTTCAAAGAAAATGTCCGTTAACAGACATGACAAATTTCATCAAGTCTGATAATGGAAAAATGCAAAAAAATTAAATAAAATAAAAAATGCATGAATAATACTCCAATAATGTTCGGAAACAAGGTAGTATGTTTTATATTATGGAAAAAAACTACTTATTTTTTGAAATTATATTTTTGCTTTACTTGCAAAGTGATATATTACATAAGTATAGAGTCCTTTTGTCCATATAATATAGCCTTTTCCATTTAAAAAATATTCTTCATTTTCTGTGAGTTTTTGTTTGTCATTCTTCTGTTACTTATTATAGTAATTGGTGGTCAGTTGTTGGTCAATAGTTGGGTCAATTTTGAAAATGACCCAAGTACTATTTTTTTAATGCATGTTGGTTTATCTTCTGGAAAAATTGCCATTATTTTTAATTTTAAAAGAGCATGTAGATATAGAATAAATATACAGCATAAATGCTAACTATTATGAAATTAACCGATCTTTGTAAACAGTTTTTTGAACTAGTTCAAAATAGTAACCCACTCACGCGAGTAGTCCAAAAATGTTACTATATATTTTAAACCGGAATTCTTTGTCTAAAAAAGGTGGTTAATTATATTCCGTAATAGTTGACATCTATGACACAGGGTGAGCAATTTAAAAGAATACCTGTTGGTTTTTATTACCCCAGTAGCGTAGCCAGGAATCTATTTCAGATGGGGGAGCAGCAGCCCCCTCTCTGGCTACGCCCCTGTATTACTCTATATTAATATTATAATTACTAAAATTGTTTTAATTTTCTTCAAATGTGGGAGAAAATTTCTTACACTGTTGGACTGTCTACAATTTTATTTATGAGGTAGAATGACATAAAATCACCTTATGATTGGAAGAAATCATAAGGTGAAAAAACAATAAAAGTTTTTTCTAAATAAGCAAAAAATAAACACATTATAGGAAAAGTTGCAATTATAATAAGCAATGTATAGTCATATTCAATACAAATTAAATATTGAACTCAAATGTGACTGTTCTATGCATGCGTACATCGTGGCACAGAAATAACATTAATTATACATTTAATTAATCTAGCATCGATCAGTGGAGGTCGAAGTGATGAAGTTCGGCCCTTAAAGTAGAAATATCATTTTCTTTTTTTGTAGTGTGTACCACAACAATCTAACCAACACAATAAATTTGGTAGGTAAAATTAGTGGCTGGGATAGGTAAATAAAACATTTAAAAAGATGGAAAGTGTTCAATTTAATTTCGTTCGTTAATTTTGTTCAATTTAATTTTTGTAACATTTTCACAAATATCTTAACATTCAAATTTTGTTCACGTGCAGTAAAAAAAAAAAAAACGCATACAATTAGCCATGTGCTAAAAAAACACCATCATTTACAATATTTCATGCGCTAAAAATGCAACACATAAAATTAAAAGCTGAAACAAATTGTAAAGATGCAACATATGAATAAATAAAACCACGTTTGCTAATACTTTACCTTGCAAATGTAAAAATGTTTGCAAATGTCCACGATCTCCAAAGTACACAGCCTCTTCTTTACTGTAAACAATCAAATATTGACGATTACAACGGATAATGAGTGGTCTTGAACCAGTCATTATAAATTCAGCAGTTTTTCCAGGTACGTTAAAGAAAATAATTGTCGTTCTGTGAGATTGCATACCGTTTAATGATCAAGATGGAATGTAATGATAAACACGGAAAGATCAAATGCTTTCGCCACAGCTCCAGCTTGAAAACAGGGGCTCTCCAGAGCGGTAATGTAACCCTGTAACCAATCCTTGGCGAAGATTTGATGTTGGCGCGGCGTAAAATCGTCAAGATTACCCAGCATGCATTGCGGTCCGCTGTATGACCCCTGCTTTCAAAATACGCTTACTGCACAGATATGGGCGTGATTTCAAAAGATGTAAATAAGCTGGCCGTACGCTTCGTGATTGGCTCATTCGGAACCGTCTTATTTGCCTGGTCTGCCAAAATAGAAAATGAATCGCGGGGTGTTTTAAGGTTTCACGCCAACAGGAAGTTCTTTTATGCACTCTTTGTGTTTACGTTTCCGTATTCGGACAGTGCGATTTACCAAATTTTTAATTAAAGATGTGGAGAGAAAGAAATGATTTTGTGTTGATTATAAAAGTTATTTATGCTGTTGTAATTTTATTCACTGTTTAAAATATTATATTTTAAAAGAATTAAAAATTACTTAGACTGCAAGTGTATTAACCAAATTGTTGCATTGATCATCTTATTTATTTTTAATTATTATTATCTATTTTTAATATGTATCGTTCAAATACTAAACATTTATTACCCGTTACCTTGCCAACTTTTTATTAAGTAAAATCCTGTTTTTAACGAAAATATATATATCGATATTTCATTATGTCAACGTGTAAACGTCATAATTAATTATGTTAGCTGAGAAATCTTAAGTTTTGATATGAATTGTGCAGTGGATATAACAGACATACTGTTTGGCTTACTTTTTGAATACTCTTATTGAACTTTTAACTAGCGGTCAAAATTGTCTTTTCATTTAGTCAATCTTTCCCTTCATTTATACTTAGTATGTGTTAGCATAATTGTTATTTTTTTAATATAATCAATTTTAATTATACATTTAGTTATGCCAAATGTAAATATACTGCATAAGTTTATATATTGTTCTCTTTCTTCTATGGATTAGTTTTTGACAGTTTAAACCAATTACCCAGCATGCATTGCGGTCCGCTGTATGACCCCTGTTTTCAAAATATGCTTCCCCGAGAGCTGAGATCCATAGGAATGTAGGAAAAACGCACCCCATAATAAAGATATTCCCCCACGAAACAATAATTTTTATTTAAATATTAGACTTATTTTGTTTTGCAGTATATATGAGGATGGTATTTTAATCGGATGTTAGGCAGCCCCAAAGTTCTTTTGTTTTAGAGTAAAGGCGGGTGGTTTTGGCGAAGTTCGAAGGTTTACAGAATAGGGTGTAAGCCATCTCAGAAGGCTTTCGGTAGTTGGCTTGCTTTGTTTTTATCTACTTATTTATTTTACATTTTACAATATTTAAACAAAGGCGAATTATTTTTTGAAACAATATGTAGAATGTAAGTCATTTTTTTATAATTGGGGAATCCACAATTACGATAAACTATCTTATTAATCACTGAAATTAACCACATTAAATATAAAAGAATTGATTTGGGCCGGTCGAAATCACAGGACAAGGGCGTGAGTGCCTGTACTTTCGTTCAAATAAAATATTAGAACTGAGAGGATCTTCGCACAAAGACAAGACGGTCGGGGTATCCGAGAAGTCATAACCCTAGGCAAACTGAAAAGAGAGAATTTTCGGATAGTCTTGATCCACAAAGTAACTCACAAATTACTCGATTAGATTTAAGATTATTAGATCTTCCAAAAACATTTGAGCGTAATACGATAATGAATGATTTATCCGAATTTTTCATTATTTATTAAATAGATTACTCTATTTAGAAAAGGAACAATCCTCTTATTAAATTTTTTTAAACAAAATATTTTACATCATTTTAATGAGGATAAGTTGAAAAGTAATGCACATATGCTTGTACACGAACCAAATGACTTTTGGAAGTGTTCCAAGTGGTATGTGAAGTAACAGTCCCCCTGTACACGAATGTGCAGTTTAAATGCCTTCCGTTTATGCAGTGTATTTTTAATAGCGGAGGTATAATTGTGTTAGATCTGGCTATCCTCAGTTCGATTTCTTATGAATTAACCCATTAAATAAATTAACAGAAGTTAAAAATATGTAACCTATTATTAGTAAAGACCGTCCAGATAATGGAATAATTTTACAAGTATGTATTTTTAGAGGGAAAAAATTGTGTTTAAAGGCACAGTTTAAAGTACATATTGTTTTCGAAGGTTCTGAAAAATTTACAGAAACAATTATCAATTTAGGTATGTAAACTTGTCGAGTTATATTTTTGCATATGGGAAAGGTGGGAAGTGTTAGACATTCTAAATATATATCCATAAGCATTAATATTCATCAAAAAAACCCTGAATTGTAGGTATAAATTAAATACTTTTAAACATCGCCAGTCTCACTATCTATTTAGCTCCCCCCAAAAAAATACTTTATTTTGACGGGCATTATTTCCGCACACCAATTTACTTGTAGAAATTGATTTGTCTAGTGTTAACTGAAATTTGCTCATTTTGAATCTATAAAATTCCTAAAAGTTATGTTTTATTTTATCGCACAAAACCTAGAGATTAGCTCACCCAAGGTGGAGGAAGGGCTGGGATAAAGATCTCGCGAATTTCACACGTGGGACCTTTTAGTTTTGTTTACATCTAATCAGGGCCGATCCCAGAAGAAAATCTTGGGGGGCTGAAGAGAGGTAAATTGCCGACTGAAAAGATAGATTTGCCGATTCAGTTCCCAAGTTGGACACCTCCCTATATTGGACAGTTTTCTGGGGAACAGAATGTGTCATAACGTAGAAACAGCATAAATACCTCTTTAAATTGTACAGAGGGAGCCGCAAAAGTTCGACTTTCAGAGGATTCACATTATTTACGCATTAATGATCAAGCTGGTTTTTACATTAATAAAGTCAGTTATATGAATAAATTGTAGAGGTCAGTACGTAAAAGGCGGAATTTCCCACAAAAAGGCTCGATTAGTATCACTTTGCCAACAAAAATCCACATTTTTGTTCGGTAGGGATGGTTACAACCCTGACTCTGTTACAAGTAATTAAATTTCCATAAAATATTCATAACATTTAATTTAGTCATAAAATATTCTCGAAGAAAATATTTGCCTATCCGTATGCGACAAAACTATCAGTGTCCTAGTTTGGGTTGGCGGAAATGAGTTTGGGGGGACCCTCAATGGAGTCTATATTTACTTAAAAAAAAGGAAAGGAAGCCATACCGAGAGCACTGTTTGTAAAACACTTTCCAACACTGTCTTATTTGCGTATATACTATTGCATACCTGCCAATTCTACTGGATTTTTCAGGAGACTACTGGATTTTGATGGTTTCTCCTGGTCTCCTGATTTTACATTAAAATCTCCTGGTTTTCTAACATTTTGAAGCTTTAATAATCGACACATTTATTTCCCAACTATTTTTAAAAGATTACCGCTTTCTGTGTCTATTCATTCAAGATGGACCAGTATACCATGGTATTTTGGTCCAATAATAAAGATTTGTGCTTAAATTGATTACTCATTTGTCAAGGATTCTTGAAAATGTCAGAATTAGATGGCAAATCGTTTAATTCTATCATTTTTTGAGAGAGTTCAAAGTCCCAAAATTTTACTACTTTTTTTTTGTTTGTTTGTTTAAAAAGAAGATATTTTGTAAAATTTCGAACATTTAAGAAAAAAACTTGTGAACGTTGAAGTTTTATTCATTTTATGTCAAAAGAATGCTTCTATTTCTCTGAGCTCTTTTACAAATTCTATTTTTAATATCACGACCTTATGTGTGATTGAAATTTCAAACGTTAGTTATTATAAAAAGCAAACTTTTCATTTTAAAAGCCATAACTGTGTCGCGTCATGTCAAATTATATATTTTTTAAAATTATATATAGAATAGATGGCGAAATTTAATGTGTGAAAAAATTTCGAAGAGTGTTTTGACTTAGTGTGTAAGTTAGTGTGTGACTTAGATAAGTAATTAGGACTTTAAGATTATGATCCCACATAAATCTACTGGATTTTCTTAGTTAGATGTTAGCAGGAAAGCTATTGCATGACGAACAGTTAACTGTTCGCTCCCGACGTTACTAAAGACGCAACGGTAAAGATTCCTCCCTCCTGTGTCCATCGTTGCTCCCCGGCGTGAGTCTTGGAATGTTTCTGCTCTGGCGATAGCCTTGCGCAAGCGCATGACTGGGCCATGCCAGGGCATTCAAAGACCCATGCCGAGAAGCAACGATTTACACAGAAGGGAGGAATTTCTGCCATTGCGTCTTAGCAACGATGGTAGAGAACAGGTTAAAGCCAACTAGAAACTAAAATATTTTTTTAAGTACTGTTCTTAAAGCCTGATCTATGAGTATTATTTTGTTAGCCCTGTATAGATATTAACTCTACGTCCACCATGCCGATAGACAGAATGATCTCATAAACCTCAATGATAAATACCAATTTTGTTTTGCTTGAAATGGATGAACGTTTCTAAAATGTGCTCAAAACATTCTCTGCCCATAGGCTGCAATGCATTAGAATTATTTTGTGTGCTCCTGTAAAAGAACTATAAATGGTACCTACATCCTTTTCAATAAGGTACATGGTATGGTAATTTTCATTATAAAAATTCGATCGATGCATATTTACGGCAATTAGAGCACGAGCAGGCAGGCAGACGAAAGCATAAACATTTCAAGTTCTTTGGAAAGTGTTAAAAAATAAAGGCTTAAAAAGACTGTGAGGCTTTAAGGGGGAAAAAAACTGGAATAAGAAAAGAAATTCTAGCTCGAAAAGTTAATTTTTGCTTTAATTTAAGATAAAATGGAAAATTAAGTATGTATTAATTTCGAAGCTCCTAAGGTCACGACACCCCCAGTATTTGCTCTGCCATGTCTTCCTATTTAAACGGTGTGAATTATACTCTTGTATTTTATCTCTTATTAAAACTTCCCATCATTTTTCTAAAATCAAATTAAATTACAAAAAATTGGGGTTATTTCTATATGAATGTAAATTATAATAAAAAGTAGTACAAATATAATCTAAATATATCGTTACCAGATCGGCGATGATCTTTTTCTTGGAGAATGGATTTGACGGAGCTGCAACAGTTTGTATGGAAATTCTCTTTCCATTATGACAGTTATTTCGCTTCTTCTTTTAGTCATTATCAAAATAACTACATATCACATTTTGTGCACTGCACTTTTTGTCGTTTTCTTTTGTTTACAACTGGTTTCAGTCTTAAATGAACACTGCAGCAAACTTTTACTTCATTTTGTTAAATGCTAAGAGATTTTTTATTTTTATCAAATGGATGTATTAATTAATATCTTAAAAGATGGTTTTCTGCTAATCAAGGTATGTTAAGATTTAGATTCCTAGGTATGCTAAGGCTCCTCCAAGTATATATGTTCGACTTTGGCTCGGTTACTGTCCAGCTAACCGAGCTAACAGGAATAGGGGACACATTATTTTCTACTGTACAAACGAATTTCTTTTTCCTATGCATTTCAAAGAAGCAAAGAAAATACATCTATTTCTCAGAAAAGACCGGGCTGGACCAAAGGGTGGTGACAGCTTCAGTCCAGTTACGGCCTCCTTGCACTACTTTTACTTCATACAGAGTGGTAATTCATAGTTTGCCTCAAGCCAATATATGAGACTGGAACATTCTCGATCTCATACTCAGTATTTCTCCCATAGACATGTGCACAGAAGACTTAATTAGATTACTATGGACATGTGAGATGACTATTTGCTTTGGGGAAAATGCCGAGACAGGTGTCATGGGACGCATGTGGTGTCAATTGCAGAGAGCTGATTCTCCGACTTCCCCTTTTGTGTATCTGGCCACCCAGTGCCGAGTGCTCCTTATTCATTCCCTCTGCTTTCTTTTGACTGATGCGAATATGCAAGGAATTTTTATCTCGGTTTTGTATGTACTGCAAGTAGGACGTCAAAGGGACAAACGTTTGGAAAAGTGCCGACTAAAAACTCTTGTGAATACTAGAATGAGGAGTTTTGGAAGTCCAGAATAGCAATTTTGCCGACTGCATTTTAAGTGGGGGGGTGTCTCACACCCCCCCGTGGGATCGGCCCTGCATCTAATTAGCACGAGTAATCCCATTAACTAATTAACCCATTTATGCCTAGTGTCCCTTTTTTGGGACGGCATTTTCGCTATTAGTCGAAAACGTTATTTATTTTTCCTAGCCTTTATTCATGAGTACTGAGCCTCAACTCTACAAAATATTTTAACATGACGAAGTAGAATGTTGATATTTCGATTTTTATGCATAATGATTTTAAAAGAAATCATCCCTTGTTCAAGAAGTTGACATCAGAAATTTATCTATTATTTCTGTTATCAGTAAAAATCGAAGAAAGTCGCAAAAATATCCAGGCACAAATGGGTTAATTAGCAGTAAACATAAATTTTAATATAATTAGCACTATTTATTTTTTATTTAATTTATCTCTTCTAGTACTTTAATGTGAGTGTGAATTCCTGCCCCTCAAAAAAAAAAAAAATGAGTGCGTCACTAAACATGGGGTCCCTTGGTAACATTTGCTACCAGGCCCGGACTGGCCAGGGTGTCCGACTGTCTGCAGACGGGTGGGCCCCCGCCCTCGGTGGGCCCTCCCTGCTGAGGGCGGGCCCCCCAAACAGAAAAAAGAAAGAAAATAAAAAAAAGTGCTATACTGATAGCACTTGGAAGAAGTTTGACACATAAAAATTTTTTTGCAGCTGCAACTGCGCCCCAGAAGGCTTCAAAACACTTCATTTTAAACGTAGTTCTCAAACTTTTTTGAGAGAGGGTTCCAGAATGAACAAGGGATTAATTAATATGAATCACGCATATTAATTATTAGATCAAATTTATTAATGCATTAATTATCAATCATAATTAATTAATAATAACACCATACCTCCCCCCATACCCCGAAAGTTAACACATCCTATTATTTATCGGTTGCACAATAACCAGCCCCCCCTTCTCTTGAGACGGGTGGGCCCTATCCTCCCAGGCCTGTTCATAGAGAAGGAATATAGGTGGAGGGAGCAATTGTAACCCTAAACTGAAGTGTGCACACGAGTCACGCGACTTGTGGTCAAGCGGGGTGGAATTTCTCCATTTCCTTTGCTGTTCTCCATAGCTTTGTGTGAGGTCGATGGTTCTAATCCAAAAAAATTGTGCATTATTGCTCTCATATGGATGCAATGAAAAATTCTTGAAAGGAGGACAACTGGCATTTCACAGGAAAGCTATGTTTTGCAATTTTAGCCATTTAAAATGTATGAATGTTCTTTAAAAACACTAGATTGACAATTTGGCGATTATATTAACTCGCCAAGTATTGCAAATCTGAAAGTCACGTAATTTAACTTTTAATTTCAAATTAAAATTAAAAATCAGATCAAACTAAAATTTTCTCTTTATTTTCTCAGTTAATATAACAGGTTATTGTTTTAGAATGTCTATTGGCGCTGTAGTGCCTCACTCATGTTTCTTTCTTAAACATTCTATTTTTTCAAAATGTCCTTATTGTTAAGGTAATTTTTTCAGACTATTAGTAACAAATTGAACTTTTTAAGCTGATCCACTGAAGCTATATTCCTCTGTTTTTGGACAAAGAATATCACAAATCATGGGGGGAGGGGGAAATACCATTTCATTATGTTAACAGAAACATGAATTTAAATTAACGAATTCACTATATATGTGTATATAAATGTAAAGATATTGCTAAAAAATCAGCTGTTTAAAACGTTCATATTAACTCTAGTAACAATATGGTTTAAAATACTAGATTGCACCCCGCCTTCCGAAATGGAAACCTATATGCGCTACTGAATACAAACTTTGAATTTTAAATTGCTTAATATTCTTCTTAATATTCTGAAAAAAAAGGTTGTCGATGTATGCATTATTTTATTCTGCATAAATAAGTTTCTAGTCTTTTCTGCGTGACCAGCATTAAAAAGAAAGAGCTTTATTGAAATTTCGGACCTTTTTTTAAAAATAAAAATTGCTATTTTGATAAATTATAACAATTGTGAAAAAAGTAGTGTCTTGTTATACGAAATACAAAGCGATGCTGTATCCTACAATTTTTTTTTTCATCAAGAATTACTTTTTTTTTAAGCTTTCCTAAAGATCTACAGAGAAGACTTCTTTGGGAAACACAGTTAAAAAGAGAAGGATTTAAAGCTTTAGATTATTCGAAGCTGCGTTCAAAGCATTTTACAGAAGATTGCTTTGAGAAAGCAAAATTTGGAGGAACGTAGTTAAAGAAGGATGCAATACCAACCATCTTCAATTTTCCTCATCATCTCCAACGAAAAAATATTATCATCAAGCTTTATAATGTACATTACTAGATTAACTCATTTGATAATGTGCATTGCTAGATTTTATTACAATGTTTTATAACAAAATCAAAATAATACAAAAAATACAACAAAATAAAATGCTTCAAAAGCCGAAACTTCAAAGTAATTCTGCAAAACAAAATTAAAGAATAAATAATTTCAAAATAACTAGAGAGGGAGAAAATAAATAGTGCTGCAAAAACCATTTCCCCCCATTCCCTTTCTAGAAAAATGAAATGCTTGAGTTTGCGAACCAAAGGGCGATAAGCAGCCAAATCCGCTTCTTCTTCTTCTCCTTCGACGCTCTTATCTTAGCTTCAACTTTCCCGGGAAAATACAATAGGAGGCTCCCTCCACCTATATCCCTTCTCTATGGTCCTGTTTGCTACGGGTCCTGCGCTGTCTTAATCCGGCACTGGATACGATCGTTTCGACTGAAAAAAATTTCAGTCTTCCTCAGTCAGAAGGCCCGTTTCGTTTACATGTGAAAATGGAAAATCCCGGGTTAAAGCGGAGTACAGGGGAAAACTCGCAATGCATCATGGGAAAGCGGGGTTGACTCTGCATTAACCCTCCTTTCGACCAGGAATCTTTGGGCCCGTTTACATGTGCAAAAATGCGGAGTAAGGGCGAGATTCAAACGAAACAGAGCGCGAACGTTTTTCCTTGCGAGCAGTCGAAACTTCGACCGATAGCTACGTTTCTTATTCAAACGAAACAGCGCGAACGCTTTCTGATCACGTGACACCGCGAGTGGTTCTGCACGAACGGATTCCCTCAAAACGTACGTGTTTTTGGTTTGAGTTCCTCGGAAGGAAAAACATGGCCGACATATTGCTGATTAGACGGCGACGCAGACGAAGTATTCCAGTACCTCGTTATTTGAAAATACGAGGAAATCCACTGGATTTATCGTTACCAGAAATGCATTACTTACAAATAACTTCAAAAAATAATAGAAAAGCAAACACAAGTCGCTTTGTGCGAATTGAAATGTTGTAATGTAAACAAAACAAACAAGAAAGCAGTTGCCAGTTAGAAGAAATATTTACCAGAGAAAAATGGAATTTTTTTATTGGTTAATAAAGATTACTTACGTCAGCGGAAGTGACGTTCTCAATAGACAGCGATAAATTTTCTCGCTTGCAACCATGGAAGTACGTACGTGTAATCTGTTACACTTTGAATTAGGATTCGCGTTCGTCTCTAAGAGCGATCGAACTCTGGGAGGAAAAACATACGTTTTTCAGGCGAACGTTCGCGTTTCGTTTGAATCGGGCCCTAAATCCCGGGACTTACACTGCTTTCTACCCCGCTTCCCCTACTTTGGGGAAAAAATGCGGGGTAGAAAGATTCCTGGTCGAAAGGAGGGTTAATGCAGAGCGCCGCTTTCCCATGATGCATTGCGAGTTTTCCCCTGTACTCCGCTTTAACCCGGGATTTTACATTTTCACATGTAAACGGGCCTTTCCTCTTCCTACCCCGCATTTTTTCCCCTAAGTAAGGGAAGCGGGGTAGAAAGCAGTGTAAGTCCCGCGATTTACTCCGCATTTTTGCACATGTAAACGGGCCCAGAGGGAACTGAAAAATTTTCGGTGAAACCTTGATGATGATTTTCCTATTGTTCGTAAATTCACCAACTCGCTCTCCTAGTTTTCGTGTTAGAACTGAGACAGCTGCACACCCGCTATGGGCGACGAATTTCAAAATGTTCTGAAATTGATTTTTATTTAATCGTGAGTGTTGTATTTTACTTCAAGAGTTTTATGAATATTTTTATTTTCCGGGAGAAAGCAAGAGATTTCTAGAGATCGGTCAGCTCCGGACCCGTTCTGCATACGGATCCGTTCTTCCAGAGCCGTTCCGGCTCACAGCTAGTTGTTTGCTACTCAAATGATGCACTGCACACGGGGACGCTCATACATATGTGTGTGCAACACAACTCAACTCTGTTATATTAATGTCCAACTGTGGCTGAAGAGACTTGTGTGCTTCGTGAGGGTAATTAAATTTTCCATAATCTCATTTAATCTTTATTGATAATTATGTGATTTATTAAAGGAAAATTGTTTTTTTTTAATCATTATTTTTTCTTTCAGGAGGAACCTATATATAATATCTAAACATCATGTCTGACATCGAGATGTGAGTAACATTTCTCGTGTGTGGAATTGTTTTGATAGTTTATTTTATACTACTAATGTTAGATTATGTTGTAACTGAACTATAATAACACATTCACTTTTAAGTAAAAAATGTTTTTGTCGCTGTATTTGGAAAGCTTTAATTTCTGTTGTCTATACGAGTTGTAAAATATTTGATGCGAGATAAGTGTTCGAATTTAGTTTATGAGCAATATGAATTCTTCTAATCACCCTGCATTATGTTCTTATTTATAGCGACGCTACCGGTGGCGGAGGCGAAATGGATGTAAACACCGCTTTGCAAGAAGTTTTGAAAACAGCTCTAACACACGGTAAACTCTCAAGGGGACTTCACGAAGCCGCAAAATCACTTGACAAAAGGCAAGCTCTGTTATGTGTCTTGGCAACAAACTGTGATGAACCCTTGTACGTCAAGCTAGTGGAAGCACTTTGTGCTGAACATCAAATAAATTTGTTAAAGGTACATTATTTTATGTGCACGCTTTACCTACTTATGCATTTTTCTAAGTTATCTTATAAAATTGTTTAGCTTTTGCTGTACTATCTCTTAATCTCTAATTAATCAAAATTGTGCACTTTTAAAATATTCTAAATGCAAAAGTGCATTATTTTTTTTCATTTACCCATGTACAGGAATAATACCGTAAGCGGTGTCCGCTTTTTTTTCGCGCCAAACAGTGGTTTGACATTTTTTTCCCCCGCCAAATTTTTTACGTCATACACAGCATTTTACACAACATAATAAACGAAAACATAGTCACTTACCTGCACAAATATATTCCTTTTTCCAAAAAAAAACGAACTCTTTTAAAAGACGAAAAAAAAAAAAACCTTGGCTGTTGGATACGTGTACGTATGCCACCTGAACTACTCTCACCTCTCTTCGCCCTCCAAGCGTGTATTTCATTTAACGTAAGAAAAATCGGTAATTTCAAAACAAAATGAAATATAATACCTAGGATATCCCTGATACTTGTCAGTTTTTTCAAAAAAATATTCGTGAGGGGGATCTAAAGATCATGGGCATTTATCTATTTTTCTACCTTTACAGACATACCTGAACCAACCAGCACATACCAGAACTTTCAACACAAGCAACTTTAGGGAAAATCATGAAATTATCGAAAATTTCAAAGCGGTTAAAAACTAATTGGTTAGAGATCTGCATTTTAAAGTAAAAAAAATGAACTAGAAAAAATGGTTGCTTCAGAGAAAAGTAATAACTTAAAACAGATGCAAATTGTAGCCTTTTTCCAAAAAATGCAAGAAAGGAATAAAGTACTATTTTCTCTTTAGATAAGTTTTAAATTTCATTTTAAATAAGGAATATGTGTCAGATTTGTTTATATTACACATTATAGCAATAATCTTCTAATAGTAAATAAAACCCTAGAGAGTGGCCACCCCCTCTGAGTGGCCAAATATTCTCGTTACGCTGGGATGGCCGCTCAGAGAGATTTCACTGTATTTCCTTTTAAAAAGCAGAAGATTGTACATGCATGCTATGTTCGTATAAAGTACAGTGTTAGGGATGCACCCTTTCATATGTCACCTACAGAACAATGAAATAAACGTAGCTCTCTCTCTCCCTCCCTCCCACTCCCTAGTTAAACGAGAAACAACAGAGAAGTCATGTTTTATATTTTCCTTGCGGGTAAAAAGAGGAACGATAAAGTGACCGATTTCAAAGAGTTGAGGAAAGGATATTTTAAAAATTATGTATTATTTCTGTTTCACCATAAAGGTTAGTGACTTAACCTTTTTTTAAATTATGTAGGATTCTGTTCCACTCTAACAGGAGGGGGGGCGATTTTTTTTAAAAGTACAAAACTTTTGTACAAAATGCAATACAAAAAGGAAAATTAAAAAAAGCACAGAAAATTTCCTGCCTCAGCGATCCTGAAAATAGTTAATCATGTTGTAGGGTTAATTATAATAGTTAATCAGTCATCATAGGGGGGTTGTGACCCCCCCCCTCCCCTTCTGTGCTACCCCACTGTCTGATATTAATTAAAAATGTAATCAATGCTTGTGAGTCGGACAAGAAATTCAGATTTTCTGAATGTTACAAGAATTTGTTTCAAATGACGAAAATAAGGCTCCCTCTCCTGAGTTCTTTTGAGGACATAACCTTTATCTGAATTAAAATAAAAATATAATCCATGCTTGTGAATCAGGTATAGGAATTGAGACTATCTGAATGTAAAAAGAATCTGTTTCAAATGATGAAAATAAGGCTCCCTCTGCTGAGTTGCTTTTGAGGACATAACCTTTATCTGAATTTAAAAATCTAATCAATGCTTGTGAACAGATCAGGAATTCACAATTTCTGAATGTTAGAAGAATTTGTTTCAAATAATGAAAATAAGGCTCCCTCTCCTGAATTACTTTTGATGACTTAACCTTTATGTAAATTAAAATAAAAATATAATCCATGCTTTCTAATCTGATATATTAATTGGGACTTTCAGAATGTAAAAAGAATCTTTCAAATGATGAAAATAAGGCTCCCTCTGCTGAGTTACTTTTGAGGACAATAGCCTTTATCTGAATTAAATTAAAAATATAATCAGTGCTTGTGAATCAGGTATAGGAATTCAGATTTTCTGAATATTAAAAAAATCTGTAAGGCTCCCTCTCCCTCTGCTGAGTTATTTTTGAGCACATAATCTTTATCTGAATTAAAATAAGAATTATCCATGCTTGTGAATCAAGTATAGAATTCAGACTTCCTGAATGTAAAAAGAATTGGTTTCAGTGATGAAAATAAGGCTCCCTCTGCTGAGTTGCTTTTGAGGACATAAGCTTTATCTGAATTTAAAAATGTTGTCAGTGCTTGTCAATCAGGTATAGGAATTCAGATTTTCTGAATGTAAAAAAATTGTTTCAATTGATGAAAATAAGGCTCCCTCTGCCGAGTTACTTTTGAGGACATAACCTTTATCTGAATTAAAATAAGAATGTAATCCATGCTAGTGAATCAGGTGTAAAAAAAAAATTGTTTCAACTGATGAAAATAAGGCTCCCTCTGCTGAGTTACTTTTGAGGACATAACCTTTATCTGAATTTAAAAATGTAATCAATGCTTCTGAACATTTAAGGAATTCAGACTTTCTGAATGAAAAAGAATTTGTTTCAAATAATGAAAATAAGGCTCAGTCTCCTGAGTTACTTTTGAGACTTTATGTGAATTAAAATAAAAATATCGCTCATTTACTGCAACAACGTCAATTCAAAAATCATGATTTTTGAGTTGATACTACAGGGACAATTGCATTAATGCGAACTTTTAACTGGCAGAGTGTCATTTCTGACCTTTTAAATTTCACCCACAGAACGACGGTAGTTGCATTTTGTAGAATATAAGTTTCTTCACTTTCACGGAAATTCAAATGCATTTTTTGAAAAATCACGATTTTTGAGTTGTGACGTTGTTGCAGCAAATGAGCGATATAATCCATGCTTTTGAATCGGATATAGGAATTCAGACTTTCTGAATGTAAAAATAATCTGTTTAAAATGATGAAAATAAGGCTCCCACTGCTGAGTTGCTTTGAGGACACAACCTTTATCTGAATTTAAAAATGTAATCAATGCTTCTGAACATTTAAAGAATTCAGACTTTCTGAATGAAAAAAGAATTTGTTTCAAATAATGAAAATAAGGCTCTCTCTCCTGAGTTACTTTTGAGGACTTTATGTGAATTAAAATAAAAATATAATCCATGCTTTTGAATCTGATATAAGAATTCAGACTTTCTGCATGTAAAAATAATCTGCTTCGAATGATGAAAATAAGGCTCCCTCTGCTGAGTTGCTTTGAGGACATAACCTTTATCTGAATTTAAAAATGTAATCAATGCTTGAAATGGGGTATAGGAATTCAGACTTTCTAAATGAAAAAAGGATTTTTTTTAAGTGATGAAAATAAGGCTCCCTCTGCTGAGTTGCTTTGAGGACACAACCTTTATCTGAATTTAAAAATGTAATCAATGCTTCTGAACATTTAAGGAATTCAGACTTTCTGAATGAAAAAAGAATTTGTTTCGAATAATGAAAATAAGGCTCAGTCTCCTGAGTTACTTTTGAGACTTTATGTGAATTAAAATAAAAATATCGCTCATTTACTGCAACAACGTCAATTCAAAAATCATGATTTTTGAGTTGATACTACAGGGACAATTGCATTAATGCAAACTTTTAACTGGCAGAGTGTCATTTCTGACCTTTTAAATTTCACCCACAGAACGACGGTAGTAGCATTTTGTAGAATATAAGTTTCTTCACTTTCACGGAAATTCAAATGCATTTTTTGAAAAATCACGATTTTTGAGTTGTGACGTTGTTGCAGCAAATGAGCGATATAATCAATGCTTTTGAATCGGATATAGGAATTCAGACTTTCTGAATGTAAAAATAATCTGTTTGAAATGATGAAAATAAGGCTCCCTCTGCTGAGTTGCTTTGAGGACACAACCTTTATCTGAATTTAAAAATGTAATCAATGCTTCTGAACATTTAAGGAATTCAGACTTTCTGAATGAAGAAAGAATTTGTTTCAAATAATGAAAATAAGGCTCCCTCTCCTGAGTTACTTTTGAGACTTTATGTGAATTAAAATAAAAATATCGCTCATTTACTGCAACAACGTCAATTCAAAAATCATGATTTTTGAGTTGATACTACAGGGACAATTGCATTAATGCGAACTTTTAACTGGCAGAGTGTCATTTCTGACCTTTTAAATTTCACCCACAGAACGACGGTAGTAGCATTTTGTAGAATATAAGTTTCTTCACTTTCACGGAAATTCAAATGCATTTTTTGAAAAATCACGATTTTTGAGTTGTGACGTTGTTGCAGCAAATGAGCGATATAATCCATGCTTTTGAATCGGATATAGGAATTCAGACTTTCTGAATGTAAAAATAATCTGTTTAAAATGATGAAAATAAGGCTCCCTCTGCTGAGTTGCTTTGAGGACACAACCTTTATCTGAATTTAAAAATGTAATCAATGCTTCTGAACATTTAAAGAATTCAGACTTTCTGAATGAAAAAAGTATTTGTTTCAAATAATGAAAATAAGGCTCTCTCTCCTGAGTTACTTTTGAGGACTTTATGTGAATTAAAATAAAAATATAATCCATGCTTTTGAATCTGATATAAGAATTCAGACTTTCTGAATGTAAAAATAATCTGTTTCGAATGATGAAAATAAGGCTCCCTCTGCTGAGTTGCTTTGAGGACATAACCTTTATCTGAATTTAAAAATGTAATCAATGCTTGAAATGGGGTATAGAAATTCAGACTTTCTAAATGAAAAAAGGATTTTTTTTAAGTGATGAAAATAAGGCTCCCTCTGCTGAGTTGCTTTGAGGACACAACCTTTATCTGAATTTAAAAATGTAATCAATGCTTCTGAACATTTAAGGAATTCAGACTTTCTGAATGAAAAAAGAATTTGTTTCAAATAATGAAAATAAGGCTCCGTCTCCTGAGTTACTTTTGAGACTTTATGTGAATTAAAATAAAAATATCGCTCATTTACTGCAACAACGTCAATTCAAAAATCATGATTTTTGAGTTGATACTACAGGGACAATTGCATTAATGCAAACTTTTAACTGGCAGAGTGTCATTTCTGACCTTTTAAATTTCACCCACAGAACGACGGTAGTAGCATTTTGTAGAATATAAGTTTCTTCACTTTCACGGAAATTCAAATGCATTTTTTGAAAAATCACGATTTTTGAGTTGTGACGTTGTTGCAGCAAATGAGCGATATAATCCATGCTTTTGAATCGGATATAGGAATTCAGACTTTCTGAATGTAAAAATAATCTGTTTGAAATGATGAAAATAAGGCTCCCTCTGCTGAGTTGCTTTGAGGACACAACCTTTATCTGAATTTAAAAATGTAATCAATGCTTGTGAATGGGGTATAGGAATTCAGACTTTTTAAATGATGAAAATAAGGCTCCCTCTGCTGAGTTGCTTTGAGGACATAACCTTTATCTGAATTAAAATAAGCAGAGATCATCCTAGGATTAAAAAGGGGCAGAGTGCTAGTCCTTAAAAAAGGGCAATTTAAGTTTTTTGGGCACGTCAGAATATAAAGAGGCACTATATGAATATATTATATACACACACACACCCTAATAATGCTGAATTTCAAAAAGGGCACTTTGGGGTTCCATGAGAATGTACAGGTAGATAACACATATAGAAACAGGTTTGAAACAATCTGATCCCCGAAACTTTAACATGGAGAGTTGTAATCAGCCCCGGATACGCCCACTGGGAAGCCAGGAAATTTCCTGATGGGCCGGCCACTTTCCACATCTATGTCGTATGTATAATGTGCATGTTTGCTCCGAAAAGAATGTAAATGGTTCACCAATTATATATATTTCCCGGGCCTGTATGATCAGTAAAGCTTCAGAGCGGTCGCCAGATAGCCAGTGGCGACAGTGGAAATATTCCGGGCTACTATTAAACGATCTGTCTATCGCCAAAATTGGTGTCCTGCAAAAGTGACAATTAAGTAAGCTAGAGTGCAATACTAGGGATGAGCACCGAACCCAAAGCAGAACATTCCCAAATCGACGACGTGCGTCACGAAAGAAACATCTCTGCTGCTGCTGCAGAACAATTTTGGATGGAGAAAAAAGGAGGGAAGGGGGTGGGAGCGAACTGGGAAGCAATACAAACGAAATTTGGATCTGTCCAAATTGGATCCACCAAAAAATATGACCACTAACAATATCAAAGAGGCCACAGAACTTTGTGAAGTCACTGGCCATTGGCTACTATTGAAAATTTTCAATCTGAAGCTTTAATGATCAGTTGTATCCGGCCCTGGTTGTAATATGTGTTCGGACTTACAATGCATAGATTTTTTCCAATTTGTCTTAGTTTCCCCCCCCCCCCTTCTTTTGGAGAAAATATCCTGCAGAAGTAAGTGTAAGCAAAATAGTAAAAAGGATTTGTTTATAATATTTTGCTCTAAACATGACATAAATATTTGAATTATATCTGTACATAACTAGAAGTTTTTGATTACAAAAAAAGATGTTTTACTATAACTAATTTTGAATTTTCTACTTAATTTTTTTTCTTGAAGTTACATGACGTGCATGCTTATATAGTACATTTATTGAAGAAGGTTTCAGGAATTTTAGCCAGACATGATTTGTTAGGCAGTAGGAGAAGGCAGAGGGACTGTTGATTTTTGCTCCCCAATTTTATCACTCACTACTGGACCACAAATACTGGATCTCATACGATATTTTACCTATATTGGTAAAAACTTTTAAACAGAAAAATACTGTCGGTGTAAGTGGACTAGGATAGATGTGTTTAGCATGTAATAAAAATAATAAAATTTCTGCAATTGAGGATGTATAAAATTTAGTAATATAGATCAGAATTTTATTTAAATTCTTTTGTTCACAATAATTATTGAATGAGTACCAAGTAAAGATTTTCAAAGTTATCCTTATTACTATTAGACATTATTTAAAATTGCATCAAACAATTTAACTCATCCATCTATTGATAATTATAGAAATTTGGGGAAATTGAATTCAGAACACAGAAGATTGCTGGAAAAAATGACATTGTCATGCAACTTTTGTATTACATCCAATGGTTGGAATGTACAACACCAAATCAAATCAAATTACTGAAATATATTTGTTCTTTCTCTTTCACTTCTTATTTAATGTTTGCTCATTCATGAAAAGTGAATATAAGTTTTTTAAAAAGCTCTATTCTTTAAAATAAATTAAAATTTTGAAAGGAGTTTATCTAATTTTCTAGGATATTATTTTTCACATTATCAAAATACTATTAAACACGTGCATACCTGCCAACTTGTACAGTTTGGCCGTACAATGTACGGATTTTAGCTTAGCTGTACGGTTATACGGCCACAAGGCAAAATTGTAAGATTTTTTGGCAAAGTTTAGGCTAATGTGATTTTATTTACTATGTTTCAAAATTTAGTGGTTTTGTGGAGTATTTTAAAATTTAAATCGCCTATTGATATTACGTCGAATGTAAAAACACTAGATCGTTTTATTTCCCATATTTACGCTAACTCCCCCCTCCCCTACGTTTTCTCCTTTTTCCACTGATGCGCTGTGTTAACCAGAGGGAAAACAGGAATTCCCTCCGATGCTGCGAAAGCTATTATTGGCTCACAGATTTTTTTTCTCCCTCCCATCCGCGGCTTGGCTTGTGATGTGTTAGAAGTGGGATGAGAGCGTAATCGATATGATGAGTGTCCATGCTTTGGCAAATTTTGCTGCTGCGCATGCACGAAGGTGGATGCGTATTCGTTTAGAAATATCTCCCTCCCAATACCGCTTGACTCCCATCCATAAGCGCAAGAACAACTTTCAATCTCAAACAAACGTTGCTCAGGCACGTGTTGATGAAATTGTAAAGTGTAGTTTGAAGTTGTGAAATATTAATTTGAAATGTCGAAAATTAAACATAAACAATATAATCAAGTTTTCCTTGATTCTTCCACAAAGGAAAATCCGTGTATCGTCAAATCGCGAAGGGGATGCAATTTTGCTTTTTGCTCCGTGTATAGAACTGACATAAAAATTGCGTATCAAACATGAATAATCTTGCTAAGTATCAAACATAAATAATCTTGCAGACAAATAATTTTCAGTTGTTGTTGTGTGTGATTATGGCAATGCTACACTAGGGCGATCTGCCAGGGGGGTGCCTTGGTAGGAGGACTTTCTAAAGGTTTCTAACGCATATTCACATTACATCTGGAGAAAACCTACCAAAACTCCAAACCGTTAGATTGACAGCCGTGCGATGGGACCCAAACCTGGGACCTTCACACTTCAGCCATCTACCATTTTAAGTGGCAGAACCACTTGTGCCATGGTGAGGCCAAATTATTTTCAGATATAGTTTATTTTTTAAATTTATTTCCAAGTATGTGCTCACATGAAGTATGTGGAAATGTTTGCAAGCCAGTAGATGAAGTCAGGGATGAGTTTCAATCTCAATTTTGCAAATTAATTTCCCCGAGGCAGTTCAATCAGAAGAAAGAATGGGCTAAAAATTGAGATTGAGAAAATTAACAGCTGCTAGTGGAAAATTTAAATATGACCGAATATCGAATGTTATGCTAAGCATATTTACTATACCGCACAGTAATGCTGCTTGTGAACATTTGTTTAGCAGTGTTAAGAAAAATAGAACACAATTTCGTAGTTTTTTGTCTAATGAAACTTTGGAAGACATTTAAATTGCAAAAAGTAAACTCAAAGGCCATTTCTATAAGCAAGACTGATAAGGATTTTTTAAAAGCAGCCAAATCAGCTACTTATGAACATTTGCACTCTAAAGATACCAAATAAATGCCCCTCCTTTCCTATATGTGCATATGTATTAAAAATGGTGTACTAAATCTGAATAGTAATTTTTAAAATTGTGTTTGATTACATTTTATCTTTAGTAGGTATATTTATTGCGTTACTGCGTGACACCATGGTATTGTAAGATTTTCAAAAATTGCATGTTGGCAGGTTTGCACGTGCTCAGAATTTTCGTAGGTGCAGGTCATTCTTTTTAAATTTTAAAACCCAGTCAAACTTGCAAACACACAATGGTAATTTTTTTTTATTCTTTGCCATCATTGTTTCTCAAACCAGATCTTCAGATACCAACTGACTGCATTCAAAGACAGCATGATGAGATATAAGAGGAAATAATATCTATGATCGTTTTCAGATTTTTCAAGATGCTCTTTACGTAACTTGCAGAAAACGTTCATGGCAATAACCGTAGCGGAATTTCTAAGTGGTTTTCCAGCCTCATGCAGTTGGAACGTAATATAATCATCCGATACAGGAGCAGTAGCCATTATTCCGGATATAAGGAAGAAAAGAACAGAGAATGTAATGGATTTTCCCGTTCTGGCATGGGAGAAGGCTTGCTAGATTTTCACTTGTTAAAAATTCCCCAAACCTTGCTTTAACACTACTGGATGGCAAAGTGTTGACACAATAAACACATTTTTATTTAAATAAAGGCGAAATATTAAATTATTGAGCATGCATTCATTATATAAACATGTTTTCCCCTTTAACGACGAATTTAACATAAAAATTAGTATATATATACGGATGAACTATATCGTAAGGTCGGAAGGACACAAGGCATAGCCTTCCACATACTGTCAGGTTAATCTGAACTGGAGTATAGCCAGGTTGTCTGCATGCTGCTCTCTATGGAGAGGGAGAAAAGGGGGCAGGGGAGATATAGCCTTTCTCTGAACTGAACTGAGAATGAAATGAAAAAATAGTTAATTTCAGTATTTTTTGTAAAGCTCCTTCCTAACTTTTTTTAAAAGTATTTCATGTGATATTCTGTTGATCTCTAGTATTTTGACATCTATTTCTAATTAAAATTAAGTCTTTATTCTTCTAATATTATTGACTGTATTTGAAAAATTCAATATATATGTAATTAATATTTCAATGAATTTTTTTTCTCTTCAGAAAGCTCGCATAATTAATTAATAATAGTTATTACTTAGTATTCAAAGGAAGAAAAAAAAGTAGTTTTACATACTAACTGGTTTTAATGATAATTCTTTTACTCTTCATGTATATATAAAATTTATTGAATTTTAATTTTAAGACCAATATTTTTTTCCAAATCATAGGTTTTCTCATTTTTATTTTGTATTTCTTTAAATACCAGATTAAAAATTTTGTTCAATACTTTTCAAATAGATATTTGATTAATAAATCTAAATTTATTCGTGCACTATCTTTTGTATTAGACATTTAAAGGCCGGAGATGGCCTCTAAAACTAGATGTTGTGCCCACGCGAGCCGAGTTGATAAGATACTGAAGATGGTAGATAACTGAAGCATAAAGGTCCAGGGTTTGTGTCTACCGGATGGCTGATAATCTAAAAATTCAGAGTTTTGGGCGGTTTTTCACACGATGTAATGTAAATACGCTTCTGAAGCACTAAGAAAGTCAACCGCGCAAGACCCCCCCCTACATAAGCAATACGAAATACTCCCTGTGTAGGTTTACCATAACACAATACAATACATCATCTTCAGAAATAGTTATATGCTTTTAGTGTATGTTAGAGATAACTGAAATTAAATTAATAACATAATGTACTTCTTAAATTTACAAAACACATGAAAATCAGATATCAATATTCTGTTAATTACTTTTTTGGTGAAAGACAGCATGCAGTACTTAAATTTATCAAAAATGTGGCTACCTTTTAAATCTATCAAAACAGCTCAATTAACTTAATGATTCCCATAAATTACAGGGTTTAAAATACTGACACCCAGGTTTTTTTTTAAAGCCTCCTAAAATTACTATAATATGTGCTAACTAAAGTCCCTTAAACAAATGCAGTAGAATTTTTCAAATTCAAAGTCGACGGGACTTACCGATTCTGCATAACACAAATTTCCAGATTATAAAAAAATCCTGCAGTAGTATTAAAAAAATCGTTGTAATCAGGTAAAATTAAAAAAAAAAATTTTTTTAAATATAAAAATGTATTAAAAATAAAATAATTTACTGAGAAATTGCTCATTAGAAAGATACTATTCTTTAAACATTTTTAATAAAATCTAAAACATTTTCTTTCAAATACTGATTTATTGTTATTTTAAGGTCTAATTTCGTAAATTGGAATTCCAAATTTAAGAAATTCTTCTGTATTTAAAAATAACAAATAGGGATATATTTAAAAGAAAAACGGGAAACAGATAAAAGTTCAAACACGCATGCGAGAAATCGCTAATAGCCATTGGAGGAACGTACGGTTCTTAAAGGAGATAACTGAAGCTAGTGGAAACGGAATTCTACTTTAGCGTTACGACTTTCGGGGCATTAACGACACAAGTGGAAATGTGCCTTTAGAAGACATTGGTGGGACCCTGAGTGTTATAGGCTACCTTTTATGCATATATCACAAATAGTTCTTTTACAGGGATACTCATAAGAATTACATTACGCTCTATGTGTATCTCTGTAAGTACTGAACAGTTTCCAAAACTTTTTTCACTGATAGTAAGCTACACTATTCTTGAGTATTATAGGCTAAAATTCATGCATATAGCGCAAATAGTTCCTTTACTGGAACACTCAAAATAATTCTAATACATTACACTCTCTGGGTATCTCTAACTATAGAACCAATTCTAAAACTTTTTCGCTGATAGAAAGCTGCACTATTCCTGATTAACATAGGCTAAAATTCATGATTATAGTATAAATATTTCTTTTACAAGGGCACTCAAAACAGTTCGCAAATACTGTCATAACTGCCTCTATTTGCCAAATGCCTGAAAAAAAATCAAAATTTAGTAACTCTGCATACTCTGCAATACTACCATGCATATTTCATTTAAAATAAGTAAAAAGCAAATAATATTTAAATGCAGTTTCTTTCTTTTGTCACAAACATATGTGTTATTACACATGCTTCATTTCTCTCGGGACCTAACTCTAAAGCCGACACGGACAAAGTCGCGGTAGCAGCTAGTTTTAAATAAATTTTAGAGTAGTAGCCCTGCATTTGTGAGGCTACTAATGCTACACTGTTTTTGTCTCCTGACAATAGTGGACACCATGGTGTTAGCTGCTGCTTTGTTTAGTTTTTAAAAAATTATTTTTTAAAAGATGTTTGGAACCCTATAATTATGCTACTGGCTTGTATTTGCAAAACAAATTCATTTATTTCTCGTAGTAAAGTTTTCACATATAAATTTCTAAATATCAAAATGTTTAGTCTGTGTGCTAGTATAAAAAAATTTAATTGTGATTTAGTCTGCTTATTATTATTCATAAGGGTTTGACTAGACATATTGAATCTTCTGTATTCTGAATTATTTTTAAGTGATAAGTCATGCAATTACATTTTGCTCTTTCTTAGGTTGATAGTAATAAAAAGCTGGGTGAATGGGCAGGTCTTTGCACATTTGACAAAGAAGGTAAAGCACGAAAAGTTGTTGGATGTAGCTGTGTAGTTGTTGTGGTAAGTATCTTCAGTTAAAAATTTATAAACTTCTTCAATATTTACTAATGTACTTAATTCAAAGTTAATATATAATTTTTTTCATAGGATTATGGGAAAGAAACTCAAGCCCATGATGTTCTTAATGATTATTTCAAGTCTAAAAGAACATAATGAAAAAAAAAATTGTAATAAATAACTTTAAAAAGTATTTGTTGTCATTGTTTTTAGTGTTACTGTTTTACAGATATTTATCAATTTTGCCACTGACAACCTAGAAAAGTCTGCAGAAAGTGAATTTTGGCTCAAAACATGGGCAATTTCTAAATGTATCATGAGGCAAAAATCATGAATATTGTCATTTGCATGCTATTTACACCCTGTGAATTTCAAAAGTTAGCAGTTGAATATCTACATTTATAATTAATTTTTCCATTTATAATGTCTGGGATGCTCCAAACACTACAGTTTGACATACAGATAATGATTACAATAGTAGAGTTCCACCATTCGAAAAATCTGCCTATTCCGAACATAGTTCAACAAAAATACCAATTTTTTAAACTCTAAAACAGAAGAAATTGAAAAGATGTTCATGAAAGAACTTATTTATTTACACTTGGAAATGAATTGGAATGAAAGCTTGTTATAGAGCTGACACTAACAGATGTCCCTGCACCTTTACCCCTTAACAAGTCAATATGATGATATTCATGAAACATATTCAGAATTCCTGCTAAATTGAGCAGTGTTTGGTGCCAATTAGTTCAGAATAAGGGGGACTCATTTGTATTGATATGGCAGTTTTAAATTATAATGTACAGAGTAATAATATAATTTAGAACTGTAATAAGTAGTACTAAAAAAGTCAGGCAATTTTGTTTCTGTAAGTGGCTATCCTGTGTTTATGCATATATCATTGAGACAAAAATGCTTTAGAGAAATACTTGCTTGAGACAGTTTTTTAATTCATAACCATAACTTAAATTGTCAGATTTGAAATTTTAAGATTTTTTTTTTCCCCACGAGCTTTCTTTCACATATTCATTTGTAAAAAAGAAAAATGGTTTAAATGTAATATTTTGCATAGTGCTTCAAACAATTTTAAAAAGTAGGGGAAGTTGGGGGGTACAATGAAACGAAATTTACTATTTTTTTTTTCTCGTTGCAAACTTGCATGTACAAAAATAAAATTAATGTACACTTTTAGCCTACTCTTTTTCCCATCAAAATGGATTTTTGAGTTTGTAAATAGCTTTTTCATCTTTAAAAAATTACAAAAGGTAATTGTCTGCCACTGTTTAATTGTACCGCATATACCGAAGTTCAATGAAACAGTTAATAAAACTTACCAAATGCTCAAATGATGAGCCAAATGAAAATATTAGCGTATGTTTTACGTACATTTATAATAAACATTAATAGACATAAATGTGAAATTTAACTAAATAAGACATTTAATTAAACTGTTACAACTTGAGATGGAAACATAACACTGTTATTAGTGGTTAGTCTATGTTTCCCACTTTATATTAAATTTACTTAAATCAAGCTCAAAAATTAACATTTCTGCTTCTCTTTCTGCACTACCTGAAGGAACAGAAGGAAGTAGTCTTGGATAGCAGGAGTTTAGAATTACCGATTATTTATTTTTCCAAAACAATAACTAATGCTATCTCTTAACTAATGACATGACACACATAAACAATGATGAAATCTGGAGTGACATACAGCAGAAGATCCGAGAGGAGAAACTGAAGACAATGCCATTTCTGCCGAGGAATGAGCCGGACTGTAGATGGCTGTGGAAGAGCGGCGGAAATATATTTCCAGGGGACTTGTGTATTTAAATCTATGTAACTATGGAGTTTCCTTTTAATATTTTGACAGAATAACTAATTTTAGCTGATTTAAAAAGTGCCATTTTGGCATCAGGTACATGTATGATCTGGCGAAAGACTGTCTCCAAGCAGGGTGAATCTAAACCCCATTTTCCAAAATGTTACCACCCGGTATCTTGAAAATGAAAAATAATTAAAATGCAGATTATTGTAAAGCTGGTTAGGTTAAGCTAATTTGCTTCCAGTAGATATATTTGGCAGCGTTAACTATGCCATTATAGCAGTTACAGTCAGGGTTTCGGACCTGCCCACAAATCCAAAAAGAACCAGGTGGGTTTTTAAATACAACCCACACAGAACCTTGTTCAGGGTGTCTACCATCATGAAAAGGTCAAGAAATGAAGCACTAGGTCATGATTTGCGACTCAACTACGCTTTTTCCATTTCATTCAAATTCTTAGTTTCTAATTTTTTGTGACAGACAAAACTTAACAGTTTTTCATGTGTTTATTTTATAGGGAAACATTAAAATACTGTTCGTTTGCTATTTATAAAATTCATTTAAAATGTCATTTACATGTTATTTAGCAGAAATCATCAAAAATGATGTCTGCCAAATAGTTGTGTAGTGAACTGACAATAGTTCAGTATGTGAAGTGCGTGTTGTTTTACACCTTGGGAATTTCAAAAGTTGGCAAGTATGTGTCTTCAAACCTTGAGAAAAGTATATAAGTTATCCACCTTCTCTCCTCAAAAAAAAAAGTTAAAATTGTTGGATTTAAGAGTAATTTTTTTCTCCCTTCATTCCCTGTTAAATTCAGTGTTTTGATTATTTTCCACATTTTCTTTTTTAAAAACAATAACTTGGATTCCACTTAAAATTATTATTATCGCTGATCCCCATGTTTCATAACTAATAACTTCAATTTCCCAAAAGTTCTGTGTTACCATAGATGTAAAAAAATTTACAATGTACAAGCTACATACATGTTTACAAAATAGCAATTGGTCCAAGTTAACTGAAAGCAAACAGCTGATCAGTGAAAAAGTTTAAAAAAAAAACGCTTTAAAAATGGGCAGAGAAAAGAAAAACTCAAAGAATTTTGTAATTAATTATTAAAATCAAAATCGGTTGTATATTTTTCTGCAAAATTTCCCCCAAGCCTAGAACGCCGGATAGAACATATTCTGCATCCCTGCCACGATGTATTTTTGATATTAAGAGTTTCGTATTTGTTATGGTCAAGAAAAGGTCAAGAAATCAAGCTTACTTTTCGTGGTAGACACCCTGTTGTTTTTTTTGGGTTTTATTAAAAATTGTCAAATTTCCTTTCTTTAATTTAACCCATTAAGTGCCAAAGCTCAATACCCATAATAGGATAAACCCATTACGGGAACATCTATTATATATTTTTTTTCTTAAAATATTTTAACGCAATTTACGAAATACACATTTTATATAAACATTTACACTATAGGGTGTGTTATATATTTTTATCGGAACAATATATTTTAATTTAATGTTTTTTTTCTAATTTTTAAAAAGTAAAATTTTGTCTTTGACTGTCTTATATAAAACTAAAAAATAAAATGGTCACTTAAATGTTTCAAGTAGAATGCATATTTTAAAACAACATCTTGAAGAACAACATTCTTAAAATCCTGCATGAATAGATTCCTATAAAGGAATGTTATAAACGTTTATTTTTTTCCCCCCCACAACGGGAGCTTTGGCGCCCTCCCATTTGTTAGCATTTCCAGTTTGATTTTGCTACCGTTCAACAATAAAGAAAGGTTTGGCACTTCGCAGGCTGGTTATTTCATACATTATAGTATCAACAACAAAAATAATTACTTAATATATACAGTTTTGAGCAGCATCTGCATAAAAATTGAGAAAGACCTTTATTCCCATAAAATGCCAAAGCTCCCGCTACGGGAACATGCTATATTTTCTAAATGCTTTGAGTTTAAAATAAAATTTCAACTGTTCTATAATAGAGGCATGCAGTGTATGTAAAAGCCTCACCATGGCACTGTGGTTATGCCACTGAAAATTGTAGATGGCCGAAGTGTGAAGGTCCCGGGTTCGGGTCCCATCGCACAGCTGTCAATCTAACGGTCTGGAGTTTTAGTAGGTTTTCTCCAGATGTAACGTGAATATGCGTTAGAACCCCTTAGAAAGCCCTCCTACTCAGGTACCTCCCTCCTTGGCAGATCGCCCTAGTGTAGCGTTGCCATAATCACACACAGCAGCAGTGTATCTATAGACATTTTTTAATGTCTATACATTAAAAAATTTCTGATTCTCATAGCGGTGTTTAATGGGTTAAGTCATTTGTTATTTGATATTAAATACATATAATATTACCTACATAACTTAATGCATTATATTAGATAAATATATATATGCCAGTTTAATTTTTTTTATAATTATTTTTCCAAATTCAACATAAAGAACAATAACCTTTTTAAAAGTAATACCTTGAGCTAATTCTATCTACAATATTTTTGTTGAAATGAACAGGTGTAGAATGCAGGCTGGGATAACTTAATAATTTATCTCTTTATTCATATTTAAAACCTTATTTATTAAAATATGTAATCATCAGTATAGTGACAAAAAAATAAAATAAAATCCTTTCCCAGATAAGAGAAGAATGGGACATGTCTCTTACTGCTTACAAGCATGCATCTCAAGAATGAATTCAGGTTCAGGAAACCATCCTGTATTCTATTAGTTGCTGCATTACTTTAGTACTGATAAATGTAAAACTGATTCATTATACATTGCTTAAGTGGGATTTAATATCAGACATATTAATTCTAGATTTTATAAAGTAAAAAGGAATATATATTGCGAGCAAAAATGAATAACTATAAAGAAAATTATTAAATGAATAGTAGTTCTGCAGTAAATTGGCCTGCAAAGGGCTTACGGACTTGCATTCTAAATAGGAAATACAACTATGATTTAAAAAACATAACGGTAAAAAAACATTAAAAAGTTCATAAATTAAAAAAGTAACTAGCTGACCCACGCGAAAATTTTGCACAATATTGTATTTAATACAACAATTGTAAATATTTTGTGTGAAAATGAATAAATGTGTCTATAAGTACATAATATTCTGTTAAATATTTTCACGCGTCAGTTAATGTTTGATTGGAAATCATTCAAAAAGTAGACATTTATTTTAACTTTTATTTTATAAAACCTCTTTAAAAACAATATTGGCAGTTAATAATTATAAGCATACAGAAAATCTACTTAATGTTAATTGTATATCAATATATAATTTACAGCTTGAATCACTGATCTCTATATCGAAGATAGCACCTCTTACATTTAAAGTTGAATATATCGGTAGTATTAGGGCTATTAAACACCGTCTTCTGTGCATTTTTGCATTTCATAGAGAATAAAAAACGTGTTACCAACAGGTGGCACTATTTTCGTCGAAAGTAGAAATAATAAGCTTTAACTGGGTATTTTTTATATTTTTTTGGTCATGTATTTAATGAGATCTAGCCGCACCCGTTTCAAATCAAGCCGCGGACCCGGGAACGTCAGAAAAATGTCGAACCTTCGAGAAAATGGCATAGAACAAAATATTCTGCTGGCGACTGATGAATACAACTCACTGAATTATCAAACTGTGACGGCTCGATTGAAAAGACAAAATAAGAAGTTCTTTTATCCTCATTTAAATATTTATTTTACAAACAATTTACAAAAAAAACTGTATTTCTAGTTACCTTCAATCATTCATCCAATCTGTACAAAAAACATAACTCCTAGCTGTTCTATCAGTACAATATTTTTTCTTACATTCTTTATCTGTCGTTGCCACTCATTTTTAAAGAAAGTATATTCAATTCATCTGACTCCATGGCAACCTGGAACCATGGAGTCTGTTACATGTTTTTTGGGTCACGTATTTAATGAGATCTAGCTGTGCCAGAAAAAAAAAGCACCTTAGAGAAATGTTTTTTTTTTTTTTTTTTTTTTATTAACAAAAAGATTTTTTCCGAAATTTTGCATATTTTTCGTCAAAAGTAGACATAAGCTTTAACTGGGTATTTAAAAAAATTTTTTTGGTCAAGTATTTAATGAGATCTAGACGTGCCAGAAAAAACACCATATATGTGACAGGGTTGCCACTGGTCAGGGAGAACAGGAAAAAGTCTGGGAATTTCATTTTGGCAAAAAAAGTCAGGGAGAAGTCAGGGAAAATTGCAAATTTTAGCCCAAAACCTGGAAAATCATGTAATTTGGACTGGAAAATCAGTGTTTGTAAACAAACAACGTTTAACCTTACTTTGGGAAGCTAAAAATATCAAAGAAAATATACAAATTTGACATCATAAACATAAAAAATAGTCTGGATTTTTACCACATGATGGTCTGGAAAACCTGGAAAAGTCAGGGAATTTTTTTTCAGAAATTGAGTGGCAACCCTGTGTGATAGAAAACAGCCAATTAAAAACAACATATTTTTCTAAGTGAACAATAATATACTTTTATATGGTCATAAAACAAATTAGGAGCCCTTTATAAACGCCAGCAGAAAAATATAGTACTGCATTAAAATTGAAGATATTTTTATATTTTAATTAATTATCATTTTGTAATGAAAGTTTCATTTTAGACTAAAATTATTCTGCTTTGAAATAAAGCTATAAAATTTAAATCCAAAAAGTATTATAATATAAAAAAATCTTAATAAAACCCACCCGGGTTGGTTTAAAAAAAAAAAAAATTTTTTTAAAACCCTGAGTACAGTACATCTTGGAATATTTGTCAGCACGGCGAGATGATATATTTCGTGGTGCTAAATACGCCAGTCTGCAAAGGGTTATGTATAAGAATATATGGATGATTTACCTGATAACCTTACACGAGCAGTAATTATTGGTTATGAGTACGTGTAAATCACCAAATAATGAAACGTCGCCATCAATGGTGAGCTATCCTAGCTGTTCCTTAGTTTTTATAAAAGAAAACTTAAGAAGTACTGTTTTCTTAGAACTAATTATTAACTATACATATACATAAGTCATCAAATTATGAAAAATCGCCATGGTTTGCAAATATGCAAGGTTTTCCGTAGCTTTTAGAAAATATTGTGAAGTTTAAATTTTTATGTTCCAAAGAATATGCAAAAACCAAGCAATGTGTAGCTCAGTGACAGTCTATCTGATCCTATCTTTTTTTTTTTTTTTTTTTCTGTTGAAATTATGCCTTTTTTATGAATATGCCTTATTAGGGGCTGAATGCATCATACGAAAAGCAAGCGTAGCAGAGAGTCAAATGGCCTTGGCCCCTAGTCTATATTATAATAAAATAGTTTTGTACAAACTGTAGCTAAATTTTCTGTACCATCACAATTTAATTTTCACATATTGCTTAGTTCAATACAAATTATTTTTTTAGGTTTTTCAATTATTTAAATCTTGATTTCTAAAAAATTTAATAAATTCTTTTATTATGTTATTTTATAATTCAGTCTCTCCTTGTTTTACAGCATTTATATGAAATTAGCAAACCAAGGAAGTTTATTATTTTAAGTTTTATTCTTTAAAATATTTCTAAAATTGTGCACCATGTAAATGAATTAATATTTAATGGCTATCTGTAATTCCCTTTTCCAGTGATTGTCTGAAAAACTGCGAGCATTTTCCAACATTTTCTCTTAAAATAAGGCCTCAAAGCTTTAGCTAGTAAATATGAAAACTTATTTGTACCTAATGAAAAATGTTCTGGGACTGCACCTGGGAATATTGCCTGAAATACTTTAGCAGTTCCATTGCAAGAATTTGCTGGAAAATTACTAACAATGCATTTCATTGCCTATATCAACTCGCATGCCATAGCTTTGTCAACAGTACTGAATACTGAAAGAAATGTAATGACACAATTTTTGAATGTTAATACTTTATTCAGGAAACACCGGGAACTACCGTATTTACCCGTGTATAAGTCGAGAAATTTTAGACAAAAAAAAAGGCTTTGAAGTGGGGGGGTCGACTTATACACGGGGCCGTAACTTTTAATTTTTTATCCGAAGTCAAAAATGCCCTTTTGAAAGAGAGTTGTTCACATCCTGCATTCCATAACACAATGACGTCACAGATTTCCATACCAGGAGAGAAAAAGAGGAATGAATTGTTCTTTTCCTTAACAGCGCTGGAGTCTGAGTGATGTGATTGGTTCAGGCGAGAATGTAGCACCCCTATATGTGCAATTGAAATGCTCGTTCTTCATAGCGCACTTTTTCATTACTTCGTTTTTCTTACTATACTTTTTCTCCTTGTTTCTACTGATATGGCTGATTTAGTTAATAGAAAACAGAAACGTAAATTTTGTATATAGTCATCTGTATTATGAAATATTTAGTACTTTCTTTTTGTTTTGCTTTTCAGATAATTTTGAATAAATGTATTTATAAAAAATTAAAGTTGCTTTATTATTGAATATTTAGTACTTTATTTTTTTTCCCCAGATGATTTTGAATAAATGTATTTAAAAAAAAATTAATTTCTAGATCGAGAAAATGGGGGGATCGACTTATACACGGGATTTAAAAAAATTCAAATTTCTTGATTGGGAAAGTGGGGGGGTCGACCTATACATGGGTAAATACGGTAGATAAATGCAACTGTTTTGGTCCTAACTTCATTTTGGTGTGAGCAATATGTCTTTTCCCTTCCTAGTGCTGATGTACTGCTTGAAACCTTTATTAATATTTATTGATGCTTCACAAACAAACACCATAAATTATCAATATCTTTCTTTTTCGCCCAAGATGAAAGTGTGTATCCATTATTATCTGTTCTTGACAGCCAACTATCCTGAAATGAGCACTTCCCTATACGAATTTAGTTGTCCAGAAGAATTAAGGAATTCGGCAATCCATAACCGAATTTTTGCTTAAATTCAGTAAATTCAAAATTTTTAAAAGAAAAGTTACACAGGCTCTGGATATCTCAATTGATGTTGCACCAAATGTGTGTAAATGGGTATGCTTATTATTTGATAGTGAATAATTATGATTTTTTATAGTTTCTACTTTTTTAAAGAACATGTTGGATAACATACAAAAATTATTTAAAAAAATGGACCATTTTGTAAAAAAAGTGATTTTTAGTGATTACGGGAATTTTAGTTGAAATAGTGACTAGTGTGAACCCTGTTTCTTAGACACAGACCAACATTTTTCTAAATATAAGTGATAGGAAAGGAGGGACCACATAAAAGTTAAATTTTGTATTTTAATATGTATACATCCCTTATAGTAAATAAATATTGTCATTTCTGATTTTTCTTTTTTCAAAATATGCCAGACGTTTTGTTTTCTGCAAGCAGGTAGTTTTTCAAAAAGTTCTTTTTTGTCTGGCAATAAAATATTCATTACCAATTTTGGTATATCTTTCATTAATTTAAAAGCTAGAGATGTCTTCCTGCACATAGGATCAATATTTGAAACACATTTTAAAAAATCATTACTGATGGGCATTTTCTTCTGCAATGCTTGTAAGCAAACAACTTAATGATTTCATGACATTATCTCTAAACAAAATGATTTTATCATTCTGAGATTTAGGTGCTAAGGTAACCAATTCTTTTACATTTACACCAGTGAAGGCTAAATGTTAAAAGAAGCCAGCATGAACACTGGGTAAGTGATAATATTTCCTTTTAATATCCCCAATTCTATTATTTTTTTAGTTGAATCCCCCAATGAAGCTAAAACTTCAGGCTTCATAAAACAAGCCAAAAAAGATTTAATGAGTTCAAGCTGTTTATCATGGATTTGTGAATGAGTGAAGTTCCAGATTGAAATAATTTATAACATATTCTTGAAACAAAGGCGAAACTGATACAAATAGATTAGTGATTAACTTTTAAGCTGTTTCCAAAACAGTTTTTCGGTAATCCTACTTTTACCTCTTGCGTCATAATTTTTTCAGCAAGAGAGGAATGTATTTTTTTGAATGCAGTCTCTTCCAGCTTCAATAACATTATGAAGCTTATACAGGCATGAAAGTTTTCAGTCTTTTGACTGAATTCAGTCTTTTTCAACATCACTGGTGCATTTGAGATTTAGTATGTAAATTAGTTTAATGAATTTAGTTATACAGAATACAGTGATATAATGAATATTAATTTAATATGGAATACATATAAAAGAATAACAGGTAATCTGTTAAATGCAGAATAATTTATTTATTCTGTATGATCCGCAGCAAAGTTCAAATTTTTTAGCTGTTTCGTGCTTTCATGTCTGCTTAGACCAGGTGATTCAATATAGATATTAAGGCGATTACTTTTTAAGCTGTAAGAGATCGAAACATACTTTCAATTAGAAAAGTTCGTCAAATTAAGAGTAGCTTTCAGATATGGCATTTTTTTACTGGCGGTTGTATAGATATTAAAATACGAAATTTAATTTTTATACGGTCCCTCCTTTCCTACCCTTTATATTTAGAAGAATGTTGCTCTTTGACTAAGAAAATTAATAAAACAAATCCTATGTCTTTAAGTGAAATAGTTAGCAAGAAAATTAATGTTAAAATTGATGGCTTATACCACTTTACCTACTGTTGGCTTCAGTTTTCAGGCGAAAAAATATCTTTATTTTAGGAGACCAACTATAAGTTGATAAAAGTTAATGATCCCATTGTTTTGAAAGGTAATTAAACATGTTCAAATGTGTAAAATTAACAGTACAGTTGTACCTAAAATGATTGGTACTGCTTTATGAAATTAGCAATAATTTACTCTTTTAGGGTGGGTCTTTTAGAGAAGGAATTTTAAAATGTAAAATAGAATGACAAAATAATGGTGTAGGTTACAATGGTGTGGCAACTTTCACTTGATATTGCCAAACATGCGTTGCGTTATAGGAAAGTTCTAGCTAAATTAGGATTTGAGGAGTCAACTGTGTCAACATCCCCCTATTGCTTGGCAACAAATGTCAAAATTTTCAAATTGATATATCTCAAACTATTCCATATAGAGACATGTGATTTGTTTTATCAATTTTCTTAGGCAAAGAGCAACATTCTTCTAAATATAAAGAGTAGGAAAGGAGGGGCTGTATAAAAATTAAATTTTGTATTTTAATATGTATACAACCCCCAGTAAAAAAATGCCATTTCTGAAAGCTATTCTTAATTTGACGAACTTTTCTAATTGGAAGTATGTTTCAATCACTTACGGTTTAAAAAATAATCGCCTTAACATCTATTTTGAATCACCCGGTATGTACTTATTATCATATGAAGAAAAACTGTTTTTTCTAAATGGAATAAGAAAGAAAAATAAAATGTGAAAGAATTCATCAGTCTCGAAAAATCTTGAGCAACAACATAAACTGCTAAAGGCCTTATTACATGAGGAAAATTTGGGGGGAAACCTCTTTCCTGGAAATTTTCCTCTGTTACCTAGGGAACGATCAACTCTAACTTTTTCGTTCAGAGGTGAAAATATTGCAAGTTGCTGGAATGTCAGCCAATCGTAGTGCTTATAAGCAGAATTTATAAGAAAAAAAGATTAAAAGCAGACGAATCTCATCCCTGTATTTCCTAAACGGTTAGTCAAAGACACCTACTTTCAATTGCAAAAATTCTTTACATTTTATAATCTATTATATCAGAAACAGTCACAATCAATAAATCGGTTCTTATAAAGATAATGAATTTTTTTTTTTAATGTGGTACCCCCAGTCCTATAAGTTATATTTAGAAGAATTTTCTTTGTACAATTTCATGCATTAAAAAAAAAAAAAAAAAAAAAAATCATCCTTTTATGACCAAAATTCACCCAGTTACAGCTGCTTAAGAGTGCTTTTTGAGCTGCGAAATGGGGGGTTTTCTTCAGAATGAATTTGAGAAAAATTAATGTACATGGTTTTGAGCTTTGTAATATTTATTACCAACTAGCTGCCTCCGGGGACTAATTGGTTCGCCATCTTAATAAAACTTGTTCCGGGAGAATCCTGTTTCTCACCAGCTTCCTTGGCTCTGAATTCTCCGATTCTGAATGGAATTTAAAAATTAATATGGTTTCAAACGGGTGGCCCTAGGGTAAGGAGCACCTGAGTTCGAAATGACGCCCCTTCGAAGCCAGCGCCCCGATGTGATGCTTACCTAGTCCACTGCCTGTCAGATCGGGCCGAAAGAGATGAAAGGAAAAGTGCACAGAACTGGCGCTGCACTAATACTGCTAAAATAATATGATTTCAATGGATTTCTCTTCCTTCTTTTGACTCAGAGAACGTTTAAAAAAAAAAAATGTTAAGACAATTAGTCATGAGATTCTTCAGCTTTTTGTGAATAAAGAGGAAATCACTGTTTTGTCTTTTTTCTCTGAAAATTCTGTTTTCTGTGAATTCCTGATTGTAGTTATTAGTTAACTGTGTGATATTTTTATCTTCTAGCATGTTCCAATGTTTTTCTTCTCTTAAAACTTCTTTCACATTAATTAGATATAAATATCACATGTACAAATTTTTGTTCTCGAATGATTTCAGCTTTTTTTGCAAATCTCATCTCTGTATATTTTAAAAGTGGTTATTTCTTTAAATAAAGCCCCCTATTATTTTAAATAATTTATATATATAATTACAGCTCCGATTCAAAAAATTAGAATATGTAAAAAAGAATGGGTTTTTATTGCTGCTAGAGTGTTAATTTGCATACTCTGTTCAGAAAAAAATATTTAAAGTGTCTAAATATCTTTAGTACAGTTGTAAATGTAGCATAAATGCTTATTTTGATTTGTCACACAAATAATTAGCTATTTAAAAAATATTAGAACTATTTAAAGTTAGAATATCTGGATACCATGGTTCAAAAAATTAGAATATGTGGACCCCCCTAAATATGTCCTTGGAAGAAAATCTTTTCTACTCCTGGTGCAGTTGGCAAAAAGTACATCAACCCAGATTATTTTATGTATGATTATCATGAAAGGTAAGAATATTAAAACATCATTTAGGATGTTTTATGCAGATTTATCTTGATTTTTATGCAAAATTCAGTAAATTTTTACCACATTTCATAATTTTAAAGGAATAAAAAAAATCCTGCAACTAAATCTTTCAACATTTTTAAGTGGTGGAATATACTTATAATATATATAAATTATTTAAAATAATAGTGGGCTTTATTTAAAGAAATAACCACTTTTAAAATATTAATGACTAATTGACTTGAATTGACTAATTGATTGAAAAAAAAATTATGACTAATTGACTTAATATTTTTTTAAACGTTCTCGGAGCCAAAAGAAGGAAGAGGAATCCACTGAAATCAGTACTAGTGCAGCACCATCTCTCGCAGTTCTTTGCACTTTTCCTTTCATCTCTTTCTATTGTATTTGGCCCGATCTGAGAGGCAGTGTTTCGAGTAGGCAGTGCCTAGTCGGGCCGCCCCTGGTTACAAAAATAAGATGGTTTAGTGATAAAAACCTACAAAGAGGTACAAATCATTTTTGGCTTATATTAATTCTGAAGAGCTTCTAGATATTGGCCTTTATCAAAAAAACGGAAAAGGAAAATTCTGAAACACTTTCAGATTTTAAATACACACTAAAGTGATATGTTAAAAGCAGTGGTGAACACAAAAGAGGGTCTAAGGGTCCGGACCCCTCCCAAAAGTGTTATCAATTTTACTTCATTAAATTGTCATGTAATTTTTACATTTAAATATGTTGGAACGCATCTTCAAATTCTTATTTTCTCCAATTAAGATGAATGAACACAGTAAAAGTAACCCCCTTACTATAAAAAATCCAATTTTTTTTCGGATGATTTGTATCACAGCTTTACGGGCTGGACCCCCTCCAAGAGAAAATCCTGTGTGCGCCGTTGGTTAAAAGCATATCATAATCCATGTGTCTTCCCTATTTTCTTTCCTAATTCCATTAAGTTGGAAAATGTATCATTATTCATGAGTGTGAATAAACAAAATTAAAATTGATAGTTCTAATATCCTTCTTCTGGGTGTAATGCAATCAAAATAAAATGGGGGAAAAAATATGCACGATTTGAACTGAAGGAAAGTTTCAAAAACTTAATTTTTCTTTGTTTGTTTGTGTAACATATGCATTTCGGATTTGTGTGCTTAGCTCGAAGGCCGCTTATAAATCCATGTCGGAAGGAAAAACTTATTCAGGTTTATTTTTTATCCAGGCGTGGCAAACGATAAAGTGATTTTATTTATTAAAAACTATGTATTCTATAAGTTTGCGCCATCTGTTGACTGCCCTGTAAAGTAACTCAATTGTATTCTTTTTTTTTTTCTTTTTCTTGGATAAAAGATAGTTTTGTTCTATATTATAGGAACAGTGTTTTTTTCGCATGATAAAAAGTAGCCCTGCATGTTAATTCAGGACTTTTAACTGTCTTTATTCTAACTTTCATCCTAATCTGTCAAACTGTTTCGGCATGAAAGAGTAATAAACATACATACAAACATGGAAATTTACAATATTAGTAGGATTTCATTCACTATTTTATGAACGTAGATTGTAATAAAGAATATTAACATTTAATTATGTGTATCCAATAAATTAACATAAAAATATTGCTTCTACTGAAAATAGATTTTTTAAATGAATGTGATTAAATAGCTTAAAAAAAGGGGAATAAAACACTTCATTAAATGTTAAATTAGAAAATGGAACATTTTAAAATATGAAAATATGCATTTTAGAAACTTAAAAATATTGCAAATCTGTTTAGCGTAACAATTGCTCAAAGATTTCTTTGACTGCAATGCAAGTATGCACCCGTGTAGAAAACTCTTCCTGTACTTAATGTAGCATACTTGACATTACATAACTGCATGCTACACATATGTGATTTAGTAAGTCTGATGGAGTTCTTGATTCTTTTATGCATATACTTTATTTTTCAAGAAACCCCTGAGATAGTAATCTACGAAGTTCAAGTCTGGTGATCTTGGAGGCCACTCAACAGGACCGCTGTGCCCAATTATATTATTTCCAAATGTTTCAGTTAGAGGCTTTAGTGATTTATTTGCTGGAGCATCATCATGGTGAAACAACATTTGTGATAGATCACGTAGTGAAACAAATTCTTCTAAGAAGTCAATCACTGGACCCTCTAAAAGCTGTGCATACCTTTCGGATGTTAAAGCACCATTGGGGAAAAAAAAATGGCCCAGTTAAAATATCTTTCCATAGATCGCACCAAACATTTACCGACTATGCTCTTGATGTTTGTTCAGGCTAATGATATGCAGACTGGGCAGAGATAAATAGTGACTATTTTGCATATTTATAATACCCTGTCTTTTAAATTGAAACTCGTTGGTCCAAAGAGTGTCTTAATGACATTAAAAATGGACAAAGGATGGATTATCATTTTGCTTCTTTCGCTTCGTTATACTAGAAAATGAAATTAAAATGTATGATTTAAAAATTCAATATTTATATGGTCCCTTAACGGTTTACCATGATGGTGTTGTATTGTCACTGTTACCTTTAAAAAAAATTTTCCATTCTCTGTGATTAATTTTTAACCTTTATCCAGGACGTTTTTTTTTTTTTTTTTTTTTTTTTTAATTTAGGTTCTTTCCAGATAAAATTAATTAAATGCTAGGTAATTTCTTACCTTTGGGGGGGGGGGGCTGTTAATTGTTTTGTGTTAGCTAAGTAATATTTTCTCTCTTTTATTTATTTATTTTTTTGGTTCAATTTTCTCTTCACCAGCTATTTTCAAGCATTAGGGTATTTAAAATTAATATTTCCTTATTAATTTGCGTTCTGTGGTTAATCTAGGGTTTAAAATAAAGTGACTGCACCATGCCTCCCTTAAAGATATGCTTTGATGGGATTTTAATTAATTTTTGCAAGTTCCCATAATCCCATTCTTTTCAAAATTTTATTACTTTTATTTCCTGTTGTCAGGCTTCTCCCAGTTAATTTTCAGAAGTTTTCTTCATCTTTTAAGCTTTTCTCGTTTTTTTAGCACAATTGCATCATGTTTGGTGTGTCTTGTATCATGCGATTGAAGACTTAAATTCTATGGATTCTTAAATTCGCACCTTTACTGCGTCCTCGAATATTCTAGAACATTCTTTCCCCTCCCTGCATTTGCCCCAAGTCAAACTATCCCGGAATGACTTGAGGGTTCCTCTCGACTCTGATTGGCTGAGCGTGGTTTTCCGGGGCAGGAGGTAACGTCGAGCGCAGGATTTTTCAGTCAGTGATGCTATGATGCCCAAACCATGAACAGGGATGTTAACTCCAACACTCGATTTGGGAGCACCCCGGGAGCAGAAAAAATTTCATTTGGGAGCACCTCGGGAGCAGAAAAATTCCATTTGGGAGCAGAAAAATTCTATTTGGGAGCAGAAAAATTCCATTTGGGAGCAGAAGAATTCCATTTGGGAGCAGAAAAATTCTATTTGGGAGCAGAAAAATTCCATTTGGGAGAACCTCGGGAGCACAAAAAAATAGTTTCCGAGAGGAAAACTAAGATTCGAGATCAGAATTAACATGATTTTGGAGCATAAAATTGAAGATTTAGGAACACAATTTGCTAAAAGCAAAACACTATTTGAAAGCACTTTTGGAAAGCTCTGGAAAAAAAAAAGGGTGTATACAGGCTATGCTATCAGCAACTTGGTAAAAACAATACATGGATTTACATGGACGGAAGGAATTTTTTTTTGTGTGTGTGTGAAACTGCTCTTTTTAATGGTTTTCATATAAATGCTAAATGGAAAGAGTGGGAGGGAAGTATTTCTTATATGCAATGGTACTTTTAATGCATGTTCGAAGGTTGTAAAAATACTAATATTTAAATGGTCGAATTAACATCTCTGCCGTTTATATCATTCTAGAATTATGTATTCAAAATTTAGTCTATTTTAAAATAAAGATTTTAATTACGGATCTATAAATGAAATTCGTAACACATTCTAAAAAAATTAGCGGACGCACTTTGGCTGAACACGGGCCCAGGGGCGTCGCCCCGTCTGCCCCCTCTCGTAGAGCCTGCACACACACAAAAAGAAAAACAGTGGTGTAGTTTTAAGAAAAAAGGTTTAGGAACACTCGCAACTGAAGACTCAAAAATCATGCGTCCATGATGAAAAGTGAAGAAAGCTTACTTTTGCTGACATAAGCTCGAATGAAAAAGTAGTGAGACGGCATCTCCCCGCTCATGATCTTCACGGGCCGAAAATGTCTAGCCCGGCCCGGCATTTAATCAAAATAAAAAATTCAGACCCGGTCCAGCTCCTATATTAATCATGATTTAAGGAAGGGGGGGGGGGGAATCACAAGCCAATCGTTTGGTCTTGTCCAAATTTTAGGAGAGCAAAAATTTCCGGAAAGGCTCGATTTTGCAAGCGCAGAGGACCGTCTTTAAGAGTATACGCTTGTTCCGGTCCATTCTAGAAAATGCTGAGGTCAGCCCGTGCCTTGAATGAATCGTGCTGCAAAAGCCTGGGCCCGCACAGATCTCTACCCCCCGCGACTACACCACTGGCAGCGGATTTCCGGATTATTTTGAAATGAAATATTCTATCAATTCAGACAGCCTAGATTCTGATTTCTAAACCTGTCATACTTCCAATTTTCATTCTTGCTAAGGGCCGGGACATAAACCGTGATTTTTCAGGGGCTGGGACGTCACCGTAATATACTGTTTTCTTTACGGACCGGTCTGGTTTAGATCAGGGGCGGCCCTGCGGTACATGACACCCACTCCACCCTGCAAACGTAGAAAAAGACGTCCCTTTTACTTTTTTCAAAATTGCTATTATGATTTTAAGTTGGAAATCGTGCCCCTTCATAAACAAAAAACGGTGCCCGTTGCGATGATTACTTGTTTGCCTATCTGGCCGGCCCTGATTGAGGTGACTAACAAAGCCCGACTGGTCCGATCCGGGGCGGGTAGAATGGCTTCGGAATGCAGCTTTCGTATGCAGTTTAAATCTTGCTTTATTGCTAACTAGCTTTCCATACACGCTTTAAAAGATAAATGAGCGTGGCAAAAATTTAACAAAGAGTCAAAATGACGTATTCGGCGCAGACCGGCGCAAAAATCGGCTAAAAGCGCAGTTCGGCGCAATATTTGTGTTTCGGCGCACCCTGAAAGAGTCAAAATGACGTATTCGGCGCCGACCGGCGCAAAAAACGGCTAAAAGCGCAGTTCGGCGCAAGAATTTGTGTTTCGGCGCAGCTCGGCGCAATCGGCGCAGAATTAACATCACTGCATGAAGTAGGGAATTTTTGGCTCAGGCGAGCTGTCTATATTTAATTTTCCACGATCTAAAAAAATCAAACTTTGCAATGTTGTTCCATGTAAATCCATTAACTCGTTTTGTGTTCTTACACATTAACAGATTTTTGTCGGTAGGAGAAATTCCTCCCACTCCTAGGCAGATAGAAGCCATTCCTTAATAAAACACAATACGCTAAATCGTTTAATTATAGCATAAATAAATAATTTTGAAAATTCCCAAAGAAATCGTCATAGCTTGATAATATCGCATTTGTCTATTTATTGCCAAATTATCAAAATATTGCCACGCTTGGTTAATTTTTCAGAGCATTTATTTTGCACCATATTTTGCAATATATCGCAAAAGTCGTCGACATGGCTGCTTTTGAGGGAGGCACTTGATCGTCGTAGGATTATTAGCTAATTATATTGTAGGATAGTATTATATGCTTTAAATAGATGGCTGTCTCTAAACTGCTATTCACCGTATTGTATTGGAAGTATTTTAAGTGCTCCTGTAGAACTAATTAACAATACAGACACTATTTTCGGTGGAAAGCTTCATCTTGTAATCCTTAATAACACATACCAATTTTGTTTTATTTCCAATAGCAGAATTTCTCTAAAACTAGAAATCAAAGCCCGGTGAGAAGGCAATTACAATGGGTACTAGGAAAAAAAAAAAAAGAGTTTAACGAAAGTGTGTCTACACTCAATATATTTAATCTTTGTCCACCTAAAATAAATTGCTTCATATTCAATTTTTATTATATATACTAAAATCGAATTTCATGCTCTTCTGGGAATGTGCAGAAACTTTTCCCATTCAAACGATTTCATTACACTGTGAACATCCGTGAGGAAATCATTTATTTATTAATATGAGGGCTGTCCGGAAAATAAGCTTTCCAAGGAGCTGCAGACGCTAGGAATGCAGTTACACGGAATATGGTGACACTGGCATGTAGCTTGACTAATTTTCTCCCATTCCCCACCCCAGCTAGCTGTTTAACACGTTCATTCTTGTCTTAGTAGGCATTAGAGATGGAGCTCCCATGTGCTTATCATGCCAGCTGCGAATTACTGTCTGTGATTACGCTCTGTGTGTGTGAGATGCAGCGGCAGAGTTCAACGATTCAGGCATAAAAATGATGGTACACTTCATGCAAAAATGCATGTATCTCAATGGCAATTATGTCGATAAATGAGGGAAAATCTAAGCTCTCCAAATATGTATTTATTCAATGTCAATAAACTTGTTTTTCATTCTGAAAATTCATTGGGAACCTTATTTTATGGACAACCCACGTAAATAAATAAATGAACTTATAAATCTGGAAAAAGCACGTTAAGTGTGAGATCAATATGAAGTCATTCTCATATGAAATAGCTAATTTTGCCATGCAAATGATTAACTTTGACTCTTGTAAATGAAATGGAGCTGAAAAGAGTGAAAAATCACTTAAAAATGAGGGAACAGGTGGATTTTAAAGTAGCACAGATTGCTTTCTATATTTTTATACATAATTATGAAAAATTTCAAGCAGATTGTACAAACGGTGTATAGTAGAAACGCACATAGCCTGACAGTATTGCGAAAGGTAGAATGAAGTGTGAATCTAGGAAAAGATATAGTTTGCACATTTTTGCTGATTTTAAGACATTTAGTTTTTAATCTTTTGTCTGAAAAACTTCAAATGATACTCAGTTTAACAAGCTACTGTTTGTATGAGCACTTAGTATAGAAACATTTGCAATTTTAAGGAGTTAACAATAAACCGCTCTTACATTGTCATGAACAAATTCCACCAATTAGAACTTTCATACTCTTGGCAAAAAATTAAGTCTTGACCACACAGGGTGTTTACCAAATTTCTGTAAGTCAATTTCCTGACTTTTGGGAGGTCCCGGGAAAAAAATTCCTGAGCAATGCATTTTACTTTGGGAAATCGCACAATGCCTCCTCCCTTGCCTTTATATTTGCATATTTTGTACAACTTCTTGAAATCAATTTTAACTGAAGTATACAGGATTAAGCTTCCATCAATTAAGAAACGGAAGTAGTCACACTTTCTGATAGAATTAATTAACAGTTCTTGGAAATATGGACCTAAGCCATAAGTTACCAAGTAAGCTAATTTGTCTTTTACCCTCCCGTCACGATTGATGAGCCGCCACTTTTCCATCCTCATACAAGCACATCGCTTGATGCTTTCGCGGTCCGAAAAATGCGTTGCAGTTGCTTACGGTTTCGAGTCTAACAATTAGAGAGAAAGGGTAAAAAACAGGAAAAAAAAAAAAAAAATATTTTGGTGAATTTTCCGGACCCATTATCCAATATCCCGGTTTTTTTCAGACTTTCCGGATCTATTTTCCAATTTCTTGGCTTTTTCCAGACTTTCAGGAGCGGTAGACACTAGAGATGAGACGGGCTCGGTAATTCACAATTACGTTCGGGCTCGGGCTCGTGAAAAATTTCTCCTTTATTGACTCCTTGAAACAGATTTTAAAAAGTGATTCATGAGGAAAATGAAAGTACAGTCAACTCTGGTTATAGTGAACCTCTGGGACCATCCAATTTCGTCCACTCTATCCAAAGTTCACTAAAACCCAAGTGTCTTCATGATGGATAGAGATACTGTATGTGAATCGGGACTAATGGTTTGCGTTCCCTATATCCGATGGTTCACTCTATCCGGGTTCACTATAACCGGAGTTGGCTGTACTTATAAAAAAAAAAAAATATCGGCACTGGCGCCTAGAAGGTGCGTTAAGCTCTTTGGATATTTCAGAACGGCGGCTTATATTCATTAGTGAGTCATGAGATCCGACATTATTTGATAAACATATGGATAAATAAAGAATTAGAAAGTGCATTGAGAGTTTGCAACTATATTTGTCTTTAATTTCCAGAAACGGCAAAATTCATTGTATTATATCAATGAAGTAATTGGATTTTTAAAAATTTTTAATTGAAATTTCAGGCTTGGGTGCCGACTTAAATAATATTGCTCGGGCTCGGATTAAAAGTCCTCGGGCTCGGGCTTCAAAAAATGAGCCCGAATTCATCTCTAGTAGACACCCTGCCACAGGTTTTGTTGATAGTGACCTGGCAACCCCGATCAGCGTAACTGTATAGTAAGGATGATGCGCTTGAAAGAATAACTTCCCATAGAGCGCAATGTATTGGGAATATTTTGAGTGCTCCTGTAGAAAAACTATAAATGGTACATAGACCATTTCTAATAGGGTATATGGTACTGTACATAAGAATAACATACATAAATTTCATAGAAATCAAAGCATATTTTTGCAAGTTAGAGCACAGATGGACAGACAGACAAACCGAAATCATGAACACTTTTCAACCTTGTTGGAAAGTGTTAACAAGTACTACAGTTATTAAAAATAACCTTAATAAAAATTACTATAACAAGGTGTCATATTTATAAATCATTACAAACACATTTATTTTAAATCGGAAAGAAAATGTGTACTAATGTTCATAAGCTACTGCCAAAATCTTGCAAAAAATCAAAGTGCATTTAAATACAAACAAAATTGATTAAATTTGAAAACAAAAAATTAAAATATAAATTTTTCTGTAAATAATTATCAAAGCATTTTAAAAGAATTATAAAAACTTGGATCTGAGCATTTAGCGAAGAAAATCAAGAGTTTTGTAGATGGAGTGAGAGAATTTAGAAATTGAAGGGGCCTGAATTTTGTTTTTTAAAATGTTGCCTTCCCCCCAGAAGTTTTGTAGGAGCATGGAAACCCCAAATAAAGTTTTGTATATCCTCCTTATGACTGCAACGAACATTTTAGACACTCTCTTGCTAGCTTGAAATTCTTACAAAAGACATAGCTTGTTAGCAAGCTCTGTGTGTGAAAAGCTGCAAAATCTTGCTTTTGCGGGACAAATAACGAAGTGTTGAATCCAAACAACACCGTAAAAAAAATTTACTAAAATCAATTTTATTAACAATTTCAAAAGAGTTCTATGTACAGGGTGATAAGTAATGAAATTTATATACATTATTATGACTGTTGTTCTTCATCAGTCGATGATTGTTGATCTGCTGGTATTGCCTGAATTTGAACTGCTGTAGTACCACCGCCAGGCCCTTGTGCTAGGAAGACAGGTGTTGCTCCTGCTGTCACTTGACCAGAAGGCTGAGCAACTTGCTGGATTTGATAGACAGTCTGTCAAACAACAGAATAAGACATTACTTAGGCGTTGAGAAGCAAAGATATAGATACAGGGTGTCCCAAAAAGATCATAACACATGAATCATACAAATCAATGTAAAAGTTCATATGCTAATTTCAACATACAAACAAATTACACATAAAAGTATATTGTTTTTAATATACATAAAAAAAGGAGCCAAACTGTATTAAAAAAAAAAAAAAAAAAAAGAAGGTATTAGATGCTATACAGGATAAATCATACTTTAGTACATCAGTTACATTAGCATAGTTGCCAAGTACTCCGATTTTGAGTGAGTTTATCCAATATTTTTAATTTGCTCCAGAAATCCGATAATTAACTAAAAACTCAATTTTTTTTTTTTTTATAGAGCCAGGGGAGATCAGGGAGAAAATTTCAATCTTTCTTTATCCTTCTTGTACATGACTATCTTTTACTGGACATTCCTTTATTGAAGTCTGCAGTACCTAATGATTAAAAATTAACCTATATTTTACATTTTTATTTATTTTAATTATTTATTGCTATTTAAATTAACTTCTGATTTTCTGCAACTTGTAATTGATATTTAAGGTCAAATCTATTTAAAAGATGTACATTTGAAACGTGTTTGTGAAATATTTATAATAAAAATTATAACATGGTTGCCCATGCAGCAGCTATGTTAATAACATGCTGCTCCATTTGTTTAAAATAGTTGTTTTAGTTACTACTACAGCATTGTGCATGATTATCGTTCAAGTTACTGCTGCAGTATAGTGTATGCAGGGTGTTTCACCAGCAACAAAAGGCGTAAAGACAAGGCGACTTGAGCCAATTTCGAGGAAAAGAGTAAAAAAGTGAAATTTTCATAAAATTTGGAAACAAATGTTTGAAATTTTTTTTTTTTTTTTAAACTACATTAACTGTAAAATGTAGTTTCCATCTTTACTCATGACTTTTTGCTAGCATAATGATGACTAATTGTAAATAATATTATTCGAAAAAGAATGTTTTGCATTTAGAGGGGAAGAACTTAGTTATGTTTTACTGACATTTACTTTAATTGAGTTTTATGCTGTATTGTGAGTGCTTGCTTTAGTTACAGTATTCAAGCCATTTTCTATAACATGCTTTTTGGATTGCAAGATAAGTACTGTTCTACGGCAGCCATCTCAAAAATTTTACAGGTGTTTATAAAATTAGAAAGCATATAGTTTAAGGCCATTTTATTCTTGATTAGTTAAAATATACAAAAATCAGACAGCTAAAAATAAAGCTGCTGATGAAGTGTGAGATAGCACACATTATACATAAATAATTCTTAGTTTAGCAACAAAATTGGACGGCATTTGATGTTTTTCAAAAATATGTTTGAAGCACTGTAGTTTTCATATATTCAACACTGGTGATTCTTTTTTTACTTGCCTTTAATGTTTTTTCTACTTCAGTTTATATACAGGCCCAAATTTAGGAAATTTTGATAGACTAATTTAATTTGAAAAACAATTTTGAATGTTTCTTTTCAGTTAATTTCGTAAATACAAAACTGAATAGTAAAATAATTTGTGATGATTTACGATAATTTTTCAATCATAAGGCAATTTACATGAGTGATGAGAAGTGCTCCCCCCTTTTTTAATCTTCGTGTTGTAAATAATTTTTAAACAGTTTAGTACGTTATGACAGATGTTGCTAATATTACTAAACTGTATAAAAATCACAATTATTAATGGAAATATTTTAAAATTTTTCCTCAATAAGAATAAAAATAACTAGTCAAGTCTAGAAGTTTAAGGTTTATATTCATTTTACAGGTATTTATTTCCAGATTGTGGGCTATACTTTTAATGTTCAAGACAAAACTTATTATTGGGAACGACACTCGGATTAGGGCACTGTTTTTAACCACATACCATTATTGAATGAAACGATTTCACCTTTTACAAATATTGATGGTAAATACATTACAACAAAACAACAGCAGAAATAAAATACTGACTACCAAGCTCTTGGTTAAACACGCATTGAATAAAGAAGAGATTTACAGACAGACAGAGACACTCTTCTGAATGCCGACTAGGGAGGGTAATGTGTGTAAAGAAACAAAAACTCACCTGGGGAAACTGCTCTGAAGATTCATGAGAACTAACCCCGTTCCAAACATTCTCAGCACTCACCTGAGTTGCAGTCTGCTGCACTGGGGAGGCATTGGACTGGACTGGGGCAGCGTGGATTATTATGGGTTGATTTGTGTTTTGACCTTGCATTTGCATGCGTATAAACTGCAGCTGGTTCTGGTTTATTTGGACCTTTAACAAAAGAAAAAATTACACTCATTTCATAGCCTTTTTGCTGATCATTTATAAACAATCTTACTTGAGGACATTGGAAAATATAAAAATAAATGCGTGGCCACCCTGAGGTAAATACCATTTAAAAAAGAAAAAAAAAGGGGGGGGGGGAGGAGAGTCACAAGTAGTTTGAGAAAATTTCAGACATCCCTTCATACAGTATATTTTTAAAGTATAAAAAAAAATTAAAATGGTAAACTCTTGGCTAACCAGCACTCAACTAGTAGGAAAAAATAGGAAACTCCCTTTTTATGAATTATTTTACAATACAGTCTATAGCTTGATTTTAATAAGCCCGGGTTTAACAAAAGAAATAAAAAAGTGAGTGTTTTAATGTGAAGATTTACAATTACTGTAAACCTGGTTACTATGAAATCTCGGATTTAATAAGCTAATTGCCTCAACTTTTGTTGTAATGAAAATTGACTATATCACTATTTTAGGAAGTTTACGTCTCCCTTTTCAAATAATCACAATAGATCCAGGAGGGAGAGCACAGGCGTGCACCTGTGCCCTCCCCCCTGGATCTAGCAATGCCAGCACACATTTCATTTCCAGCTTAAGAAGTTATCCATATCACTTAGCTGAAAAAACCAGCTTTGATTTTTCTCACATAATTTGCTTTCCATCATTGAATTTCTGAAGAGATAGCTAGTAAAAAATTCCAATATGGATCAGCCAATGAGATAAAGAGTCAATAAATAATCACTATCTCTGATTTTTTTTGGTACCACCCATGTCTCAATGTTATTTTGTATTGAGATCCGAGCGACTCATACACCAAAACATGTTTTTAATGACGTCATTTTCTCCGTCAATGTCTCAAATTTTGGGAGGTCTTTTCCCAATTCCTATGATTCATTATTTGGCACATAGAATTTTCGAGACAAAAAAGTAAAACAGAAAAAACACCCAGGAGACAGAAAATGTGTGGTATATCCAAATGTGCAATATGCTGAAGTGCGGTACAAACAAGGGGGTACTGTGTTAAGATTATTATGTTGCAATAATACATCCGAAACATAATTTATAAATTATTTGTATTCAATAATTTATATTTATGAAGTGATTATTGAAGCTATGGAACACATAAGTCCCTAAAGGGCTTTAAATAGTCTTTAAAGGGCTAAGGGATAGTATATTGAATGTTACATATATCAGAATGAGTACAAGAATGGAAAATGAAACACGTTTTCTTGACAGTACAGTATGGAACCTGTTATCCGGAATGGTTGGGACCGGGTGTATTCTGGATAACTGGTTGGGGATTAACATATCTACTGATTTGATTGGTAGTACAAATGCTACTCTCTATTTTTGATTAGAATTAAACATTAATTGTTAATATACTAGAAAAATAATATAAAAAAACTAATATGATCAAGATAAATAATAATGATTTAGAGAGGACGTAGTAAATATATGATAACTTCTTGTAAACTTAGTCACACACTAAAAAAATAAATAAAATACCTTACTAGATTGCTTACTTTATAAATTTTAGCTGTAGTACTCAAATATATATATATATATATATATAAGAAATATTTAAAAAAAAAAAAAAAAAAAAAAACTCATTTTTTGCTTTTCTTTCGGAAAAAATAGGAATTTAATCAATTGAAAAATGATTCTGGATAACTGGTTTTCCGGATAAGAGGTTTCATACTGTACTAACAACAGAAAAGTATGAGTCGCACACATTATTCAACAAAAATAATAAATCCAATAAATTATAGAAAATTTCATACGGGAATTTGCTGTATCTCGCCATTGCTACCAATGAACTGTTGTACAATTTGTATACTACCACCAGGCTGTGCATTCACATGATTCGCAGCAACTGGCTGCTGCAGCTGTAGAACTTGCTGGGTTGCTGGCTAAAATATGGAAATAACATAATTTAAGATTTTTTGCAGAAATTGTAACACCGGTTTGCAATAAAATATTCTTCCACCAACTTCAATGTTAAGGAAGTAACCTATTCATTTTTAGATTTATGTACCAATGGGTTACTAGTTTCAACCAACCTACTTTGAAAAGGGGGGGGGGGGAGACAAAAAACTAAAAGATTTATAATTTCTACATTTTTGGCAAAATTTAAACTCTGTTGCAGAAACATTTGTATGTTAGTTGTGGTCTTTCATAAACAGTACAAAAAACACAGTTCTATATAGAGCTTGACAGATAAGAGGATACAAGATTTAATTTTTTTACTTTGTGATACCTAAATAAGTTATCAAAAAGATGTAGAATACACCTTATTTTTCAGAACTTTTTAAACAAAACATAACTTTGCCAGAATGCATACTAGTTTTGCTGAAAAACATATTTAAAAAAAAAAAAAAAAAAAAAAAAAAGCTTAGTTATTAGATTAAAGCATTAGAAGCATTTAAAATAGTGTGGGGAAAAAAAAAACAACAACAGTTGGTTCTCTATTTAATGACGCTCTACTTAACTCTATTTAGAGACAACGCTGTTTCTGTTTAACAACGATTTTTCTTCTGCATGATGAACTTTTTTTTTTTTTTTTTCAACTTCTTATCTGCAGCAGGGGAAACTTCTGTGGGCAAACAAGTTTAGTTTCAATAACAGAAGAGGATTTTCCTTGATGTTTGCAATGTTTGAATTGGACTTGTTGCAATGAGAAAAAGGGGGTGGGAGATTACTGTTTCTCGGAAGATGGAATATCCTTCATGGAGCTCTTGGTGCGGGAGTCGAATCAATCAATTGACCCTCCCTGTTGTCATGTGACTTACAATAGCTGTCCTGTACCATAGCAACCTTTTCTCACTCCTTCCAAGAAGCAGGTCTGGTTATGTGTTCATTTTAGAGAATTCATGGTTGTGTGCAGCAACTCATTCTTGTACGAACACAAGTCGAGCAGAGAAAAATGGCATCAAAGCGAAAACATCTTACGCTACACGAAAAAGTTAAAATAATTGAAGAGCGGGAGAAAAGTTTTGGAATTTTAAAAGTCCAATTCGCAAGATAATTTCAGATACCCAAGTCTACTCTCAAGAGTATTTTAGCAAGTAAAGAAAAAATTCTTGGAAGCAGCAAAAAAATTTGGTTTGGGATCCATATCAAAACGACAGAAAATTCAATGTGGCTGATCAGAAGAGTTTGATAAGGCACTCCTTGAATGGTTAAATAAAGCAAGAGCATCAAACATTTCCAATTTCCAGAGTGATATTTAAAGAAAGTGCTATTCTTCTGGCAGAAAAGTTTGGAATGCAAAATTTTCAGGCTTCAGCTGTTTGACTAGCAAAATTCAAAGAAAGATATGGACTTGCATTCAAAAGCATATCGGGTGAAAGTGGCTCCGTAGAGGAAAAAATAATGGAAGAGTGGAAAATAGAGCTAAAAGGGATATTAGATGGATATCACGAGAAAAACATTAAATGCAGATGAGACTGGACTATTCTACAATATAATGCCTAGTAATACTTTAACGTATAAGAGTGAGAAATGCTTAAAAACTCAGTAAGAAGCGATTGACTGTTTTACTACTAATGCTGATGGATCAGAGAAATTTCCCCCTCTAGTTATAGGCAAATGAAAGAATCCAAGGTGTTTTAAGAACATCGCTACGAAACCTTGTGAATTCCAGAATGGCACAAAATCATGGATCATATCATCGATTTTTATTGACTGGATTAGAAAATTTGATGCAAAAATGCATAAAGAAAAGAGAAAAGTTATTTTTAATCGACCGTTGTACAGCACATCCTCCAAATATTCCCGGACTCAAAAATTTGACTATTCATTTCTTACCAGCTAATTGCACTAGCAAGTCACAGCCATTAGACCTAGGTATTATTCGTAGTGTGAAAGCATATTACAGAAAGACTTTAATGAGCAAATTAATAAACAATTTGGCCGAGAGAGATAGTATGAAAATTAGAAAATTTATGATCTTAGAAGCAACGCGCACTGTAGCAGCATCATGGAAAGAAGTTTTTTCATCTACAATAAAAAAACTGCTTTCGTATCACTGGAATTTACAATGAAGAACTTGGACTTGCTTTTGGAGCAGAAGTGCTAAGTATGGATGTAGAAATCAACGTTCTGCTTAAGGACGATTTTTCGCAGTTCCTTGAAAATCATTAAACAGAGAGCCAACCGCAATAAAATAAAATAAATAAAAAGTATTTATTTATTTATTTTTAAATATCTATGAGTGATTCAAGAGCAGGAGGTAAAAAGTGAAACATACAGTTTGTAAAAACAACTATTTGTAAATGTAAAATAAAAAAAAATTATGCTTCAATCAAATGGATCTTTAATAATCAAGGATCTATCGAGACTTTTCAGTTGGGAATGCAACCCCGCACCGTTTTTCGTCCTGCAGGATTTCGGGATTGAGATTCATTGATCCCGTGGGATCCTGCAATCCCGCGGGATCGACATTTTATTTAGTTAGGACTTCATTTCAACAGAGAAAGTAGAAAAAGTAAGATTTTAAGCACTATGAAGTTTAACTTTAATAAAATAATAATTAATATTATGAGATAATTAATACAATAACTTAGAAGTATGAGAATTATAATCATGATATTCAGAATAATATACTAAGTTATGTCTTATGTTAGTTGCTAAAAATGAAGAATATACAATTTATAGATATGTTAACATACATTATTGGTTAGTTGCTGAAAAAATATTGTACAAAAACGAACAAATCAAATGAACCATTTCCTTGACTAGATTTAATTTTAGTAAAATAATTAAAAGTGTGAATTATAAAAAAATTAAAGCTAAAATGAAAACTTTTTATAGTTAATTCGTGACTGTTCGCCAAGAGATAAATAGTACGAAATATTTCAGTTCATTTGGAAAATGGGAACTTTGCAAAAAATTTATATTAGAATGTTTAAATTTAGATGTTCGATCCAGACTCCCATTGGAAGATGATTTAAAAAATAAAACTTTAAATTAAAATTTGTAATTATTGATTCGTTTATTGTTAGATGAGAGACATAAATATGCAAAATTTTTCGGTCTATTGATTGGTAAAGTAGCGAGAAACTGTAATTTTAAAATTATTTCTCAGTGTCAATCCCGCGGGATTAGGATCGTAATCCCACAGGACTACTCCCGCAAACATTTGTGTGGGATCCCGCTCCCGCGGGATCGGGATTGCATTCCCTACTTTTCAGACAGAGTCCTGTTTTTGTGAAACTGCAAAAAATTCACTCATAATTTTGTGAATACTGAAATTAACATTATATATAGTCAGCTTTTTCTAGCCAGAGTCATGTTTTTGTGAAAATAGGGTCCTCTTTTTAAAAATTTGTGAAAAATATACAATTTTACATATTTAAATTTAGTATTAAATTTAAAGTTCCATTTTGGACATTTTAAGAAAGCCCTATTTTTATAAAACTATACAGTGCAGCACCGATAATCTGGCATCGGCTGGAATGACGCGATGCCGGATTACCGATTTTTCAGGATTACAGATGTTTTGAAAATTTCCATTAAAACCATCGTCGATCACGTGCTATTGACCAGTGTATTATTTATCAACGAAAGGTAGTCTTAAAATATGCATACGATCGCTGTATAAACCGAAAAAAAAAAAAAAAAAACTAAACTAAACTACACTGGAACAAATGTAATTTAGTGTTTAATTCAAGCTAAAAACTATAAAGCAGAAAAGATCTTTGATTTTGGAACATTTTCATAAAATATAACATAAATAGTAACTGAAATTTATTTAAATACTAATTTAAAATAAGTGTATTAAATTATTATTAGAATCTAATTAGCTTTTGTATTTACATTAAATACATTGGTTAATTTGACTTGCTTCATTTTTTGTTTTGTTTTGTTTTCGGTATTTAATTGGTTAATTAGCATATGCACATTCATCCGTTGACTCTCAGATATAAAATCGAATTTATTAAATCTCTCTGTAGTTTATACCATAGAGATTTATTTTGCAAGCTGAATTATTCCGAATTTTACTCACAGATTTGAGAAGGATCTGCTTTTCATAGAAAGAGTTTTGTAAAGGGTCCAAATTTCTCCTAAACAAACTGATACTTTTTGTGATGGGTGGTGACAATTTCAGATGGTTTGGAAATAATCAAAAATTTTTTTGAATTTGGTGGCATGTAATATTTAAAATTATTTTTCTATTTAAAAAGTATAAATGCTATTAGATACATCCATCAGAATGTACAATCACTTTTAATAAGGAAAAAAAAAAAAAAAAAAAACAGCCAATTTTCAAGAGTGGTTATTCATTGCTTCCACTAGATTTTTTTTTTTCAAAACCTCTAATCTAAAGGAATAGTCAAAATGATTGTGATAAGAGGGAAAAAAAAAAAAAAAAAAAAAAAAAAAAAAGATAGTGTCATAGGACTTATCAACATCTTTCAAAACAAACCTATAAAGCTTAACACTTAAAAAATACTCCAACAGTAAATCTAAACCTTTCATGTAACTTAAAGCTTTAAAAATGGGCTAAAGTATTATCCGTTTAGGAAAAAATTTAAAATTTCCACTGAATATTTAGCAATTGTTAAAAGTTCACTGTTCATAATCAAAGTACAGCTAGTAAAGAGATATTCTAAATTTTCCAGTCTGCAGCACAATTGGATTCGTTAAAAAGCTGTATGTTTTCCAAAAGAACATCCTTAATGATTTAAAGTAATAATTCCCTTATTAATTCTTTGTTCAATATGATTATGCCAGTTTTTAAATCATAATTCATATCCTATTACATTACACATTCACTCTAACCCATCTAATAGCTATGTATAACATTGTGTACACAATTCATTTTATCAGAATTGAAAAGGAAATCCATACTGCATTAAAAAATTTGCAATCAAAGCTGCAATAACAATGATGTGGCAAGCTCAAAGTTATTAAATCAAACTTCAGCCTTAGATATCCCAGTCTTACACCAATACATTAATATTACACGGGCCAACAATTTTCAAACACAATCAACATTCAAAGATTTTAAAATTTTATAGATCTTAAAGGGAAAAAAAAAAAAAAAAAAACACAATGCTTATTTGTACTGAAAATATGTGAGAATATTTTTGAGGAAAAAAGGCACTTCTACCAATAACATTGAACATTACAAATAGTGCTAATTAAATAAGTTATTAATTGAAAATTGAAATTAAGAAACTCTTTCATAAGAAGTTTATGGAAACAGTAAGAATAACCAACTATATATTGCGAATTAAAGTAATATACTGGCATTAAATAATAAATACTAATCAAAGAAAATACATTACCTGTTGAGCATTTTGTACTTGAACTTGCTGAACCTGAACTTGAGCAGCTTGGGTTTGTTGCTGTGCTGCTTCAGTTGGTACCTAAACATTACACCCAAGATAAAACATTTTTAATATGTCAGTACAGATGATTAAGAGCCACAGTCCAAGTCATGTATTATGAATTTATCAGTTATTAACTCTTTATATTATGAAGAGATGCCAACCCTCAATGAGACTTTTCAGTAGTAATTGGTAATATTTTCAGTAGTTTGTGATGTTTCTCCATAGTCAGTCGCAAATGGTAAATTACGGCTACTTTGCACAAGTAATTTTGTACCAATGTTGGAAAAAGATTGTAGTCCATCTATCAGATAATCTAATGAATGTGTTCTTTTGTTTTCGGTGTTAAAATAAAAGAATACATTCATTAGTTTGTTTGCTAGATGGACTATAATCTTTTTTTCAACATTGGTGCAAAGTTACCCATCTAGGAGGAAAGTAGCCCCAGTTTACGACAGAAAAATTTTAGATTTTTTCAAACCCTACCAGGTTAAATTTTTTTTCTGTGTCTGAAATAAATATATGTGATCATGTTAGTGATTATTATTTGGGTAAAAATAGTTTAAAAAATAATAACCTAATATTTTACTAGAAAATCATTTTTTTTTTAACTATTCCATTTTTGCATGTGGTACACTGGACCTTAGCTATACTTTTTTGGTTTTTATTTTGAAATTTTAGTATTCAAATCATTTTTGATAGGATGAACTCCAACACACAGTCATTTTTTCTGGGTCAAAATGCTTCGCTACCTGCTTTTTGTTAATTTTTTAAAATAAACAAAACCACATTCGAAAGATTATTGTTTAAATTTCAATCTGTTTGGGCAATAATATGAACAGTCAGTACAGCCTGAATTATATCGTTGCTATCTATGTATAAATACTCTTAAAAACCGACATATGTCTATACTAAAATTTTATAGACGTAGAGGAATAATTAAAGTAGTTGTTCCATATGTGGTACCAGGTGCCTTGTAGGGTTAAAAAATACCTTACGTAAAAAAGTTTAATTATACTCTTATTAAAAAATTATCCGAATTATCTTATTCAAAACACTTTGGGAAAACAAATAGCAACTTATGACCAGACGGATAATTCTTCAAACTTTATATAAACATATTTAAATAATTATATACATAAAATACTAATAATAACAAACTACACAACATTGTACAGCGATGACAACACACTCACAAGCTAAATTTTCATGAAAGCGTGATAATAACAATCCAACATAAAAATATGCTTTGACTTAAATAGGCTTTTAGTTTTTTTTTGAAAGATCATTAAAAGACAGTCTAAAAATGCTATAGAATAAATCAATTTATGTTTAAATTTCTGTAAAAATGTAAGCTATTTCCATAGGAAATTTTCCATAAAAATTTCGTAGAAACTATGGAGAACCCGTAGTAGTTGGCATATCTCTGTATTATGTGAATTGCATGCTTTAAAACATCTTAAGTGTATACTTTTTAAAAATTGCATTGCATCCGTAAGCTATCTTTTTCTATCATCATGCTAACAACAGATACAACCAAGGGTTTTCTAGTGCAATATTACTTAATTTAGCATTTAAAAATATTTACACTGAAGAATAACCTTTCATCAAATTTCTAGCTATTGCAGCATATATAAATGTATTTGCCCTCACCAACTTGTTTCAGCCACACAGTTTCAATATTTCTCTATTATCCTACTATTCCATTTCAACTTTCAATTATTGAATTTTCAGTCTATTTAAAGTACATGCTATTCATAAGTCACAAGTTTTCTATTGTTTACAGGTAATTTGTAACCAGAGACTGACAAAAGTTTTAAAATTTTCAAAGCCAGGAAAAATTCTTAGGAGCCAAATAGGTCAAAGTAGGAGAAAACATATCAAATGACCTACTTATCTCTTAAAATTTTTATAAAAATAACCATAACACTGAAAATTTAAATTTCTTAACAAAAAATACTTTTCAAATTACTGGCAGATTTCTAGGCAAAAAAACAGATGTACTGTCTAAACATTAAAAAAAAATGTAACAAACATATATAATAACACTCATTTATCCAATTTAATTTTTCAGAGCAATTTTTGACAGATTATTCAAAATCAAATTAGATTTTTATTCTTAAGAAAAGATTTAAGACAGTCCATCAACTGCAGGGGAAATTGGGTAAACAATATTACTATACATTTAGTGAGATTCACTTGTAAAGAATATTTAATAACAATACAATCTGCATTGAAAATATAATTTAAAAAGGGAAATTCCTTAAGTAGGGTACACATAATCTCAATCCATTTAAAAATCAAACTTTTGAATGCAAAACAGAAAAACTCCAAATTACATAATACTTTAAGTTTAATATAAAATTTAAATCAGAGAAATAATAAACAAAAATAATAACATCACACATATCAATAAAAAGAGATACAATTGTAAGTTCAAAGGACTATAATTTAGCTCTGCAACGAAACTTACAGCTTGTACTTGTAAAACTGATGGAACAGAGAAAGTAGGTGAGGCTGTCTGAACAGACATTGCTTGGGTATTGTTAGCATTAGCAACTTGCTGTACAGTTGCAGGATTCGCAGATACAAGTTGAATCTAAATAGGAAGATTGTAATAATATTAATTTAAAACAAGAAAGTTTAAAATAAGTAAGATTGAATTACTGAATGGTTTACCAAATATTAGACTTAAAAATTAAATTAATAATAATAAAAGAACAGATGATATTTAAAGAATCAGAACTAATAAATATTGAATAATAATATTATTTTACTCTCTAAACCTTTCAAAGCAGGTACCTACAATTGTAATATTCTTTCAATACTCGTGTCCCGAAAGCACATACTAATAATTTTAAGCTGAAAATATATTTACAGAAATGTAGTAATCAGTTATTTTATTACAAATTCAATCTCCTCTATTGCAAAAATATTCACATACATCTATTGAAGAGCAATTATTTAATCAGGTTCAATATAACACATTCAAAATTTTAACCGCTCTTAAAAAAGTGTGTGCGTGTAATCTTTACGCGTGATTGAAGTAAAACTTCTTTGACGTTTAAGACACATATCACTGAAATGATTAAACTTTAACTTAAAATTAATATCATATTACAATTTAATTATATTTATTATCCATGTATTTTACAAAGATTATATAAATGTTATATTCATATTATTCATTAGAAACAGGTACTTGAATGCCATCCTAATTTTTTAGGTATGAAATTATAGGTTTGTGGTAACTATAATGTGAAACATAAATTTTACTCTCTAAATTTGCTAATTTTCTTGAAAATACAGCATCCATCGGTGTGCCGAAACGCATTGTTGATTGAAGTCGAGAAGTATTCATAGTTAGATCAATTTTTCTTTTAAAAAATCAACAAACGGCAGAGATTCTTGAGAGCGAAAATTAACATTAAAATCTCCAGTAAGAATCATCGGTCATTCATGATAATTACTTAGAATCCAGGAAGTGTCCATGTTGTAGTATTATTCTTTAACTGTTTTCTTATACCATTGTTCCATCTGGAGGTTGGGTATGAATGGGGAGAATGTCCGTTGTCTAGTATTATACTTTAACTGATGTTTTCCTCTGTTTGTTGGGTTCGAATGCAGATAGTGTACTATTTCTTCGGTTTTTCTATCACAGTGTTCTTAAGCGTTGATTTCGTGTGCTGGTAGGTTTCAAATTATTATTCTGTATCCGTATTTTTAAACTGCAGATTCTGTCTATTGTTTGGGATTGATTGCAGCCAGGGTCCATTTCTTTGTGGTGTTCTATCCCCGTGTGAAATCGTTGCCTGCTCCGTCTTGAGATTGGGTTAGAATCCATGGAGTGTCAATTTGTTGTTCTTTTGTTTTGTTCTTAAACCGTTTGCAGCCAGTGTTTGTTTCTTTGTGGTGTTACATACCTGTGTTCTTAAACCGTTGTTCCGTCTAGATATTAGGGATCGACCGATAGTATCGGCGCCGATACCTCCGATTTTTTTAGGTATCGGTATCGGTTCTTTCGATTCTAAAAGTATCGGGAAAGTATCGGTTTCTGTTGCTTTCATTCTTTTCACCGATACTTCGCTTTTCAGAGAAAACCACGCAGGCGCAACACCATTCTAGAATCTTTATTTTGGTAATGAGATGAGAGGCATCGTTTCATTGGCACATTTGTTTGTGCGAGTGTTTTCGAACTGTGTTTTCTTTTTTTTTAATTCTAACCATCGCTAAATGGATGTCGAATCACCAAGTGTGGTCGAAATTATGGACGAAGAATCGTTAGATGACAGTTTAACAGGACAATCGCCTATTCTTCTAAATTATTTTGAATTGGTGCCCAACACTAAATACGCTCTCCGCTCTCTGCAAGGATCGCAAAAAACAAATGTCGAGAGGTAGGCTATAATTTTACTTCAGTTTTATAAAAGTTTATTTTCTCACTGTGTTGACTCGAAAAAGAGTTGATATAACGAACTCGCTCGGTTCCAGTTGAAAAATTCGCTATAGAGAAAATTTTGTTGTACAGAGATTAGAGATTTTTGCAGTTATTTCAGCAAATATTACAAACTTTTTAGTTAATTCGATGTTTAAAAGTATTAAATTATGACTTTCAATTAAAAATAAATTGGTATTTATTATAAATTTGTTAAACTTACGGTTTCCTACTTTTCATTGTATAAATGAAATGTTCAAAACTAAGGACAATCCACGAATTTAGACAATAAAATATGTAGTGCACTTGATGGGGGAGACGGTCCCTGACATCGTTTGATATTTTAGGGGATGACGAACTTTAAAGTGCTAAAGCAGGTATGGGCAACCTTTGAAAAGTTTGGGCCAAACTTTAGGATATTAGCGAAGTCGCGGGCCGTATAATTGAGATTTATATGGGATATTGAATGGTTTATACGGAGTTTTCAAATGTTCCGCGGGCCGGCGGTTGCCCATATGTGTGTTAAAATGTAATATTTCAGCCTTCGAAATACGTTTCAGGAATTTGCTTCTATTTAGCTTATAGAACTTCAGAATGTGGTGGGAAAAATTAAATTTTAGTATTTTATATATATAGTAAACTATACTATTTTATATAGCCTATATTGGTTATCGTTATGTAGTAGTGAGTCGCGAAAAAAAAATCTAGTTGAAGATTTTGAAGATTTTTTGAAGAGAATGACAAAAAAGTTTGAGAACCACTGCTCTAGATCAAGATTTTCTCAGTTTTAGTTCAAAATGGCCCACCTTTCGACGATGGCACCCAGACCTTGCTTACCGTGCCGCGCCGCCTCTGCTCAGAGCTTAGAATTAAGACAGATAAAATTTGTTCATATCAATCACAGAAAAACATGTTAACAATGATCATAAAAACAAAAGCACTGAAGATCAATTTCATTAAATATGGATACTTTAAGTAGCAAATTTTTTTAAAGGCTTGAAAATCGAATTTACTTTATGATTTTTGGATTTTTCTTTAACCTTCATTTAATCTCGTCATTTTAAAGCATCTCTTATTTAGACCTTCCAAGGCACAGCTTGAAAACGAGCAAAAATATTTTTCTTCATATTGTAGCTGTTTCAATGACAAAATTAATGGTACTAAAATTATAAACGAAACCTATATGTAAAAACAATTTATTCCTTTTTTGTGTTGAAAAGAAGTTAACTTTTTGGCAGTGACTTGAAAACTGGAGACTCCCGTGAACATTAATTATGTTGGTCAAGAAGTTAGTGATTCATTTTTAAAACATTACAAAATATCAAAAGTACGGAATTATCAAACATTTAATGACTGTATTATCTGTCAGATTAATGAGAGAACGTAGGATTTGTGTATCAATCTGTTTTGAGAAGTGTAATAATTATCAATATCTAATAATTATTTATATTGTTAATTAAAAAAGTTAAAGCTGTATTAGTATAATTAGTAATGCTAATTATTATTTAGTTTATTTCAAATTTTGGGGTAAAAACATATTTCTTGTGAATAGTATTTGGTTTATATGTAAGGAAAACACAGGACTAATCGGTGTGTACCTGTTCTTCGTACGGAAAAGATCAAATACATGGATCCCTCCGGATTAATTGTGACTTAACCCTGTCCGTCAAAATATTCAGATTTTCAAAAAGAACTTAAAAATGATCATATGAGTTCATATTAAACAGAAATCTTGTTAAAACATTTAATAATTCACTTAGTGGTTAAATAATTGGAGCAGATAAATAAAACCAATAATTAATGTGAACTTATTATGCATTTTAAGGGAAGAATTTACATATGTATTTAATGAACAATATCTAAATACATATGTAATTACATAATACTGTACAGTTTATACATTATCACAATTTAATGCAGTTTAAGTAATCTAAAAAATATTTTCATATGTGAAAGAATTCTAATTAAAGAAAATCTAAATAAAAATTGCAAGAAAGACACATATAGTAAGAAGCAAGCAGGAAGCTGTTTTGGGTCTAATATGGAAACCTTTTATCTGGCTCATAGCAACAATTAGGCTACAAAATAGAGAAAAATTGATTGTTGAGATAAATTGATTTAAATATTTGCACCAGTCGGCACTGGAAATGAAATGGATTATCTTATAGCCCTTTAACTCCCACCCCGCGTGTTTGCGTTCTGTCAAGCCTAAATGAGGGGCATCTACCTATACGTGGGGGCTTGGGCGAGGACTTTTTCAGGGAGTCTAACACATATTCACGTAACATCTGGAGAAAATCGCCCAAAACTCTAGACCGCTAGATCGACAGCCACGCGAGGAGAAAGAATTCCGAACCTGCACACTAAGAGCGCTTCCCAGTGCTCAGCTTTTTATAAATTCGGCCATTCGTCGGCATGATTTGAATAGAAAAGAAAGATTAGAACTACTGTATATTCACATTTTAATGTATCCACTGCTTTTTCTTTTTAATGCTTTCTACTGGGATTAAATTTCATCATTCTGTTATTCATTTTAACGAGAACTACACTCTCGTTACAAAAACTGTCCAACAGATGTAGGTTTAAATGACATTAAATTATGTAAAGTATCGGTATCGGCCGATACCATAACTTAAAAGTATCGGTATCGGCTATTTCTGAAAATGAATTTATAGGTAAAGTATCGGTATCGGTGAAAATGTGGTATCGGTCGATCCCTACTAGATATCGGTTTAGCCTCCAAGAAGTGTCTGTGTTGAACTATTATTCTTTCACTGTTTTCTTAAAACGTTTTTTGGGATTACATGTAAAATATTATGTTGGATGGACCTTTAAAACGCTTATTGATATATAAAATAAAGATTGATGTCTCAAAGATACGCTCTCGACTGTTTTTCTCGCCGTTCCTCTCCCTAACTCTAACAGGTTCCGCGTATTTTTACAGGACCAGTGATCGCCCAGAGGTCGAAATTCGACCGAAATATATTAAACCACTAAATAAGCATTGCTTATACCTCTGTAATCATTGCTTACAACGTTTTTTATTTTGTTCTATTACGTCAGCTGCGAGCGTATACCAATACGTCATTATGCATTAATTTTCCAGTTATTTGAAAAATGCGAACGATAGGAAAAATGAGGTATAACTTGGTCAAAACCATATTTAAAATACGTTTTTTGGCATTTCCCGGTTTGTTTTACTTATTTTATTATTTATTTAAATATTTTATTTCGTATACTGCCCAGGTTTCGTCAAGGCTACACAGTTATTTCGTGTATCTTTTCAAAAGTATATAAAATTTAAGTAGAAAATTAATATAACATCTCAAACCATGGAATGATTGAACACTACTTTTCTGCGACGTACAATTGAAAAACTGGCGGCTTCAATACTATTCATTTTTTTTCAAATGTTTGTCCTTGAGACTTACTAATTGTCATCGCAAATGCAGGTATAATTGGAAATTGGTTTCTTTTGAGATATAAGTGAATGCTAAAATAGCTCCAGAATATATTGTACATGGGACATTTCGAATTGTCCGTTTATTTGGAATCCAAATTTTCCTACTGCATGGGATTCTAGTTAAAACTTCACAATTGATAGCATAACGGTGTATAAACTTGATGCGTATTCGTGCTCCATTGATTAATGCTTCCTTTGTACGGGAATGGATTATTTGCAACAGTCGAAAGGAGAAAAGGGAGAGTTACACCATTGATGATGATGGATTTAATCCACGGCCGCAAAATGGAAGGGACAATCATAGAGGATAATATTTTCACTAAACTGGCGATTAATTTCATTTTTTGGAGAATTTTGTTGGAATATTATAACCCTATTGTAACTTAATGCTGTTATTTCAAAATGGACACAACAATGGAACCATTATCTGCACGCACGTCACTTCCTTTACTCAGCGTTACTTCCGTCAAAAAAAAAAAAAAAAAAAAAAAAAAAAATGAGTTACTCTCTAGTTGCACCTAAAGAAGTTCTACTTAAAAAAAAAAAAAAAAAAAAAAAAAAAATTTACAGATATTTAACCTCGAATTGAAGGTGAAACATGATTTATGATTATATAATGAATATATATGATATGATATATAATCTCAATATAATGATTAAAAAAGTAGTGCCAACATTTAAAAATTTTTTATTAATTAAAATGCTTTTGTACTAGCAAGAAAAAGGTTCTATTTTTGTATGTTGGCATTATGAAATGTTTGCTGAAAATTATGCTGGTGACAGTGACTGTTTGTATCGAGCTTTTCATAACACATGCCTTATCCTGTCTGTACTTATGTTAATTTTAACAGACAATAAAGGCAAAGATACATCTTTTGCTTTCCTGATTAGGATTTCAAGCAAGCTTACTTCAAAGACTATTTCTAATATTTTAAAGTTATGAATGTTATTTATTAGTAAAATTGTAGGGGAAAAGAAGGGAAGGAAAAAAAAAACCTTTTTTGTTTTTATAAAGTGAACAGTATGATCGTGCATAGTATGTTATTAATATACAGAGACATGTGTGAATTATAATAAACTAAATATCAATTTTAAACAAATGCTAAAATATTTCTCATAATTTAAGGAAGCAATTAAGAATAAATTATGCTGCTTTATTTCTGAACTTTTGGTGTTTGTTAATCTTGAAAATATATTTAAAGGATCTTGTGACTTTTAAATTTAAGCCCCCCCCCCCTCTCCCAAATCATCATATCTTTAATATTGTTGAATTATGATTAACACTAATTTTTCAGATCTGAAGAAGGAGAAGGGAAAGTTAAGTTCTGGTTGAGTAAATTACTCAATACTTTCATTCAGGGTTAGAAATTGGCTGAAAAAATCTAGGTGTCAATGGCAACTAACTATTTTTATTTAACTGCCAAACTCTTTCACCTAGGTGCTGTTTCAAAAAGTTCTGTTTCGTTTATGTACATAAACTATAAACAGGTAGGTTTAATGACTCATATGTAAACAAGATCAGGATTTGTTGTAATTAAAATTAAGATAGTAATCCATAATATTAAAATCATTATGACATAATCTGTCATTAAATTTGAGAAAAAATAAGTCATAATTTTAATTAACTACTGTGAATATTATTTCGAAAACATTTCTCATGATGATCTTTCAGGCAAGTTTGCTCTTAAAAATCAATTACAACTTTAGACAGCTCAGTCCCTACTGCATTGCTGAATAAAAAGAAAATTTCCCCCAAATCTAACAAATTTAAGTATTTCTTAAAAGAAAACGAAAAAAAATTAGATTTAAGGAAACCGGAAGAGATATAACCAAAATTCGGCAGTTCCCAGGAAAATCAAGTAGAGTTGGCAGGTATGTTTATTTTAATGTGTGTGTGTGTGGGAGGGAGGCCTTAGAATGTACTTCAAGTATTTTTACAAAAATAAATAAATAAAAAATAAAACTAAAAATTATTTTCAGGGTGGCCACTCTTTCTCAGAGAAAAAATTCAAGGACATTTAAGGACTTTTAAGGATATCCTGAAATGCACAATGAGCATACATATTTTTGAGATTTTTTTGTCATTATTTCTATTTTCTTAGAACGTAATTTAATCTCATGGTTCAAAATTCCTCAAAAACACTTAATACTATTTCATAATTGTTGAAAGACAATGTAAATTGGAGCAAGTACCAATTTAAGCAAATATTTTGATTTTGGCAAACACCATATTTTGATACCAGATATTAATTAACACATTTTTGTATGTATTATTTGATTTAATATAAATTTTAAATGAAGAGGAAAGTATAAGTGAAAGGGAATTTGCAAATTAGTTTATAATTATACAAATACTAGTATAATAAAATATAAAACTTGCATGTTTATGTACAAATGATATTTCTTCAATTCCAAAATAGCAGCTTCCATAAGTAGGAACAAAACTCATGCATTTTAGATAGACATGATAGACATGACTTAAATTCTTTTGGACATGACTTTAATTCTTTTTTCTCCATGAAAAAATAATTCCTGTAAAAGTTAAATTGAAGAAGGGGAGGGGAAGGAAACACACGCCTTTAAATACTTGTATGGAAATATGTATGCCATTAATTTTAATGTAATAAAATATAGGAATTAACATCATAAGAAAACTATTTACAAACAAATTTCAGGATAGTAAAAATTTCAACTGCAATATTCAACAATTGTGATTTTTCTTTTCCTCCATGGTACATGGTTTCATTATTGTAGGGGTTGGAGATAACCGATAACACAACAAAAATTCAGCAATTGGATGGTAAAATTTAAGGACATTCCAGGTTTTCAAGGACGCGTGGCCACCCTGTATTTTTTAAACTTTGATTTGAGTACTTTTAATGCCATTTTAAAAAATTGGTTAATTATTAGTAATTTAATCAACAGCTTTTTAAAATTAGATGATTAAACTATGATTCTGTTGACATGTTTCGAAAAGTACTTGAATAATTTCATTTCAAAAGTAACTTTGAGGTTCGTTTCTAAAAAGAGTTAGTTTTGAAAACTAAAAATAAACCAAAATTGGTGACAGTTCATTCTATTAAGAATAACTTACATGTTAGCTAACAAAACATTTCGTTTTCTAAAGACATTTCCCTACCAGAATTAGCTTGCTTTGCTTTTACTACTGATTTTTTTTTTTTTTTTTTTTTTTTTTAAATTCAGTAAAATGTTAAAATTTTTAGAAGCAATATGATTTCAATCTTAAGATTACCAAATCTTGTGAGTAGTGTGAGTTATCAAACTATTAAGTTGCTTCACTTTTATACAAGCTAAAGACTGTGAATATGCTTAATTTTGTCAAAAAGTCTTAAGTTTAATGTACTGTATTTATAAAATGTCCCGAATTGCTCAATTTTTAGACAGATAACTGGAAATTGTGCATATTTTTAGACTAGCTAGAAGTGGTTTAATCTGTAATTAACTATGAATAATATCTAATAAAAAAAGCCCATTGAACAGATGAAAATTTGCAAGTGTCCAAAACAGCTAAAAAAAATTAAGAACAAAATCTGTGTTAACAGAGCTGGTATTTTGGAATTATGGTTGTTAATAATTTGAAACTATGTATCTATCAAATGTAATTAATGTTGGAGAATACACTGATGGCATTCACCCAAGAGTGTTTTAATAACTTTTCAAACCACATTTCTTCCCCTCTAAATCAAAGGGAAACACATTGAACTGAGCTGTTTGGGCTGAAACCAAACATCCCTTAGGAGTACAAGGTCAACTCAGTTCATGTAAATAAAAAATAAAAATAAAAAATAGATAAAATATTTGCAAAAAGACATTTTAATCAATTACATTTATGGGAAAGGTTCGATTTAATTCACATTGTTTTAGAAAGGTCGTTTTAATAAATCAGTTTCATGATGGGGCTTTTGAAATCAATCACTTTTCTGTAGGGGTGCATTTTAATTAATTTAATTTTGTGACAAGACTGCAAAAATGGGACACAAAATTCCTCTTTTTTTTTTCTCCTGCCTGTATTCATCCCAACAGGAGAAAAAAAAAGGATGACAGTAGATAAATAATAATGAAAGTGTTAAATAGTAAAGCGATAGCAAATGCCACATGGAAAAAAGCACTTAATGGGCCACCTGGCTATATTGATAGTGATGCAATATAAGGAAATAAGTTAGGTGTCAAAAATGATGACTGGATCAGAAATCTTAGTTGTCAAAACAAAATTTAGAGTTGCGAAATATGACTAACGACTGCTAATTTTGTTCCCTGCTGACATTTACCTGCTGTGGCTGTGGTGTAGCTTGTTGAATTTGTTGCTGATTTTGCTGAGTGACACCAGGGGTCTGCTGCTGCTGTAAAGCCGCTTGATGTTGCTGAGCGAGTTGGAAATAATACTGAACTTGATCTGGGTGCATAGTGGCAGCTCTTACGTTTTCCTCCTGCCTTTTGGGAGGTTTCAACTCTTCACGTGGAACGATATCAATTAAAAAGTCAAACTGATCATACTTAGTAATGGCCATGGCAATATCATTCCTCTGAAAATTCACAAAAACTGATTAGGGAAAAATAAGCTGTAAGGCGGACAGGCAATAATAATAAAACATATCATTCAAAGAACAACACTGAATTAAGACATAGCTTAATTCCTTCTCCAAATAATGCCTTTTATAAAAAGGTGATTTCATTTAGCAAGGGTAAAACTAGCTTACACTCAATAATCTTAAATTTTTCATCGTGTTTTGGAGAGGGGGACAAGTTGGGTGAATAATATGAAATATGCATGTATTTGGTTGTCTAGAACAGTATAAATCAGTCTACACACCAAATAATAATGCTTATTATGATCTTAAATAAGCACATCAGAAATTTATAATTTTAACATAAATTTCACCACTTCAGCAAAATAGAATCTAAAAAAATATATGTATTTCTTAAAAGAAATCTGAAATTTCAATGTTCCCTGGAAAAGTTTCATTGTTAATCTTTATTAGTAGACTGGTACACAAACATTTCGGCAGACAACCCTACTCAGGCCACTGCGACAAACTCAAAAGCTTTCTGTGAAACAAAATATCTTGACTTACTATAAAAAAGATATCTGTCTGTTTGTCTGCCGGCATTACAGCCAAATGGCTACACATACAGTTACCAAATTTGGTACACAGGAAGTTTTAAAGATGAAGTTTTTTATGCAACTTTTTTAAAACTTAAATTCAATTTTAAAGAAATTTAGGTTTTATGCAAGTATAGGCAACCTTTGAAAAGTCACGGGCCAAATTTAGAATGGAGTCGCGGGGCTATAGCTGGAATTTATATGGGATTTTCAATGGCTTATAATAGGTTTCGATATGTTCTGCGGGCTAGATCAAAAGCTTTTGCAGGCCACATCCAGCCTACAGGTCGGAGGTTACCCATATGTGTTTTATACGATTTTTTCTCACCTAATGCAGAATAACAGCAGTAATTACACTTGCAGCAAAATGGCATTTGCATCATCAGATAGAGGAGAAAATTTTCTTTTAAAAACAGATGTTTTTTCTTAAATATGTACCATAATTTGAAGATTTTTAAAGAATTTTTTTAACTAAAGGTTACTTCTGACAAAAATTTTCGTAAAATTATTTTAAAACTGCCACATTTTTATTTCTATCCGTCATAACTTTTTGATATTTTGACAAATGTTAAAACACCCATTCTGCCCTCTTTTAAAATAAAAAAAATAAAATTACATAAATTAGTTGATTTTTTATGAATTTTAATGTAACAATGTTTAATAAAATTTAATAGCATCAAAGCGGACAGTTTATGCCATTATATAAATCAATTATGGCAAGAGTTTTTAAGTAACTTGCCACAGTAAGGATTAGAAAAACTGTTTCCTCAACCTATCGATAGAGTTTTTAAATGGGGTATTGGATTTTCAAATCAAGTGAAATCTACTTTTGTGACATCAATTGCTTTAAGATACATAAGAAAAAAAAAATGTTTTGAAAAATTTCCTGTTCTGTAAATACATAAAAATTATGCCACGATCTTAATGACATTTATTCCTGCTCCTTTTTTTAAAACACAAGGAGACAAAATTTTGATTAAAATTTACAATAGAACTAAACTAAAGGAAGAAATTCACGATTATCATTATAAGTGATATTTTAATTCGTTGCTTAGATTTAAAAATCAAAATGTTTTAACACAACTGGAAATTGTTCTTCATTTTAAAAGTTACAAAATTTGTTTTTAAAAAGGGCAATATATTAACATTTATCTACTTACTTTATTTGTGGCATTTAATTACGATGCAGTCATATACATAGGTGCCAATTTATTAAGGTGAAAAATCTGTAGTCCTAACACAACATATCGCACTAGCTCACTTTTTTCAGTGTATGGATAATATACACTATAAACATAAATATGCGCATTATTATTTTTTTTAAATGTCAAATAAAAATAATTTTTTTTTCATGCCAATAAACATATTTTTACATTAGTCTGTATAAACAAATGCTGTTGAACAAGATTTTGCATTCTTAGAAAATTATTATCAAAGAGCTGCTTATGGCATTTAGCATTTTGGGAACATTTTAATACTAATAAGTCTTCTAAAGTGTCATTTGACATAGAAGATCTGAAATCGGTTTTGTTCTTTTCAACTGGCTGAAGATTCTCTCAGTCTGCGTTGCTGTGTGGAGCGGTTAAAATTGTTAACATGATCTCAGAAATGTTCTTGAATTCAAGTTCACTGTAGAACTTCACAGTACTTTTTGCAGTAGACAATCTTTCAATTCATCCACTGCAAACCACTGTGCATCAATACGCTCTTTGCTGCTTACGCTTCATGGAATACCTAAAAGTTGAAGTTTGCTGAGTTCTACTTGTAATGTATTAATCATTTCATCAGTTGTTCCAATCCTTAACCTTTCCAGAGCAAGAAATTTTATTATATTTTCTCGTTTTTGCAGATGCCGGGAGTAATAGTTTAAGGGTCTCGCTGGATAAGTATTATGATTTGACCCCCCTATGGCAACCTGAAATGAAACTCGTTAATATCCGGTTGATGTACCAATGAAATTCATACGTGTTTTGCTGCCCCATTCCGCTTTATTCTCTCTCTCTCTCTCTATATATATATATATATAAAGCATATGCATGATTATTTTTCAAAGTGATATATCTCTAAACTAATTGAGCTAGAGTGATAAAACAAACACGAAGTTTTAGGAAACCTTAAAGAGTACATTTTATATTTTTTGAGGATTTTTTTGAATAAATACAAATATTCTTAAATAATAAATAAAGATATTATAATTAATTATTTTTATATTCTAGGCGACTTACATTCACCAAAATAATATATGTTGTAGTACATGATATGCCCTATTACTCAAAAAAATTGCATTTATGAAAAGTTGGTGCAACATTCTAAAGATAAAATAAAATTTGTTATGCAGAATATCACTCAAGGACATGACTTACATTATTGATGAATAAAAATTACTGTAAAAGATTAAAGAAAAACAGTTTGTAATTACTTTTTCAATTATCAACTTTTAATTATTTTTTATTAACCTTTCAGTATTAACTAAACTATAAAAATCTTAATTATCATTACTATTGTAAATATTTTGTGTCCCAAATAATCCCCATATGTCTGTTAAAATCTCAACAGGATGCAAAATTTTGGATAAAAAACATTTATATGATAAATAATAAATTACAGCTGCAACATCAGAACAACATGCTACTGTGTGGTTGCCATTAAGACCATTGAAGCAATAACGATGAATGCTATTGTATTTAGTGGGCACCAGAAATGCAGTCAATATAAACACCATATATTTTACTGCTTACATGCTTTGATTTTTCTTCTGCTTTAATTATGTTGGGTGCTAATTTTGTATACTGTATCAAAAGATTGTTTTGATCATCTAGGAGTTGGATTAAATAAGATAGAGCTTGTGAAAATTGATAAGAACCTGCAAAGAGAATCTGTAGTTGATCTTCAAAATTCAGAACATCAAGTATCAAATGCCATTAAATGTTTGAACGCAGATTTTTTTTTTTTTTAAATTCCAATGCTTGCCTAAATCTTATTGGCTGAGAGTATTTTCTATGCTGATCTTACTTTTAATGTATTTTACAGTAATGCTGTTTAATGCCTTGTCCGATTGGACCGATCGAAAAACTCTTATCGATAGGTTGGGGAAACAGGTTTTCTAATCCTTACTGTGGCAATAGGTCCAATTTGAGTCTTTTACCATAATTGTTATGCATATTCATATTTTTATGCAATGTTACCATGTATAGATTCAACCACACACCTAATTTTTATCGTTTTAAACGTATTAGATCCTCAGAAGATACGTACGTTTCGGCCAAAAATTGTTTTGGCCTTCCTCAGTCCAACCCCTTCGTCACAAGGAACATAGAGAACTGAAAAGAGATCTGGAACTGGATCTCTTTTCAGTTCCCTGTGTTTCTTGTGACGAAGGGCTTGGACTGAGAAAGGCCAAAACAATTTTTGGGTAAAAAGTACATATCTTCTTACCTATAACATCTCATGTGTGTTTTTTACAAAGTTTTTTATTTACTTTATCATTTAACACCAGTAATTTGAGTGTTTTTTTTTTCCTCGTATTAGATCCTCTGTATTACGCTACAGTTTATTGCCTTCAAATGGTGGCATAAGAACAATAAAAGCTTTTTCTTTTAAAAATTCAATGACATTTCTGATGGCACTGATTAAAATAGCATTCAGCGTTATTGCTGTGACTGTCCTAATGGTAATCGCAAATTGGGAGTTTGTTCTCGTGCAGCAGTTATAGTTTATTATTTATCATAGTGATGTTATTTATTCACAATTTTGCATCCTGAAGAGATATTAACAAAGATATTTGAGACAAAATATTCCAACAGAAATTATTTAGAATAAAAATGACGATTAATTTTTAAAAATTGTTTAATTAATACCAAAAGGTTAATAAAAGTAATAATTAAAAAAATAATTACAAACTGATTTTCTTTAAACTTTAACAGTAATTTTTATTCATCAAATAATGCAAGTCCTATGTCTTGTGTCCTTGAGTGATATTCTCCATAATGATTTTTTTTTTTTTTTTTTCAAAATGTTGCACCAACTTTTCGTAAACGCAATTGAATTTTTATGAGTAATAGGACATGTCATGTACTACAACATAAATTATTTTGGTGATTGTAAGTCACCTAGTACATAAAAATAATTAATTTTAATATCTTTATTGCTGGCTTTATCTCTCTAGCTCAATTAGTTTATGAGATAAGATAATCATGCTTTGAAAGATAATCATGCAAACGCTTTTTTTTTTTTTTTTTTTTTTCATATATAGGGAATAAACTGGAATAGGGCAACAAAACACATATGAATTTCATTGGTAGATCAACTGGATAATCATATGAGTTTCATTTCAGGTTGCCATTGTGGACCGAATCATAATGCTTATCGGCTAGACCTTTTCTGACATCAAATTAATGAAACACCGATAACTCTTCTGCAAAATATGTATCACATTTTATAGAAATATGCAAGACACTTTATCCCCTATTATCATTTTGTGCAAATTTCATTATTATCTGGTAAATAGACATAGAAAAATTGACTCATGTTTCTGAAATCTGCTAAGTACAGCATGAATAGGTGGCTAGAACGTCTGGCCACCACCTGCGAACGGGTTAAAACAACAGAGTATTTTTCAATAAAACATTTTATGCTAGAAAATGAGGCATTTTCAATGTTGGACAGTTGAGCTATTTCTGCATGATGTAGCAACTCAGAGTTGAAAGGAAATTTACTATGCATATAATCGCATGTTGCTGTGTAATATTTTCATAATATGCATTTTTATTTGCTGGTCAAGTTTTTCAACTTCCTTAACAGCTGCATTTCCAATTAAAATATCGACATTTCTTTTTGGTTATTTCTATTATGACATAGAATTTTTAAAGGGTCACTATGTGATTTTATAACACTAGGCTTTACAAATTTAAACACCTCTTCTTTCTAAATTCAATAATAATAATCAATCAAAATGATGTGAATAAACATTCCGCATTTATCAGAGAATAATCATTGGTTTAAAAAAAAAAAAAAAAAAAAAAAAAAAAAGACACCACAGCTTGATTTGATCATACGATCTTTGCTGCTTCTTTGGCAGTTGAATGCAAAATAATATCATGTTTACTTTTGTGGGCTATGCTTGTGTCGCTACGCAAAATGTGTAGAATGCATGATTTGATCCTAATCTTGATTTCTAGATGAATTTGAATGTTTTTGAGTATTCTTCCTTGTAACATTGATAATATTGTTTTGACATTTTGATGGATAAATTAAATTCGTTTTTTTTTCGTTTGTTGTTTGTTCAAACAAATGTAAACAACCTTAAATGTAAACAATAACAAACACACTATCTAATATTCATGTTTGTGTTCCCAATAGCAAGCAAGTGCAGCGTTGCAAATCACAAATTTACTGTTTTCATCCTAAAAATTCATAGCAACACAGAATGCATAACCTCCATGGCTAAAAATCTGCTCTGCAAAATATTCTAACGGGTTCTGTTTCCAAACATGCTTTCATTGTGTGGCATCATTTAGTGAGGTAAATGCGAAACACTTATTCTAGCACATACTGATGTTTGGCACCATCTAGTGCAAAACACTGCCATTAAAAGTAACTTTTTGATGAAGTATTGAACAAAAATTTTTAAGATTACAAAATATATCTTTAAAAATCAGAAGAAATCTCTTTCCGATCGGAAGACTGTGTTAAAATAGGAAAACTTCCAGGTAAATCAGAGGCATTGGCATCCATGCATATACGTTTCCTAACATATGCATATGCATGTTGTGAGTAAAGTTCCATTTCACCGTTTCTCCGTAGCAGTCCTATACAAAGCAAAATATTTTTCTACATCATTGTAAGTTTCAATACTAAACTGTTTAGAAACTACAGTGCATAATAACCAGACGAACTGCCTCCACTACCCGGGGTATCTTTTATGGCAGTTAAACCATGGTGTCATAAATTAAAAAATGTGTGAAATTTGTAAACTCTGTAACACTAAGGTTTCATTTGCAATAGGTGCGATTCTAAATAGCTCCCCGAGATTACACAGTTTGATGTTTTTCACAAGACAGAACCTTGGAGGATTAATAAGGCACCACTATATTGGATACATGGCTATTTTAATAAATGTGCTAAATATGCCAATCTGACAAAGCATAAATTAAATATATATGGAGAGCTTCTTTATGGCAACCATAATGTGAAATGATTACTGTTCATGCTAATGCATAAATTGCAAAGAATCACCATAGAATAAAAAAGTTTCATTGGTGCCAAATAACTGAGCTGTTTCTTTAAATCTAGTATTAAAGAGACAGAAATGAAAATACAGAGTATAAGTAATAGGCAATATTAGAAGATCTGTAAGAAGAAAATAAATAAATATAGCACGTTAATAAATATTTCATGAAATTAAAAGTGTTCTATTCATGCTTTTTCAACAGCTGTCTTACAACTAACTGAGCAATAAGTAATTCTTCTTTTGCATTAATATATCCAGCTGTAGAGTCTACAAAAGAGATTATCTGAACTTTTTTTTTTGCGATTCTGTTTTGTCACATGTAGATATGATCATATTTTAGTAAAATATCCGCTTTTATAAGAGCGGGTGAGCAGCTATTTAGAAATAAAACAGTTCTCCACATCATGTAGTGTCATGCTACAACTTAAACGAATAAGCAACAACATAAAAAACAAACAAACAAACAAAAAAAAAAAACAGTATAATATAGAAATAAGACATTTTTAAAGGGAGTTTTCTCTGCAAACAATAAAGCTTTTCATCTTTGATTGCGAATGACACTGACATTTTTTTTTTTTTTTTTTTTGTCATGACATTGCAATGATCTCGGGTTAGTACTCATGATGCAAACTTTATGTCAGTAGTCAAATAATTTTGCTTTTTTTAGATTCCACATTACTGGAATTAATTGAAATTGCGCATGTAAGAAAAATTTTCAATTCCTACTTTGCAACTGTGTGAAGTACGGGCGCACAGCCTGTAAATAATAATAAATGTATCTTTGTGCTTTTACAATGTATGATGTCATAAATTTTAACATTTAGAATTTTACATTTTAAAAAACCAATATATATATAGTTTTTTAATTTGACAATTTTATTTGTATTCAGTCAAATTTATATACTTCTTTTGTAAAATCCTCTTTATAATCCATGATTATGATGTAATTTTCTGCAACTATTATTATTTGAGGTTGTGATACGCAGATTGAATTTCATAGATCTACATAGATAGATGACAGCTGTTACACATGTTTTTGTCAAATTAAAAATAAAATTTCAAGAATTTGAGCTGTTAAAAATAGCTGTTCCTACAAAATCTCATACGAGAATGTTAAAATAAAAACCACTGAATTACTTTCAGTAATCTTTTTTAGTCCCATTTTAAAATTCCTTTTGGATAATATATTTATCTCAAAGGAACCATCTGCAGATGTCAGACTTGGAGGAAGAGAGGTTCATGAAATTGTGAAAAGGGGAGGGGGGGGGGCATAGGCACACCCACAGAGGAGGCTATAGGGGCTGAAGCCCTCCCCCCTAAAGGTAGAAAGTTAGTAGTGAAAAGCTTTAAAAAATTAAAATTGTCGCTAATAAATAAATTTTTTCTTTCTTTCTTTTTTTAATTGCAAATTATTTCTAACTAAAAAAGACATTCATTTAAAAAAGTTTTTAACCCATTTATGCCAAGTGTCCCTTTTTTGGGACGGCATTTTCGCTATTAGTCGAAAACGTTATTTATTTTTCCTAGTCTTTGTTCATGAGTATTGAGCCTCAACTCTACAAAATATTTTAACATAACCAAGTAGATATGCTGATATTTCGATTTTTATGCATAATGATTTTAAAAGAAATCATCCTTTGTTCAAGAAGTTGACATCAGAAATTTATCTATTGTTTCTGTTATCAGTAAAAATCGAAGAAAGTCGCAAAAATATCCAGGCACAAATGGGTTAGAGATGAGACGGGCTCAGCCTGAGCCCGAACTCAGTAATTCACAATTGCGTTCGGGCTCGGGCTCGTAAAAAATTTTTATTTTATTGAACATTCCTTGAAACAGATTTTTAAAAAGTGATTCATATGGAAAATAAAAGGACTTATAAAAAAAAATCTGGAGTGACTCCACTCGGCTTTCCGAACACTTACGATTAAGATCATTAGCAAGTTTTTAAATAAATTTTAATCGATGAATCATTCAAACATATATACCAAATTGAAATTCAATCGAATGCACCGTTTAAACGCTCGCGCACTTTCAAGAATTTCTCCCCATATGCCATTATATAAAAGAAATCTTTGTCGTAGCCCTGTAGAAAAACTATAAGTCCTATACACACCAAAATCAATACCGGTCTTAAGATGGTGATTTATAACATATATACCCAATTTGAGCTCAATCGAATGTACCGTTTAGGAGCTATCGTGTTCACTCACATACACACAAACACACATACATACATACATCTCGTAAAAATAGCATAAATGAATTCAGAAGATCTCAAAACGTGTAAATACACCAAAATCTTGAATTCGAATTTTTTCATAATTACAATACTTTCCTTACATGGTACATGTTCGGAAAGTAAAAATAACGGCACGGGGGCCTGGAAGGCGCGTGAAGCTCTTTGGGTATTTCAGAACAGCGGCTTATATTGCTTAGTTAGTCATGAGATCCGACATTATTTCATAAACATAGATATAAAGAATTAGAAAGTGCATTAAGAATTTGCAACTATATTTGTCTTTAATTTGCACAAATTAATTTGCAAAATTTATTGTATTCTATCAAAGAATTATTTATTTGGATTTTATTGAATTTTATTTATCTTTAGCTGAAATTTCGGGCTCGGGCTCCGACTTAAATAATATTGCTCAGGCTCGGATTAAAAGTCTTCGGGCTCGGGCTTCAAAAAATGAGCTCGAACTCATCTCTAAAATGGGTTAAATAAATAGTTAGTTTATGAAACACTGTTGTTATAACGTCACTGAAAAGATCGGAAAATTATTTATGACTATAACGAGTTACATTGCTTCTGTTTTATGGGACAGTCAAGTGGTACCAAATATTTAGACTTATAAGAGTTGTAACTAATCGAGGTCCTATAACTCAATTCAGCAGTATTTGTACATAGCCCAGCCTCCCAAACTAAAATTATGGGTGAGCCACTGGGAAGTGGGGCATCACACATTTTGGTTAAAATGGAAGCATTTAAAGTCAGCAGATTAATTTTTGAGGTTTTTTAAAAATTATCAGAATTTAATGGTATTTTTACTAGAGGGGTTAAAACAATTTTCTTCTGTTTTTCTTTTCTTTTCTTTGAAAAAGATATTCAGGGTTGGTTTTGAAAATATGATTGAAGCATAAATTCTTCCCTTAAAATTAAGCTCACTAATGCCATTAAAACACATGATAAAGTTAAAAAATAAAATATGATCTATAACATAGTACTTTTATTTCTGAACTCTGAAGTACATACTTATAAAATACAGCGTGACAATAGGTGGGCAGGGTAAGGTGAAGTGTGACACTTTGAGACAAAGGGAGAAGGGGGGGGGGAAAGAATATTGAAAAAAGTGCGATATCCATTTATAGATGATCCTTATGAGAAATAAAAATAAAGAGTGCTTACACACCTAAGAACAACTCATAAACTAAGTCAAGTAGCATTCAGAAATAAAATAAAATATAAAGTAATCAAATTAAAACTAAAATTCTGAAAAAAAAAAAAAAAAAAAAAAAATTTAGATTAGGAACATTCCAGACTTTGTAGAAACAAACAAGTTACAACAATAGCATTTTTATTTAATACATTTTATAGAATGAGCCCTTTTACTTCAACCTAAAACCATTATCCTTTTTAAAAACAAACTGTTAAACAGCAAGGAAAGGAAAAAAAAAAAAAAAAAAAGTTCTAACTTTTATAGACGAAACTAGATAAATTTTTTTGAGTCTGCAAAATACTGTTCATTTATATAATTAAAGCGCATGATTTGAAAGTATAAACAATGAAGGAAATCCGAATAATGTTATTGTAAAAATATAAAAAACATTTGGATTTTACAAATTTCAGTTAAGTCACCATATCATGACAATTCTAACTAAAGAAAGAAGCGAATCACAACATACTACATATAACTATTATTTTACAAGAGAAATCAACTACCTGCACCAAATTTTAAAAATGGGCTTAATTTAGCCAGCAATATCTCGTGACAATTCTGGTATAGCAAAAGACCATTTAATTCAAAATTTTCCATATTTTTATTATTTTACCTGCAGAGTTCTCCGTTTGTTATCTTCGGTATGTACCCATGCTCTCAAAGAAAGTTCAGTAATAAATATTTCAGCTGCTTTGGCAAACAACACAGGGGCTTCAGCACTTATCATCTACATCAAATAAAATGATAACCACAATCACACTAACAACTAAGCAGTAAAATGATTAAAGTTAAAAATAAATAAATAAAATAAACTATGATGGTAAATTTTATACGGTAAGAATCATTTACACAAAAATAGCAAACAATGACTTTTTGTAGATATAGAAACAAAAGGATAAAATAAGAAAAATAATATCTTATTATCATTTCTATTAGCACAAAAATACTTCATTTAAGAATGACCATAAAATTCAAAATCTCATTGGAATCCTTGTGACTAAAAGTAAGTTCTCAATGTTTTTAATGTCTATGAAAATCTGTCATAAAAAGACAATTGTTAAACAATACTGGCTTATTAAATACATTTAACGGTACTTAACGTATTATCCCAACAGTCCGCCAAGATAAATGCCAGGGCACATGAAATTATTATGGTTCAGAATACGATTGGCATCAGTTATCCAGCATATCCGACGCAAAAACAGTTTGGTGGAAATGACCGCCGGGATAATATATAAGTACCCATTTAACTTTCATGTATACATTTAAATGTTTCTAGGTACCAGGGTTCCTTTCCTTTCCTTTGTTTTGTTCACTTTCAGGTCTGTCAGAAACTCTGCACTATGTCAAAACTTATGTTTCTAACTCCAACAATTTTTGAAATGAATACATAAATCCTTATTTTGACTTTTTTTTAAATTTGAAAATGAGTATCTTAGTAAAAAAATTAAATACATTTAAAAAGGTTCAGTGGGTAAGAGATGATCTTGAACATCCAAAAACTAAGATGTAAAAAAAAAAAAAATTCACAGGCATAAACAAAAAGATTAATTTTAGTTTTCAAGAGTTTATTCATTTTAAGATGAAATAAAGTGATAAATTGCATTAAAAAAAAGTGTGCTTTTACCTAAAAATGCCTTCTAAGAGTGAGAAACATGTATTTTGTGATTATTACAAAACTAGAAATTTTTTAAACTTTGTATTTTAATAAAAATGATAATAAAAATGATATATATTGAATTTGTATTTATTTATTTATTTTTACTATATATTCTCAATTTAACAATCTGTTTTACAATTAAAAAAAAAAAATAAAAAAAAATATTAACATTACTAATCACAAAACATTTCAATTGTATATTTTAAGTTTGCAGAGATTTTATAATTACAAAAATATAATTCAAACAGTATTATCAAGGGCAAATAATATTTGATAACAAAAGAAGCAGGTTTTAAATAAGATTTTACGTAATGACTATTTAACTGAATGAAATTTACTTACTTTGACATCTTCATCCAACTTCATAATTTTTTTTATTCGAGCCAAAGGTAATTCTTGATTTTTAAAATCATTCTATAATTAAAGGATCAAGATCAGTCTTATCAATAGCAGTATTTTTAAATGTCAAATTGAAATAAGTATTTAATTCATTCTTAGGAATAAATACACATATTGCATAGTTAAATATGCAGAAACTATTCCTATAACAATATATTACTAATTTAAGCTGATTTCCTCAATACTGCCATTGATTTCATGCAATATTACACAGTTCTAACTTTTTAAATATCCCCATTCAAGCAGAAATTATGTATGATTAGCTGAAGTACCCGTTGACAGATTAGTATCTAATGCAGATTTCAAAAAGTGTGAATTTTCATCAACATTATAGGAGTACAAAGAGTGGAAGTAGCATATTGGCAAAAGTACAGAAAGAAAAGTTATAAATTCTGTGTATTGTTAAAATATTGCAGGTTAGAGAGTAACTAAGTGTTGAGTGAAATTTTCAATACAGAAAACATTTCATTTTCAAAATTAAGATTTTTATTTTAGTGGAATGAGCTTTTAACCCCTTTGAGACTGGCAAGTCATACATGAATTTCCTACGAACGCCTTCCAGGAAGAGTCACACGTGCACCTCTTGAAAATCAGCTTACTATTACTGGTGGATATTTGCATTTTAAGATGGAACAATTTTGAATGCCCAATAATGAGCTTTCTGTGTGCGTTACATTTGGACTGAGCGCAGTATTAGGATCCTAAGATTGAAGTTGTTCATGTTTTGCTTGACTCTGGTATTTTGTTAATCAGTTGTGTTGCAAGGGGAGGTGGGAAATTATAATGTAAACAAAGACAGCTGGGCCCTTAATTTTTTAGGTGATAAAAACATTTGGGTTTCTAATAGCTCTTCTATTCCCCCCCCCCCCCCAGTATGTGAAGTCTTTTATAGTCATTTTTATAGGTTTATTGTCAGTTCTGCTAATAGTTTGCATTGCTTTCAGATATATTTCACATATATTATTTCTTATCTCGGTAAGCCTTTACTTCAGATTATTATGGCTTTATTTATTTTATCAGAGGAGGAGTGGACTTGCATGGTAAGTGAACAAATTAGTGACAGAGATGAAAGTGACGATTCGTATTCTAAAGATTTAGAAAGTGATCTTTCTAGGGATTTTGACACAGATGTTTTCAGAGAGACTGAGCTTGCTCAGTACCTTCCTTCTACTTTTTGTAAAAGTTCAACTCCAAATACTTCAACTTAGACTCAAGAGATTAAGGAATTGCATTCCCTTACATTTATCAGAATAACGGGACTGAACTTTGTAGAAAATGCAGAAAAAGAAATTGATTTTTAAAATATTTTCTTTGATAATGACTTACTAAATTTGATTGTTGAAGAAACAAACACGTTTGCTCTTAAAACGCTCAAAGAAATGCTCCATCAACTTCGAAGTCAGCCAAATTTTCTATTTTAAGACTTTCAAACCTAAAAGTGTTTTTTGCAATGATAATACTGATGGGCATTATCAAAACACTTACTGATGGGCATTATCAAAACACACACTAAAAAATGCATTTTACTACAAATGAGATGTTTGCTACTCCATTTTTCAATAACTTATGTCTTGGGATGCGTGTTTCTGAACATTTAAAGATTTTGCATTTCATGTCAGACAAGAAGGCTAAATTTTGGGAAAACTAGGACTAATTGTACAAAATTTTAATATTAACTTTAAAAGGACCTACATATCCAGGAAAAAAAAAAAAAATGTTTGCATTGATGAATCTCTTTTTACTTTGAAAGTACGCCTTGGCTTCCACCAGCATGTTCCATCCAAAAGACCACATTATGGGATAAAAATATATAAGCTATGCAAATCAACTTCCGGTTACATATGGAATTTATTGCAGAAGTGACACAGAAATGTTATGCAGTGGAGACTTATGGAGAAAGAGTAGTGAAAACACTGACAAGCAACTTATTTGAAAAAGGGTATAATTTATATGTGGATCACTTTTTCAATTTCCTATCATTTGTGGAATACTTTTATTCTGTAAAAACGAATATCTGCAGGACAGTATTGAAAACAAGAAATGGAATGCCCAAAGATTTTTCAGAAAGAAAACTAAAAAAGGGTGAACTGGATGCAATGCAACTAGACAACATGAACGCCATTGCCTTCAAGGGAAAAAAGGAAAAAGACTTTTATAGTAGCAAGCATACACAGGCTAGAAATGGCTCAATCTGGCAGAAAAGATAGAGTTACTTGAGAGGATATTCTAAAACCTAAGTGTGTTACAGATTACAATAGAAACATGGGTAGCGTAGACATAGGAGATTAAGTACAGGGTGGCCATAATTAAACTGCAAGTGTTCAAGGGGTGCTGGAGAGGAAACTACCAGGAATATTCCAGTGAAACTTGGTATCCACACATTTCAGAACATGCGCAAGTCAAATATGCAATTAAATTAAATTGCCATTTTCACCTGATAGATGGTCCTATATCGTGTTTCAATGCTTATGGAAGTCATATATGCAAATTTTAAGCCCACCGAACAGTGTAAAAGCAAGACCACATTGAGTAATGGTCAATCATGACTCTGAATAAGAAGGACGTGCATTGTTAGTGAAGATATTCTATCAGAATGGTAGCAATTATTCGGCTACTCTGAAAGAATACCGGTGTATGAAACGATTAAGAAGAGGTCCAATGAGTGTCATTGAGAATAAATAATGGTTTAATTGTTTTCCAAAACGTCTTTATGAATTGTTTAATTTGTGATCTTAATTTACGCTAATTTTTGATGACATGTTACTGTAAAAATTTAACTACTGAAGCGAATTGTATGGAATTTTGATAAACTGTAAATGGTGTTTTATATGGTTATATGCCTTTTAGAATGCCACTATGCTCTGTCTATCGGTTTTGGAAGTTGCATATGCCACTGGTGACCTTCGAAATACGGTACAGCGCCATCTATCGGCTGAAAATGGCAATTTTTTATTTTTGCAAATTTGACTTGCGCATGTTCTGAAACGTAGATACCAAATTTCACTGGAATATTCTCTGTAGTTTTCTCTCCAGCACCCCTTGAACACTTGCAGTTTAATTATTGCTACCCTGTATGTCCCACCAACTATAATTTTTTTTTTTTTTTTGAAAATCATAGAAATGATTTTTTTTTTTTTTGGGGGGGGGGGGGGGGTCCATGCACATAACAATATTGAACTCTAACATTCTTTTTGACAGAAAACACAGCATTAAAACACAACTTTTCGAATTTAAAGGAACAAACTTTGGAGAGCTACGAAAATTATCGAGAAGAAAAGCAGTTTACAATCAAACCTGTACCAGCACTTACCCGACTATCTGTAAGGCATTTTCCTACCCTTAATATGAACAAAAAGGGTGAAAAAATCCCAAGAAAGTGCACAGTTTGTTTACAAACTGTGTTAAAACAAAGAAAAATGCAACAAACATTTTATGTGTGGAACATGCAATGTAGAACTTTGTGTTTCTCTGCTTCAAGATTTTTCACACTAAATCATCATTTTAAGTTTAATATTTCTTCTTGGCAGTAGCTCTTGTCTTTTTTTATAAATTAATTTGATGGTTTAATAATGTAATTTTGTCAATTTTAACTAATTTGAAGAGCTCTCAAAAATTATTTCTCAAGATAAACAACTTTTATATATTTTCATGTAAATTAAAGAAAAAATAGTTTTAATGTATATGACAGCTTTTGTATTAATCTAAAATGGTACCAAAAGGACCTAAACTTTTTTGTTTGTTTGTTTGTCATTTTATTCTAAAGTTAGACTTAGTGATGCAAAATCCCAGTCGTGTAGATAGATTCCTTTTGTTTCAGCTTCATCCCGGGGGAATGTATTAAACAAAGGTGCATCATCACAAAAGGGTTAAAGTCAAGAAGTCATTCATTGCTTTTAACTAATTTTTTTTTTTTGATTCACTGTACATAATATTATACCTCCAGAATCTCATGGGAAACCCTGTAAAATTAATAATATAATAAGCAACTTACCACCCCCAAATTTCTGATATCTTCCATTTCCTTCTCCCAAAATATTTCTAATATTTCTTGGGCTTCACCGGCATTGTGTGAAGTATTGCTTGACTGACTGAAGTTTTCTGGTTGAGACATCTTACACAATATATAAATACTTCAAAAATAAATCTGTAATGTAAGGATAAGTATTTAAATACTTATGAAGCAATGAGACAATTAACAACATGGTAAGATACACTCATAAAACTAGTGTTAAAACAATTAGATACTTAGACATACTGACACCAAGTGCTTTTCTTGGTAGACTTCAAATTTACCAAAAATTGCATAATAAATTTGTATTAGCACTTACACCATTTGAGGAAAAACATTATTTATGAAAATGGTTGGCAGATTAATATAATACATAATTATTAAGAATAATTAATTTGTAAAAAGAAAAAAAAAAGCGAGTGATTCCACTCGACTTTCCGACAAAAACGAAACTCGACGAAATTTCATTCAACTGAATCGGATTGAGTGTTCAGGCACTAGTGTACTTAAAATGATTTGAGTGTATAGGCCACAATATATAAGAATACCTTTTGTAGCCCTGTAAAAAACCGTAGGGCATACACTCGCTAAAATTCATGCAGTATGCAAGACAGTGACCTATAATATGCGTACCTATTTGGATGTCAATCGAATGCACCCTTAGACACAAGCTCACTTTAAATGATTTGCATCTTTAGGCCGTAATATATAAGAATTACTTTTTGCAAGCCTGTGAAAAAACTATCAGCTTTACACACACCAAAATCTATGCAGGTCATGAGACCACGACCTATAATATACATACCCAAATTGAGCTCAATGGACATTCTATATTCTGTCTACTCACTTTCAGGAATTTCCGTCCATAAGCCATAATGTAAAAGAACACTCATTGGTTGTCCTGTCAAAAAACTATAAGTCCTACATACAGCAAAATCTATACATATTCTGAGACAGTGACCTATAATATACATACCCAATTTGAACTTCTTCGAAAGCACCATTTACACTCTAGCTCATTTTGAATGATTTGTGTCCATAGCCCATAATGTATAAGAATTGTTTTTTTGCAATCCTATGAACAAACTATCAACTGTACACACACCAAAATCTATGCAGATCATGTGACCATGACCTTTTATATACATGTCCAATTTGTGTTCAATCAAATGCACCATTTCAAGAATTTCTGGCCATTGGCTATTAAAAGAAATCTTCATCGCATCCATGTAAAAAGTCCTATACATACCAAAATCAATACAGTCGACTCTCTGAAATACGCACATCTATAATCCGCGATAATTTTTAGATGTAAACAGTGAAATTTGCAGTTAACAGTTAAGTAACACTAGGAAATTACGGGCGAGTTGAGTTGTAGAATTAAAAGAAATTTTATGCTATTTTTCATATTTTTTGCATATATCTAATTAAAATTGTTCTTTTAACCCATCTAACAAAGTCTGAGCAGTAAAATGAAAACATGATTAGATGACAGAAAAGATTCTGAGAGACAATCTCGCACACTCAGTTAACGAAACGTGTATTATTTTGATTTTCATTTTTTATTGAAAGAAAGAAATTTTCAAAAAATTTCTCTTGAAGGCTTATCTTTAGGCTATAAATATTTAGAATTCATCCAAAATTATTCATTGGCATCACCACAAGAAATAATGACAATAAACAGACTCCAGGAAAAAATATTTAAACACAAATCAAAAGCCCTAAAACAAACAACAATTGATTCCATGTTTGCAAAATTAAAAAAATAGTAATATAAAATTAAAGTATGAACGTTTAAGCCTTCTTCAAGAAAAATTTCAGTCTGCAAAAGTTTTGTAAAATAAAATTAATTTTTTTTTCATATATTTTAACAAATTCTTTAATAATTAAACTAATGGACAGTATAATTAATTACAGCCATTAAAAATGTTCTGTTGCTTCATAACTGTAGTAAGAAAAAATGTAAACAAAACAATGATCTGTAATCCGCAAAATTCTATAATCCGCAAATCCCTTGGTCCCAAGGTGTGCGGATTTCAGAGAGTCTACAGTACTGGTCTTGTGAGGGTGGTCTACAGCATATATACGAATTTTGAGCTCAATTGAATACACCATTTAAACACTGACGCACTTTCAATAATTTCCGCCCATAGGCCATAATGTAAAAGAAATCTTTGTCGTAGCCCTATAAAAAACTACAAGTCCAATACACACCAAAATCAATACTGGTCTTATGACTGAAGTTTATAACATATATAGCAAATTTGAGCTTGATCGAATGCACCGTTTAGGGACTATCATGTTCACTCAGATACATCTTTTAAAAATAGCATAAATGAATTCAAATTTTTTCATGATTACAAAACTTTCCTTACAAGGTACATGTTCAGAAAGTTAAAAGACAACTGTCATACATTTTTAAGATATATGTTTCAAAGATAATGCAGATAAAATCTAAAACATTTACTTTTCATTCTAAGAAAGTTTTCTTTCAGTTGGAACAGTTCTATTTACAAAGATTTACTTACACATACTTTTTACTTCCTCATACTATAGGTAATAGTGAAAAATTTTTGATAATTCTTGAATTTACAGGGATGTTAACTCCAACACTCGATTTGGGAGCACCCTGGGAGCAGAAAAAATTTCATTTGGGAGCACCTCGGGAGCAGAAAAATTCCATTTGGGAGCACCTCGGGAGCACAAAAAAATAGTTTCCGAGAGGAAAACTAAGATTCGAGATCAGAATTAACATGATTTTAGAGCATAAATTTGAAGATTTAGGAACACAATAAATGCATACAAGAAAAGCAAAGTTTGCAAGCAAACACCATTTGCTAAAAGCAAAACACTATTTGAAAGCACTTTAGGAAAGCTCTGGAAAAAAAAGGGTGTATACAGGCTATGCTATCAGCAACTTGGTAAAACACAATACATGGATTTACATGGACGGAAGGAATTTTTTTTTGTGTGTGTGTGTGTGAAACTGCTCTTTTTAATGGTTTTCATATAAATGCTAAATGGAAAGAGAGTGGGAGGGAAGTATTTCTTATATGCAATGGTACTTTTAATGCATGTTCGAAGGTTGTAAAAATACTAATATTTAAATGGTAGAATTAACATTTCTGCCGTTTATATCATTCTAGAATTATGTATTCAAAATTTAGTCTATTTTAAAATAAAGATTTTAATTACGGATCTATAAATGAAATTCGTAACACATTCTGAAAAATTTGCGGACGCACTTTGGCTGAACACGGGCCCAGGGGCGTCGCCCCGTCTGCCCCCTCTCGTAGAGCCTGCACACACACAAAAAGAAAAACAGTGGTGTAGTTTTAAGAAAAAAGGTTTAGGAACACTCGCAACTGAAGACTCAAAAATCATGCGTCCATGATGAAAAGTGAAGAACGCTTACTTTTGCTGACATAAGCTCGAATGAAAAAGTAGTGAGACGGCATCTCCCCGCTCATGATCTTCACGGGCCGAAAATGTCTAGCCCGGCCCGGCATTTAATCAAAATAAAAAATTCAGACCCGGTCCAGCTCGTATATTAATCATGATTTAAGGAAGGGGGGGGGGGAATCACAAGCCAATCGTTTGGTCTTGTCCAAATTTTAGGAGAGCAAAAATTTCCGGAAAGGCTCGATTTTGCAAGCGCAGAGGACCGTCTTTAAGAGTATACGCTTGTTCCGGTCCATTCTAGAAAATGCTGAGGTCAGCCCGTGCCTTGAATGAATCGTGCTGCAAAAGCCTGGGCCCGCACAGATCTCTACCCCCCGCGACTACACCACTGGCAGCGGATTTCCGGATTATTTTGAAATGAAATATTCTATTAATTCAGACAGCCTAGATTCTGATTTCTAAACCGGTCATGCTTCCAATTTTCATTCTTGCTACGGGCCGGGTCATAAACGGTGATTTTTTAGGGGCTGGGACGTCACCGTAATATACTGTTTTCTTTACGGACCGGTCTGGTTTAGATCAGGGGCGGCCCTGCAGTACATGACACCCACTCCACCCTGCAAACGTAGAAAAAGACGTCCCTTTTACTTTTTTAAAAATTGCTCTTATGATTTTAAGTTGGAAATCGTGCCCCTTCATAAACAAAAATACGGTGCCCGTTGCGACGATTACTTGTTTGCCTATCTGGCCGGCCCTGATTGAGGTGACTAACAAAGCCCGACTGGTCCGATCCGAGGCGGGTAGAATGGCTTCGGAATGCAGCTTTCGTACGCAGCTTGAATCTTGCTTTACTGCTAACTAGCTTTCCATACACGCTTTAAAAGATAAATGAGCGTAGCAAAAATTTAACAAAGAGTCAAAATGACGTATTCGGAAAATCGGCTAAAAGCGCAGTTCGGTGCAATATTTGTGTTTTGGCGCACCCTGAAAGAGTCAAAATGACGTATTCGGCGCAAAAATTGGCTAAAAGCGCAGTTCGGCACAAGAATTTGTGTTTCGGCGCAGAATTAACATCCCTGAATTTACTTTGACAAGTTCCTATATAATGTCTCAACATACACCTGTATTTAAGTATGCAGAGCCACATCTAGAGGAAGGGTGGGGGACAAACGGGGCACATGAGTGCTGTGTTGAAGGGGTGCAGCAGAATGAAGTTGTTTGCTCTGGACAATGTGCAGAGAAGGGTGGTAAAATTAAGGTTTGCCCCAGGTGGCATAACTCTAGTTGCAGCACTCTATACCTGCAATGTACATTTTTCACAGCTCAAAAATGTTTAAACCATAGAACGTTGAAATTCTGTATTTAGGACTGTTATAACATACAGTTGTCAGCAGCACATCATGATCTATTTTAGTGGTGAGGTCTGAAAAAATAGTACCAGTTCAAACAGTAAAGAAATGTATGCACATAGAATACTTTATTTTCTGTGTGTACAGCATTAAGTATTACACATTTTTGAAATTGGAAAGCATTATCAAAAGATATCAAATAAACTTTGCTGGTCTTATAATTTAATTACATTACTCTTAGAAACCTTGCTTCACTATTAAAAAAATGGCGGGGGGGGGGGGGGGGGGGGGAGAGGAGGAGGAGGAACGGCAGCCCCCTATGGATACACCACTGTTCCAGCAATAATGTGATTCAGTAGCACGTGCTTCTTTGACTGGCTGTGGGACTCTGATACTTCCCTATTTTATGAAACATTTTTTAAATTTTCTACAAACAACCGTAAAAAATTATACTTTTTGTTTGTTTACCTCATGAAAAAGTGAAGACAATTTAGTGTAGACAATTATTTTTTAAACACTCACTTGCTTCGCGGACTTCTTAGAACTTGTTTAGGGACCACCAGTTGGGAACCACTGTTATACAGTAAAATATCTGACAAGAGATCATGTGCATAAAAAATGATTTCTTACTGAGGGCAAATTTCACCAACAAAAATTACAGGTGAAAATAGCCCTCTCAGAGGGGCCATGACCCTCTGGTCCCTAATGACAAGCTGCCACTGATAGCTGTGCATCTTCTTTTTTTTGAATGCAATCGACTGGATAGTTTAGTTACAGGATCACCCAAAATACTTCATAACTGACTTTTTAGACTCCCCAACAGGATTGAGTTTTTGCTGTCAAACTTAAACCGTCAGAAACCTACTATTTTCCTTTTTTATGGTACAGCAAACAAATGTCATGATAAAATTTTCTTTACTATTGAAAACTACAATTAATTGTATCATTATATTAATGACTAAGTTATTTTATCTCTCACCCCCTTTATTGAAAATTGTCCAAAAAATGTGTCCCAAAATAGCGACATAAAAATGAAACATAATTTTGCATATATTTAAATACTATTAGTTCACAACAGCTTTAATCTATTGTTACAATATTTCGTAATCTGTAGAATATGCATCACATGTATTTTTCTATAAATAGGTCACAATCATAAAAATTTCAACATAGGGTTAACAGGCAAAATACGCGAAAGATGAGATAAAATGACACAGTCAATTAATATCACTTTAATATGGCAATAATGAAACTAAAAAATTAGGGGGGGGGGGGGGTTTCAGGGGGTCTCCGCCTTATGAGGCTCGAACAGCCGAGTTTTATACATATATATTTATATAAATATTTTAATATAGTATCATATGAATTAACAGGTTTTCTGCTTACAATTCCGTCCTGATTTTCTAAGGAAAAAAAAAAAATATATATATATATTCGAGAAAAACTTGTGCACCTCAGATTTTATTTGTTATTGTGATCCTTTCAGCATCTATATTTTTTAGGATACACCTGGATTATACCTATATAATCTTGAAACATTCATCTAAAATTTATACCTATCTTGGATATAAACTAAATGAAGAATTACTGCTGTTTTATCTAATTTAAAACTTATTTAATGAAAAATTCACATTAATACAAAACACAAAAACGTACGCAAAATGTTATTTTCAGTAATCAGGATAACAGCTTCGAGCATGCGATAACAAGTAACGAGTTTTGCACACTTTTCATTACCCAACTGATTTCGAAGTTTAGAGTGGATATATCCCCCCCCCCCCCAAAAAAAAAAAAAAAATTCTTCCAATAGATGCAAACGGCCAGGCAATACAAGAGCAGTTGAATTAACTTGCAAAATTCATTTTCAACACTATCTTTTGCTGATAAAGATTCACATTTTGATATGCCTTTCCACCAGATATATGCATTTGAATTAGGATTGACATCCTAAAAATAAGAGGAAGGGAATGGCTTTTCTTCTGCTTCCAATGCCATTATTAATGGTAAACAACCAGGAAACTGTATCAGACCAGACACAACCAATTTCAGCTTTCTTCAGTAGTTAAGTCCTTCGCTTTATAAACTGGAGTATGAGGTATGCCAAGTAATGAAATGTTTTCAAAGCTTGATCCATTCCATTTTTGAATAGTCCATAATATGTAAAAGGTTAAAAACTTATTAAAAGCCGTCAGTAGCACTTTCAGTGGCAGCCACCACCTTCCTCAGCTCTGGTCTCAAAATGCCTTGCTCTCTTCTTCAGTATATCGTTCCATCCCGGATCTATTTGCGCATGCATCATGTCACTTATAACGCCATCTGCGGTTATAATCTGCAAAGCTTCCATGTTTAGGGCATAATAGTTATTTTTGTAATTAGTGAGTTTTTGGCTATTATTAAAGTTGATTTCTATGGGGCGTTCTTGGGCTATTTTAGAGAGGGCTGTACTGGGCTAAAAAGGCTGGGCTTACTAAAGTTGATTTCTATGGCCAACATGGAAGCTTTGCAGATTATAACCACAAATGGCGCTATAAATGACATGACACATGCGCACATAGATCCGGGATGGAAGTAATGAAAGTAATGAGATGTTTTCAAAGCTTGATCCATTCCATTTTTGAATAGTCCATAATATGTAAAAGGTTAAAAACTTATTAAAAGCCGTCAGTAGCACTTTCAGTGGCAGCCACCACCTTCCTCAGCTCTGGTCTCAAAATGCCCTGCTCTCTTCCTCAATATATCGTTCCATCCCGGATCTATTTGCACATGTGTCATGTCATTTATAGCGCCATTTGTGGTTATAATCTGCAAAGCTTCCATGTTGGCCATAGAAATCAACTTTAGTAAGCCCAGCCTTTTTAACCCAGTACAGCCCTCTCTAAAATAGCCCAAGAACGCCCCATAGAAATCAACTTTAATAATAGCCAAAAACTCACTAATTACAAAAATAACTATTATGCCCTAAACATGGAAGCTTTGCAGATTATAACCGCAGATGGCATTATAAGTGACATGATGAATGCGCAAATAGATCCGGGATGGAACGATATACTGAAGAAGAGAGCAAGGCATTTTGAGACCAGAGCTGAGGAAGGTGGTGGCTGCCACTGAAAGTGCTACTGACGGCTTTTAATAAGTTTTTAACCTTTTACATATTATGGACTATTCAAAAATGGAATGGATCAAGCTTTGAAAACATCTCATTACTTTCATTACTTCCATCCCGGATCTATTTGCGCATGTGTCATGTCATTTATAGCACCATTTGTGGTTATAATCTGCAAAGCTTCCATGTTGGCCATAGAAATCAACTTTAGTAAGCCCAGCCTTTTTAGCCCAGTACAGCCCTCTCTAAAATAGCCCAAGAACGCCCCATAGAAATCAACTTTAATAATAGCCAAAAACTCACTAATTACAAAAATAACTATTATGCCCTAAACATGGAAGCTTTGCAGATTATAACCGCAGATGGCGTTATAAGTGACATGATGCATGCGCAAATAGATCCGGGATGGAACGATATACTGAAGAAGAGAGCAAGGCATTTTGAGACCAGAGCTGAGGCAGGTGGTGGTCGCCACTGAAAGTGCTACTGATGGCTTTTAATGAGTTTTTAACCTTTTGAATATTTTAACTATGCCCGTCCTATTTCTTTTAAAGTCCATAATATGGTTCTAGTATCTCTTTTTTAAGCAAATTCATCCATACCAAATATCTGGGTTTTTGACATGACAGTAAAAACCGTCAAGTGTCAAAATCTTGCCAACACTGCTACCCAAGCAACTAATCTTTTTGTGACCTAGTTTTAGTTCCAAGTAATCAATTAGTCAATTCAAGTATCATAGTCATCACTGATGATACTGATTCAGGGCCATAACCAGATGGAGAGCTACGATGGCTGGCCCTACCTAGCAGTCTTTTAGCTACTCTAAGATTTTCAGTTTTCTGCAAATTCACCAATAAATACAAAAGTTTAGAAACTAATGTTTTTTTAAACACAATATTTAAATTTTAAACCATTGCCAACAGCATAGCTGCCAACCTTCCAAGAAAAAATAAGGAACATAGCACTTGGTTATAAAATCAGAAATAAGGAACACAGTGAGTGGTTGTGAAATGTATCATTAAAATATACAATTAAAAATCTTACATTAACAAAATTAAATTATTATGTGTATAGAGATGATGTGCGTGCATATATAATCATTAATTTATAAAAATAAAATGTACTCAAGTTTGCTCATTTTCTACAATAGACTTAAAAATGCTTAATGTAATAAATACTTGAAAGAATAAGATAAATATCATTCTATTAAATTTATTGACTTATTTACAAGGATAAATGCTTTACCAAAAGCTAAAAATGTACACGATTTCCCTTTTGTTCTTTTACTTTTTAAAAATCCTTACACAGAAGCTGAAAAACGGAACATTTTGGCTTAAAAACACATTTATGGAACAAAGCTCCAAAAACAGAACACTTGGCAGCTATGCAATAGTCATTGTTTTGGGCAAATTTCTCATCATAATTGCCAGTTTTCTATACAATTAATTATTTTGCTTCCATTAGTTGCATGTTGTGCCAGATCTCGGATTTCTGAGGAGTGGGGCAAAAACACGAAACTGCAGCTCTTTCCTTAAGTTCCTTACACTTTAATTTGCTTTCTGTGACAGGGATTCTGAGCAAAAACTTAAAAGGTGCTTGAAAAATACTTTTGCCCTGATTACTAATACTTATGTTTGGTCAGTCCTCAGAACCAGGTTCAAAGAACTACTTGGTCTTTTCATCTTAGTTATGCCCCTGTACTGATAAGTTGTTTCACCACACAAGTTTTTAATTACTAACTACAGTAAAATCTCAATATAACGAATTTCAAAGGACTGAAAAACTGTAAAGTTTTTCAAAGTGAAATCTTACTGTCACTGAATTTGTAATAATATGGCCTTCTTGTAATAGAATTTTATTTGTTAATCTGAAATATTCGTATAAGTGAAGTTTGATGTAACAAGATTTTACTGTATACTAATTCATTACTACTACTAAATTTTTGTAATGTACATAAAATGCAAATGATTTCTTTCTTTTTTTTTTTTTTAAATTATATTACTACTGTTTGTTATATGCTTAAAGTTTTCTGCTTATTCTAAAATTTATATGTATTAGGCAGAAAATGTACAAGTAAAAATGAATATGGAAACAAGTAAAATTAACACAAGAAAGACATTACATGAAATACATTTATTCAGAAAATTTAACTCATATGTTAAAGAGTGCCATCGATAACGGACTATCATATGAATATTTAACATCTTTTCAATTTTATCAACATATTACACAAAGTTTTATAACAAAACTGCACAAACAAAACAAAAAGCAATAAATTAGAAAATCAATAAACCTGTTAAACTTAACGACAGACCAATCAATAATACACAAATTATATCACTTAGAAAACTGATATTTTAACAGATGACACCTAAAAATACAGTTGGAATGGCAACAATAGCAGGTTTATTAATCATTTTTCAATACAATTTTCTCTTTTAAACATTAAGTAGCAGTTTAACCCCCCCCCTTTTCCATTAGCTACTAAAATAAAGCCTTTAGATTTATTTATAAATCAGTGGCATAACTAAGATGTGTATGTAGAATTGACTTAAACTAAAAATATTAAAACTAGTGAGCAACATTAATGAAATTCATAAATTTTGAAGGCCATATACATAGGCAAGGACGGATTAAAGGGGGGCAGAGGGCCCCCCCCTCTTCCCCACGAAAAAAGAAATTAATGTAAAAGATCCTATTTTACTTCCATAAAATGGATGTATTTGTCAACTTTCTAACAGTCCCCTTGCATTAATACGCCGCTATACATAGGTTGTTCAAAGAGAAAGGTAATAAGAGCTTTCATGGGTGCAAATACTTTCTGAGTCAATGCAATTCAGAAAACACTACAATTAAATGCCACTAGATGGAGATCAATCATATGTAATTTCATAAACAGCTTCTGATGAAAAGTGTTAGAACATCTAGCCTAAAAACCAGATCTTGCTTTCCAGGTTCAAAACCAGTTCTCACTGCATGTTCTCTCTATGCTGATGACCTGGACAACAAACACACATTCTTCTTCTCGCCTTCAGCGACAGATGGTGCCAGAACCAATCCCCCCCATCTCTCGCTCGGCTTTTTCAAAGTCTGTAACGAGCGGCAACGAAGTCCACAATGAGTGGCAGCGATCCCACAAAAGTCCACGAGTGGCAGCCACCTCACTAAGTCCACAATGGGTGGCAGAGACCACACAAAGTCCACAACAAGTGGCAACATTCCATAATGATTGGAACATTGTTCTTCAGCCTTCAACTGACCCTCTAAGGTGGAAGTAGTGTAGGGGCATGAGATTACCTCCGTGCACACAACACCTGGCAATTGAAGGCCGGTCAAATAATGGGGTACCTTTTGGTGCGGCTGAAAAATGCAGCAACCTACTACACAGATTTTCAGAGTTTAAAACCAGCTCAATCTGCATGCTCTACCTACACCAGTCTTGATAGATTGGTATATACAGACTAGAATTCAAAGCAATTGTGGAGGCAATTACAACGGGTGTTAGAAAAAAAATTTGATGAAAATATATTTTAATTTCTCTAAAAATCGGAGAACTGGTAGATTTTCGAAATTATAAAGTTGCCTATGGCCTTTTCTATATCAGTTTACACATCTGCAAATTTTCAAGCTGATCGCTTGAACAGTGTGGATGGATTTGTAACTTTTACATTTATACATCTGATAGTATTAGTTTATGAGGATCATAATACATAAGTACTTTAAGTATCGTATCAGTTAATCGAAGAATATGGTGTTACAGTTATTTAAGGTAAGGGAGCTATTGATAGTTCAACGAGAAAAGGAATAAGCTATGAGAAAAATCGCACTGTAAATTTAAGGTGTTGCAAAACAAGTTTTTATCAGTTACACTCTGTCATTATCTTAAAAAATGAAGGTGAAAATTCATATGTGTAGATATTTATGTTTTTTAATAATTCATTGTGTGGTCAGCCGAGGTTTTATGAAACATAGGAAATTCAAAATAAAATATTTTTTGAGTAATAGTTTAAAAATATAATGTCCCGTATGTAACACAATTTTCTGTACAGCTGCAAACAAAATGCTCTAATTTCTATTTAGTTAATAAACTGTAATAAGAAATTTCAAGCTTTAAAATGATGTATTGCACTTAATTTTTTTTTATTATTATTTTTTCAAGCTTCTGAAGCCAAATACTGCAGAATGACCCTAAAGAACTTATTCCCTTTCTGATCCACCCTTGTATGTCAAATTAAAGAACTATGACAGCAAAATTTGAGATCAGATGAAGATAATTTTAAGGTGGGAATTTTCAAAATATTTTGAACTGGGTCAAAAAGAAAAAAATAATTAGATCATAACACTTTGTATATTTTTAACTAGATCAAATTAATATGGCAGAAAATTTGAGTTGAACTTTCTAATTCAAGAAATTTGTGCATACATAAGTATTCATTATCAAAAATATATGCCTAATTCCATATTACAAGTAGTATTTGCAAAACAAAATCTTAAGTATTAAAGATTTATTTAAGGTAAAAATGATTTGCTATTTTTTATGATAACTAATTTTGGAATATATGAATGCTTTGTTCTGATGTGGCATTTAAAAATTTTAAGAAAATATTTTGAAAGTATCTGATCTGTCTTAAAACAGTAAGTACGGAAAAGAATGCAATTTGCCACTTGAGATCATTTAATAAACAAAGGTTACCAAAAGTAAATAAACTAAAAAAAAAAAATATTTATAGTAAGTTGTTACTAGCGTGCAACATAATTAAAATGAAAGTGAATGCTTGAAAGTTGTATTACTTCCCACTTTCGCACCAGCAGTAAAATTTTACTGCTACCCACTAGTAATGGCGATTTATAAATTCAGGAAATAAGTTTATAAAATTTAAAAAGCAGAGTTAACCTTACTGCCTACTAGTGAGCATTAGACTACATTGACTACCACTGCTTTAAAGTTTGGAACCCAAACCATTATAGGTTGTAGTTTTACAGGAAAAAATGGGTTTGTTTTGCGACTCCTTCACAAAACTACAATCGATTAAAATGGCCCTTCATTGGCATTTTACCTTACATTTAAATCTGTTTTATCAATTATTTTAACAAAAAAGAAAGAAAAAATATTAATGGGCATGAAAATTCACAAAAATAAGCAAGTTTCATAAAAATGGGGCACTGGAAAAATTTCTGGATGGACCCCTGCATTAAAACTAATTGTTTATGGATTTATAATTTTAAAAAGAATTCAAAGCTTTTAAGCCTAAGAGTAGAATATGGAATAGAATCAAATTTATACAACTCTATAGGGTTAATAAGTCAAATTCAAGAAAAATACTGAATTTTTTTTATATATATATAAATGGAAATTGATGGTTTATAGCTCATATCCTGATTATATCAATACATCAAAAATATCACAGAATATTTATTAACATTTGACAGAAAAAAAAAAAGTTAAAATCAACAGACATTTAATGTCATAAGCCACAAAAATCCAGAGAAGAAAAGAAACTATGTTCAAAAGGAAAATGCATTAATGATATATACAAAAAACAAACCTTTAGCATGCACACCCATAGAAAAATATATTCAAAAAAATTTTCTCGAGGGGAGCAAATTTCACACTTTTTACAATTTCAGCAGATTTAGATTTTGCTTGGTGATTCTCACCCTCTGTTTTCTTTACATTTATAAAACGATATACTAAACCTCAAGGGGGAGAGGGGGGGAAGGCAAGTGCCCTACCTTTATGGGTGCCCATAACCTTTAGTATCAAATATTCACGAATTCTAAAATGTGTAAAAGAACATAAGGCACTAAAGAAAATTTATGTACACTATAAATAACAACAAAAGTAATGCACATTTAGGGAAGATTCTCATAAAACTGAAAAACAGATATGAAGACTTCATATTATATTGCCCCGTAAATTCCTTTTAATATCATTAAGCTACATTTAGAAAGCTTAATTATGACAAATGGGAGCTTTGCTGTATGCATATTGGTACAGCTTTAGTATTGGTCCTTTTTGGCACACTTTTATTTTGGCGACTTTTTCTTGGTGTGATAAAGCAGGGTTTCTACAGGTTTCACAGCTTTTGCTTCATTGACTTTTCCCTGACTTTATCTAGCATGCTTTCCCGAATTTTGTTTTTCTATTTTTAACATTACACCCTTTAATTAATAAATTTTCATATATTTTGCCTCTTTTTTAACAAACAATAATAATATTAAATTAATATATACAAGAATCTTATTTGACATCACTGGATTCCAACAAAAACCATGTTTGATAATAATTTAGGATAAAATTAAGCATATTTCAACTGCACAAGATATGCTCATAAAGAACACATTTTAAAATTATTTATAAGGTTGAATGAGAAAATGAAAATAAATCATTTTCTATACTTAGGTTCTAATAGCAAATATTTTCTTGATTTTACCGCAAAATTCAATTTTTCTTGCATTTCCCTGACTTCTTTCACAAATCCCTGACCAAAACTCATTTCCCTGACTTTCCAGGTCTGTAGAAACCCTGTAAAGGAAGCTGTTAGCCATATTACACATAGTTACCTGGAATTTGACTCTTGCCACTGTTTTCTACTCTAAACTTAGTTTTAAAGCTAAAATAATCTGAAGAACATTCTAAGATAATCCTATCATAAATCTTAGACTTAACAGTTAAAAACAACATTACCGTATTTTTGCTGATAGGCACTTTCATTTCTAGTTACTTACTCTTCAGAACTTTAATTTATAACAAAATACAACCAGGAACGCATATACAGCACTCCCTTTAAAACTAAGTTTAGAGTAGAAAACATGTGTCTGTTTTCTACTCTAAACTTAGTTTTAAAGCTAAAATAATCTGAAGAACATTCTAAGATAATCCTATCATAAATCTTAGACTTAACAGTTAAAAACAACATTACCGTATTTTTGCTGATAGGCACTTTCATTTCTAGTTACTTATTCTTCAGAACTTTAATTTATAACAAGATACAACCGGGAACGCATATACAGCACTCCCGGTATTTGCATTATCTTTCGAACTTAATCGCTATCGTATTATGCACTAACTTACTGTATTATGCAATAACTTGCTTTTCCCCTGGCTTGTGGCAGTGATGTAATCGCCAAGGAAATTTAAACAGCTTTCTCGGCAGATAGCGGTAGAGTTTTAAAAGAAGCAACGTTCTGTCTCTTCGATGGGTTAGTTAGTTGCTCAGTGTTGTTGTTGATAGTTGATTAATTGGTGAGCTGTTATTGCCGCCGTATGTGAGCTGCTTTATATTTTAATTATGCTTAAAGAGAGGCAGCTAATCTTGTTTTACCTAGAAGTGTAAGTATTTGCCAGCTATAAGGCGTGTGTATAATGTATCAACTTCATAAAGTTATATTGCCGCAAGAAGAAAAGTCAGTAGTCGCCACAGCTGGGTTGGCAGAGTGCAAGTATGCAGATCGAGACTTTGCGGATACGAATACCCGCCTGGCGGTTGAAAATGAAACATTGTAAAAATGCTGTCCATGGTTCATCTAACCTAGTAATTTATGTAGTATGCAAATTTAAATTATTCTAACATCCTGTGTTATGCAAATTCTTGATTGTCCCGAAGATATACATGACTCAAGTCTCTTCAGTCGGGGCAGTCTTTTCATCCCTAGTATGTTGAGTTAGCTATTAAAGTTCCTTGTTTATTCAAGTTTCACAGTGTAGTTAATTTCATCCTTGTGACAATATCAGTAATAGAATGGGATTCAACAATAAACTACTAGTATGAGTGATTTTTGTATAGTTGCAACATGTTTTGATGTTTTAAAAACCTTTATTTTTAATTGAAATCATCTATTCATCCTTGTTTTAAAGATTCAACATTATCAGCTTTGGTGAGCAATGACTCCTTTTCCTTCATGCTTTTACATGAGGCTAAAGTATTAAGTACAAGAATAGCCGTCTAGGACTTGAGAGGACTTTTCAAGAAGTTTAAATTCTTCCTCACATGACTTATCGGCAACTATCAGAAGTTAAGTTATGGTAATCCTAAAGCCAGCTTTTTATTTTCAGAAAATGGCTACTTGCTAGTGACAACATCCTTTTTGATTTTATTTTAATGGCTCTATTTTAAATAAAATTTTATTTAATTTTTTTTATTTAAAAAGGATGAGATGATTAGGTTTATGCTGACTGCTTATTTACAGTTTTGTATGCATTAATCCTTTGAAAGTACTTTTTTGGTTAATATTTTCATATTTCTTTGTTAAGGGTTAAAAACAACAATTAAATATGTTAATATGTAGTAGTTTATTTGGAGAAATAATTTGACGTATTTTGATTTTATTATTTGAATATTGTAATAATTTTAGCTACTTCAAGTTTACACTTTTTTTTTGTCAGCATGCTGAAACATATTTTAATTTAATGTCTTTTTTAGTCATTTTTGTGAGGTATTAAATCTTTAGTATTTGTTTGTATTATTAAATTTATCCAACTTAAAAGAGAATCAGGGTGCCTGTCCCCCCCCCTCCCTTGTGAAAATTTATTAAATTTTACTAAACCACCTTTATATGTATGAGTAAGTTTAAAAAACTTTTACTTAAAAAATTTGTAAAGGCCATTTAAAAAAATCATAAGCAAAGTAAATGAGCAAAGATCATCAAATATCTTGGAAACCCGCGACATGTTTACAATTCGCATGGGTGAGGCAAACTTGGATTGCCAACATTTTGTCACCAACTCAAAAAATCACCAAAAGGGCCAATACTAAAGCTGTTCCAACATATTACCAATAATTTTAAGGAATGAAAAGCAAATTCTAATACAAAGAATTAATTGGGGGAGGGGCTCTGAAAAAAAAAAAAAAAAAAAAGGTACTAAAATGTTAGACAATGATTTTGACTGACATGAAATGAAATGAATCATTATGTTCTGCATAAAACTTAATAGGGCAAGAATGCATTCCTATTGTAAATCAAAATAATTTTTAAAGATTTACTGTATGATGCATATACATAAATATATTAATGTTTAAAAGGCAATTATGTACACACCATCAATGTAACAAAAATTGCTTGCAATCGTGTCTTTTTTTCACTATTTATATATTATTCAGATTACTGCAGTACATGTTGTTTACAATTTTTTTTAAATATTTTATTTGCCCCACCTTTAAACAAGAATATTATAAGTCTCTAATTATTCTAATATTTTTAAGTTAATTATTTCAACACTTTCAAAAATTGTAACAAAAACAAAGATTAATTTTTAATCAAGCAATAGATCATTAATTCCACCTTTAAAAGTACCAAGGTGGGGCAAATAAAAAATAAAAAGAAATTATTTAATTTTATAAAAAATTCAGCTTACAGTACAGTACTTGTAACAAAATCCTAAAAATTCACAAACCCTCTCTTTAAAAATAAATTACATCAGTCATTAACAGCGTCCCACAAAACCTAGGGGACAAAAATATGGTATGGCGATTAGCTTTTTTAAAGTGGCAAGCATGTAACCAGGTACTTCGAAAGAAAATTAATCCCTTAGGGAAAAAAAAAAAAAAAAAAAAAGTAAAATATGCACAACAGCATTTTAATGTGACACCATGTCATACTAAGTTTAAGAAAAATGAATTAGTATTTTAAATGATAAAAATATGCATGGAAAGTTTATTTCTCAATTTCTGAATCTGAATTAGCAGGATGGAGAAGGCTACAATGCACATTATATTTTATAACTGCCATATAAATAGATAATTATTAACAAAATGCACATCTATGTCAAGTCAAACTTGCAGCATCACAGATACATGGCTAAAATTATTTACACATACAGACTTGTGATAATTTTCGAAGCCTCATTTCAGGATCTTCCATGTTTTGAGCCAAGGGTCTTGTGTAGAACCACTTCTTTGTTATACCAGTACGTAAATCGTAATAATATAGGAGCTAGGACGGTCATGGCCTGGCTGTGCCCATAGGTATGTGTACCCATGTTTTTTTGCTGCTAGCTTTAAAATCCTATTTTGAGTTCTGACCCCTCCCCAATGCAACCACACAACTGCACTTTTTCCAACTACATAGCATCAAGCGCAATGAAAATAGTTAATTAAGAGCCTATTTTACAGTCTTAAGAAATTATGGTACTTGCATATTATCCCAGCAGTCTGCCAAGATATATGCCACACACATGAAATTATTGATGATCACGAATGCGATAGAAACAGTTTGCCAGCATATTTTCCGAAAAAATAATTTGGCGGGCATTACCGCCGGGATAACACTTAAGTACTGAAATTATATACCTTGTAAAAGTAGTTTTTGGAAACCAGGGCTCATAGATTTATATTTGCCACCTGAGGATAAGATTAGTAATTGTATTTTTGTCGATTTCATTATTAAAGATAATTAGTAACAATGGCTCTGTATTTTAGATCCCTTATTTGAGGACAGAATTGTACGAGTACTGTCTTTAATCCTTAACCACCTGAATTTTAAACACTTTTGCTGCCGATCAAGCAATAGCCATGAGTGTAAGCTAAATTTCCTATACCAGTTTTATGAATAATGGTACTTATCTCGGTAATGGTATTATCTCGGCGGTCCGCCAAAGCGAGCTATTTTTCGCCAAGATAAATGCCGAACAAATGAAATAACTCATGGTTAGAAATACGTTTAGCAACAGTTTGCCAGCACATTTGTCGCAAAAATCATTTGGCAGAAATGACTGCCGGGATAATACGCAAGTACCTGAATAACTAATTAAAAAAAATTTAATAAAATATTGAAATATTTTTTTCAATTATTAAAAAATGTTTTCAAAAAACACACTGTTTGAAATACTGTATTATCCTGAATATAACACTGTGATTTTTGACTGATCCTTTTCTAAAACCTGACACATGCAGTGGATTTTCTAAACATCTTCGTGAAAAATTTTTGTGTTGTGATATATTTGGGATAATACAGTATGTGGGATTTTTATTATTTACAACATGAATCATTTATTATTAAAATCTATTTTTTATATGTGAAATTGACATAAGAAATCTGGCTTGTACTCTAATCCGGCAGTGAACATGCTTTAAATGTCTGGTATCAAATTTGAAAGTTGGGGCATTTAAGAGTTAATCAATTATAACTGACTTAAATGGAGGGCCTTATAAAGCTTCATGCATGAGAGGGGGCCACAGCCTAATAGAAATTTATATCTTCTGCACTTGCAATGGAGAATTTATTTTTCCTCCAGTAGTTCAGATTCTCCCCATGCCTGCACCGCGTTACATCATACATTAGTCAAAGTGCACATATAAATTTTAATAAACTTTACAGCTATAAAACAAGCTCTTGGATAGATATTTTTCTTTAGCAATAACATTATATACAATGTACTTTGATACATTCTTTCTTCCTCTGCAAAAATTTGGTAAGAAATAAAAATTTTGATTTCTAACAAAGCTCACTTAGTTGTGCTCATCCAAGCTCAAAATATCAACCCGAGGTTGATAATAGAGCATCAGAGGAGGATCTTTGAAACGCCACCTTGTCACATAAATAAATTTAAGGGTATGGTCTTTTCCCAATATTTCATCGTTACAAAGTATGTCAACAGACCAATACTTTTCAAGATCACAAAACAGTTTCTTAGCAACTAGTTTTTTGACGTGAGTGATGGTGGTCCGTGAAGAACAGCAAATGAATTTGCGATTGAGTGGTTCTAATTCATTTGTTTTCGCCTCCAGCTGAATACAGACACGATCTTCAGTAATTGCGTCGACCGTTTTCGTCTGATAATCATCCGAATTCTTATTTTTGTATGCGGATGAATTCTTCGGCAAGGGAATGCCTCGTAACTGGAAAAATATTTTTTCACGGTGCTCCTCTTGCTGCTGTAAGTTTGGTACTAGTTTGTAAACGATATCTTGCATGGTCCTGTCTGGTTTGATTCCATGCAATGGATTGCTACGATGGATAACAACATCACAAGTAGGGCAGTTGTTGCCTTCTTCCAATTCAAGGCGCTTTACGATGCAACTTTTACAAAAAGTATGCAGACATTCAGTGATTGCAGTAGCATCTATCAGATATCCCTTACAAATGTTACAGGATATGTAAGGGTTCAGATCACTCAAAGTAATACGTGTATCCATAATTAATTCGACGATCTTACACAATCTTTCGATCACAAAGTGAACATTCACCAATGCACAATCAACACTTCAAAATAAGTACACGTACTCACATATTCAGAAATCGTACATTTCGAACAGGTCAACCATTTGCACATGGCAGGGCATATCTAATAATTCGCTAATGACCTTAACTAGCGGCTATGTAAAACGTCGGTCTATAGATTTTGACACACAAAATAATCGCAACATAAAACAAGAAGTGAAAATTGATACACACTGTATGCAAGCACTTCTAAAACTAACAGGAAAGCCAATCAAACACATCAGAAACGCGCAATTTACAATGACGACGCAGAAGTAAGTTTTCTTGCAATGGACGCCAACGGGATTGGATATTTCTGACCAACGAATGGCGAGGGACCCTCAATCCAACCAATGACCGTTTAATCACACAAACGCCGCTTAATAACAAATAGATTCGGGAAAACGTGGAGTAAATCATATGAAAAACAAAAGTAATTATGAGTTTAGGAACTTACCTGAGATTCAAATGCTTCTTTTAAACATGAACACACACACAACAATCGACGAACTACAAGAACCATTTGCAAAAGGCAAACATGGCACAAATACGATATTTCAATAATCGGGAACAACGCGAACTTGAGCGACGAACGATTGTAGCGCCCCCTTGTGTGAAAAATCAATAATATTCGCAAGTACATGAATGAAAACTTGATGCTTGATGTAAGAAGTAGCTAAATTTTATTTGTTTAAGACTTAATAACTTACTTAATATTATTAAACTATATACTTAAGAGAGAAAGGCAATGCTGATTACTTTTTGTTTGGAATATAAGAAGATAATAAGAATCATAAGAAATGTTAAACTTTTTTCTCCCATTACATTATGTTAGATGAAAATAACAAGAAATCCTTACAGAAAATATTGATGAATCTTATTACACTAAATTTAAGTTTTTCCTTCACAAATATAAAATAATCAAGCTTTTGAGAGTTAAATTTACAAATTTAAAGTTTTAAGTACTTTTCTTTCAAAAGTAAATTTTAAAAAATCCTTTAGCATAAAGGTGATTAATTAAATAAGCTAAAGCCTAGTTTTGCATTTTCTAAAAGTGTAATAAAAAAGTGCATTGTTTGATAACAATGACCTAAACATCACAAAATCTTGGGGGGAAAACAGCAGCTATGTTTTTTAAAGCATTTATAAACTTTTCAAGAAGGCATCCAAGAAATGAAATTAGCATTAATCACATTTGTAGCATGATAAGTTGATTACAACAGTCTGTACAACAGATCATAGCCAATTACATTCTTGTTAACTACAAGAAAATGAGCCGACCCTTAGACGGAAACTAGGGGGTAGTGGGATTTAGGTGATCAACAACCCCTCAAAATCTTCAAGTAATGTAGGGCCACATCCAGGGGTATAGTCAGAGGGGGAGGGGGGCTGCAACCCCCCCTCCCAGAAATGGGACCATTTACTTATCTTACAATTTGATAGCCAGCCCCCCCCCCCCCAAAAAAAAAATAAATAAAATCCTGGCTACGCTACTGGTCACATCATATAAGTCATGGTCAAATTGGGGCTTTGCATAGAGCACAAATCCATTTATTATTCATTTTTATCAAACATTTTATAAAGAAATTTTCGATATAAAAAAAAAGCAAATTTCACTGATAGGCCCCCAATTTTGTCATTAATAATGGGTCTGAATAATAGGATGTTGTTAGAAGATTATTTATTTAGATGCCTGACAGGTAATTAATTCATGAAATAGATTTATCAACGATAAACAATTTGATATGATTCCTGGCTATGGGCTATTCTAAAAAATATTTCCTTTTGTTCGATGTCTAGGGAAAAATATTTTTCTGCACATCCAGTGAAAAATACTTTAATCCCTTCCTGTGGAATGTATTTGAGAAAAACATGTCAAATATGGAAAAGTTGCTTTTCTCTTGTTTGTGTGCAAAATTTGTAGTTCATAGTCAACTTGTGTCGAGCATTCCGAAATTGGTGCATTTGAGCTGCCCGAACTGAGTTCCGGCATCACAGTCAAAGGGTTAAGAGGAACACTGCTATTCCCTGGTGCTTAAACCAAGTATACAATGTGGCTCCAGTTTATTCAACAATCTTCCTTCTTAAATGAATAGATTAAATCTCTCTAATGTTATGTAAATTATAATAATTTCATTCTCAAATTTTTAAGTTTATAGGAAATTAAGTAACTGCTCCCTTTTAATGCCTTTCACTAAAGAAATTCAGTTTTCATAAACAAGGCTGCCATCAGGAATTTATCCAAGGAAGGGTGTGGGGGTACAACAAATAATTTTACTGTATAATAAAGTTAAATAAAAAAATAAAATAAAATTACTTATATTTTCTCATTCATTTATCCTTCCTTCCCCCACCCAAGTGCAATCCTCCACCCCCTTGCCTTGTTCACTGTATTTTCTATTCTGATATATTTGTTTTAAAAATTAAAGTATTAAAAAAATAGTTAGACTTAAAAAAAAAAGGGAGGAAAGAGCAAGATATTATATTAGTCACTATGATCCTCTCAATGCTCTACCACCCCTACAAACAGTGCTGTTAAATTAAACAAATCCATACATACACACTATCTCAGCTGACTGCTAAGAAGGATATTCTAAGGCAATCACCATTCAGTAATACATCTGGGTGGTGACATAATTAGTCACCCAGGGTTTCATTTCGGGGTGGGGATGGGATGTGTATTAATATTGTAAGCTAAGTTTCAATCGTAAGGTAAATATCAAATTGTAAGCTAAATGAAGGTCACATTTTGGATGGGGGGAGATGCACCTCCCTCAGGCTACACCCTTGTTATTAGTTGAAATAAATATTTTTCTCTTCAAAGATAGTTCCTGCATCCAATAATTTGTGATATGAGCCATCCTAATATCTATTTGCATCAGTAATGTATGGAATGTCTTTGCAGATGCTGCAGTATGGGAGACTTCAATGAACCTAAAAAAAAAGAAAAGAAAAAAAAAATCAAAAGATTCACAATTTTTACAACATTGTTGATTTTGCATTTACCTATTTCTTTCTTGAGCTTAATCAATATTTTTAAAAAGTTATATTTACAGCCTGCAAGAATATATGGTACTTTTCCTTTAGCCAGGTGCAAATGCCGCCAATTGTGAACCAAACTTGAGCCAAGTCGCCAAGGGTAGTGAATGACAAACAATCAACGGAATAAAAGTCGAAAATGTTCAGCTATAAATTAATGAATTGAAAGCAACAGTTTTACCCCCAAAAATGCTCATAATTATTGGTTTTTCCAGAATACGGTGATGTCCTTGAGAATTTGCTCTAATGAATCATTTACTCCTCGTCTCCACATAAATTCAGCATTTGTCGTTCGGCATTGTTCTTTCATTTTCTAAATAAGATCTTGTCTATCTCAACTAGTTTTTTCAGGACCACCGATATTTTTTTTTGCTCATGTTTTGTTAATATTTCTACAAAAACTTCTCTTAAGTAGTTGTTATAATTTACAACTGTATTATGATTCATATCCAATACAGTTGGTTGTATGGTTGTAAGAAATTTGGCGGAGTTCTAAATTATTTCGCGATTTTTTGCTTGCGCCTGGCTAATGGAAAATTACTGAATATATAGTATCTATAATATTATAGCCTATAGTTGTGCTTAAAAAGTTTCTCTTGTCTATTCACTTATTAAAAATTAAATTTCCTAGAGAAAAATAAATCTGTGTCTACCTAGCTTTTTAGCCTTAAAAGCATCTTTTATGTAGCTATAAGAAAATAATTGCTGGAAGTTAAGTTGGAGCTTCTTACAGGCCTCTGATGAAGAGCATCTTTGAAATCTGTTCAGTGACCAAATGAAAATAGAAATTGTAGATTATGAAAGTTCATAATTTTTCACTCGAAACAAAATGTGAAATGCAATGCTACATTATATTGTTTTGAGCAGAGGTTCTTAAACTATCTGTGGACCACTGGGGATCTGCATAGCCATTACCAGGGGTCCAAGAAATTTTAAAAAATGGTTACAAACAGTTCAAGAAGGCTATAATAAAGTTACAAATAAAACAATGCAACATTTGATCCCATTCTGACTACAGATTAAATAAAAAGCATAGAAACAAACAATGTAGAAGCGAATTACAGAATACCACTTCAACATAGTGCCTAAAATTGTGGTTCTGGTTTCAAAACAGGGGCGGATTAATGAAATATTGTGGGTGGGGCAGCTAGTCGAAATTTATGTCCATTTTATGGAAGTAAAAATCTTTTGCATTTTTATGTAGTTTCTTTTTTTTTTTTTTCTTGGAAAAGGGGGGACAATCACCCTCTCTAGTCTTTCAAAACCACTGCACCTATCTCATCAAGCAAAAATTATTTAGAGAAAACATTATAATAAAATCTATTTTGGCCAATATTTGACCAAGAAATCTTTGTATGAGTTTACTGTATTATGATTTGTAATTTTAAAAATTCTTTTACCACTGTATTTTTAATTCACTATATATTTATTCTATACCCCAATAAAAATATCGGTCTTTATAAATAAACCAAGGCCATTTATTAAAATAAAATAAAAATACATTTTTACAAATATTTATTAAACTGCAGTGCAATGAGATTACTGAGCCAGAAATTAAGCCTCAAGAACAACATAAATGCTTTGGTTTGAAATGGGGGCTGCAAAAATAACGTTCTAGATGAAGTCTTTGGACTATATGTTTCAAAACTTCTGTATTAGAAGATATAGCCTTTCAAAGCCCCACCATGATGGAGTGAACGAGACACTGAACATAGTAGATGGCTGAAGCTGAGGTGCGAAGGTTCAGTATTCTGGCCTTTTACCAGCTTTCACTGTAATAATCTGGAGTTTTTGCTGGTTTTCTCCAGATGTAAGGTGAATATGAATTAAAACCCCTCAAAAAAGTCCTTTGCCCAAGACCCCCCCACCCCCTTGGCAGATAGCCCACTTCAAAGCTTCCACTTAAAAAGTTATTTCCTTTTATCTGTTCCAATTGACAATCAGCTCTATGCTTTCTTTGCGATCAGAATAAATCACTACATAGGCTATGCCTAAATGATATATTTGCGCTGAATAATTGCCCATGACTATACCATTTAGCTAAAAAAAGCTGTCAATAATGCTGTTGCTATGAAATAGTAACAGAGTAGTAATTGTATTATTATTTTTCATAAAATTAGTTTCTATGTATCTTATTAGAAATTAAAACCAAAATTTGCTAATTTTTAAACTTAAAGAATAATTTGGGTTCCCCTTTTGTTGGGGCCTAGGCACTTGCCCCGAATACCCTGCTAGTTCCTGCATGTTAAACGATTTCATATATTTTAAGGTTGTCAAAGAATGCACCAAATTTAAAGTTTCATATTTCCTCCAGAATCAAACATCTTAACATACATAATGAATAAAAACATTTGCCTTTGCAAACATACTTTTTCTCATTTAACCATTTTAGGATGGGAAGATTTTTTTAAAACCTGGTTGCACCTATAAAGACAACAAAAAATTCAACTCTTTCTTTCCCCATATCCACTTAAGCTGTCCTTTATTCAACAATAGGGTAGTAAATAACTTTTCCCCATCAATTAACAAGGATTTATGCATGGTTATGTATCCCCCCGAATGTCAAGTTAACAATAGCAGAGGTTGGGGTGGGGAGAGCATTGCTCCGTTCATGGGCAAACCAAGCCTATCCTTTTGAAAGGCTTATTGTTTGGTTCAAGAATCAACCAGCCAAAGTCAACAAATGATAGTTCCCTAATTAGGACATATTTTACAAATGCAATGAAATGCCTTCTAAAATAATTATAATCAATTAGGTGGGTCAGCTGACATGTGGTGTAAATTAAATTTTTAAGAGAAAATTTACAGCTCTACCTAAATTCTGAATTTGTATTTGCTGATGTAATTTATGATCTAAAGACAATTTAACAGTGTAAATTTTTACTAACCAAAAAAGTACAATTCCTTGTCTAATCATATACATGCATGCTTTGAAATTATGAATTTTATCCTATTTTCGTGAATCAGCAACCAACCTGTTCAATTCAGTTTTAATAAATATAACTTAAAAATCCACTGGAATTGCAGAGTTAGGGCTAAGCCCTCTCTGAAAAGATTTTAGCACCCTTAAAAAAAATTATTTTCCTAATTATTGAACTTATAATGTACCGAGCATCCATTTTCTAAGTGACAACCATAAAATGTGCCCTCACTATTAAATTAGAGATGTTTCAAACTGCTTAGATGAGGGATGTCAAAGTTGGAGAGGAATCTTTTGCTATCACTCTTAAGCAATGGTATGCAGACTTCTTGGCGCCCTTTGCTGAATTTTCTGGATCCTTTTTCCAGAATGAACATGCAAAACTTTGAAAAAAAAAAAAATGAAACATGCATAACTTTGGAGAGGCACATGCCCCACAATTGTGTCTTGTGTCTCCGTTTTTTTTTTTTTTTTTTTTTTTAAATTTAAAACATTTGTTTCCAAATATAAGAAAAACTTCCCTTTCTACTCTTGATTTGGATATGGGAGAGGGATATATATATATATATACAGGAGCGTAGCCAAGGGGGGGGTTAGGGGGTCATAACCCCCCCCCATGAGGAATATTTTGCCATACAAAATGTATATCCTTCACTACATTATCACACACACATATACATATATATAAGTTGTAGTAGTCGTAACCCCCCCCATGAAAAATTTCTGGCTACGCCCCTGCAAGGGCACCGGCAGGATCATTTCCAGGGGGCTGCACCCAAGATATACATATATATATATATATATATTAGGTGTACCGGAAAAAAATGTCGTTGCTTTACATAAAATTCAAACAAATGAATTTCCATCAATTATTGCATTAACAAACAAGCTGTGCCTAAGCACAGGAGTCATAATTTCAAAGCAAGAGAATTCTATAGATAATATTTTTTTTTTTCCCTCTCAGAGAAAAATGGCCATCATCCCCCTTTTTTCACGTCTACCCTCCTTGGAGCATTCTATTCGAAATGTTCTGAAATCTATTTTTAGGTATTCGTGAGCATTGTATTTTAAGGCAAGAATTTTATGGATATCTCTTTTCTTCTTTGAGATCACACAGGATATCTGAAAAGAACGTTTTGGCTCCCTATCCCCCATGAGTTACAAATTTTGGAAAATGCTCTGTTTTCTAGCGCCTATGTTATAAAACTCACGTACCTGGCAAATTTCGTATTATAAGCTTCTGTAGTTTTGGTTTGGCAAAATATTGACATACGAAAAAACGACAATACTTTCCGGTACACCTAATATATATATATATATATACACATATACATGGTGTTCCTGAATTCATGGGCCAAACTTTAAAAATAAAATGAATGCAAATAAGCATTTTTTGTATAGCAGATTAGCAGTGTGGGGTTAGGAATAAAAAGTGTAGATGGAAATGTAGCAAATGCAAAAGAAATGAAAAAGCTCTACTGTAAATGCTCAAATGTCCTGGTAGCATCTAGCAAGTGATTGGAGTACCCTTTCGAAGATGCCAGGTGTTTCACGTATGGTTGCAGTGGTTATTAAAGTTTTGCAATGAGGCCCTCATCTGTGTCAACTGGAGTCTCGTAAACGAGTGCCTTGAGGTGTCCCCAAAAGCAAAATTCGATACTTGATTAATCTAATGAACGTGCTGGCCAAGCGACCTAGTTCAACTTGTCCAATTGATCGGGGGTCAAAGATGACAATGGGGTCATTACGCACATTATTTGCGAAATAGGCTGGAGCCCTATCGTGCTGAAACTATCTATATTTTTCATTTCCGATCAAACATTGCAATGCAGAAAAATGCTTCTTTGTATGTATTAGGTTGTAACGAAAGTTTCCCGCCACCCCAAACATCGTCAGCACACAGTTCGCGTTGGCGTATTTGCTCATATTTTGTCAAACGATTTTTGGCATTTGGAAGAAAGAGACTTACTTTATAACACTATGGTGTGAAATCTGTAAAAAATATAGTTATCATTAAGTACAAGGCGTCTCAAATGACACTATCACTCTAGAGGATTAGAACCATCATTTACTTCCAGTTCTGTTGCAAAAAGTCAGCTACAGAATATAAACGAATTATGAGTACAGCTTTAAGTACTATTGTTGTATCATGTGACCCTGTGCAGGTTTGGTACCGAAAGTTCATAAACAGTTATCTAAGGAGTTAGAAGTGAGTTTTTCAGGCAGATTTGGCAGAAAACTTTCGTTACAACCTGATATTTTAACTACCTTCAGGGACACACTGTATACATACATATAAAAAATTAGACTATTTGGCATTTGATGGAAGAAGAATCTTGACTAGAAAATGTAGCATCAATATGTGAAATACACATCGTCATAGTTGTTTTGTCGCAGCTGAAAAGTAGAAAATCTTAAACTATTAAATTGGCCTAATTAATAATACCTCAATTTAAGTATACTAATAATTAAATATTTAAATTATATGCAATTTTGATAACATTGTCTTACATTTAAACAGATGAATTTTCCCAGAAAAACTGAAGCGAAATGCATTTTCTCTAGTATTGATGTATGTAGCAATTTTTGCCTTAGGTGTCCCCACCATGTCCAGTGCTGAAAATGGTAGATGGCTGAAATGTGAAGGTCAATAGTTCTGGCCTGCCGCCCGGCTGTCAATCTAACAGTTTTGAGTTTTTGCCAGTTTTCTCTACATGTTGCGTGAATACGCATTAGAATCCCTTAAAAAGTACTCTGTCCAAGGCAACCCACTCCTTTCATGACAGATACCACATGTGCGGGTTTACTACCTTAAGTTCACTTGGCAAGGACATCCACATATTAAAACAGAGCCCAAGTTTCGAAAGTGACACAATGATGACATCACTTAATATTTGAAAAATCACCATGTCAAAAAACTCAATACAAATTTTCATCTATAGTTTTTGAGTTTAAATCTCTGAAAAATTTATAATGTTAAAAGGAATGTTACATTTTAAGCGTTAATCATATTCACAGTAAAGTCTCGATAGTTCTAGTTTCCCACACATCTCAGTGAAAAAATCAGTTTAGCTCCCAAATAATGACCAACACAGGCAATTTTTTTTATTGCAGGACAAAAATTCAAATATTTGGTGCACCCGGAAGCCCTATCAGAAATTCCTCTCCCAAAGAAAGTGGGTGTATTTTTTCTGTAGATGTCCTAATAGAGAGAGAGAGAGAGACATTTCTGTGCAGTGTTGACATGCTGCTTTGGCAATGGCACAATACTGCTGTAAGGAAACGAGTCAACGTGTCAATTCAAAACAATTGACTAGTATTTCCCAATATTATTAACATGCTATAATCAGTAATGTGATAATATGTAACTACATTTTTCATTTAAATAAGCACTCAAATCACAAAAATTGCTTTATTTCCATTTATCTGTTTATTAATTTAATGATTACGATAGTTCTAGACAAGACCGGTCCCGTCTACCTCAAATATTATCGAGACTATTTCAAAATATTTTTTTCCTAATTGTGGGTACATGCCGAGAGGCATTCAACACTACTACGACCTTAACCGTTGGTCAATACATTAGAGAGCTCATGTGCATGCGCGAACATTATCCCAAAATAAAAATGTGGATAACTTCTCAAAATTTTAAAATTCATGTACAATGGTAGAAAATTTTAAGCCATGAACACAGGTCTAAATAGCTAATTTAATGCGACAGTTACACATAAAATTCAAAATATCACACACACATTCAAGGCTCTTTTGTTTACTGTCCTAAAGGTAAAACAAATTACTTATATTTTCAGGTTGATTATACTTTTTTCAAACTCCAGGGGGGTGCAAGTGCACCCCCTCCCGGTGCCCATGTGCCCCGTACATATATATAAACTTGGCTGTTCGAGCTTCGTCAGGGGGAGACCCAATTTTTTAGTTTCATTATTGCCATATTAAAATGATATTAATTGACTATGTCATTTTATCTCTCATCTTTCATGTATTTCGCCTGGTAACCCTATGTTGAAATTTTTATGATTGTAACCTATTTATAGAAAAATACATGGGATGCATATTCTACAGCTTACAAAATATTGTAACAATAGATTAAAGCTGTTGTGAACTAGTAGTATTTAAATATATATAAAGAATACATGTGATGCAGCATATTCTATAGCTTACGAAATATTGTAACAATAGATTAAAGCTGTTGTGAACTAATAGTATTTCAATATATGTAAAATTATGTCGCATATTTTTATGTTGCATTTTTGGGACAATTTTCAATAAAGGGGGTGAGAGATAAAATGATAAAGTCATTAATAAGCTCGAATGAAAAAGTAGGGGGATGCATGACCCTGCCCCCCCTCCTCTTGCTATATTATTGAACATATCCAACTGATTCCTTAAAATCTACTTGCATTTCTAAATTCTGTTACATATTTTGCATACAAATTTTTTAAATAAAAATAAGTGTTCCAAACACGAAAGAAAGTAGAATGGGCTACATTCAAATTATAACTTTTATTGTTCAAAGTCAATGCTGAAAACATTTAATTACAATAAGACACATTTTGAAGAACACAGGTATCATTGCACATGTACAAATAACAAAAATCTTATAAAAATGAATTATATACAATTAATTTATTTTTCACAGTACACTTATAAGGAGATAGAAAACATAAACATTTTTTACCTGATTTTCACTCTTTGGCAAACAATTATTTACATAGTTTTCAGAATTAAAGTGATTGTACTATGTCTGTTAGAATAATGCATTTATACAAGTATATGTACAAATTCAGAGCAAATATTAATACTTGAGGTACATAACATTCTATATTTTAATGAGCATTAGTATGATTCAGTGCAAAGGGAAGAAAATGCAAGAAACAAAACAATTCAAAACAAAAAACATCAAATTTCCAAAAGCATCACTGCATTTGAAAGTCTCAAAGATACATATTCTGACTTAGTGATAGAAAAAGACTAGCTAAACTTCATGTTATCTACACTACCTTATTATTCAATATTATATAAATGCAATCTGATATTTACTGAATTTAAAGAATAATATTAAAAGAAATTAATAGAAAACCAGATTTTACAATAAATATAAATTGAACTTATGCACATACATAACAAAAATTATCAAATAATTTTACAAGGTATTTTAATGATTCAGCAATGAAATGAATATGAGAATAAATAAACATAACTAAACATATGCACTTTTAATGTCATGCCCATTTTGCTTTTAAAATTGACATTTAAAAGAATATATAAAGAAAAAACTGTACATGTTCAGTAAAATATTGTACATGAAATTATGATTGTTTGATATACAGTATCAATTACATGTGTACAAACATTCTCACAGTTCTTTCTTTATTTTTAATTTAAATAAACAGTTCCATTCACAGGCACAGAAGACAGCAGACTACATATTTTAGTTTTTGTTTTAAATTATTAACTTTCACCAAAAATCAGGATAGATTAAAAAAAAAAAAAAAAAAAAAAAAAAAAAAAAAAAAGGGAACACAACAAAACTTTTAAATAATTCTGGCAATCTTAACGATTGTAAAATTGATTTAAAAAAAAATTTTTTTTTGCTTATGGTTCCACTTAGTTCTTTTTATGATTATAGAAATTATTTTAGAACAGAAGTTGAATTTCATGAAACTTAAAATTGTTATAGTAAATGGAATAACTATGTAAGGGATCCTTTCTAGTAAGCTATTAGTCCCTGTCCTTTAAGAAAATTATATTTTCTATTACAAGAGATGGATACTGCCAGTATAGTAACAGGCCTCTCTCCTATAAATGTCCAAGATCTCCATCCAGTTAAGCATGTGATTATGGTTAATATAAACATAATGTTGATATAAATGTCAACAAACTTACAGTGATAGAGATAGTTTATATCAAACTAATAAAAATTATACATTTAGCAAATTTTAATTCTTTGTGAAATTCTTTTATAAAGCAGTAAATTATACTTACTTCCCTTAAAAAATTAAATTATAAACAGTATTTTAAATTCATTTTGAATAATTAATTTATATAAAGTCAAACCACAACCAAATCAGTCAACCTTTTGAAATCAAACACAAGTTATTTCAATATTTAACAGAATATGCAAATTTGTAGAATAAAATTATTCTACACAATGCATATAGTTCACTTACATAACATTAAAAAACATTTTTTTTCCCATCTAACATTTTACAATCTTAAAAAAAATGTATTTTAAAGTAAAATGTTTTTAGTTTATCTGCACATTTAATTGAAGCAAAAATGTTGCTTTATTTGTCTGTACATAAAGAGCCAGACATGCACAGTAAATTATGAAGTAATTTATATATATATATATATATATATATATATCTATAAAGAGTAGATATTTTAAAATTTAAAATTTGTTTAGTAATATTAAGCAAATAGAAATGATGTAAGTAGACTTATAAAAATGGAAGGAATAAATTCTATTTAATTTATGTTTATAAATTTTGAAGCATGCAGTAAAAAAAAAAAAAAAGCGCTGTGTTTTAATACAAAATATCTAGCCTGGTTTCAATAAGATTATAGTGAGAAGAATAAAAAAGATTTCTGCAAGATTCGACACTTAAAAGAAGTCTGTTGACAGAACTTAAAAATTTAAAATATAAACCCAATCCGTTGAAATCCAAACAAACAACAAGTTCTGATATGTTGGTATTCAGAGTGAATATATTAGTTACAATAAAATGATCAAAATAAAAGTACTAATTGTGATAGGAATATGAATATACATTTTAATTAAAAAGCTTTAACAGACATAAATACTTGTATACATCCAAATAATATTTAAAAGGGTAAAAATTCAGAAATATTAATGTAATTCTGATATAAAATGCACGTTACAGAAATATATATATATAATCTAAGAATACAGTTTAATGTATTATCCAGTCACAAAAATATAAATGTTTAAAAATGAGTGCTAATGTACAAAGATAATACAAAACACGTAATATTTTGTTGTATTATATAGCAGCATTATGTTTTTTAAAACTTTTTGTCAATTTAAAACTTTAGAAACTCTCAAATATTTATTAATCTTCAAGGCATTACTATCTTAAGGATGTATTTCAGAAAAATTCTGCAGTTCAAATTCCAATGCTAAATTAGTGATAAACTTTTAAGAGAAACACATTAGCACTTTTTAAGATTTTTATCAGAACACAAATCGCAGATTAATTAACACTGGCTTACTAACTTTTTATTGAATTACAAAATTAAAAAAAAAAACTAAAAAAAAAATCAGTTTGTTACAGCAAAAAGATTTACTTTACATTCCATATTAAGCTTAAAAGTAAAATAGCAAACACAGTGACACAACAGCTTATATAAGGGCCTAGGCCAGCAATGCCCAGATATGTAATGGGCCCTGGAATGAAAAATCAGATGTCCAGCCACATGATCAGCCTAATGCAGGGCCTCCAGTGTTTAGTTTTTCAAACATGCCTCAATATATTATTTGGTTCAGATTTCATCGATCCACTTAAGAAATGGAAGATTGGATCAACCGTGTCCAGTCTGAGGATCAAACCTTAGACCTGTAGCATTGCAACATAATATGACACCAAAGTGAAGTGGGCCTCTTAAAATAAAATAATAAAAACTTAAAAAGAAGCCAACATTTGTCGTTTATGATATGCCTTTTGAGAAAATTCAAAAAGTATTTAAATATAAATACACTATTTCTAATGCCATGCCATTTATTTAACATTGGAATTGGAATTTCTGTTAAATGCAGCCTTAACTCATGAGTTATAATAGCTTAAGCCTTGTTATGTCAGGCACCTCAACAGTTATGGAAAGAAAATAAAAGCCCATTATAAAGATTGGTAGGTATTTTTAAAATAGAAGAATTACATGTAACATGACAGCAACATAAGAATTTCTAATTTATAAAATTATTTTGTACTGAAAATTCTAGAGGAAGGGGAGATATCACACAAGATCTCTTGAGACATGGTTTAGCCAGAAACAGAAGTGCAGTATTTTTATATGACAGTCAATATCACAATTACTATTATCAGTAGACATCTGTCAGTAAAAAGTAAACAAAAATTGAACTTAGCATATCAAATAATAACTTAATATAAAAATTCATGTTTTTTTCTTCTAAAACAGTTTAAAAGACATGTATATTTATCACCACAAGAAATCTTGAACAGAAGATCCCTTGCATATTCCTTTCTGTTGTGAATTAAACAGAACTGTCACAAGCTTTTAAACACATTATGTTTCTACCTATACTGTTACTTCTTAGATAATTATCTCTTGTTTACTATTTAAAAATTACTTTTTGAGATGAAACTGGTTAAAAAAAAGAGAACAATGAAGGTAATAAACTATTTTTGCATTAAATAAAATCATTAAATCAAGAAAATCTTTCACTAAATTTATCATAGAACCTATGATTTTTTCCTTAAAACCAGGGGTTTTGGGAGGAGGGGGGGGGGAGAAGAAACTTTGTCTTTCCTCCAGTTTAGTTTATGTCTAAAAATAAAATAACTACAACAGTTTATATTATGATTTATCAATCAACATTAAATAAATTAATTTTACTAGTTAGTCACTGTACTACACTGTAAGATCAAAATGTACTAAAATGTCAAGTACTGAATATTTAATGAGTACTGCAACTTTTAAAAAGCAGAATAAAGGTGATTGACATGCATTATTACTTATTAATAAAAGCTAAATCCATTCACTAGGTGAAAAATTTGAAAAAAAAAGTTTGATTAGTATATATTAAGAACTTTAATTATAGGAGATGGGAGAAGATATGAAGTATTCTAAGGTGTATTTTGTATTAATTTACAGTGAAAATGAGAAATATATTTATTGATTACGGAAAAAATTAAAATTCAGAATTTGCCTTAAAAATAAACTTACTTAGGATAAGACATTTTTTAAAATGGCTTTTCTTTTTCACTCCTTTTTTGAAAACTATAAAAAAATAAAAATAATAATAATAATAGAGTATAAATTTATGAGATTTACCCAAAGCTAAAACAGATCTTTTTATGAAATAAATTATTAAGAGGATAAGAATTTTTTTAATAATGAGAAGTAATTCCAAAGCAATTTAAATGTTAGCAGATTTCCCCACATTTGTTAAATTACCGAAACTGATGACACCATTGTTGTTAAACTAAACATTCTGATAAGGGGATCAATAAAGCATTTTTAAATATCCAATTACCAAAGTACAAATTAATAAAGTTTTGAAAATTTTCTTCACTGTTTCTTTTTTTTTTTTTTCAAACATGAACACAAACTATTGTATTTTGTACAGCAATTGTTAGTCCAATATTAAAATAATTCTATAAAAATTTATTGAGCTTATATACAATTATTTCCTAGTTGAAAATCATATTTTAGATGCCTTGCAACATATAAATATTTGAGGGGGGGAGGGGGAGCGTAACACTATTTCAGGATAAATTTTAGCGAAAACAATTTTCTGGATTAAAATGGAGATAATTTAAGGCACACATTATTAAATGCTGTTTATAATTATTTTTTTAGCAAGCAATGAAATATAGTAAAGTGTTTAAGTCAAATACTAATGTAAGTAATAAGTTCACTTATTACACATATTTTACTACAGATAGTAAATTTTAAAAATCCTTAATTTGAAATTTTAACTCTTGTCTTACTCCAATATATCTGTTTAAATAGTAGAATGATAAGATAGTAAAACATAAAGAAAATTATTAATCATAAAAAACACATACATAAATAAATATATCTACATACATACATATTTTTATTTTGTATTTGATTTATTATTAAGGAACACTACAATATAAAGTTAACTGTACAGTTAAATATAATAAAGAAAAATCTGGTGTAATCCATCAATTCAAAGCCATTCTAAATATTTATATTTAAAACAGCTCACAGAGAATAAGATATATTAAGGTGTTTTTCCTTTAATGTATTAAAAAACAACAACAAAGATACATATATGAGATATGTCTTTTTAAATTTGGTAACAGAATTGTTCTAAGGAGTTTACCACATAATACAATGGTGTTCAAACTCCAAAATGTTCACTCATTTATCTTTCCTTAATCGCACGTTTAGAGTACTGATAAATCTATTTTTTTGTGATTCACTTATGAAAGACTTCATAAATTGAGTTATATTCACATTTTTATCTGCATCAATATCACGCATTTTTAGAAATACAGTCCAGTTTCTTTGTATAGCAAACTTTCAACACCACATTTCCTAAAAACTTTACAATATATAAAACTATTTAAGCAAAATTTTTCATACAACTCACAAAGGGTAACTATCCTTAAGTGCTGGGAAATGCAGTCCTTTGAGAAAAAAGTAATGTTATGAATTTTATATTATTATCTGTTTTTTTTTTTAAACTTTAGTCTAAATGTGCTACTTATTAATAATCCGCCTTTGCATTTTGTTGCATGTACATTGGTTAATTACAGCACACGCTATCATAAAAATTCTAATTGGATAACATTATAATTGGTCAATTATGGTCAAAGATATAATAGTCTGAAAGAATAATTTTTTAAGAATGACATTTCTGCAAAAGAAGATATATGTATCACTTAATGATTGTTTGTTATCTTTACTTTGTCAATGCTAATATGGAGATTTCATTTAATGTACAATTAAACTTATCTGAATCTTAGCTTTTGAGCTATCTAATTTCTTCAAAATGTTTTAAAGAAATGTATACTCTTCCCCTTCCAGCAGTTCTTGTTTTATTTTCATTACACAAAAACAAATATCTCTGACTATTTTGCAACATCCATATCAGAAGCAATTCAAGTTTTTTTTTTTTTCTTTTTCTGTAGAGTAACTAAAGTTATAGAAAAATTAGTAGTGAAAATTTTCTTAGCTGCATCTTTGCTAAATAAATATTAATGTTAATAAACAAACAAACAACAAACAAAAAAAAAAAAAAAAACCCTACCTAAAAATATTTTGCAGATAAATTAAAAATTCATATGAAATTATATTAGCATTAGAATTAATTTCATTCAAAATGTTTACTAAGAATACCATTAAATGGCCAATGGGGAAAAAAATCTTGCCTAACTCAGACTCTTAACATGCAGTCACCTGTTAAACTGACCCGTGCTTTCAACCATTACATCGAAATTGTCTGAATATCTGCCGTTCAAAATACTTAAATTGTGCACACTGATTCTGTAATTTTTAACACAAAATTTTTTGAGAATATCTGTATATTGGGTCATATATGTTGCATCACTATTGAATGCATTAGCTAGTGCAGGCCCAAGCGAAAGAGACTGGTTTGGGGCACTGCCAAAAAATGGAAAAAGTCAAAGGGGAGAAAGGATCTGGGAGGGATGGAAAATTATGCTTGGAATTTACTTGAGCGAATGCAGAATGTGTTGGGGACTTGCTTCTCCCTTCTGTGCTGGTTTAAATTTAGTTCTTTCTATTTTATGATTGTTTTCTAGTATTTTTTATAATTATTTTAGTATTTTTGTTTGATATTTTTTATCATGGATTCCAAAGTATCCACAAATTGAAATGGCAAACACTTTTGAAGCACAATAAAAGAAAGTTTGCACAATGTTGTTAAATTTTATGTTAATGAAGCAGATAAAGGTGTATGCATCCCATTATTGCATGTTACAAAATGAGCTTCAGTTATTGCCGGTGTATCAGAGAGCATAATTAGAAGAATTCGGAAAGAAGGCATGCTAAATGATTCCTCCACTTTAGCTTTACCTAAGAAGCATAGTGTAAAAACAATGACAGAAATTGCTGCTTCAAATGGATTTAATCTTGATGTAATACGGAGAACTGTCTATGAGTTTTATGTGATGGAGAAAAAAGTACCAACAGTTCCAAAGTTGTTGATAAGTTAATGGAAAAAATAAACTTTCTAAGAGAGAAAGAAACTCTACGAAAATTACTTCATGAAATTGGATTCCATTGGAAAAACTGTAAAAAAAAAAAGATTATCTTAGTGATATAGTACTTTCCTGAACCAGATATTATTGACAGATTGAGAAAAGAGGACAGGCCACTTGTTTTAGTAGATGAAACATGAGTCAATAGTAATTTGTTAGAACGTACAGGCAGTATGAGTAGGTATTCAGAATTATGGAAATGGGAGCAGCATTAAGGCGAATCATCATTTTATGTGCAAGTTTATTTCTGTTCCTGCTCACACCACTAAGTCCATACATACTAGCGAGAGACTTTCTTGCACAGCTGAACCCATCTTCCCTATTTTCACACTGTGAAACAAATCTGAGCAAGCAGTATACTTTCACAAAATTTAATTTGAATTTGTGACTTGAAAGTGAGAACCTCTCCTTGTTAGTTATGCATAAACCATATTCTGAAAGGGGTAGAAGGAGAGCAGAAAATATTTGCTAAATAAAGATTAAACTGTATTTCTTTCTTAGAACAGGCTCCAGAATTTTCTCCAAAATAAAAATAAAATGCATTTGACAATACTGATTAATAACAATAATATTAATCACAATAAAATCCTGACTGTTTTTGTCAATGAGATAACTACTCTTTTTTATTATTATTTTAGCTGATGTCAGATTAAATAAAATAAAAAAAATCTTGAAAGACTCTTCTCTGCTGGCTCATTTTTAAACTCTTATAACTTTGATTTATCGTAAAAAAACATACAAATGACTAGAAATTTCAAACAGATTCCTCCAGTAAAAACTATACTATTATTGTCATTACTATTATTGTGCTGTATGAGGGAAAAAATGAATTTGGTTTAATTTTCTTTTTAATCATAAATTTTTCATGATTTTAGTATTAAAATAAATTTTTAAACAAAACTAAAAAATCATAGCAAATGTCAAAAAGCTGTTTGAAAATATTTTTAAAAACAAATGAAATACATGCTTTTTCTTGCACCAAGTTAAATGGGGGAAAAACAAAACAAAACTGGAAGGTTTTAAAATAGTTTTCTTGCTTTTATTATAAGAATCTCTAGAGTTAAAAAAAAAAATACTTTGAATAATAACAACATAACAAGGTCATATAAAATTTAAATTAATAAATACAATTTCTTCATACAAATACTAAAATTGTTAACTGATTATAAGATTACTTTACAAACATACAAACTGTACAAAAAAATTAACAATAATAAGACTTTTTAATGAAACAAAAAACAAAAATAAATATCTGATGATTACATGTGTACTAATGAACATTCACAATTCTTGATAAAACATTTATTTTGAAAGAAAATATAAAAACAAAATGTGACAATGATATTTGGCACCATATATCGAAAGAGAAATAGAGACAATTAATTCTTTACACAATTTTTACAGTTTAGATATAAATATATATTAATAAACTCAAACAAAAAAATAAGTGCTTAAAATGTCACAGCACTTAATAAAAATGCTTATGTAAACAATCCATATATATCACAATGTTCTTTGCTATGGCATATTTTCATGATCTGAGCCAACCACAAGCAGTATTCCTGGAACATACAAATAAAATAGCATGAATGTAAGCAGTTTTTGAAAACTTTTAAAGATTTAAAAAATTTATTATCTTGAAAGATCAAAAGACAAAGTAGTTGTCTCACTGAAATCTGCACATCTGTAATCTTCATATTTGTATAATACACAATAATTTTAGATGTAAGCAGTGAAATTTATGGTTACAAATTAAAATTTGTAAAGATTGATAATGGTAGCAAACAACTTTTTAAATGAATAATTAGCAAAATCATGTGACTCAGCAGAGTGATACAGTGTAGTGTGGAGATATCCATGTTGGTCACCAGGATGTCGATAATGGTTATCATGCAATGCCACAGTGCTTTATGGGTTGCATATTTTTTAGTAATTTTCACATTATGCGTGTGTTATACAAAGTAACAAACTAAAAAAAAGAAATCTACTTTTAAGGAAAGTTTAGATTTAGGCCACAGATATTTAGATTTTCTTCCAAGTCATTCATTTGCAGGAATCAGAAATAAGTTTGTCAGGAGAATCTTCAAGAAATAATAAAAACAGACCCTGCGATAAATATCTGAACTCAAATAAACAGCAAATCGACTCCATTTGCAAAACTGAAAAAATAATAAAAATATAAAACTGGAAAAAAAAAAAAAAAAAAAAAATAATGTTTTTCCACATATTTTACATAATTTTTTAGTTAATTAAACTTAGTGACATATAACTTTATTTATACCATTAATGCATCCACAAACAGTGTTATCACACTTCATAATTGAGTAAGGAAGATATAAACAAAATAATGATTTATTAATCTACAAACCCCTTTGACCAAAGTGTGCAGATTTCAGAGAGTTAAAGCAACTATTGTAAGTTCATTTGGTGTGAAACAAAGTGTTAAAAAATTAAGAGAAACCAACTTGATTGCATTAACTATAGTGCACTTTACCCAACACTAATATCTTGTATGTACAGTAGAATCTCGATTAGCCGAGGTTTCTGTTAACTCAGCCAATAACAAAGTTTGATATATTTTTTTTCTGAAGGAGCACTGAAAAACACAATTTTATGTGAAACTAATGAATAAATTGATTTTGTAATTTGCTTATCAACAAAGGTGAAGCACAAGTAGTGTTATTAAATACAGAGATGAATAGCTTTGTAGAAGTTTTATTGTGTCAATTAAAGTAGCTCTAAGAAAAAATAGTGTATATAGAGGTAAATTAAAATGATTCAATTTCTTAATAAAAGGAATCTGCCTTACAAACTAATTACAGCTAATATACTAGATACCTGTATATTTTAATTTTAGATGTAAAGTCCGAAATAATGAAATCTGATTTTTTCCCCCTAAATAAGCAATGAAGAACTACAATTTTTAGTTAACTGCCCATGCTACAGGCTCTTCTTCCACAAACAGCACAAAAAATTTTAATTTGATTCTTAAAATTTACTACTAAATAGTTTCTTTTTTAAATTTGTTAAGCTGTGCAACACAACTTTATAAATGTTTATTTTTTATCGTTTAAAAAGTGTTTTTTAAAAGATGTGGGTTATTATAATAATTTCTATAAACCGAGATTTCTCATATCCGTGGTACTAGCAGCCGCAATTAGCTTGAATAATCAAGTTTTTACTGTACTTCTAGATAGCAAACAAGATACTGTCATGAAAGAATAGAGCTGAATTATTACCCAAGAGTATAGATGTGGGAATTTCTTTTTATTCTTTTCTCTTTCATACTTATGATTTATAAATATTTATAGTAAAAATCTCATTTCTGTGCAGCAAAAACCTTTTTCTTCCCCTTGCCGTTCAGGCATTAGCCATTACTAAGGCCAGCAGTATTGGCCATTTTATTATATGAGCCTATAGTAGCGGCCAACATTACCCCTTATGAAGGGACAGATAATTTAGCAACCAAACCCAAGACGGGAGTCAAACCTGATCATAAAAAGTGATGCACTAACCACCATACAACCTATTCAGGATGTTCACCACTACTGGGAAATAAAAATTGTAGCATTAGTAGTCTCACCACTACTGCCAATAACAAAAGAAAGTAGTCAAAATCGTAGCATCTTTTCTAAAGCTTTGTTCAAAAATGCACTAGTGACACTGTTATATATATAAAGGCAAGATGAAATAATCAGTTTTTTTTTTTTAAACTTTATTATAGTTTCTTGTTCTCCTACATATATACTTGCATTTCTCATGCATCATACCGTTGCCGACGTAATACCTACAAAAGGTCGTGATTTTCAGCAAACAGGCAAAAACTTAGTTCACTAAAATGACCATTGGGGGCACTCTTATGACCCTTAAACGTTTGTGTTTTCTGGCTGTTTGAATGTAAACAATGAGTTTTCGAGACGTTTAAACATTTACCTTATTATATTTGTTATTATTTCATATCGTACCTATACATAATTACATTGTACACAAAAATAATTACCGTGAAAATGGTGTACTGCTGCGTACCATATTGTAATTATTCTGATTGCTCTTTAAAAGAAAATACCGGATTTCACCATTTTCCTAAAGATCCCATTTTAAAAGATTAGTGGCCGGTTGCCAATTCTTGCCAAGGAAATAAGGACAAAATGAATAAGCTCTAAAAATTTTATATTTGTATATTGAATAGTTTTGCCTGGTCGTTCATGAGTTTGAATAAGTCAATCAGTGAGGACATATTTTATATAGAGAGATAACATGAAATTTAATACATACGATACATAGTTTGACATCCATATCAGTTTACGTCTTAAACTGATGTGAATTTAAAATTATAAAACAATATAAAGAAAACTAAAGGTACTTTCTTAATATTATCTCAGCGGTCATTCCCGCCAAACTATTTTTTTGCCAAATATGCTTCAGCATTTATCTTGGCGATCCGCCGGGATACTACATAAGTGCCAATCTAAAAATACAAGGAATATAAAGATAGCTCTCATGGAGTAATAAGGCAACGATGAATTTTTATAGGACCAAAAAGCGGCATCTACATTTTCCCCAGTTTTGAAAGCCGCATTTCCCGGCCTTGTGTAGTATTACATAGGCAATGATCATACACTGAATACAAGTAGCAATTATTAATTTTCAAACATTATTGTTTGTGTAAATTAAAAAAATACACAAAATGAAATAATTTTTTAAAAAATCTTTCATCAACTTTATATTTTCTAGTTTTCTTGCATACATAAAACTTTTACTGAAAACAAAAATGCATCATGAACACCCAAAACACAGCTTGTTACCCCAGAATAGCTGTGCCATGCAATTAGACAGTACTAGGAAGACTGATAGAGAGTAAAGCTTAGAAAAGAAGAGATAGTAAAGAAAAAAACCTGTCTTCTTCCAATCACCAAATTAAAGGAAAAATTGCCAAATATTTGAAAATGTAGTACGAAAATTGCAACTTTTTAGCCAAAAATGTATCCCAGGTTGTCTCATTTTTAATTTAGTAGCAAAAATATCCTTTTTAATTGCTGGTGGACACCCTGTCTCTTGCATGTGACACAGCATAACCTATAATCCTTGAAAGTGGTGCATGTTATCTAGACTAATTTGTCTGTATTCATCCCTGTATTATTCTAATTAGGGAATGGTCAGTGTTTTTTACTGTCAGAATACATATTTCTAAATATTTTGTAATTTTTACAGGTGTGACATAAATCTAACAGAGAAAATGTGGATTTTTCTTTTATTAATCTGAGAGAACAGGGCTAGAAAATTTGTGCAACAGAATTTCAGGTGCAACAAAATTTCAAGGTCAATTCCAGGTAAAAAGGGGGACTTTTTTAATCCTAAAAGGGACCAAAAGAGAACTGGGGTCAGAAAAAGGGACCAAAAAGGGTTTGTTCTGCTTGAAAAACAGCCTATACAAAAGAAAGAAATTGTTTATAGGCTGATGCATATAAAATTACATGTATTATAGAATTTGTATTTCATGCAAAGTTTTAATTTTGCTTTAAAAATATATAAAATAAAAGTAGATCATTGTTCTACTTAGTCATGCAAACAAAATCAATCCAATGCAAATCTCTTATTCATTGTAGGGCTCATGTTCAAGCTGTGCCCCTTACATGGACTTACAGATAATAAATGAATTTTAACATGACTGTTAATAAGTGCAAGCAGCAAACTAAATAAAGTATTTACAGTTGGAGGCTCCAGAACTGATATAATTCATCTTTACCTCATACTTACGAGGGTAGGTTGAAATCCTGAAGAGCTTGTTTGACGGATGACAGAAGAGCCCGGTTTTCTTCACGGCAGCTCTCACTGCAGAGTGACTGCAATCTATTTAAGTAGGTATCAAAATTCTCACGGGTAGGTCTCTCATCAAAATTAGGAAGTCTGACATGATCTAGCAAAGAGATAAAGTTGTTCCTCAACGTTTCATAATACTCTGTAAGGTTGTGGTTTTTCTGAGCAAGAGCTTGATTGTCCTAGATAAAATGTAAAAACTTGAATTAATTTTAAAGCATTTGAAAATAACATCATTTAACAATACTTAGCTAATGAAAAAAAAAAAAGACTATGCTAATTACTCCAAAACAGGCTAGCATAAGTTAGTACTACATGATAAAAACATTTTAATAAGCTAGTGTTAAGATCAAAATAATGATTTTTTTAAAGCATACACACACACAAAGAGATTCGCAAATAAGTAATTTTAATAGAATAGTTTTTAGTACCACATAATTTAAAATAAATAAAAACTTTATGAAAAAAACACACATAAAAGGTTACTTCAAGGCATAATGATCGTTTCGACCGAAAATTCGTTCGGTCTTCTTCAGGCAAACCCTTCTGTCAAACAGAGCAGAGGGAACTGAAAAAGATAAACAATCAAGCATGTTGTCACAAGGAAACAGGAAAAAACCAAGGAGAGGGGAAAAAAGAGAGTGGGAAAGGGATACAAAGAAAAGAAAATAAGGACAAACAATAAATAAATAAATAAATTAATTAAAAAAATATTAATATTATTTAATTAATTTTTGCATTTTTATGTTTTATTTGTTTTATGTTCTTTTATTTGTTCTGTTTTCTTTTCTTTTTCCTTTTTGTGAGTGTTCTTTATTGTTTATTTATTTATTTTTTGTTTGTGCTTAATTTCTTTTCTTTGCATCCCTTCCCCACTCTCTTTTTTCCCCCTCTGCTTGGTTTTTCCGCCTTTTGTTTCCTTGTGGCAACATGCTTGATTGTTTATCTTTTTCAGTTCCCTCTGATCTGTTTGACGGAAGGGTTTGTCTGAAGAAGATCGAACGAATTTTCGGCCGAAACGATCGTTACGCCTTGAAGTAACCTTTTATGTGTGTTTTTTTCACAAAGTGTTTATTTATTTTATCTTATAACACCAGTTTTTGAGTGTTTATTTTCATACCAAATAATTTGTTTGCATTTTTCAATATCTTTTCAAAAGGTTATGGTCATTTTAATTTTCAAATTTAAAAGCTGAAACAAACCAAAAGATATAAAGGATGCTCCCAAGATCTAATGACAAAATAAGAGGATTAATAAAACAGAATGAAACAAATATTTTTAAGGCCACTTTCCTGTATCAGTTAATAAGCATTTTAGAAAGTGTTGAAATGCATTCTCAGAAAAACATTAAATTATAAATGATAACTGTAAGGGCCTGAATCTCACACAGTCGGTTAACCGAATGTCCAGTTGCATGATGTCAAAGTCACGTCACCGGAACCCTGCAGGGAAATTTGATTGGTTGATGCTAATCGGATGAGTTCCGTGTGATGTCACATAACCGAACGTTCGGTTAACCGACTGTGCGAGATTAGACCCCCAAATCATGTTTTATATTGAATAACACAATTATTAGACAATACAACAGATAATAAAACTACAATTTTTTGGCAGTGAAACACTAGTTTTTGACAAATGTAGTTGACCACAACTCCTTTTGAAATGTAATCATTACATATATAATTTTAGGAGGCAAATGCAAGTTTTGCTAAAGGATTCAATTTAAATTCACACCTAAGGACATTGTTGGAAGTTTACTAAAACTTTTTCTGAATATATAAAGATTAAAAAATAAATTAAGATAAAAAAATTAATTAAAATAAAAACATCTTACGAAGTTTGAAAAGTTTAAGCTTCCAGTTTTTTCTCCCTCCCTCAAAGAATCTTTTCATTTTAACATTCGTATTGAACACTAACTATATGAAACGAACAGCATTGTTGCTTACATTTTGCAGATGCGTGCAAAGTTTAGCTGTCTTCTCCTTCAGTGAAAGAGTTTAGTTCCATTTTTCGGAATGTATTTCTGCATATTTAAATCTTAGTTTTGATATGCAAATTTCTTTTTTCTTCTCAGTTAAGTTACCCTGTCAATAAACAAATTTTTTGCCTGTGGGCATCACCTTTGAATCCCAAGATATAAAGGATGGTGGTGATGTTCTTCGCATAATTAATGGGATTCCAGTTTTTTTTTTCTGACATGCTAAATAGTGCCAGTTTGGCAGGTATATAAGATGTATGCCTCGTGTCAAGGACAGCAAGAAAGTGGGAAGGGTATGCCTCGCGAGTGTGATGGCTTGGTTTTCTAAATTTTTTAAATACTAGTATTCTTCCCTCACATGAGGGTAACTAATTTTATACAAATTACGTTAAGCTTCTTATCTTCAAATTTTGAATGATAAATTTAAATATTTTTTCCTCTCGCTAAATTTAAGTCGCATAAAATGTTGTTCTCTAATATTTTTTTAACTTAATGTTAAGTTATGTATTGTTAAGACTTCCAAACTGTCAAAGGACTTTTTCAAGGTTTCAATTTTTGATATTGGATCCAATGATCTCTTTTTGCATTTTAATGGATCTGAAGATTCCTTTTTGTAAGTGTGTTGTTTAAATGTTTTTAAGAAAAATAAAGGCTGTTGTTGGTCTCAGCGAACTTGCATTTATTTATCATTCCTATAGCAGGATTTTCTAATTCTGCATAAAGCTTTTGAAAATAAAGTTTGGTAAAACAGCAATTCCATTTTGGACACTAGGTAGCAGATCCGCTCTCTAAAATTCCAACAGACATTGAGACATTAATTAGAGGAAACTCTTAAAACACCATACTATGGAAAAAGTGAATAAATTTGTTTTAAAACATTTTTGCATTTTTAACAAAAGCTGCATCTCAAAATTGCTATCAGTTACGTATGATCATCAGGGGCTTGAAGAAAAAAAGTCTTTCGGCAGATACATTAGATGACATACCAGTGTTTGCTTTAATGTATGCCTGTTTTATATAAGTGTATGCCATAATTGCTTATCCTTTTGAAACAGCAAAAGTTATTCTAAAATGCTAGAACCAAAGCTCAGTAGTAAGCATACAACATCCTTGCCAAGCATTGCAGAAGGGTACGGGTGTGAAGAAGGGTGACCAAGTCTGCATAATATGTTATCTCGACACACCCCATGACAGAGATGACATTGCACGAGAACTGCAAGACTTTGTATTGAATATACAAGAAGTTATGCCAGTATATTCAACACAACGCCTAAAAACTGTAAATGATCAAAATACCGAAATTTTTTCTTGATTACAATACTTATTTTACTTCATAAAGGTTAAAAAAAAAAAAAAAAAAATCTTAAAACTTAGCCCAGAATGTTAACAAAATATTAGTTTTTTGAGTAATATTTCTTCACTTCATTCAACAGGCTCTTTAGTTTTTTTCTACAGAGAAAATTATATATATATACTCATAAAAATAGCTTCAAATAATGAGAGTAAAAAAAACCAAAAAAAAAAAAAAAAAAAAACCCACCAAAATGTATCATCTAAAATTAAAAAACTGAAAGCAATAACCAGTTCTATTTACAATTATGACTAAATAAATTCTAAACAATGACTAACTCTTTCAGTCATACGAATGTGTTGCTCCATTTGAGTGATATCCGTGCGCAACTTGATCATTTCTGATTCCACCTTTGCATTGTACTCTTGGAGTTCAAGAATTTCTTCTTCCAAAACGCGAATTTCTTCATCATTATCTACATCTCCTAAAAATATGAAAAGAAACTTCAATACAATATGAAAATTAATATTTTAATAACACTACTGAAATTACAATTAAATTCTCAATAAAATCTTCCACACCTTTTAAAAGCTACAAAATTCTCTAGAATACCAAGTAGTACAGAAAGAAGGAAAATAAAACAGATTAATTTTGCATTCTTGCTGAAAACAGATCATCAATGACATCTGGAATGAGTTCTTATATTTATTTATTCTTAACCTAGTATACTCTCATTATTGCACTTTTTGAGAGACAAGAAAATACCAAGGGGGAAGGTTTTTACACTAAAAATTTCACTTTTATGAACACATTCATTTAAAATACAGGGTGCATTAGGAAAACTGTATACACACTTCATAAAAAATTTCATTTTCCAGCCTACACGATTAAATTTCTGGGAATAATTAGGCTATAACACAATTTGAAAAATAAGTGCCCTTTCTGGTCAAAGAAAATATTTAAAATGGTGGCCATCAACAAGCTAAAATTTTCAGGAAAAAACATTGTTACATTTTCTCAACAGCAACTGAGTTGCCGATCTAGCTGTGCAACCCAGTACGTTTGATCTTTCAAGGGTGGAAAGCAGGTTATTCAATGGTATTGGAAGATTGATAATGTTGCTGCAGCTCAGAAAGAATGGAGATGTGAGGATGGGAATACATTATGGTATGGAATGAATCATCATTATTTTGGCTTGCTGAGGATCTATCTGAATGTAGTTCACTGTCTGCTGATGCGTTGTGAGCTTTCAAGTGGTTACCATTCCTTAATGCCTGAAGTGCTCATGGCATCATCCCCAAAAGCCTGTTGAATATTGCGAATATGTGAATGGTTTTCAACTGGGTGTTGCCAAGCATTTGACAAAATTCAATATAATATCATTGCTCATGTTTTTCTGTCATTTCAGTAAAACTGAAATCCAACAATTGCACACTACATGCCTTTACTCATCGGCTGACTGCCAGCAATTGGCACTTTCTGCAGGTGGAAAAAAATTCACGATTGTGTATGAGCATCACCAGTCTTCTGCACTTCACTAATTTAAACAGGAAAAAATCTGTGACTCCATTTTTTCCTGTTTAAATTAGTGAAGTGCAGAAGACTTCACTAATCGACTTTCCGAACACTTACGATTAAGATCATTACCAAGCATTTAAATAAATTTTAATCGATGAATCATTCAAACATATATACCAAATTGAAGCTCAATCGAATGTATCGTTTAAACGCTAGCGCACTTTCAAGAATTTCCTCCCATAGGCCATAATGTAAAAGAAATCTTTGTCGTAGCCCTGTAGAAAAACTATAAATCCTATACACACCAAAATCAATACCGGTCTTGCGACGGTGGTTTATAACATGTATACCCAATTTGAGCTCAATCGAATGTACCGTTTAAACGCTAGCGCACTTTCAAGAATTTCCCCCATAGGCCATAATGTAAAAGAAATCTTTGTCGTAGCCCTGTAGAAAAACTATAAGTCCTATACACACCAAAATCAATACCGGTCTTGCGACGGTGGTTTATAACATATATACCCAATTTGAGCTCAATCGAATGCCCCGTTCAGGAGCTATCGTGTTCACTCACATACACACAACACACACACACACACATACACATACACATACATCTCGTAAAAATAGCATAAATGAATTCAGAAGACCTCAAAACGTGTAAATACACCAAAATCTCGAATTCGAATTTTTTCATTATTACAATACTTTCCTTACATGGTACATGTTCGGAAAGTAAAAATAAGGTTCAATACTTTATGAACAAATCTTGTGTCCCGCAGTGGTCTGGGCACTAAACTCCATTCCCATAAGAACACGGCAAGTGAAGCAGCATCCGGCTTGGCCAGTGCTTGGGAGGGTCATCTCCCTCTCGGCTCATCTGCTGTGGAACTGTGTATGCTAATGGGAGCTGGTGCACATAAAATCCGTCGTAGCTCCAATGTTCCCCAAGTTATTAAACAAAACCTCTGGGGTGCCGATTTCAGGGGGTTGGACCCTCCTCTGGAATGGGTTCAAAATTAGGGAACCACCAGGCTAGAGTCCGACTTCCTCCCACTGGGGCCCAATAAAAATGGAAGGTGCCCCACTCTGTCCATCGCCTCCCTATCTGAAGGGCACCGCTTGCGTTGCCTGACAGCATAAGCAACAACAACAAAAAACCTTGTAAATAAAATAAAAATATTTATGGATAAGCAGAATATTTTGTAGTGAATATATAAAATTATTTTGTTGATAAAAGGTATGGCTGTGAAATTAATGAAAATTATAAAATCTCCGTGGAAATATTTTGGCGGTTACAGGGTGTCCACTGATTTTAGGAATCAAAAATAGTATCATTAGCAGAAAAAAGGAAAATTCCTTGATATACACCCTGCAAACACTGAACACTGTATGAATATTCTTGAAATCACAGTATGCCTCAAATGGTATTTTAGAGGATCTGCAGACTATAAAAACATAACACATTTCGAGTGAAACTTTAACAGAAGAAATATTTATTTCCATTAATTAAAACAGATCATGAGCACAAAATCAATAAATAACAGAAATACTTTTTATAATAGTAGGTTGAGCACAAGACTGTTGCAGTTAGTTATTACCCTCCGCTAAAGAGGGTAATAGTTTTGGGCAGACAAAAAAAGTCGTGGATGATAATTGATAGTAAATAAAATCTTACAGATCTCACGGAAATTTGAAACACACCAAGATCCGACACATGATTGGAATAATGGATACTTGAAAAATTTCAAAGTAACTTTCAAAGAGTCTATTGTGGTCAGTTTTTCCATGCCGTCTGTACGTACGTACGTATGTTCGTACGTACGTACGTACGTATGTATGTAACTCGCATATCTCAAAAACTATTGGTCGTAGAATGTTGAGATTTGATATTTAGGATTGTTCTATGATCTAGTTGTGCACCTCCCCTTTTGGTCGCAATCGAGTGTATAGTTTATGTACAGGACCGCCCAAAAGATTCGAAATACATTACGCTCTATGGGCCGAAATTCATTAAACTCGCCTAACGCAAAAACTATTAGGCGTAGAATGTCGAAACTTCATATTTTGGATAGTTGTAACATCTAGTTGTGCACCTCCCCTATTGGTTCCATTCGACTGGATAGTTTATCTACAGGACCGCCCAAAACATTCGAAATACATTACGCTCAATGGGCCGAAATTCATTAAACTCGCATATCTCAAAAACTATTAGGCGTAGAATGTTGAAACTTTATATTTAGGATTGTTGTAACATCTATTTGTGCACCTCCCGTTTCGGTTCCATTCGACTGGATAGTTTATCAACAGAATGGCCTAACAGATTCGAAATACATTAAGCTCTATGGGCCGACATTCATCAAAGCGTTTTTTAGAGGTTTTGGGCTATTTCAAACGACGCAGGAGTGATATATGCTGTAAAGAGTTAGAAAATGAATTTCTCCATTAAAAAAGTGTCTTTATCATTTACAGTTCTGCTACAGGAGCACTCAAAAGATTTCCAATACATTACGGTCAATGGCAATTTTAGGGGCATTCATCCATTTCAAGCACAATACCGTCCTACCACATAAGTTAGGTAATGGTCCGACCACGGTCACGTGCCTCCCTCAAGAACTATGCCAAAAGTCGCCAAGCTTGGCGACTTTTGGTGTACGTGTGTGCATATTTAACTCTCAAATCTGAAAAACTGGAAGAACGGTTGGTTTCTCCCCGTTTGATTTACATGCAAATACATCCTGTACATGGCTGCCAATACAAATTAAAAGGTTCTGTCAAAAAACCTCTTTAGCGGAGGGGAAACTAATTTCAGCTGAAGGCTGAATATTTTTATATATATATATTGGATGTTTCAGCTTTAGTTTCATTTTTTTTATCTATAAGCAGGTGCTTACTTATTGTATAGTGGTACAACCTACAGCCTTTTAATCCTGCCATAGGTTTCCACCAGAATTTAGATTCATATCAGAAAGTGAAGAACTTCTGAATATTGGCATCTCTTGGGAATGACTAGCAATTACCAAGAAAGACTTTTGAAACCACGAATTTAGTGTGCAGGTACATGATGGCATTTAGAGGTGATTGGAAATCGAATCTACAATGTTTTGGTTACAAATCTGATGTCTTAACCACACGGATACTATTAAAGTGAGTTACACATAGTTTTATTTGAAATGAATACTCAAGAATATCCTTAGGATAACTGTTTTAACTTTTAAAGCATTTTTCTTTGGATTCATTAAGATAGTCAATGAGAGGGAAAAAAAATCTAATGATAATAAAAAATCCTTTAAAACAATATATTAAATATAACATCCTTAATAGAACATGAACAGTAGAAGCTACAAAATTACCATTTTTTTCACTTTCTTCAGTAGACAATCTTTGACGTTTAACAGGCTGAAAAACTTTTGAAGCTTTCGTTCCTACAGGAAATGTCAAGTATGTTCCATTTGTCAAAGGACTGCCATCATTTGATGATGAAGAACTATAATGAGTTACATATAAGAAAAAATTTATGGTAAATATTTTAATTTAAAACTTCATAAAATATGATCTCAAAAGTAAAAGATTATAGTGATACATTCAGGAATGTGCACAAAAACAAGAGATTAAAAATATTTACCTTACTAAATCTCTTGGTCATCCTGATAGATGCACAAGATAAGCTTATTGTTCATAGTGTATATGAGTATTTCCCTTTAATTTCCGATTTCAGACTTCTAAATTTCAATTTCTCACTATTTTACAAAGTTCATTTTTGACATTTTGTTAGAAAGCTAAAAACCTATCTTTCTAAAACTAAATGGTTTATAACAAGTCTGTTAACTTAACTTTGATTATATAATAGATATTATATAAACTACAGACATAATTACCATCCAAATTTTGGACTGGATGATAATGACATTCGACTCTATTTCAACTCATAGGGAATACAGCTTTACTACTATACCTTGAAGTTTTGCTCATTTTGAACCAAGGCACTTTTAATATAAACATATAAATAAATTATAGTTGCAAATAAATCTTAACTCCTAAATACTAACTCCTTGTGGGCCAGGGACATATGTGTGAATGTTTTTATAACATCGCACATAAATACCATGGATATACCTGCGTACATTCGTGTTATTATTGCATAGACTTGACTTTTTCCTACCTGGAATTATTAAACACTGTATAATTGTTATCTGGTACTCTAAGATGTGTTTTTTTTTTTAATATCTCAATATTTTTAGCCTTTAATTTCACCTGTTAGATAGCATTAGTAGTCATTGAGTTAAACAGAACTTAATAATCTAGTATTACGGACCCTTTATAGATAAATTGGCTTGTTGTGCAAGGGATCAAGATCAAGGATAATAATGACAAGAATAAAAGACTTTTAATCAATACTCAGTTTAAAGAATTCTAGATGTGCTGTATAAAGAATTTAGAAAGTAGAAAATTTATTGTATGGAAAAGGGTTTGCTAGCTGCTGCTATTGTTGAATGTTATTTTTGTTTATTTTGCAATCTAGTGGTCATAAAGGAGGGCAATTCTACTTCATAGTAATAACACAAAATGCAAAGGATATGCTTAAAAAATCTATAAATATAATTTTTTAATGGAAGTTTTACACATATATTTATGTTTCATACTTAACAAAAAATTTTATTTCATAATTTATTTTAAACTTTATACAATATAGACTGTGAAATGATAAAATTGCAGTAGACAGACCAACAGAGTACTGAGTATTGGAAGAAGAAGAAATAAAATACTTAAAAGGTTGACAGGTTTTAAATGGGGTGTGATGCAAAATCTACTCTGTACTACCTATAAATCTTATATCAAGCCTGCTATCGAATATGGTTGCAAGCTTCTCATTACTGCTTCTGAATCAACCCAGAATAGGGTTGAGACTACTCAAAATAATGCCCTCAGAATTATCGCGGGTGGAGCATTTTCTACCCCAGTTCCAGCCATGCAATTGCAAACAAATAATAAAAGATTTGATCTATTATACTAAAATTTACCATAATATTCAACCACAAAGGTCACATAATCAGCACACCGCATGTTAAATTGTAAATATGCAGTCTAAAAGTAACGTAAGTGACTGTGGAATGACTGTGTTGCTTATGTCAAAATTGATTTCAGAACCTAATTATGATTACACTAAAAATTTATTTTAATATATATTTTGCCAATACTTGTACAAGGGTCTTTTGAATTAATATCACTTATTCATTAGCACTTGACTCTTAATTTTAGATAATGATTTTCGTGTCTACTCAAGAAATTGAGTTTCCCTTTTTAAGGGTTGCCAGATAAGGAAGGGGGATAGTAAAATGTCAAAATATCACCAAAACTAAACCCTGCTTGGCGATATCTTCTATATTGGGCAGGGAATTGCGAAACCCTAGTTTACTTTTATGGGAATATTAATTCGAGTCTATATTAGTATAAGTTGAGATCTAGTTAGAACATGCAAGGCAAAAATTGTACAACAGTTCTCGTAGGTGACTTTAATATGATTTTCAATTCTGTGGAAGTGTTTTAAGGAACAAGAAAGACAAATACAGCACACTCGTGGATTAGGATACCCTTTCCAACTCAGTGGAAGAAGGAAGACAAATATGGCCACACATGGATTGTGCTTTGCTTTTAAAATATAGCCAAAAAAGAAAAAAAGAAATAACCACAGGTATTAAGATTAATTTTAGCAAAAAAACTTCATTATGTTTACAAATAAAAAGTTAAAAAAGTATTTAAAAATAACTATTATAAATGCATCATTTATTTAACCCATTGTCGAATTTTCTGTCTACATGTTCAGGTTGCTGCTTCAGTAAATTAAGTATATAGCACTTTCATTGTTTATTTGTATATATATTTTTAATCAACATAAGCTTTCTGGACAAGAAGGAAATCGTAAACTTTATTCTAAGAATTTGATAACATTTTTCAATTCTATGGAAAAAACTAATAAAAATTCCGATCAATAAGATGTACAATGTTCTTTGAATTTTGAACTAATCACTTAATGATAGTACTTTTCCTTTAATTTAAGCAATAAATAGTTAATATAGTTAGAATGTCTGAACAGTTTTTAAATCCACTTCAATGGAAAATTCTATTTTACTGTCAACATATCATAAACATTTAATATACACCGCAATTTTCTGTGCCAATTTGTAGCACCAGGATCACAAAGCAAAATTTTTCTGTGACCTTAGTGTACATTTTGTAAGATTGTTTTACAAATCATAGATTTTTAACCCTCCAAGCAGTTGTGACATAATATCCCGTCCACTTTATTCCAGTTTTCACTGCAATGAATCCATAATTTAAATTATTTATAACACTGAGATATCATAAAATATGTTTTTATATTAAAGCTTGTGTGTAATTTAAGAGCCTATTTTTTAATAATTACAAATCTTTCTATTAAAATTTTAATTTTTTAATAATTTAAAAGATGCATGGAAATTTTACCGTGAAAACAACTTTACATTATTTGCCCATTTCCAAAATGCTCAGAAGATTAAATAAATTATAATTATTTATATAAAAAGAATATAAATGCAAATATAATTTCTTAAATTCACGTTTTTGAGTGTTTTTGTTGGATTGAACTAGACAACCAGACATTTAGATTTCAATTAGAGATTAGAATTCAATATATTTGAGTGTCTGAAATCAGATTTTAGAAGACATTTTGATTATACCCAGCATCTGTTTTAGGAACTTCTAGAAGTATGGAGCATGGGGTACATGCCACAATGTAAATCTGTTACTGATTTGAAGTTTGTCACAGAAGATGTTCCTTTTTGCAGTTACAATGAGCAAAATACACTATCTTTATTTACATTGCTACACATCTTTATTTATATTGCAGTGAAATCGAAACTTACGCATTAGGTTCAATTTTGATAGGTCTTCCATCAAAAGCCATCACTTCATACCTGACTTTTCCTTTGTTAGCAATTGGACAGCCAGACGCACTGCAACAGAAAAGTGTTTGAATAAATAAAAATTATTAAATTGGTTCTAACAGATTTAAAATAAGTTGATAAGTTAAAAAAAAACTATAATGATTCCCTCCCACCTCAAAAAGATATACTATAAAAATATATCTATAAATTAATTATTTACAAGTAGCTATAATAAAAATAATGTGATGCAAAGAGAGTGAAAATCATAACAATGAGAAAAGTAGAAGTACAGAAAAGAATTTAAGGAAAATTCCATAGCCTTTTTAAAAAAGTATGTTTTATAGTATGAATTTTGATAACAATAAAAGAAAAAGAAGAATAGTGATATGCATTAAAGTATAACAATGAATTTAAATATAAATATAAAATGTGATAGAAAGAACAGATAAAAAAAAAAAAAGTTGAATAGATAGAAGGGGAAAGTTACACATATCATGCAGGTATGGAGTAATGAAAAAGCACATTGAATAAAAGAAAAACAAAATATGATGGAAAAAATATAATAATTACTTAAAATTCTAAGAATTTTTTTTTTAATACAATAACTAATTAAACACTTTGCTTATACAAGACTTAAATTATTATGCTTGAAATATGAATATAACTAAATAAATATATACAGTGATTTAGTTAATTGGACTCAGAGGAAGATCCAGAAATTTCTGGAGGGGGCATAGTTATTTTTGTCTCCTTATAAATTTATTTGAAATTACACAATGTCAATCTTCTATAGAGTAAATTTAGTTTGTCTGAGGGAGAGGGGGGGGGTGCCTCCCTCTGGATTTGCCAATGATTGGACTAGATGCTTATTAGGGCTGAATTTTTAAGATCTGAGACAGATCCTATTAGAAAGCTGAATATTATTCACTTGGGAAAAAATTCTGCTGAATAGGACCATAAAATGCAAGAGTGAATAAGAAAAAAGTGATCTTAAGTCACAAGCTGGTAAGGCCAAGACCTGAATTTTGAACTGTACAAATAATCAACAGAATAGATTTAAAATCATACTGGATAAGTTTCATAGAATATGGTAAGAATCTTTGTATAGTGCTTCGCATGTTATTTTTAAGAGTTTGGTTGTAAATCTATTTTTTACTGGAATAAAGTTTGCAAGCAACAACAGTTCTTGTTTCTTTCTTCACAAGACATATGTGTACTGTAGAGTAAAGGTTATAATGAACTTTTAATATGTTATATATATATCGCATCTTCTAACCTTAAAGTACTTCATATAACCAGACCAGCTTCAAAAAAATATGCAGTCGATTCCATTTAATAAGACCTCATCTAGATATGATTGTTTAGTACTAATAACCAGCTGGTCTGGTTATACGAAGATCACTAAGGTTATGAAATGCGATATGTACAAACACACGTGAAAATATTGTGATGTGAAAATATTTACTAAATTAAACTGCCATTTGAGGTAAATATTATCTGAAATATGATACTCTTTTGATTAAAATATATTGATACTGCCGACTGGTAAAAAACGGATTAGTTTAGAAAAAAGAAAAGCAACCAAATTTTATAAATAAAATTGTCAAAAAGACACAATTGCATTAATTTCAATTATTGTGTAGTTGTTTTCTCTAGTATTAAAAAAGTAAATACAGTGAAATACATTCAGCATGAAAAGTCAGTTAACACGAACTGCCAAAGTGTTGCCTGTGTGGATGGTGAAACTGAAGAAGAATGGATCTTTTTGTACCACCTGAAATGATTATTCTATGCATTTTTATTTTTTTTACTAAGTTCTTGATTAATTTCAATTTTTAAACAGCAGTTTCAAATGCTCTTATTTTCTATAAGATCTAGTGCATAGTTAGCAACCTATGGGGACAAGGGGACATGTTCCAGTCCCACCCAATATTTTGCCTTCATTGTTAAGAGATAAGGAAAAAATAAAGCATATTTTGGTCTTTGTCTCCCCTCCCCAAATAAGGAGACATTCATTAATTGTGTAAGGTTCCTGAGGGGGGGGGGTGTCGCAAAATCTCTACATGCCCTTATCTCGGGGGGGAGGGGGGGGGGGAAAGCTGTTCTTGCATAAAATTTTTGTCGAAATGTGCAATTTTTTACATAGTGATGGATATTTGAGAGCTAAGTGTTTGGAAAAACAACTCTATCTACTTTTTCTTTTTTAATGTACAATTTTATTTATACATATTTATATTTTGAAAATTTTTATTGCATATTGGTGGGGAAGATGCAGAGTAGGGTGTGCCAAAAAAAAAAAAAAAAAAATCACTATTCTAACTAGTGCGGAAAAGGTTCTTTCTGGGTTCAATAAAAGTGATGTAAAATATTTTTGTGATTGGATAGGTAATATCTTTTGCCCCCCCCCCCCCCTGCATTGGACTTCAATTTTCGGAATTTGGATAAAAATAGACACTTTTTATTCGGCATAAAAAAATAATTATTTTTCTCAATTGTTATTCGAATAGTACGGGAAATGAGCCCACTGGGTTTAACAAGGTATGTGTAAATTATTAAATCTTAATTTATCCTAATAATTAATCCTAAATAATCTTAAAAAAAAAACCAAATCTTTGATATATGTCAAATTATGTTTTAGTGCACAATTGATCCTTTTCTAAAACCAGATAAAATCTTACATAAAAAGGGGGAGAGGGAGAATCCAAGAAATCTTATGTGCTCTCATGCAGTAGGGGGTCAAAAATGGCCAAAATCATCCTTATGTAATTAATGAATGGCCACCTAATCAGTAGAACCAGTGTTGGAAAAATATATTACCAGACATGCCCAGGACATATAACTAGTTTTTTCACATTAACTAGTTAAGAAAACCCAAAACATTTTCTGTAAATCAAAGGAACAATATTTATATACACATACATTATATAGCATTAGTTATTTGGATATTCTTTAGTAAGGTCTTTTCTGGATTCCAGACTGTTTCCATTATTCATTGATTAGTGTATTTTTCCTTTATATATATATATTCTAAGGAGGTTCTTTTTTCTAGGGCATGTATTTGAGCAACATGAATGACGAGACATATTCAAAATAATGTGCGATAATGTGCACCTGAGAATCAGAATTTTAAAATTTTAATTACTTTTTTAATTATTAATTAAAAACCGTTTTCAGGATGCCATGCTCGGTGAGTTTCGCCAGCATGATACTGTGAAACAAAATCGCATGCATTGGAAAACATGAAATGGCACGAAAATTTAGTCAGTTTTGCGCCAATCTATATCAATAAAAATGAATGTCTGAAAATCTGCATTCGTGCGATGTCGAGAAAAAACTACTGGATGTAGAACTCTGAAAATTCGAACATATGAGCCCATTCCTTCGGTAATGTACACCTGAGGCTCAGAATTTTGAAATTTTAAATTATTAATTAAAAACCGATTTTAGATCGTCATGTTTGGCGAACTTTGGCCTCACGAAAAGATTTATGCTTGAAGTGAGTGGTAACCGCAAAAGTAAAAAACCGTTTTTTATGTTGCCATGCTTGGCAAGTTTCGCCCGAATGCTGCTATAAAACAAATCGTTTGCATTTGAGAAGCATGAAATGGCACGAAAATTTCATCAGGTTTACGCCAAATCTATCTATCTCTATAATAATAAAAATGAATGTTTGTAAGTCTGTCTGTGTGCGGTCTCCAGACAAATCTACTGCACACAGAACTCTGAAAATTTAAATATATAAGCCCATGAATGCCGATAATGTGCACCTGAGAATCAGAATTTTAAAATTTTAATTACTTTTTTTAATTATTAATTAAAAACCGTTCTAAAACGGAAATTTTCTTACCCTGTGTTACGAATTTTGGGAGCAACCCGCTGTTCTGGGGTTTAAAATAGTTTAAAATTCGTATTCCATGCGTTAAATAGTTAAATTTTGCTTTTTGTTGCATTGATATGTAATGTTCTGGAAATCTCGGGTTCTATGGGTCGTAGGTCTTCGAAAACCTAATTTTGGGGACTTATTTTTGGTGCCAAATTTGGCGATATTTCTTTATTTGGCACGTTTTTCCTAATGGGGCCTTTTCATGAAATTTTTTTATGGTATTTAATACGTTTAATGACCTAACATTTCCTAATTTTCAGAAATTTAAATCGAAAATTGCAGATTTTACATGATAATTTGCTTAATTGGATGAAATATTTAATAACTCCAGCAATTTTAAAGAAAATTATATGTTTATTTTTCTTCATCTATATCTATTCCTTTTACAATATCTGGCCAATTTTTTAAAAAATTACTTAAAAACTGTGGTTTAAAAAATTATTTTGTGAAAAATTGTTCTGCCATTCGAATACTATGCGAAACTCCCCTTCCGTTTTTTCAAATGGGAGAAATGTGTGACGTCACAGCAGTGAGTTGTTTTTAGTGGTGCGTTTGTAAGTACGTACCTGAAACTCTGGAACCATTATCTGCACATTCTGTTATATAATTGCGGCCTAGAGTACTAATCTGGAGTTGCAGTTTACATGTCAGATTTTGTAAATCGCATAATTTAAGGGGTTCATGGGCAACGCCGTGCGGGTCTGCTAGTATCTAATGTTTTATATTAAATCTGGATGCCTAGAGCAAACTGTTCAAAATCCTAACTTATTAATAAAGTTTTTGTAACATCTATTTTTGTGAATTTTAAGAGTTTTGTGAAAGTCACTTTGTTTCTTGAAATATTTTACAAAACAAATTAAAATAAAAGATAAAATGCCAATGAAGGGGATGTTTTAATCATTTTTATTTTTTGTGAAGGAGTCGTTTTAGTCAATTGTATTTTTGTGAAGGGACTGTTTTCATCAATTGTAATTTTATCAAGGGGTTGTAAAACGGACCTAAATTTTGTCTGCATCAATCCCTGTATATATATATATATATAGTATATAAACTGTTTTGGTCAGTAATACATATATCAATAATTAATACGTTAAAAAAACTGATTAGTACTAAGCCAAGAAAGTATAAGGCAAAAATTTATTAGCAAACTGGAAGATTACTTTAGAACACAGAAATTTTTTTGTTTTGGTGAAGAAAACTATGTGATGAAGCAGGGGCGTAGCCAGGGGGTGGGATATCGGGATATATCCCCCCCCCCTGAAAATTTTTTATTAGTGATAAAATTCCGTCTAGTTATACACATATAAGTTCTTATCCCTCCGCTGAAAAATTTTTCAGGCGCATATCCTCCCCCCCGAAAAATTTTCCTGGCTACGCGCCTGTGATGAAGTCCAAGTTAATGCTAATTATTTTAAAATATATGGTATTATTTTATTGAATGTTTCATTTTTATCTTTCACAAATAATTAAATTTAAAATTATCTACTAAGTAGAAATTCTTGTATAAAAATTGCATATGCATTACTTTTAGCTGACAGGTGCATATATAAGCTTTTCAACAACATTACAAAAAATGAGTATAATCAAATGATCAAACAATCTCTACTAAATTCAATTAAAAATTAATATATGAATCACACAAGAAAAATATAATAAAACCTTGAAATCTTAACAGGATAAAACAGAACAGATAATTGTAAATATCAGTTCTTAGTTTAAAAAAAAGTAATGAACGAAAAAAAAAAGCACAATTTTATTAATTAATTTATAATTAAGTTTATTTATTTTTACAAAGAAAGAATTAATTTACACTACTTCTCTGATTATATGCAAACAAACTGCAGTTCTTTTAACTACAAAACAGAAACAATACACTTGTGTGCTCATTCAAAGTCAAGATTAACTTTTTTCTTTAGCATGTATTTACTATTACAGGGGAAAAAAAGGGAATAGGGATATCTAGGATAAAATTTAAATGATGAAAAATGCAAAGAGGGGGAGATGGTAAAAGAACATGTACAACAAATGCCATGAACAATACAAATACAACAAATTAGCCAACTTTATCGTAAATGTTTTGAAAAATAACAGAAAAAATAAGAAGGTTCATCAAGGTAAAATTTACATATAAGAGGGATTGTATAAGGAACTTGGATACAACATAGTAACGTTCCTAATATTCTTAGTAAAAGAACAAACACTTATATTAAATAGAGTGAAATCAAGCAAAATTTGCAGTGTCTGGAAACACTTTTAATGGACACTGTGAAACACAATGCATGCGAGCAAAACAGGAGAAAAATGGAAAGATGCAAAAAGATGGAAAGACAGGAAACAACATGAGCCACAATGTTTATTTGAAATACCTTCGATGTGACTGAAATTTTCTTGTTATATGTCCACTACCATCACATCCTGGTACAGGGCAGCTAAGTAGAATTTATACCTATTAGTATCTCGATATGGATAATTTGCTATAACCTCAACTTTCCTTTTTTTTTCTTTCGTAAAACTTTCCTGGATAAGCCGTTACTTTTTATTTTTAATAAATATATAAAGGAATCAGTAAAAATAGGCAAAAATTAAATCCTATAAATCTTTTTGAAATAGATCAAGTTAACTTCAAAACCGTAGTTTTAAAGGAAAATAAAATTACTTTACAAGCATAAAAACTGCATTAGTGAAAACTATTGAAAAAAATGGAGTTTATCTTTAATTTTATTTTGAAATTGTTCATTACCAGGTTCACTAACAAAACTTACATGCTTGTTCCTACATTTGCCATTAAAAATTCAGATGTAAGAAACATTTTAAAGCTGTTAAACATGCATTTTAAAGTTTATTTAAACGGTTCAAACTCAAGTTGCAAAAACCATACACAGCTATAAAATGAGGCAGTTAACTTTTCGATGACAATACACTCAGACTTTTAAAACAACATCAACTTTATGTATTAAGTTTTATATTCTATGGCTTCAGAAATAATCTAAAAGACTTAATTATGATTTTTGTGGATCAAGGGTGGTAAGCTTTATATGCTGAAGACCTTTCATGGATTAGGCTGTTCAGAGACACAGAATCCAAAATACCACAGTTTATAGCATGCTAAATGACAGTGAAAATTAAAATGCTTTGTGTCTGTCATATGCATTAATTATATCACACTGACTATTGAGAACTGTGCCTGGTTGTTTCCTGTACCTTTGTATTGTCTGTGTAAACTCGAGAAGAAAAAAAATTAAATTGCTAAAATTATACTGACAGACACACAGTGGAAAATGAAATTTCATATTAATTAAAAAGTAGGGATGCATCGAATACCATATTTTGCAGAATATTCAGTTAAAATTCTAACCAAATATTTGGCCGAATACTGAATACTTGGTTAACATTTATCAAACTTATTAAACTTTGATTGCAATGATTAATTTAATTAGTTCTTCCTTAAACAATATTTTATATGGTGTAAAACTTCAAAAATTAAAATGCTGCAAAATTTAATATCCAAGTGTGTTGGCTTTATATATTACTAATAACTTTTTAAAATATTAGTGAAATGCTGTAATTTTTTTAACTGCATATTTTATTAAAAAAATTAGCAGTTAATTGACTTTACATATTTATGAACACTTAATGTTATAAGTTTTATTTTCCTGGTTACTGTTTCAAATTTAAATCAGTTAGCAATAGCAAGGTTAATGTAATGTGCCATAAGATTTAAGAAAAATTTGAAAAGCAACAAAATTCAAATTTGACATCAGAGTGTTTTCTCTTACATTAAAACTAATTTCATTGTGATATTGGCTTTTTGTGTGATTGTGGAACGCTACGTTAGGGCTACCAGCAAAGGATGGGGGTACCTTGGTAGGAGGACTTTCTAAGGGTTTCTAACGCTTATTCACATGTGATATTAGTAAGTAACAACTTGAATCAATTAAGTACTATAGTAATATACTACATCTTTCATTCATGATATAAAAAATATATGTATTTGTTTACCGATTGGTGAATACTTAATTTTTTTTACTATTCGGTTGCTGAATATAAGTATTTGGCCAAACCGAATATTCAGTTTGTTTGTCAAATAGGCAGTATACCGAATGCCAACCGAATATTCGGTGTATCCCTCCTAAAAACTAATGTGAATGAAGTGCAACAAAAATCTATATAAATAAAATTAGATTTTGTCTGTACATTTCTTGGAATTCAAAAATTTTGCGATTTCTATCCGTTTCAAGCACCTGGGAATCCAGTGAGACCCTCAAAAAAAATTTGTCTGTCTGTTGTTCTGTCATGCTATCCGTGACACTTTTTTTGTTCAAGCAAAAACGACTGAAGTGAATGATATGAAATTTGGTGTCACGATAGGTGGTCACTCAACTTAAAACATAAGCAACTTATTTTTAAAAAATCTTGATTAGATTTTGAGATTTTGCGAAAACCCTTTCAAACTGGGTAAATTTATGTCCGAGCATCATGTATAAATGACTGAAGCAATTGAAATGAAATTTGGTATCATGATTGGTAGTCACTCAACTTAAAACATAGGCATCAAAGTTTTAAAAAATCTTGATTAGATTTTGTGAAAATCGTTTCAAAGTGCATAAATTTGTGTTCGACCATCAAGTAAAAACGACTGAAGCAATTGAAATGAAATTTGGTATCATGATAGGTGGTAATTCAACTTGAAACATTGGCGTCGAATTTTTAAAAAATCTTGATTAGATTTTGAGAAAATTGTTTTAAACTGTGTGAATTTGTGTTTGCACGCCAAGTAAAAACGACTGAGCGAATGAAACGACATTCGGCATCATGATAGGGGGTCATTCAACTTAAAACATAAGTGTCGAATTAAAAAACATCTTGATTAGATTTTGAGATTTTGAAAAAATCGTTTCAAACTGCATAAAATCTTTGATCGCGCATCACTTAATAAGAACTAAAACAAATTAAATGATAGCTGATCACTCATCTTAAACTATAAGCATCTAATTAAAAAAAATCTATCAGATTTAGAGATTTTGCAAAAATTGTTTAAAACTGAGTGAATCTTTGTTCACCCATTACGTAATAACGACTATAGTGAATGATATGAAATTTGATCACATGATAGATGGTTGCTCAACATAAACTATAGGTGTCCAATTTTTTTAAACCTTTTTATTAGATTTTGAGAAATTTCTCTCAAAAAATGTTTATATTTCTTCAAGCATCATGTAATAATGACTAATACGAATGATACAAAATTTGGTGATATGATAGGTAGTTGCTAATCTTAATTCATAGGCGTTGAATTTTAAAAATATTTTGATTACATTGAGATTTTGTGAAAATAGTTTTAAAATGCTGAAATTTTGTTCCAGCATCACGAAATAAAGACTGCAGGGAATGAAACGAAATTTGGTGACATGAAAGGTTGTCACTTAACTTAAATTCTAGGCTTCCAATTTTTCAAAAATGTTGATTAGATTTTGAGAAAATTATTTCAGTATGCGTAAATATTCATTCGCGCATCACATAATTACGACTAAAGCGAATGAAATGATATTACGTAGTTACTCTCTAACCTGTAATACTTTAATACCACATAAAAATTATAGCTTCGCTTTCCTTTACTTTGGCAACATACTACATCCATTCTGTGTACTCCTACAATGCTGACGAAAGTTCTTGCTTTTTGGAAATTTGCATTCAGTACTATTTCGTCAACGACGGGTACTTCAGCTAGTAAATAAATAAAGTAGAAACAAATCCTTAAATTTTCGTTGAAAAAAAAAACTTAAAAATTTGGGCAAATACATTTTTTTATCGACAAACACTATATATGTAGTCTGTTCAGTTTTGATACAAGAATTTTTAAATTTCGATGGAAAAGAATAGAAAAAAGTAAAAGAAAAAGGACTTGAAATGCACTTAAAAAATAATTATGGCTGATTAATTATTTAAAAATAAATCAATGCATGAACTTAAAAAACGAAACATAATGCGATATTTCTTTTTTCTTTCATTTAATGCGCACTGCAAAATAGCCATAAAAATTTAGAAAAATGCAGAGGTCAAATTAGTATATGAAATTCTAAAAACAACTGTACCACTAACATGTATGGAAATTTTATTTAATATAGTAATTTAATATCGTAAAATAATTACTATAAAAAAAATATAAAACTAAAAACAACTTTCTGCGCTGAAAAAGCGATTTTTTTTTTATTCCAAAAATTAGTTGTTCATCTCCTTCTTCTAAGTTATATTTACGTATTCTGATCTGTAAAATGCATATACCTACAATTCACGAAGAGAGATTTCCATAGACACAGCATGCATGTTATTTGCGTGACAACTAAGTGCACATTGGAGACATTTTATAAATTCAATTCTTATATCAAATAATATTTTATTTCTTCAACTAAAGCATCATTCATAAAATGAAAAAACACGATTTTTTTTAAATAAAGAATTGAAAAAAAAAAAAAAAAACATTGAAAAATATCCTGAATATGGGAACTGTCCGCGCAAATGTTTGTTTACCTACTGCACGGCAGCAAATACAGCATTCGTACTGTATTTCAAAGAGAGCAGTGGCGTAGCGAGGGTTATTGGCGCCCGGGGCGGAGCTTCAGTTTGCCGCCCCTTACATTCTAAGATTAAGGCGTTAGAAGGTGACTAAATTTTCTTTAAGATTTGGTACAGAATGGGCAGGGCCGGATTTACACATTTTTGCGCCCTAGGCCAAAGGCCATAATTGCGCCCCCCCTCAAAACATTGATCAATAGTTCCAAATTAATATGCATAATAATTCGTTTTTTCTCATCAGCACAATATGTCACGTAAAAATGTGTTTTATACAGTTTTTTTTAAAGATTGTCAGATAATTTACATTATCTATTATCATTTCGATAGGAAGACCCTGAATTTTACCATTTAAAGCCACGAAACAGTTCAGTCTTGTGAAACTTATGAAAAGTCATCGAAAAACAGAGGATTGCATTGTAAACTTCGTGCGATATTTGGACACATTAGACGTCCTTGGACACATTAACTTTCTGCAAAACTTCGGTATCAATTTCTGTTCTCAGCATTTTTATGGGTAGCATACCAGAATCAGAATGCACTTTTTCTGGCGATCTTTTAGATGGAACTAAAAAACCAGAAATGATCGTTTCATTACTTGCACGATGTTTCACCGATATACTTTGGATGAAAGAGTTGATAATGCGTTTTCAAATTTAAATTATAGGATTTTTTTAAAATTATAGGCGCATTGCACTCAAAGCAACAAACTTTTTTCTCGAGCAGACATATTTACCGTTCTGTGCGTGTGTGTGGTGTGGTTCTCTTTTCGGGAACGTTGGGATATCGGAAGAGCACAGGCAGTCAGACGCCTTATCGATGATAACTTACTTTGAATAATTGTTCTCTCCGGTACCCCTCCTTTCCCCAATGTGATTGTTCTGTAGCGGATCTCTTAGTTCTGCGACACATGTCGTCGACTTAAACATCGTCTGTGCTGGCGTGCTCTGCGAGGGGAGGGGGGGGGTTAATGGATCTCCACACATGGGTTTTCTATAGATAAGAAATTGTACTAGGGAAAAAAAGGAATTTTTCGGAAGCCATAAACGTGATTTTCTTGGGCAATAATCACTTAAAGTAAGTCGTTTTCGTTTCTCCTTTCCAGTCCCTTTTCTCACCCGTGATTGTTCTGCGCCCTTTGGACTGCTGCGCCCTAGGCCATGGCCTAGATTGGCCTTATGGGAAATCCGGCCCTGTGAATGGGGGGAAATGTGTTATTAGTTTTTTTTAAAAGTACTACAGGCAGTAGCTCTCGGCTATACGATGAATGTAAGAAGATTAAAACATCTGCAGTTTATGCATAAGAATGATAGATTCGAACATTTCATCTTGTTGATATTTTGTTAAAGCAAAGCACACTAGAGCTATCTGTCAAGGGAGGAATGCATTGAGAGGAGGTGGGGCACTTGCCCACCCCTAGAGTTTTAGGTTAATGTCTCATGATGTAAACAAATGGCAAAACTAGAACTAAATTTGCTAAAAGTTCGAAATTTGCCCCCCCTCTAGAAAAAATTTTTGAGGTTTCCCCCCCCCCTTAGAAAAATTCCTATGGGCACCCATGCTAGAGCGTATTCACATTTAGAGAAAATCGCCCCAAACTCCTGACCGTTAAATCGACAGCCGCACAATAGTTCAGAAGTCCCTAAACCTTTACACTTCAGTCATCTACCAATAATGAACAAAAAAGTTGAAGCATCGTTTAACATGCTTTGAAGATGTTCGAATTGAGACACAAAGGATCGAGAAGTAAAAGTTTTGTTTTAAAATAACTTCATATAAGTGGCTTCACTTAATTTAATTTTACAAATATATATATATATTATATATATATATATATTCAGACTTGCACTATAAAAAGGAGTTTTATGTTAAATTGCTAAGTAAAAAAAAAAGAAAACTCATTTTTCTGGGCTACAGCGAACAGTTTTGTGGATTCCAAGCATATTGTGAAATATATACTATAAATATTTACAAGACTATCTAAACAATGCTGTCTTAACAACGAACGTTGATGTCAATATTGACTGTTATTAATTTCTCTAAATAATGGATTTTAGTAAATTCACTTAAATGTAATTATTTAATTTATTCTTGTGACACTAAATTTCTTAAATATATGCGATTTTTTATTAAAAAAAAATTAAAGTTTCATACTTTCTCTATTTGTTAAAATGTGGCCCTAGCTTGTTCAAAATACCACTTTTCATGGGGCAGGTTTGAATAGAAAAAAAAAAAAAAAAAAACCACTTTCAATTCTATGTTATATGATAAGGAAATACATTATTTTTCTCATAGTATTTAAAATACAATATAATTAGAATGATCAAAACATCATTCACCGAACATGATCATATAATTGTAGAGTGAAATTTGAAAAAAAAAAAAAAAAAAAAAAAAAAAAAACTATTTACAGGAATTTACCATGATCAAAACTATATTTGATTGGCCGTAATTACAGTATTACAAATTAGGTAATTTGTTTTGATTAAAAGTAAATTTTGCTGATTATATTAAACATTATAATTAAAAATCGGTATTAGAAATAAGTTATGTTTTTTCGATAGCCTTCATTTCTTTCAGCAAAAATTCTTAAGTTTTGATTCAGAACATAAAAAAATATAGGTGGTGAGGATATATAAACGAAAACAGTATTAAAATTCTGAAACTAGTTAATGATCGAGAATTTTTGAGGCAATACTAGCACATAAACAGTTCAGTAAATTTAGCACACAAACCTTTAAGTACGACGTTTTAATTCTCTCTAATTAAATTATAATAATGGTGATAAATACAGGAAATATTCGATATTTTAAAATCACCCATGAATCTCGATACTGCAAGATTATGTGGGAAATTTTTATTAGTAAAAGTTCAATTCAGTTTTATCACACTAAACATTGCCTTTATGGAACGGGGGGGGGGGAGCCCATTTATCGTTTTTTAAAATATAGTTTATAGTTAAAATTTATTAGAATTAAATCCTTATAAATAAAAATGAAATTCTGTTTGTTTGTTTGTGGATTTGATTACTATACAAATCCACAAAAATGGACCTATCAGCCTGAAATTTTGCACAGATATGTAAAATAATATAGAATAAATGATAGTCCACTTTAAAACTTTGAAAGTCCACCCGTTCCCGGAATTTAAGAGATTTTTTATGTTCTCCACGCAAAAGGCTTTCCGTAATTGTAACCCCTGTAGTGAAAAAAGTGTGAAATAAGCATCCTGGTTGCCATGTGTGGCGATTTTGCCGAATAAAATGTTTTAAAGTCTCAAAGTAAAAATAAAAGAATAATAATGATTTTTTTTTTGTTAGTTTATATTTGTAAGGTTATATATTTTTTAAAATTATAATATCGTGTGCATGGGAAATCAGAGCAGGAATGAAATGTTTTATACGCAAAACAATAAGAATTGAAGATTTCCGAGGCTAATATGTAAAATTTTTTAGTTTGGCGAAAAATAAAATGGCTGAAATGCCGACTTTGAGAAAGTGAGTTCTAGCGGTTTGCACAGTTTTCGGCTTGGCGCAATTTACTGAGAGCTTAAGGAAATAGATTTTTGAAAACAAGTGCAAAGGTTTTATTAGAATACAGCGTTAAATTTTAATGATCCGTGCAGAAATAATGCAGTTATTAAGGGATTTCAAGCGATCTATCTTCAGAATTCTCGCCAATTGAGTACATTGATTTAAGTTGTGAGAATTCCGCCAAATTTCAGAAAATTGAAATCTTCTCATTTAGTACATCGGAGTAACGATGAACGCCGCCCAGGTGGTGTAGTGGCTAGAGAACCATTCTATCACGCCGTGGGTCCGGGTTCGAATCCCGGCTTGGGCATGGATGTTAACTTGGCCGTCCCTTCATAGGGGGTAGTGCTGTCCGCCCACTGGGTGCTCCCATAATAAAATGGACAGTAACTAGGGCCGTTGATGGCAAAGGCTTGTGGCCAGTGCCTGCCCATTAGAAAAAAAAGTAACGATGAATAAAACACGTTATAGTTGATAATTTAAAAAATGCGGCTGCATTAAGGGATTCCACTTTTCAAATAAATGCGTGCTTTACTTTTTGGCGGTCGAACCATTTCCCATATTGATTGCTGCTAAGTCAATGCTTCGAATGATTCCCTGAAAAAACTCTTGCAAAATGGCGTATGTTGGCACTTTGGCGAGGCTTAGATTTGAAACTGGATTTTATTTGAGACTGGTATATATAATAACACTGGTTATAGATAAAAATGAATGTTGGTATGTGTTTATGAGGTTGAAAAACTCCAGCACCGTTTGACTGATCACCATGAAATTTGGTTCACCTAAGTCTTTTATCATGGAGAAGGTTTTTATGCTATCTGGAAAACGGATAGTTTTCCCTCTAACTTGCCACTAGGTGGCGCAGCAGAACGTCGAATTCTATTCCGTTTAGCCGTTTGCTATGCAAATATCGTCCACCGATTTCGATGAAATTTGGTACACGCGGACATTAGAACACGGAGAATATTTTTCACTATCCATTTTGCTGTAACTTGCCGCTAAATGGCGTTGCAACACATCAACTTCTATACCGTTCGACCGATTGACATAAAATTTTTTATACTTGCACATTTGAGCAGAAGAATATATTCTGTTCCTTTTGATGTTACTCAACACTAGATGGCACTGCAATGCATTATTATTTTAACTCGCCACTAGATGACGCTGCAGAAGGCCAAATTCTGGACCATTCAAACGGTCGCTATGAAAATCAGTATACATAGCTATTTGAACAATGAGAATATTTTGGCGTTATCCATTTTACTATAACTCGCCACTTGACGGTGCTGTAACAAATCATTACTTTAATTAACCACTAGATGGCGCTGCAGTATATCACTTCTTGACTGTGCAACTGATCGCTATGAAAATAGGTATATATAGATATTTGAACACGGGGAAGAGTTTGGCGCTATGCATTTTCCTATAACTTGCCACTAGATGTCGCATCAACACATGAATTTCAGGACTGTCCAGTCGATCGTCATGAAAATTCGTATACATCGATATCTGAATACGAAGAATATTTTCGCCGTATCCTTTCTGCTAAAACTCGCCACTAGATTGCGCTACGCCGCATCGCCTTCTGCACCGTACAAACGATTGCGTTGAAATTCGGCATGCATGATTATTGAACACAATATAACGCGATATCCATTTTGCTATATCTCTTTATTTCAATAAGTAGTAATCACAACAAATCGAAATATCAAAAAGTCCATTCATTCCCGTGCGAAAAACGGGTACTTCAGCTAGTATTTTATATAATTTCGTGGTATTTTTAACAATAGCGGATTAGGAGGGAAATCAACACCAAAATGTTTAACGCAGCAAATCTAAAATAATAATTCAATAACAGCGAAATAGAAATAAATTTTCAAATAATTCTTTTAAAAAATGAGAATTCAAGTTATTCTATGAAGTTAAAAATTTATTCAATAAAAATAATTTTTTGAGATTTTGCTGTATAAATTTTAAATTGGTATTTTTCATGCTTTTTTATTTACAAAGTCCTCAATGACTTTGTCAAAAATAAACCTTTAATAAATTACCTTCGGTATCATCCAAGACCTCTCTGATTGCATTCTATTCTTTTTTTTTCTTTTCCTTTTTCATGAAAAATTTTTAGACTTTCTGAGGGCCGGTGGTAGTGAAAGCAACTTCTTCAAGGGTTTGAAAACAGACACTTTCTTATCATGCTTACTGTTTGGAGAATTTGAGTTTTTCCACATAACAATTATTAGAAGTAAGTCGTGGCGACTACTAGCTGCAAGATCCATCCCTGCACTAAGAGAAGGGTGTGTTTGTGTTGTGGGATTAGCCCTTTATAAGGCGAGTTTATGTGCAGACAGTCGAAAGTACTTAGGATTTCTCTGGACCATTTTTTAGGATTAATTGATATATTTTCCCTCTGTTGTAATATCCCACGTGAAAATTGGAGAAACAAGTATTAAACAAAGAGTACCAGGTTACCGAGCCATGCACAGAGTCTAAAGGCTCCTTAAGTGTAAAATAATAGGTACGTAAATGGCTGGATATTTATGAATAATCTTCATGATTACCAAAGATTCACATCGTTGTCGGATCTCTCATTCATTATCAGGAAAGCTTTGGTCAGCATTCAATGTTAAAAGGCACATACTTTGCTTTGAAGAGGGATGCTAAATATTCGGTGGTAAATATTTCGGTAAAGTGACCTAGCCCAATCGTCTTCCCCACCCAAATAAACACCCAGGAACGAATTTTTAAGGAAATCGTTAGACCCGTTTTTGAGATCGCTCGAACATGCAAATATTCCGCGTTTAATTAGGAACGGATAGAAATTTTGTAGGAGAATCCATTAATTATTCACTAAATCAAAGTCAGAAAACTACCTGCTGCTTGTATCAGTGGCGCAGAGAGGGAGGGGAAGCAGGGGGAAAATCCCCAGGGCCTCAGCTTGTGAAGGGGCCCCTCTTTTGCTGTTTATGAGATACTTAATTGTGTGTTGTCAATTTTGTAAAAAAAGAAAAAAAAATGTCCAAATTCAGATTATGTCCGCGGATGCTTCAAATTAATTTTTGAATGAAATTACAAAAAGCCAGCTATAGCATGAACCACCTACTTGACAAAAATGAGGAGTGTTAGTGATTGAGTCTTCTTTTGCCTCGAAAAACAGACATTGACGGTGTTATTCAACGGTTTGCCATGACTAAAAGTAGAAAAGATTTACTTAAAAAGAAATCATTTTTTTTCCGAGACACATTGTTAAATAGTGGAAGAAAGGGTATAGCCAAAGGAGAGACTATGGACCCACCCAACCTCCGGAATTTTGAATTTTCCTTAATAAAATATTAAAGATCAAGACTTTCTCTGAGAAATTTTGAAATTTCCACTTTTTTGGCCTTCTGAAAATATTTTGGCTGCTGCTTGCATGGAAGTATGAATAAAAATATTATTTTTTTCAATACTGAGGAAACATGCCATGCAAAAATGTTAACGTTTCAAATGCAGTTTCTCTATGGAGGTGACGAAACCTTCCAAACAAAATGTTGGTATTTTTTTATGGATGTTTATTAAAGTATAATACTCTTTTAAATTAATAATTTTAATTCTGTTAATTATTTTCTAATTACTATTAATTTAAAGTTTCTTTAAATGATTAATAATTTCAATAAGGAATAAATGATCTCATACGACATCAAAAGGATTTCTGGATAAAAAGGACCCCAAAGATTTTATCCCCGGGGCCCCAACTTGGCTCTCTGCGCCTCTGCACGGAATTAAACGCAAAAATATATAATTAAAAGCGATGATTCTTATGCTCAATTTTCGAGTAATTATTCGAGCTTTCTTTAAAATTACGAATGAAAGAAAATTTCATAAGGCAGATATAATTTAGAATCTAGATGTATGGAAAAAATATACATTCAATATAACTGAACAAAAATCAGAAAATTCGCTATTGATAATTAATTTCTGTATTTAATAGACCGTAGGTGGTAAGTATTCTTACCACGGCCTTATAAATGGTTAAGGCCAATTATCTACACGAGGGATCTAGGCCTATGGGTTGGGTGCTCTCCGTGGGGGTCTTTTAAAATGGTCCTGATCTGTATTTACGCTAAATTTCGGAGGAAACCACAGAAAACTCAGAGCGGTTAGGTCGGCGGACGCGACATGGTTTTGAACCGGACACCTTGACTCCCAGTTCAGAGCGCAAATGCGCTCTGCCACTGGCCTGAGAGAAGGGAGAAATACTCCTTTTACTTTCCGAACATGTACCATGTAAGGAAAGTATTGTAATCATGAAAATAATCGACTTCGAGATTTTGGTGTATTTACACGTTTTGAGGTCTTCTGAATTCATTTATGCTATTTTTACAAGATGTATGTATGTATGTGTGTGTGTGTGCGTGCATGTGTGTATGTATGTGTGAATGTGAGTGAACACGGTAGCTCCTAAACGGGACATTCGATTGAGCTCAAATTGGGTATATATGTTATAAACCACCGTCGCAAGATCGGTATTGATTTTCGTGTGTATAGGACTCATAGTTTTTCTGTTGGGCTACGACAAAGATTTATTTTACATTATGGCCTATGGGGGGAAATACTTGAAACTGCGCTAGCGTTTAAACCAGTGGGTCTCAACCTTTTTTAACATCGTGCTCACCAACAAAGGCTAACATACGGTGGCGCCCCCTCACATTTTTCAGCATATATTCAGTTTTTTGATCTTCAACAATGAACATTTAGTCGAATTTTCTTCAAAATAAGTTTATCAGTAAAGTTTGAATGAACTTTTAACCGAAAATGGATAGATTTTTGAGTAAAATGAGAATGAATAAGATGATTTTTTTAAAAACATGCATCAATACTTGTTCTTTGGTTTTTCTCGTGCCCCCTCTGCAAACGCTCTGCGCCGCCCTTGGGAGTCGCGCCCCACATGTTAAGAAACGCTGGTTTAAACGGTACATTTCATTGAGCTCAAATTGGGTATATATGTTAAAAACTACCATCGTAAGACCGGTATTGATTTTGATGTGTATAGGACTTGTAGTTTTTATACAGGGCTACGACAAAGATTTCTTTTACATTATGGAATATGGGGAGAAATTCTTGAAAGTGCGCTAGCGTTTATTTAAATGCTTGGTAATGATCTTTATCGTAAATGTTCGGAAAGTCGAGAAGAGTCATCCCAATTTTTTTTTTACCTGGACATAAAAAAACAGTCCCATTTTACCTATAGAAGTACCACGGGGAAGGGGGGGGGTCTAGTGATTTTGACCCTCAACCGTCACGATACCCCTGATGCCCCTTGCTGATGACCCTGGTCCTTAGACTTTGATAATATCTTTTCGCATTGCTAAAGCAGGATGCGACATTTAACGGAAAGTACTTAAAAATTTTTTCAACAAAACTATTGTTCTTTATCTATTTTGAAAAATTCAACGACCAACACCTAACAAGACTAAGTCTTTGGCAAGGCATGGGCGCCCATATGAGTACTTTTAGAAGTAATATTTTATTTGTAAGGGGCGGCTCATGTCGGACTTCTAAACGTTTTAGTACTAAAATAATAGAAAAAAGTTCAGTATGCTGTAAAACTGCCTACTATACTTAAGTCTGAAGGTAACCCCAACCGCCCTTTAGGTCAAGCCACCATTTTTGCCCAATATATGGGCGCCCATGGTTAGTGTATAATGTTTTTCATTAAATGGAGAGTAATAATTTTAGATATTATGCAAGAAAAATATGCGAAAGGGCAAAAAGAGGGTCTGTTGCTGCGACCTCTACTTCTAGTTACAGATTGCCGACTTGGGGATATGCCTAGCCGACCGTCAGGTCAAGCCTCATATGCGCCCCCTGTATGGGCGCTTATGGTTCAGTGTAAAATGATTTTTATTAAATTGAGTGCAATTCTCTTAAATCTTGTGTGAGGGAAAAAAAACGCCCCCAATTTTTGCTTTCAGATTGCCGCCCGGGGAGGACCGCCCCCCTTGCTACGCCACTGAAAGAGAGAAACTTCATTTTGAGCATGAAAACACAGCGTTAAATTTAAACCATAGGTTCCCAACGTGGGCGATAACGCCCCCTTGTGGGAGTTTGAGGCTTTCAGGGGGGCGGTAAAAGACCCAGAGAAAATTAGGGGGCGTTTATATGGCACGGAGGGGGCGTGGGAAGATTAACCAAGTATAGTCTAAGAAAGACTTAGGGCCCGATTCAAACGAAACGTGATCGGTCGTCTCCAAAACGATCGTTTTCTCTCTGGAAGTTCGATCGCTTTTACAAGCGATCGCAAAAGTGTATTCAAAGTGAAACAAAATAGGCGATTGAACTTACAGGTTTGCTAGATCGAAACTTTATCACCGCAGAGTGAAAACGCAACTTCCGGTGACGTAGAAAGTCGCTGTTAACCAATAAAAAAATCGCATCTTTCTCTAGAAAAAACTTTTAACTTAATGGCGACGACTAACTGTTTATTTATTTATGTTTGAGCTATGGACAACAGGCTGTGTCTTAATTTTTTCCCCCAACAGTATTGTAGGTTAATGTTTTAAAATTTTAACTGGTTTAGGTTAATATTTTTTGTATGTTTATAATCATGAAAATACATTTTTAATTTATGAAGATTTTTTTAAGAAAATTATTAATAATAGTATTGTTCAAAGCCTGATTATGACCAACAGGGGCCCCGGGCATTTATGATTTTGGGCCATCCCCTCTATGAAATTTGTTTTATTTTTCATAAACTTTTCATATAAAAAAGAATATTTCAGAACAACATTTGATATTCTTGGCCCCTTTCGAGCCGGGGGCCCTAGGCAAATTCCCGATTTGCCCATGCGATAATAAGGCTCTGGTATTGTTCGTCATAATTATCATCTCCAATTGTTCGAATAATAATTGTTCTCTAGTTTGCCTACTACATTTTATTTTTCTGTAGCAGAGAAGCTGTTTATAATTATAGTGGAGGGGTAGAATTACTATATATTTTATGTTCTGATATATAATTAACAATCAAAGACATCCTTAATATAATGGTATGAATATTTGTATTTGTTTAGGAGGGTTGCTAGGATGCTTATTTTAGCGAGAAATTATTCGTTATTCATGTATTTTTTCGCGCTGTTTCAAACATCAAATTTACCGAGCAATAAACGATTTAAAATAAGGACTATAGATGGCGCCTGCATCGTAGTGTCTGCTAGAGTGGAACTCAAAGGCCGACAGAAAATAAACCCTACAGAAATTCTGTTCTGCGAGAAAATTCAGCTTTCCGCAGGCCTAAATCTTTTGCAGAATTCCCTGTCTGATAATTCCAACGCATTGCTTCGTAATTTTAAATAACGAGTCTTCGTTGTTGTTGTAATCTTCTTATCAACCATCCGCCGATCGATCCGCCATGTTCTCGAAAACGATCACTTTTGAAAAAGCGATAGCAAAACACCGATCGCAGTGTCACGTGATCCAAAAGCGATAGACAGGTTTCACCTGAATAGGATCACATAGGAATCAGTCGAAAATTTCCGCGATCGCAACGGAAAACGATAGAACTCTGTTTCGTTTGAATCAGGCCCTTAGAAATGAATTATCAGAGTGATTTTTATCACGTGTGCGAAAATTCGCATATTTCGATATGAGACTTCGCTGTTGAGAGAAAGAGATACCTCTCTAAAACTTTTATTCCTCCTTTTTAAATGAAAAAGAAATTCAGTAGAGTTTCAATTCCAACGATATTCTATATATTAGTAATTTTTTAAAATTTAATTCTTGTTTTCACCATGCATTATGTACGCTCTTATTTCTCTGGAGTGGGAGGGGGGCGGTATTGAAATATTCACTAGAAAAGGGGGCACCAGTTCAAAAAAAGGTTGGTAACCTATGATTTAAACTGTTGAAGGATTGCAACGAATTGAAATAGTTAAGGAAACATTCGACTCTGTGACCCGAGTCGATGCGTTTAACAGTTTTGCTTGCGCTCATGTGGGAGCCGCCATGTTGCTGGTGCGGTGCACTTTCTTACTTTTTTAATTTTTTAGTGTTTTTTCTTTTCCTTTTCTTTTACTTCTTCCTCTTTTTTAAATTTCTTCGTGCTATACCTTTCTTTCTGCTTTTTATTTTTATGTTTCGTAAAATTTTTGTGTCTCGGATCGAGTAGTCGGAACAAGCAGGGTAAAAGGCTAATAAAGAGCCATAGGTCTCAGAAATATCACTCACAAAACTTTTGGGGGTAGAAGAAACAAGAAACTTTCGACTTTACTTTTCAGAGATACATCATGTTTTGATCGTCGTGGAGCTGGAAGCTAAAGACAGGTTTCATACGAGTCCTTAATTTGCGAAAATTCCGAAAAAATTCTCAAAAAATTCTCAAAAACATTTACTGAACTTTTGAAAAATTTGCCATTCTGCGCAAACAAGTTTTCTCACGTTATGATCAATCTAGAGGTTCCTATACTCTAGAGGATGAACGGCTGAGAGCGTGTGCACTCTCAATTGAAAGACGGAAGGTGTTGGTTCAAAACCAGGACGCGTCCGCCGACCTAACCGTTCGGAGTTTTCCTTTGCTTTCTCCGAAAATTCTAGTAAATACTGGCTAGGATACTTTAAAAAGTCCCCCACGGAGGGCAATCCCACCCCCCTCGGCCTAGATTCCTCGCGCAGATAATTGCCCCAACACCATTTCCTTTAGCTATGCGAAATTCTATATGTTTGGGGAGCTCGAGCCCCCTTTCCCCCAGGGCCTGATTAACACTTTCTGATATTATTGGCCCGCTATCATTTCAAGGCAATCCTCCCGCTTATTACTATCCCATTTCGCGAGTATAAATAACAGATATTGTAGTTCTGAGGCCTTTAGACATTTTTTACTACAGGACTGGACTTTATGGGCCTATTCGGTAATCAGGCCCTGCTTCCCCCCTTGGAGCTGTAAACAAACATTTGAAAAATGAATAAACTGGCTGTTGTCTTAGTTTAGTTTTTCAATTAACTGAACTGAGTTGACTTTCAGAACAACGGTCAACCGGTAAATGTTTAAAAACTGAGCGTTTTACCCTTTGAAGTGCAACCATTTCCCAATGGCGAAAAAGTGCAGCCGTTTCCATCGTACGATTTAACTACCAGCAAGATGGCGGGCGATTCTAACCACTGAGGAAACGTCCGAAGGCCTCTTTCGGAGTGCACAAGCAGGTGCAGTAGAATCACCCATCCCTAACAAAATTATTGAAGAAAAGAATTTGAAAAACTGACTACTGCTTGCAGAGGTAATGAAACGTAAAAATATACAATTAAAAGCGAAGTTTCTTGAGTTCATTATAAGAATAATTCATCTTTTTTTGAATGAAGTCATAAATGAAAGAAAACTGCATAAGTCAATTACAATTCGGAAGATAGATCGCAACTGGTATACCGGTGTCTGTCAGAGGGTTAAAAATGCAAATCTATTTAAAGTTCATAAGCCAAATATAATTGAGAACCTTGTAAAAATACCTATCAGGTATTACAACGTGCAAAAATCTGGAAATTATTTAGTGATGTTGATTTCTGTAGTTAATAAACCGTAACTGATAATTACATTTAGTGGCTCCCGTTAGAGGGTTACAGAAAGATAGCAAAATTATTCGAAAAATAAGAGCGCAAGAAATTTTGATTTAGTTCTATATTTTTGCGTCCGATTCCCCGCACGAGTAACAGTTAGTTTTCCGACTCTTTATTTTGTGAATAATGAATTTATTATTCTGCAAAATTTAAATGTTTGAGTAACATTTGTTTTTTTAATTTTCTTGTCGGATATTGAAGTAGAGGAAAAAATACACGAATGGCCAGAAAATTTCCAAATACTTTCGACTCTCCGCACACATCTGCGCCCCTGAAAGGGCTAAAGATGGCTTTTGTAGTATAATCATGCTTAAAAGTTAACGGAAGGGTCGAATCTACTCGGCCTCTCTCGGTTTCCGGACATTTTTTAGGAGAATTAAATAAACATGTACATATGTTATACACCATAAGCATCTAATACAGTAGAAAGCGCATCCGGCAACCCGACGTGTCTGAAAGATTACTTTCATGTTAGTCAAATAGTCACGTGGTACAATTTTGTTACTGCCTATATATGTGCACCATAGTAGGCGCTGTTTATATTGTTAGATGTCTATGATCGAAAAACACAGCTCTTAAGATTATTTTCCTCTCATAATAACGCCAAAATAATGATAAAAGTCACAGCCTGGCTATCTCAGTCAAATAGTCATGTGGTACATATCCTTGTAACTACGCTTTGTGTTGGCCATAGAATGTGCTGTCTGCGGTATTAGATGTACAACTACCACACTCAATACATCGATGGCATACACCCAATCAAAAAAGTATTCGAGAGTAAGCCAGATCTTCTAGTTTAGGCTGGGATGCAGGCCTCTATTAACCGTCATTATAAACCAGTTTAAGTGACGATTCCAGTTTTTAAACCAATTATGAAACTGGAATTGGTCAATAAACTGGTTTATAATGACGGTCAATGGAGTCTGCATCCTATCCTTAGTCTTTCAAGAAACTAATACGCTTTACGAAAAGTATGCAACTCGAAAGAAATACGAAAAGTTTTTGTTTTCGTCTAAAGAACGAATGTAAATGCATGTAATGAAAGACTGTAAATTATATTTATACAACACTCCATTACAATTCTAAAGTCTGTCTACAAAACTTCTCAATTTGCTTGTTCATTTTGCTTAACATTGCCATCTACTTGAAAGTAAAACAAGGCTGTTTTGAACCTCTTTCCTATAATTTGACTGGAAGTTATCAATTTCTATAATTTCGGAGTTTGATGCTTTTCGAAATGCTTTGTTTATTCTGATACTTCTGTAGAGTAGCTCACATCCGAATTTTTTTTTTTCTGGTAACAGCCATGTTGCCCTCTGCGCGTGCCGCTCCGTCTTTTTCGCTTCTTAAGATTTTCTTCTTCTCCCATCTTTTCAATATTTGCTTCTTCCTCTTCCCCTTTCTCTACTTCTGTGTTTTCTTCTTGCTAAATTATTTTATGTCTGTAAAATTTTATTGCGTAACGGATCGAGTTTTAACAACTGGGATGCTGTTGTAATTTTATTTCAAATGCAGTTGAGAACCACTGTACACAAATCTTTCGGCATACATGCAGTAGATAAAAACGGGATAAAATACATAAAAATGATAAAGGAAAAATAGGTTTAAATGGATAAAATCAGAATAAAATTTGCTCGGGGTCACGAGCATCCGAGTAACGTCTGTACACAGAGTCATCGGATAGGGCGGGACAGTACGGAAGACGGTGAACGTCCACAGTAGCAGAATTACACAGGGGACAGACCGGACTATTAATAATGGACAACCTGTAAAGATGAGTTGCCAGACAGTCGTGATGAGTGGCCAGACGAAAGGCCGCGACAGAAATGTCCCGAGGATGTTGAGGCAGCTGGGTGAGAGCATCTCTCCAGACTCCGATACGCTCATGTAAGCTGTTCCAGAAAGCTCTTTTTAGTTTGTTTTTAATCAGTCTGGTGGCCGAACAGAGCTGCACGGTGTTAGTCTTTGAATGACAGAAGTGCCTCTTCTTGCCAGACGATCTGTTGTATTTCGAACATTCTGGCTGGGATAATCAATAAATATGGAATACTAATAAAACTGGAATCGGTCAATAAACTAGTTTATTGACCGATTCCAGATTTTATTATTGGTTTAAAAACTGGAATCGGTCAATAAAACTGGTTTATTGACAGCCAAGAGAGTCTGCATCCCAGCTTAATTTTCGATTTGTGGGCTTGCTTCCAAGAATCCACTCATAAATCCTCGTCGAATAAAGTGGACAACACAGACAAGTTTTACTAGCATAGAGAAAGGAACTTTAAACAGCAAGGTGATAAATTGGGAATCGAGCCCACGACCGCAGGCGGTTAACGTAGATGAGGACAGGCCCTTAACCTCCAAGCCATCGGCCTTCAACAACTGGGATAAAAGGCTGAAAAGTAGCCATAGATCCCGAAAAATATCACCTTCATATGCATCAATCAATCAAGCTCACATATTCTTCTGATGATGTTAAGAGCCTGAACGCCCCTAACTGGTGTCAATCATTAAATCACGCGGAGGTTCAAGCTGATTACCATTTCAACATGTACAGACAGAATCGATGCAAGACCGTCGGCAGCCCACGTACAAATTAAAATTGGTCGACTTCTTTTTTACAAACCTTCTGCTTTAAATTTCTTTTTTCTCCATCCTTAAACTTGGCCGCCCACATGCTGCGAACCATCATGCTCCCCCTCTACGTCTGACCCTGGATACAGACCAGACTGGAGGCAGTCAAGTGTAGGGGAACCCAGATATTTTTATTGGGAAATTGAAGAAGCAATACACGCAAAAATTTAAAAGGCCTTAAAAATCGATGTCGATAATCCGTTTTCTTTTTACGTAGCTAGGTAAAATTAGAATAATTAAGAGGAAAAGAGAGATTGTTGTTAGGAGAAAACCTTTTTAATCCAAACTATTTAGTCAGAGAGCTAGGTATATTTTAGATATCATGAAAAGTTGCATATTATTTACACAAAGAAAGTACAACATTTGATTTACCCCTTTAATGTCATAAAAGGGGAAAAAAAAAGTTGAGCTTTATACTGAAAGGTGAGAAAATTTATATACTACCACACTCAATACATACTCATAGTGCATAGACGGGTGGTCGCAGACCTACCAAATTTTGTATACGGCTTCACTAGGACATGTCCTAACACACCTCGATGCGATTTTTTTTCGAAATTCGAATCAGAAATTTTTTATTTTTAATTGTATGCGATTTTTGGCATTTTTTGTCGCAAGATATGTAACAACGCCGGTAATTACACTCGTAGTAAAACGATGTTTCCATCATCGGAGAGAAGAAAATTTTCTTTTGAAAGCAGTTTGTTCTATGTAACACAATTTGCAGATTTTTAAGAAATTTTCAAAGAAAGATCACGTTTAACGAAGGTTTTCTTAAAATAGTTTTAAAACGGTTGCATCTTTAATTATGTCCGTCATAACTTTTTGATATTTGACATATGGCGGAACATTCATTTCGTTCTCCCTCAAAAGAAAAACGGGGAAAAAAATATAAATTTGGAGATTTTTAAGAGAATTTTTAAATAAAGAAGGATTTTGAACACAGCAGTGTTGACTTAACATTTCGTTTGATGTTGTTATTTCGCAAGCTTACGATTTTCGCCGTCGTGGCAACGGATACTAAATAGCTGCCCGTTTTAAAAAAATAAATAAAACTACTTCCAAACTAGACTCCGAGTTTTCGCAAAAGAAATCTATGTCAATTTGATGTAACGAGTTTAAAATTCCTTTCGTAACTCAATCAGAATAACAAGACTCTCAAGCAATACGTACGCCACGCACAAAATAATCCCGCATATTCTATATTTCCGATTACTTGAGGAGTAGCCATTTTATAATTTAAGGTTACGTATCATCATTTACGGATTTTCACGATCGCTTCCTGAAATCTATTAGTTAGAAGTTTTTACTTCGACAAACGATAAACTGCACCTTTATCCTTCATTCGAAGTTAAAAGACAAAGAAATATCAAAAGAGACTTTTCACAAATTTTAAAGTAAAGCAACATTTTGAATATAATTATCTGATTCGTTAAATTTTTGAAGTCATTACAAAAGTTTTTTTTTTGTTTGCGTTTTCTTAACAGCGAAAGGTATGAATAGTTCTGCAGTAAAAGAAAGCATAAATTTATTAAAGGACAAGCATCGTGTAAGAAGCTAAAAATTCGTTGAATCTATCATGAGGAAAGACATAGTAAGCATGTACAACTTCGGGTAAATTGAAAAGTTTGTTGCCAGACATACGAAGGAAAAAACTGCAAAATAGTTGCAGTTGCATTAAGAATCTGAGAATTTTTGAAACTGATGTAAAATAATATCTATTTGTTTCATAATATGCATTTTCATAAACTAAGAACTGAAAAAAAGTAGCTTAGTTTTCATTTCAATATTAAATTTGACAGCTTAAGTAGTAGTAATGGCCAGGGGCATACTTAGGAAAAAGATTCGGAATGTGTCCAAATGGTGGAAAAGGTAGAATTTTTCACACAAAAAACTTTATTTTGCTAACAAAAATTGAAACTTTGGGAAGAGGGAGGAATCCCGCTTTCCTTTAAATATTTCCTTGGTAACGGATTCTGTTATGGTAACAATTACCGTAGATCTCGGCGTACAATAAGCACTTTCAACTTAAAAAAATTACTTCATTTTTTCATGTGCGTGTTATACGCCGAATATAAAATGCATAACATAAAATAAAACTCGGCTGTTCGAGCCTCGCCAGGGGGAGACCCCCCCCCCCCGAATCTCCCCAATTTTTTTTGTTTCATTATTGCCAAAGCGATATTAATTGACTGTGATTTTATCTCTCATCTTTCGTGTATTTCGCCTGGTAACCCTATGTTGAAATATTTAGGATTGTAACCTATTTATAGAAATATACACGTGATGCATATTCTATAGCCTACGAAATATTGTAACAATAGATTAAAGCTGTTGTGAACTAATAGTATTTAAATATATGTAAAATTATGTCGCATTTTTGGGACAATTTTCAGTAAAGGGAGTGAGAGATAAAATGACATAGTCATTAATAAAATAAATGTCTTGACATATTCTAAATCTACTGATACGTGTTATACTCCGGGATATACGGTATGATAAATATCAATTTTATTTCGTATTTTAAATTCTAATCATAAATTAATTTGGCTTTATTTTGATGTTACGAATTACAAGTTGCATCAAAAGCTTAGGATAACGCGCTTTACGGAAAAATTACTTCACTAGGGTTTACTTTTATGACTGCCATGATAGCCAAAAAGTTCACGAAACACTGAATGTCTCATGTCGATATTTCTGTGTTTATGATATCAACAATATTTTAAGACTTTTTGTACAGCTGCAGAATGAGTGAGACTACACATCGTTCACGCTTTAGGAATTAGAAGGGAAAATGAAACATTTGTCTACACCAAGTGGCGTTATTTTAAAACTTAAACCATAACGACACAAGTTTATCCTGCAGAAGCACTTTGAAAGTGAATAGGATTTTTTTTTGCAAAACACTGTTTGCGTTTTCTTTGATCTCAAACAACGCTGACATTCTTTTTGAATTATCTTTTACAGTATCTCTGTATACCACTTCAAGTAAGTATCTGTAACGCGAAGCTTATGTTACGAGTGAAAGAATTTAGCACATTTTGTAAAGGTGGAATTGATTTCCCTTAGATAAATAAGAAGAAATATTTGTTTCCTTCCGGGCGAAGAACGGGTATGCAGATAAGGGTGTTTCGAAAGGGTTCACACAAACTTTAAGGGTAGGTCAGGCACATAATAAGGATTCAGGATCAAATAGCAACGTAAGGTCGGAAACGTCGTCTTCATGCAGTTGTTAGTAACCACTTTAGCATAACTGTAAACTTTCCGACCATGATCCGTCAAAAAATAATGGATCTTTCACAGAAAGCACTTCACTAAAATTCATTCTTAACAGGATTGGTTATTAAAGCAGGGATTATACACTGATCACAGAGTTGATTATTAAATTGATTATTAACAGGCAAGTGAAAGTGACGTGTTTGACCCCACGATTACATGATTCTGATTCCTTATTATATGCCCTACTCCCCTTTTAAAGTTTGTAGGAACTCTTTTGAAAGACCCTATAGATAGAAATTTTCTATTATATCATAGCAGTATATAAATAGTATACATTCTGTGTTCATCATACAAGAAATGGGAGAGTTTCTAGGGGAAAAAGAAATGCTTTCTTTCGAGGTTTTAAGATTAATAAATTATTTGCAAAGTAACGTATTTCGTATTGCATATAATAACAGCTTTATTTTGAAGAGCTTATACTGTTTGTTAGAATTTAAATGTTGCAACATGATTGCTTCAAAATTGAATTTTACTTGAAGCTGTTTTGAAAATTCTAGAATTTTATAATTGTAAGGGGTACCCATAAGTAATCAATTATTTCAGTGACAACGAAAAAAAAAAAAAAAAAAAAAAACACGAATTTACTTACATTAAATTTTATCTTCAGTCGATTATGTAATCGACTGAATGTAATCGATCGTTATCTGAGACCGTCTTCCATCTTGCTGGTAGAGTTTCAATCCCCTGTGCATAAAATTTTGTTTCCTTTGAAGAAAAATGCCATTCTAAGTAAGCTCGTACATCATCGATATTTTTGAAATTTTTATTCCTTGGGGAATGTTCTATGGAACGGAATAAGTGGAAATCGGATGGTGCTATGTCTGGAGAATATGGGGATATGGTAAAACCTCCCAGTTTAGCTGCATTATTTTTTCCTTGGTTAATTTCTCTGCATGCTGTCTGGCATTTCGTGTTGCACTATTACCCCTTTTCTGTCGACCAGAGCAGGCCATTTTATCAATAATTCGCTACGTAATACATCCAATTGTTGGCAATACAAGTCAGCAGTATCTGTTTCTCCCTGTTTCAGTACAAAATGAATTTATGCCACCCCAGTTCCACCAAACGCACAGTGTGACACTTTCTTTTAAACTGAGGAATGGATTAGGGTGGGTGCAGTTAGTTGATTTGGAGAAAACCATTGTTTAGTGCGCCTGTTGCTGTTGTACAAGACCCATTTCTTGTCACCAGTAACGATCCTTCGTAAAAACGGATCACTTCGTTTTCTGCGCAATAGAGATGTTCAAATTGTACGCCTTTGTCCTTTATTCACTTCCGACAATAGAAGTGGAACCCATATTCCCTGGCATTATATCTTCCCGATTTCTTGAAGATTTCTTTGGACTCTTGACCAAGTAACCTGAAGAGTGTTTGCTATTTCCTGGATACTCAGTTTGGGATCAGTTTTAACCGGAGTTCACATATTCCACACTAAAATAATTGATTACTTATGGGGTACCCCTTATAGTTACGAGTCAGAAATACGTTTGTCAAGTTTGAAGTTATAGCTTATCCAACAACGTTACATCAAGTGAAAGTGTCCATTTTTCTCGCTTTTTAACTTTTATACACTGATATAATGAACAAACATCTCATGGGCAATCACTTGAACATTCGTTAAAAAGTCATGCATCTTATCAGAATCACTTACCGCAAAGGTTCCGTCTCCATTTTGTCTATAGGAAGAAACTTCTTGGATTTATTTGCTCTTGGACAGCCCGACCGACTACGGTGTGAAGAATAATTGCCAGTAATATGTCCAGACCCGTCGCAACCAGGAGTTGGGCATCTAAAGAATAATGTGTATGAGACTTGAGTGGATGCACGAGTTTATTGCTTCATAATTTTTTTATTAATGGCATTTTGAAGTTAGTCTGTTAACATACATCTGTTAGCCCGATAGTGAGTTTCTATTAATGCAATCTGTATGAATTTATCATAAAGTCTAGATTGCATTAATAGAACCTGTCATATCTACAGAATTCTATTGCGGATGTTGGATATTTTCTTTGTGAAAATTACTACTTTGTTCTACCTTTCTGGTATATTTTAATTCCAAGTCAGAAAAACGACACGCTTTTTGAAGCTAAGCAAGATCTGAAAATGATGATTGAACTTTTATTAATGTTGACTTAATCGAATATCTGATAAAAAGAGACTATAGCTACGGTAAAATAATTTGCTGTGATGACAATGAAATCAATAACTATCCAGTAGAGTTTTTGAATTCTTTGACTATGAGTGGTTCTGTTTTTTTTTTTTCGGTTAGCCGGGAGCAAGTGAAAAATTGCCAAATAATTGTGATCTGCGCCAAATGCTTACAAACCTAAAGCGATTTACAGTACATAGTTGTTTAGCCCTTTCCATATTTTGGAAGTTTAATTCCACACGTTTTCCCCAATTCCATATTATGTAACAAATAAGCATACAAATTTCTTTTTAGTATATTCATATTTTTGTATATATTGAATTCTGTTCATAAATACTATTTTGTATACAGATTAAAATTTCCGGCTTTGTTTGGGGAACGACAGTGTTTCAGAAGTAGTCTTTAAACGTTTCCCAGAAAAATTAGTTCAGGATTTGGGCCTAGCTAACCAAAAAATACCATAGTTTGCTACCACATAAGTTAGTATTGAAAGTTAATTGCATCGTTATACTAATCAGAAACTTAAACACAAAGAAGCATTAGTCAATGAAACAAGAATGCGCATCAAGTTTATTTATCGTAATGCTATTGATTGCGAAGTTTGTACTGGAACCGCAGGCAATAGAAGAATTTTAATTCTATTTATAAAATATTCTGGTACTGTTTTACCATGTCCTTTTAATTTTTAAATATACCTGCATTAGCGATGACAGTAAATAAATCTCAAGGACAATCATTCATAAAAGTGCAAATTTATTGAGGCAACAAGTATTTACACATGGTAAGTGGTACGCCCCGGGAGTAGAGTTCAATAATTCGGCGATTTAAGATTTTATAACTTCGAACATAATGGGCCTTTAGCCGAAGACGGCTCCAGTCGGAATTTTTGAAGGTGCACACTAAACTTTTTAGATTAGCCTAAATTGTTCAAAACGCAAACTGAATGTGTGAAATCGTACGGAAACGTGTGAAACCCAAGGTCGGTAGAGGAAGATGACCCCTATGACCCACTCGTTGGAGCTGCCTTTGACTTAGCAAAATATGGTAGAATCTTTACAAAAACACCCCTTCACAGGAAAGTGGGGGTGTTTGTAAAGTAAAATTGTACAAAAGTGGTCACTATAGACAGATGGTCTCTTAGCCAAGGTGGTCACTTTAGTAGGTTCCACTGTATATGGAATCTTGAGACATACTCTTTGACAGTATTCACGATTAAAAAAAAATAAAAAAATAAAATAATGCTTTTTGGTCGAATTTCGACCACTGGCAGACAACTAGTAATATCTATTTCTTTTAACTATCGCGAGCGAAATTAACAAAAGGCGAAAAGTTCGGAACCTACAAATAGCGGTTTTCAATTTGCAGAAAGTCTCTTAAAATCTCGCAAAAAAGAGTTCACAATATCTCTAGAAGTTATCGTGAAGGTTTTCCCCCCCGTTTAATAAAGTCAAAATAGAGTGTTGGCATTGAGAAAAACGAATTTGATGCAGAACTAAATATGAAGACGGCCCCTTATGAAAATTAAATAAATAGTAAATTAAAGTTATTTTCATACGAATGGTATATATAACTTTGCTGTACGACGAACGACTGATAGATAAAGAACAATCAGGCGTTTTTTTTTTTCTGCAGCTGTACATCCAATGCTTTTTGGATAGAGACATCAGGCGAAGAAACACCGTTGTTTCGAAATGCACATAGCTCTTTCTCGCATGGATTTATTTTTTTGAAATTAAAGCTGATCCACACGCGTGGAATATGGATAAGGCTGCTTTAATTCACCATCAATTTGCAGCAAACAAATTTTTTCGTTTGATTTCAATAGAGATCGTAAGCAGGCAGTCATCCAAACAGAAAAAATTACTCCACGAGAATTTAAGAAATCACATCCGTGGATATAATCTGACGAGGTATTTAACATGCTTTAATTAAACTCTCATTGAATGTTTGCATCAGATCTTGTAAACAAATTTTCGCTAACTGTCCAATTTCCAAGTGAGCTAAAATTTTCACACTGATGTACCTTAGTTAAACATACACGAATAGATAATAATAAATAAATAATTTATTTTTTTCTGTCATTGACGAAATTTTGGAAATGAAAAGGTAGAGTAACTGGGTCTTTCACACGGATCATTAGGAAAGTTGATACAGTATGCTCATTAAAGTGCCTTGCCACACTCTTAACTTAGGAATGGCTGCTGTTATATTCATAAAAGTGATGTCTAGGCAGTAGCGTAGCCAGGATTTTATTTCGGGGGGCTGCATATCAAATTTAAAGCTAAAGTTCAATTGTAATCTAAATATCAAATTGTAAGCTAAATAAAGGGTCCAATTTCGGGAAGGGGGGAGGTGCAGCCGCCTCAGGATACGCCCCTGTGTCTAGGTATAGTAAAGTAACCTCAAGAAAACCAATGACAGCGCCACCTCTTGGCTAAATTTGGAGTTAGCGTTGTTATCTCAAAAACGCTACGAGATACGAGAAGAAGTCAGTTACAAAGTTTTTTAGCATTATCAATTTTGTAAGAAAAGACACCTTGAGTACATTAATGTTAAAATAGAAAACGTAAAATGCAAGGGGTAAAGGCGTATTACTTGCGCTAGTCATGTTGTACAATGCGCAGCGGAAATTCCTCACCAGTATTTTACTGACGGAAAACACTTTGATCATGAAAGATGTAGTAAAATAATGTCAGGCAAGTGCAGTTTTAGAAAACTTGACCATAGAAATGTGCGTTTTATACCTTCCATTTGGAGCATTATTATGCACATTAATGTGCGCAAGGTATCTTTTTCTTACTAAATCGATGAAGCTAAACTTGTAACTGACTTTTTTCACGAATCTTGTACCGTTATAGATAAGAAAGTTAACTCCGAATTTAGCCGCGAGATGGCGCTGTAGACGATTCATTAAGTAGGGCATGTCTACTCCAAGACCTCCTAGGAGGTCTTGGTCTACTCCTCCATATGAGGTCTTGGTCTACCCTAGTATACCTAGACACCACTTTAATGAATATAGCACTAGCCGTTCCAAAGCTAAGAGGATGGCAAGAGACTTTAGTGGGAATACTGGATGGGCACCGGCAGCATAGGGCAAGGTGGATTTTTGTATGCAGTGTTTTTCCTTGCTTTTTTGCTCTTTCCAATATGGTAACCATACGTTGAAGTAGTATTTGCCCCCCCCCCTGGGAAATATTCTGCCGGCGCCCATGCCATACTGTATACTAGGTATTTATTGTTAAACTTCCCCATAAACAGCATCCTTCATCTCAAACATTTGAGCTAGTAGCAACCAACTTCGACTCATGAGATACACACGAGGAGCATCGAAGGAGTTTTTGTTTATTATGTAACAGTTAAAAATTGTGCATTAGGTGGCGCTTTGTAAAGATAACAGATAATTTAACAAAGGACAGGGCGGCTCAAAGTATTCAACAAATTATCGGAAAAAAGTGAATAACTATTGAAGTTATACGAGTGGGCAATTTCCTTTGTAAAATTCTGCTGATATGGATGTTTTTTTCATGCAAAAAGTCACCCAAAGGATATTTTTAAAATTAAACAAACAAACAAAAATCGTTGAGTACATGTCGTGTATACAGGTTCAATTCGGTCGTGTATGGTCGGAACAATATTTTGAAGCTGGCAGCCAAAAAATGCCATGAGCTTTCATAAGCTGGCAGCAGAAGCTATTCAGCTCTCGGCAAAATCTTAGATTTTCGTTTCAACTGATAAATTTTCCCTTAAAAAAATGTGATGAATCAGTAATGCGATGTGTAGAACAATCAAACAAACAGAAGATAAGTTTCACTTTTCTTGTAAGCATTCCGCAATTTCATAAACAACCTTAAAATACATCTGCAAGAGAAAGAAACGCTCAAGTAATGAGATTTGAATGCTCGTTGCTAAATTTGCCGCGAGAACCGTTGATTGGAGAACCTACTTAGGCTAAGTTTACGGCATTTGCCGTGGTTGCTACGACATATTTCCAGCCTTGGTCTACATACCAAAGTTGATTTGCCACCCGTTTACACGTTTTACGCCTCAATAGTTCCTGTTTATAGAGGAAGTTTTATTATTACCATATAGTATAAGGTCACTGGCGTTACTAAATCTTACATACACCATTGCTAAAAACCCTAGGCAGATAACCAGATTACTTACTTCAAATCTTGATGCTGAGCTTGGAGATTGCATCTATCAGCATGGGGGCAGCCAGACAAGCTGGAAGAAAATATCGACGTACTGAAACACGAATTTTTAGAAAAAGTGAGCATTGTCATACGAAGAAGAGCGAATAGCTTTCACCGACTAGCTTTTTCTTACCTCCTATGCGTAGCGTAATTTCCGGACACATGACCCATTCCGTCGCACCCTGGTGTTGGACAGTGGACGGGTTCTCGGTTGTCGCGAATCTTGGCTGTAGTGGCCGCTGTCAAGGCGTTCTTCAAAAGCTTCGGGGAAGGCGCCCTGAAAACGGAAGGATTCGATGCAAAAATTACGGAATGCAGATGTGAAGAAGAAACTTTCACTGTTTTTATAATTTGGAGTAATGAAAACAGGTAGTAGCAGGGTAGGAGTGCTTGCGCTAGTCGGGCTCTCGCGATAATGCTCTTCTATCGGGCCTGCTACAAAAAAAAAAAAAAAAAAAAAAAAAAAAAAAAGAAGATAATTGATATTAGGGGGTCTGAATTTTCTCCAATCGAACGCGCTGAAGAGGGTAGAAATGCCGATCGCAGCCACCTTCCCCGATTTTTTTTTTTTTTTTTTTTAATTAGCAGAAAATTAAAAAGAAAGCAGGCGAGGGGCTCTGATTGACGTTTCTACCTGCTTCAACGTTCAATTGAGAAAATTCTGACCACGTCTATCAATTATCATTTTCTATGAGCAGGTCCAGTAGAAGATTCACAATGGCCTCAAATCAACGTTGTGAATCTAGAGCAAGGAGTACGGATCAACGGGAGATGTCGCAAGCGAGAAGTTTCGAAGTCATGTGGTGGCAACGATACTTGGTAGCCTCTTAGCGGAGAGCTTCAAGTAAATGCGCGAATGATATAGTTGGTAGCATTGGCGTGAATCGGCATGTAAAGATGAAATACCAAAAATAGGTTTTCTCTTTTACTGAAAACGAAATACGTCAATTAAAAAATCGCTACATTTCCATACCTCTTAAAAGTTGTCCATTACAAAATTATTTATTAGTTTTATAAATGGCTTAATTCATTTTATAATCCTATTATAATCTGTTAGTAATAATATTGTTCAAGAAATTTAAATTTTTTAAACAGTTTGAAGCAAACTATTTTTTAATAAAAAAGTAGTAGTATATAAAAAAGTTAATAAAATGTGTGTCTTTAAAAATATATATTCATTATGAATAATTTTTTTTCTCAAATTTATCAGTTTTCTCTTTACCAGATATTTGCGTGATTTATCTTGTTAAATTTTGCAGGGGTGTAAATTTTAGGAAAATATTAATAAACAAGCTTTCAAGCAAAGCAAACCACATTAATTTAAGCAATTCCGTTTGGAAGCGAACCCTCTTATTCCCACTATGAGAAATTCCCCGCCCCCCCAAAAAAAACAGTTGAAATGGTGTTTTTTTAAGTCAAATAGCATAAATATAATAAAATATTCTGAAAAAAGTTATTTTTTATATATCTTTTTTCAATGGTAGCACTGCGATTTTAAAACTCTTCTAAGCATTGTAAATGAAACTTAAAAAAAAATTGTATTTAGTGAAAAACCACATATTTTCTTACAGATAAATGGCGATTATTAATTATTTTTCATGGTAAATATTATTAAAATAGTAGAAAAACTTGATTGTAGAATATTTTGCGAGTAGAACAAAAGAATATAAACATGCTGCTTCTAAAATATTTTAATATTTTTCATCCATTAGTGCTGGTATCTGTAAATCCAAATTACTACTGTTATTAATTAAAGGTGCACTTGAATTACATTGATATTAAAAGCGTATCATAATTTATGCGTCGTCCCTATTTTCTTCGTTATTCCATAAGGCAAAGTGTATCATTATTCATGAGTGAGCAGTATTTTTCTTGCTTGTTTTATAAAACCCATCTTTGGAATCGAAATCTATATTCAAACTATACTTCACAGTTTTAAATATTGTTTCGAATGTGCATTATAATCCATGAGTGTGTCGTGTTTGTCTTTCGTGGGTTGATTCCTACTGAAATGCCCCCACTCTCGCCAAGGTGGCGATCATTAAACATATGGAGCTACCACGACGATTTTTTGTATTTATGTGGCAAGCGTAATTTGGAATTAAAATGGCGATTTGGAACATCATGTGAGTAAAGCATACCGTTACATTTTTATTTATTTTGGGTTGCCAATTAATGTAGTTTTAATAATTAAGTGTCTTCAAATTCCTTAACTGGTGCGTTTATCGCTAATTTGTTCACTTTAGTTTTCATCTAGTTCTTTTGGGAGCGTTGAAACGTTCATAACGTGAGACCCATGACTGCAAAGCTCGCCAAAGTGCGGCGATTTTTTAGGTTGGCGAGAGTGAGTGGGTTAAAATAGGAACCAACTCTTTCTTGTTCCATAAACACATCTTTAAAATTGAAATCTATCTTAAAATCGCCTACTGAACCTGTTTTACAATCTTCGCCAAGCACATTCCAACTATCCTTTACCATTTTAAATAGTGTTTGGTATGGGCATCATAATCCATGAAGGTGCCGCGTTTTCCTTCCTTGTTCCACAAAACACTTCTTTGAAACTGAAATCCATTCTAAATCGCGTACCAAAACTGTTTAACAATTTTCGCCAGGCAAACTGTACTTCACCTTTATAAATACTAGTTAGAAAGGGTATCATAATCTATAAGTGTACCGTATTTGTCTTCTCTGTTCCATAGAACACATCTTCGGAATTGAAATTTATATTGAAATCACCTACTAAAACTATTTTACAATGTCCGCCAGGCGTTTTCTAACTATACTCGATACATATTGTCGCGTTTTGGCACCCAGTTTAGCGATCATTTATCAAAAATTGCAAACCTTGTGCGACTTATTTACGCCTCCCCCCCACATTATCGGGCAAACACATTTGAAAAGTGACTCGACGCGCTAATTGTAGGAAAAAGTGTCTACACAAAAAACCCGCGAGAAACTAATAACACTCTGGTGCTAACAAACCACTCACAGTCAAAGAATTTAAAAACTCTACTGGATAGTTATTGATTTATTTCACTGCCGTCATAACAAATTATTTTATCGTAGCTACGGTGATATATTCTCTATTCATCAGATATTCATATATCCGATTATGCCAACATTAATAAAGTTCAATCATCATTTTTAGGTTCTATTATAACTGACTTCAATATGTTATCTGAGAGTATGTTTTCGGAAATATTTCCATACACTTCATTACTAATATTATAATTCCCTCTTAGTTGCTGAGGTATTTCTTCAATAATATTTTTGGAGAAAATTTGCTTTAGCATACTGCCTGGCGGGAGGTTATAAAGAAATTGTCGAATTGGCGCGTTGTGCAGCGTCCTTTGGATTTGGACCTGCCCGGAACGAATAGTAAATATTATTCTCTACTCCAAGGTTTTTCTACTGCTTTTAAACATGGAATTTACAACACTTCGTGCACTTATCGCCGTCTATGAAAAGTTGCCAAGCACACTGCTAAAGCATATTTTTGTCATTGGTGTATCACCAAACTGGGGAATAATTCCACTTTTTTTGCAAATTTTGTTGTAATACTATAACCCTATAGTACTGATGAAACTAAGTGTTGTTATTTCAAAATTGACACAACAATGGAACCATCGCCCGACTTGGCGCGAAATACTGTGCGCCAAATTACTTCTCTAACTTTTTACCGTGCATTAGCATACTACACAAAAATTTTAACATTCGCACGAACAATTCCATACGAACTTTAACTGTGCCGAATTTCACGGTCATCCGTACGAGCAGTGCGCTGCAAAAGGGACACTAAGGTTTTGCTTAGCGTATTTATATATACACACAGATTTGGTTTTCTTAAATCGAAATTTGTTTACATTTCTGCATCTACGGTGCATCTTGGGAAAATAATCGTAAAAATCAAGCGCGCTTCCTTTGTGGCTGAATCTCGCAGCCTTTTGCGTCACACGCGCGTGACCGAACGAGAAAAACCAAAATAACGGAACCCAGAGATTATGAACCGATCAGAGCAGGAGGTTGCAATTCCAGAGACGTTCTACAGAAAACTGCAAACTCGCCAGTTTGTTGACAATCGCCAAGCGGTGGGCTAAAGCATATTTTCACCAAAATCTGAAAGTGTTTCAGATTTTCTTAGTTTTTTCTTCCTTTCCGTCTTTTGATAACGGCCAATACATATAGAAGCTTTCCAGAAGTAATGTAGGACGAAAATGATTTGTACCTTTTTACAGGTTTTTATCATTAAACCATCTTTGTAACCAGAGGCGGTTACTTTGTAACCAGAGGCGGTTTTGTAACCAGAGGCGGCCTGGTACCCACGGTAAGCAAGGTAAGCATCGCATCGGGGCGCCGACTTCGTAGGGGTGTCATATCGAACTCGAAAACTAAGTACAGCACAAAAGGGGGGCGCCTTTTTTACGTTAGCAAGAGACGCCACTTACCCTAGGGCTTTCCCTGTTTGTAACCATCTTAGTTTTAAATTTCATTCAGAATCTGAGAGATTTCAGTGCCATGGAAGGCGGTGAGAAACAGGATTCTCTCCGAACAAGATTTATTAAGATGGCGAACCAACTGGTCGCCGGAGGTGGCAAGTCAAATATAAATTTTGCAGTGATCAATAAATATTTTCGGCAGTTAGAACAAGGAGAGAGAGACAGACAAACCGAAATCATTAACACTTTTTAACAAAGGGAGCATTCGTAAACGTTTAACCACTGACACTTGTGTAACTAGTTTTAGTTTTAGTTTAGGTGTTAAATTCTCAGGTTTTAAACCTAAACCAATTAACCGTCGTTCAAAACCGTACATAGTCTAGTACGGTTTTGAACGACGGTCAATTTCTAGTACATAAGTAGGTGGGACGTACATAGTCTAGTACGGTTTTGAACGACTAGTCAATGACCGTCGTTAAAGTCAGTCAAGCGCATCTAATTGAAAAACTAAATCAACTGAGGAGCCTGCTGATTCAGTTTTTGAGAGTTTGTTTGCAGTCCCACGTTGTGGCAAACAAACGCATTACCTAGTCAAAGAAATGGAATAAAACTGTGCATGAAAACGTTCTTAATCTCGAAGGAAATCACTAAGGAAATCTCTCGAAAGAAATCACACCTGTTTCAGTTCTTGTTAGTTTTTACAGCAGAACTAGTGACACAAGTTGATGGTTTTATGAACACAAGAAAAATTGAGAAGTGTTAAAAGCAAACAAGCAAAAGAAAATTGTAATTGCGACGAACTTGGACATAGGACGATTACCGACTAGAGGCAGACGGGAGAAATAGCAGCGTCTTGTTAGTTGCCTTCTCAAAAGAACTCTCAAAAGAACTCGAACGCCTTGTAATGATTAGCTACGTAAGTGCCCTCTAACGACTCATAGTGACGAATCATGATGCAATCTACTACAAACGTTACGTATGCGCACATGAACTTAATGCTTACGACTCACAGCGCCATCTTACAGGCAAATTTCGTTTAGTTGTTTCAGAATAAGTCGATGATCGCCCTATACAAAAGTCCGTGGCAGTTAAAAAAATTTTCCTTTTTGATAAAACACCCACCTTCCTTTGTCACTACTGTAATCGTGTGATGGCGTAACCAGAGTGAGCTGCCTCGAGCTGCCATTGGTTGTGATGATCTGATTGATGCCATTCGTAGTGGGAGTGAACACTGTTGTCACAGACAGTGTAAGACAACTGTTATTCGGCACTGGGTTATTAGGAGTCGAACTACTCGGTGGTGATCTAGAAAGAAAAAAAGAAAATGTTGCTTTAAAAAGGGAAAATAAAGCAAAGAATCTTACAATCAGATAACTGCTTATAAAATTTTATAGGAAACAATCATTTGAAAGCGATCTAATGCTGCAATACTATTAAGGTTCAGCGATTTCTAGCCATTTAAGATATCGTCACGTTCGGTTAAGTTTTAAAAACTGGCTTTTGGCACTTAATTTCTTGATATTCCGCCAAGCTTTCGATAGTTTGTATTTCGCCAAAAGCCGCCAAACGCACGCTAGTTCGCCAGATTTTGGACACAGCCGAAATGGGGATTGACCAGACTCTTCGTGAATTGAATTATCCTTAATGTATTGCGTTAAAACCTGTAAATAAGTTACCCAGTCAATTGAATTAAAAAGAAAAGATTGACAATTATATGTCACAGCAGTTCTAAATACAAAATCTCAATATTCTACTGCTAAAAGTTATAGAGTTATGCCAAATATGCTATTCTTGGCGCCAACTTCGGCGATATTTCGAAAAAACTCGGCAAGGCCGATGACGGAAAAATTAATACTAGACTATGTACTAGCCTATATTTATGCTATTCAAGACTATACTTTCATTCACTTGGTACAAGGTAGTAATAAGTTGTTAAAATTAACACAATTTCAAGAAATATTAAAATTGTTGGTACAATTGAAGGGGGAAATTGGAACTATCACCATAGAATAACAATGTTTTGGTCAAGGCAATATGGCGGCTCGGTTACAGTTTTGGCTTCACAATCAGATAGGTAATGCCATCTCCTTGTATTCCTATCTCTATGTTTTGCCGATCAGATCAACCTGGCGCATACGGACGTTCGTGACGCCAAGAAGAAATCGTCTGCACATTGTAGAGGCTTCCAGTCTTACCTGAGAATCGGTGCAGGTGAAGTCTGTTGCTGTGTCTGAGGATGAGTTGAGGCAGTGACCACCAGTGTCGGCGTCGCTAATGATGCTAATATGGAAGGTACATGAGAATTTGGTAACGATGTGATAGTAAAAGATGATGAAGAAGATGAATGTAGACTGACGGACGTAAGTGGGAGACTGACGGCTGACGTCGGAGGTATAACCTGGAAATAAAAATGAACATCTAGTACTTGAGGAGGGCTATGGATGAAGAGGTCTGGGTATACAACAATGCCTTTTAACTGTGCTCGTTTAAGTGAACTTAGCTTTAAAACAATTCTTCGTGACGTCGAACATAATGCTAATCGGCGAGAAGTTTTATCTATGGTAATAAGTGTTTTTTTGTTAAAAAACCCACAACATTAAAAAGATAGTAATTGAGATATTTATCGTTATTGAGGCTTACTTTAACAAAAGCACTTAAAAAATATGCCAAAAAACAATAATTGAATTCTTCTTGTACACCCTCCAAAAAAAGTATTCGAGTAAGAGATAAAATTCCTACGTTGGTTTTGTTCATTAAAAATTATTTATCATAGAATATGAATCAGACTATGTACAAAGATGACTTTCCATATTTCTGTCAAGTTGTGCGTTTTTTCAAAAACTCAATTATTATTCGCAAATCTAAACTTGGAAATTTATCTTTTACTCGAATACTTTTTTGGAGGGTGTACAGCCATTTTTTGGCGTACCAAGGAAGGGACAGTCCTGCACGAACGGCATGATATAAAACAAAGATAAACAGGTTTTGTGAAAACTACTTAAATATCTGTTCGCGCATTCTTCAAAAACAGCTCAAGGTTATGGAATGAAATTTGGCAATATGAAACCCTTTGCGGCCAGATATTTTTGCGATTTCCTTCGATTTCTGCCCATACCAGCAATAATAGATAAATTCTTGATGTCAACTTCTTGAACAAGGGATGATTTCTTTTAAAATCATTATGCATAAAAATTGAAATGTAAAAATCCTACTGGGTCATGTTAAAATATTTTGTGGAGTTGAGGCTCAGTTCTAGTGAATAAAGGCTAGTAAAAATAAATAACATCTTCGACTGATAGCGAAAATTCCGTCCCAAAAAATGAGACACTAGGCATAAATAAACCAGAGTCGAATTTTTTTTAGAAAAATGGCGTATGATAACTTTTAATGATCTCACATCATCACATTTCTACCTGATCACCAAAACTTTTCCGGCATTAATCGAAAGACAGGAAAACTTGTTTAACCTACCTTAATAAAAATCCCCCCCTGCCTACAGAGCATTTCGATTTGACGTTTCAATGTTGTCATCTAAGTGACAGCCGATTCTGCATCCTTTCTGCACCGATTCTCCCATTGTATTATTCATCCCAAAATATGTGCATTAAAAACATAAGTTTTAATTATCCTTAATCACTTCAAAACATAATATGCCGCTGGAAAATCAAGTTCGAAGGCTTACTTAATGCAGGGGTGGCGTAATCGCAGCACGTGTGTTAAAATTAGCGTATTGGATGATTTCAAGAGGCATATTGCGTCCTTGTGCCTACTAATTTTTTTCAGATAAATTGAAGACTTTCTGAAATAATTTCCTTCCCGAAAATAATTGATTTCTTATAATTTATGATACTAAATCAAAAGGAAGCATTTGCTCACGCCAAAAACATCGTACTATCTCTGATCCCCTACCAAATATCCGAGAAATGAATTCTAAAATCCTTCCCCAGAACAATTTCAATTTTATGTTCAAACGTTATTACTTCCCCTTCCTCGCATAACTAAAGACTAACCCGTATTCATTCCTAAATTGATAACGAAAAGAACCAAACGATGAACTCTAAAAAGAGTTATTGCAGTGATAAGCAGACGGTAAAATTTACTATTAAAAAAAACACAGAGTGAGTCCGTTAAGTTGGAGTACGGGAATTTTTACTACACATTTTTATAATTCTTGGCAGCTTGACGAAACTGCCACCGAATTAGATATTGGTAGAAGTCTTCACACATTTATGCTATTGGCATGATTCCGAATCTCCCGCCAAGTTACCATCATTACTCGCGAAATGTCAGATTTGAAGTCAAAAATCTCCCCAAGACGACAAAACATTCATTATTTACAAGGTTTGTAAACTCAGACAGCACACACAAGCTATCTGAACGTTAACAGACGTTCAGAGAACCTGTGTGTGCTGCCTGGGAAGGGTGTATATGTATAATTCTCACCTGTATCGTAGGCTGCGCAGGCGTTACAGTCGATCCCACCAGCCTGGTGGGACACTGCTGCTGCTGAGAGTACTGGGGCTGAGGAGTAGCGATGGACACGGTCACTGGATGGCAAGAAGAAGAGGGCGGTAGGGCGGCCGACAGCGCAGACGGCAGGGAGGCGGCTGGCAGGGAGGTGGGATGCGACGAGGGCACCGCGGCCTGCAGCGTGATGGGGCTCTGGATCTGGGAGAAAGGGGACCGGATGGGCGTCGGATAGGGCGCTTGAGACGACGGCACCTGCGGGACGACGGCTGGGGGCGGCGACAGGGGCAGGGGCTGGACAGTCACCGGGGCCAGGGGAGGACCAGCTATCACCCCGACCCTGGTGGCTGCCGCCGACGTGCCGGTGGAGAAGTCGACGGGTTCCGTCTGCTCGATGGCTGCGGCTCCGAAGATCGGCTTGGGCGTTACCAGCACGGTGGGGCGCTGGGGCGTCGGATGGAGGATGGTCGCGTTCCCGGACAGTGTGCTGTGGGGGAAAGTAAATGAATCATGAACGAGAAAGTCAGACGATGTCCAACGGCGTTGGTTATACGAGGCGATTTCGGAAAGTAAAAATGCTTCAATTATAAGAACAAAGTTTCTGTGAGCCTGTTGGCAACATGTACCGTAAACTGTAAACTTTCTCTTTTCCCTCTAGGTCATTCATTATTCTTTTCGCTGAGACTTCCCTGAGCAGCACGTCTCTGTAATGTCTGCGTGAATTGAGGTGCCTGCCAAATGGGAAGTGCGTTTCGTAATGCGTTTTCTTTATGCAAAAAGTGAGCGTCCAATGGATATTCATTATAAAATTCTCTCCGTTTACGGAAACGTTATGCATGTTATTTGGATGCATTGTATCTTTACTTTCAGAAATCGCCTCGTATAAGACAAGCACCGACACTACTTTTGACTTACTCTAAACTACTTTTAAGAGCTTTTTCGATACTTCTCATCGTACATCGCATGTACTCCCCCGAAAAAAGTATTCGAGTAAGAGATAAATTTCCTACGTTGGTTTCGTATATTAAAAATTATTTATCGTAGAATATGAATTAGGCTATGTACAAATATGACTTTCCACATTTCTGTCAAGTTGAGCGTTTTTCAGAAACTCCATTATTATTCGCAAATTTAAAATAGGAAATTTATCTCTTATTCGAATACTTTTTTTGGAGGGGGTACGCAGGCCTCTCAATTGGTCCTCTTTTTTTAAAATTCCTACCTCTATAAATAATAGCGTAAAATGTTCTGCTTCTTCAACAGTTGTTAAATGTTCTTTTAGATGTTAAGGTTTCGTCTATCAAACCATTAAAATACTAGGCTGTATAAATAAAACTTTGATGAAGGTAGGGATTTTAAAAAAAGAGGACCAATTCAGAGGTCAGTGTACTGGTGTCCATATAAATGCATATACAATCCATTTTGACCGATAACAAGTCCATTTTGACCAGTTTTTCCCTGAGGTCTGCACGTACGTATGTAACTCGTATATCTCAAAAATTATTGGTCGTAGAATGCTGAATTTTTACTTTCCGAACATGTACCATGTAAGGAAAGCATTGTAATCATGAAAAAAATCGAATTCGAGATTTTTGTGTATTTACACGTTTTGAGGTCTTCTGAATTCATTCATGCTATTTTTACGAGATGTATGTATGTATGTATGTGTGTGTGTGTATGTGTGTATGTGTGTTTGTGTGTATGTGAGTGAACACGATAGCTCTTGAACGGTGCATCAATTGTTCGATTGAGCTCAAATTGGGTATATATGTTGTAAACTACCGTCGCAAGACCGGTATTGATTTTGGTGTGTATAGGACTTAGTTTTTCTACAGGACTACGACAAGTATTTCTTTTACATTATGGCCTAAGGGAGGAAATTCTTGAAAGTGCGCTAGCGTTTAAACGGTACAGTCGATTGAGCTCAAATTGGGTATACATGTTATAACCCACTATAGTAAGACCGGTATTGATTTTGATGTGTATAGAACTTATAGTTTTTCTACAGGGCTACAACAAAGATTTCTTTTACATTATGGCCTATGGGGAGAAATTCTCTTTTCTGAATTCTGAATCTCTTCATCGAAAATAGTGTCTTTACCATTTATAGTTCTTCACGAACTTAAAAAAAATTCCAACACATTACGGTTAATGGTATAGTTTTAGAGACATTCCTCCATTTCAAGCATTTAAAGCATAATACCATCCTACCATATAGTACGACAATAGTCCGACAATGATCATTTGCCTCCCTCAAAAATTGCGCCAAATGCCGCCAAACTTGGCCCTTTTTGGTGTACGTATGCATGTATTGAACTCGCATATTTCAAAAACTATTAGTTGTAGATTGTTAACATTTTATAAATCAGATTGTTGTAATATCTAGTTGTGCACCACCATTTTTATTCCAACGTCCGGGAGAGTTTATTTACAGGACTCCCCAAAAGAATTTCAGTGCATTAATATTTATGGACACTGATATATATATTATGTTTGCAGTCAGTCATTGTTTGGTCTAAGTCCAAAATCTCGGCATTTGTCATCGACCTTGGTGAGTTTTGCCAAAAAAAAAAAAAAAAAAAAAAAAAAAGGCCACATTTAACACACAAATAATTACGTATTTTGCATTACTCTAAAACTTTTAACCGTGTTTGAATGCTGAAATTTCATATTTAGAACTATTGTAACATCTAACTGTGCATCTATTTTTGATTTTAATCGACTGAGTAATTTATTTACAGGGTCACCCAAAAGGTAGACTTAAAAAAGGGAGAAGAAGAAACTGCTCCAAAAGGTGGAAACTGCTTAAAATACATTAAGGTCTACCGAAATCTCGCTAACTATCTCAAGCTTGTCGTCTTTTGGCGAAATATCGCCCAGTTAAGTGCCAAAAACAAATATTTCAAACTGAACTCAGCTTGAATTTTTCAGACGATATCTTAACTATTTGGTTAGAAATCGCTAAACCTTTTTATTATTTTGTTTGAAAGAGATAAAATACTGCAATAAGTTTAGATGAAGTGCACCGAAAATATTTATGATTTAATGAATATGATGTACGAGGAAGTCATTTGGTGTCCACATTAAATTTTTGTTGAAAGAACGGATTGGGATATAGGACGATCATCAACTAGCGGCAGGCGGGCGAAATGGCGTCAGTCTCAAAGGAAAATACTCGAGCTTTTTTTTAAGGATTAACTACATAAGTGCCTTCTGGCGGCGCATACGATGCAATCTACTTGCTAATGCATCACGATGCAATCTACTACTAATGCACGCATGCGCACAATAGAAATTTAATAATTAGGACTCACAGTGCCATCTTACAGGAAAATTTCATTTAGCTCTTTTAGAATATGTCAATGATTGCCCTATATCCAAGTCCATGGCTGAAAGTGAGTAGTAGTAAATATGAATAAAGCATAGTTTAATTGAAAACATTTCAAGATACTTTAAAAGAAATAGGACGGACAGAATTAAAATATTTAAAAGGATAAAAGCACATTAAAAGCCGTCAGTAGCACTTTCGGTGGTGGCCACCTCCTTCCTCAGCTCTGGTCTCAAAATGCCTTGCTCTCTTCCTCAGTATATCGTTCCATCCAGTATCTATCTGCGCATGCGTCATGTCATTTATAGCGCCATCCGTGGTTATAATCTGTAAAGCCTCCATGTTTAGGGCATAATAGTTATTTTCGTAATTGGAGAGTTTTTGGCTGTTATTAAAGTTGATTTCTATGGGGCATTCTTGGGCTATTTTAGAGAGGGCGGTACTGGGTTTATTGAATTTAATGTCATTGTGGTGTTCCTTTTTTCGGTCTTTGATTTTCCTTTTAGTCATACCTATATAGCAGCCTGATTTATTTGAATTATTGTCTGTAAAGTTTATTTTATAAATGCCGGCGGTTTCATCAGGGTCAATAGGGTCTTTATCACTGCGAATGCGTTTGAAAATATTTTGATTAGGTTTTATTGGTATTTTAATATTTTTCTTAGCAGCTTCATTTGTTATTTTTAGAGCGGCTCCCCTGCAGTAAGGAATGGCGTTGGTAAATTTCGGTCTCGGGTTTTGATAGTTGTTAATTTGTCAAGCTTCTTGATTCTCTTTTTTAAAGGTTTTTGACGATGGATTTTGGGTAACCTGCGTTTTTACATTGGGTTTTAATAAATTGTAGTCTAGAGATATGAAGAATAGTATCCACACTAGAAATATGAAGAATAATATCCATACTACCGTTTTCAGAAAAGCCACCAATAATAATGAAATAGTACATTTTAATTCAAAAACTCTCTACAAATTCAAAATAGCCGCCATCCGCTCGTATGTCAATCGCGCCATTACAGTATGATCAGACGAAAACCTCCTCAATAAAGAACTCCAATTTATTAAAACCCAATGTAAAAACGCAGGTTACCCAAAATCCATCGTCAAAAACCTTTTCAAAAAGAGAATGAAGAAGCTTGACAAGTTAACAACTATCAAAACCCGAGACCGAAATTTACCAACGCCATTCTTTACTGCAGGGGATCCGCTCTAAAAATAACAAATGAAGCTACTAAGAAAAATATTAAAATACCAATAAAACCTAATCAAAATATTTTCAAAGGCATTCGCAGTGATAAAGACCCTATTGACCCTGATGAAACCGCCGGTATTTATAAAATAAACTTTACAGGCAATAATTCAAATAAATCAGGCTGCTATATAGGTATGATTAAAAGGAAAATCAAAGACCGAAAAAAGGAACACCACAATGACATTAAGTTCAATAAACCCAGTACCGCCATCTCTAAAATAGCCCAAGAACGCCCCATAGAAATCAACTTATGCCCCATAGAAATTAATAATAGCCAAAAACTCTCCAATTACAAAAATAATTATTATGCCCTAAACATGGAGGCTTTGCAGATTATAACCACGGATGGCACTATAAATGACATGACGCATTCGCAGATAGATCCTGGATGGAACGATATACTGAGGAAGAGAACAAGGCATTTTGAGACCAGAGCTGAGGAAGGCGGTGGCCGCCACCAAAAGTGCTACTGACGGCTTTTAATGTGTATCCTTTTTATCCTTTTAAAAATTTCAAGATACATTTAAAGTTCTACCTTGTGCAGATGCCCGTGGGACACCTAGTGCTGGCGCTTAGGTCAAGTGTGTGAATGGTGCGTGAACTGGATGAAGACAAATCCATGACGTTATCGGCATTAGATTTCGTGGAAAGATTGATGGCTGATGCTGATTCCAAAGAAAATTGTCTGTTGGGGACAGGAAAAAGATATACAAGATGAAAGATACCAAGAAAAGACGAAAAGAAACTTGAAAAATTTCCCTCTTTTTAATGCATATTATACATGGTTTTCAATAGGTACATCGTGGCCATTTCAAAGCCCATGAGAACTAAATTTAGAAATTTTAAAGCTGCACATGAATGGCAACAGTTTGAGACAGATTGAAAACTACGATAAACTCAGCTTTCGTATTTGAAATTAAATTGCGACAGTTACATCAGCAATTCTCCATTGGCCTTCACCTTAATGAACAGCTAAAGTAGTGTTCTGTGCCCAAACACAAATGCCCAAACAATAATTTTTCTTTCTAGAGAAGGATCACCATGACATTGCTCGGAAATTAATATCATATGCTGTAAAGTATATAATACAAAATGGGCAAGGTTTCCTTCTTCCCCTCTCTCTTTTATATTATACAAGTTTTGAAGAAAACTTATTTCTCTAAGAATCTGCTGACAATTTAGGAGATTTGCCGCTAAATTTACCCTATTTAAAAAAATCGCATTTAGAGGGCAATTTTTTTATTTTGGGATAAATGTCATTTTTAGTGGTTTTTCTTTTGGTTTATGGACTTTTCGCATTTTTTTGAGGTTTTTTGAAAAACATTTAATACTTTTAAAACCTGGTATGTAAGATACTTTAGAAAAAGGTGAAGTAATGATGCTATAAGGAATTTTTAAGACGTATTCTTTGACAATTTGTTCAAAAACCGGAAGAAAGACTTTCACAGATGCAGCTTTTAGAGTCATAAATAATTTTATAATCGATGTGTTTAGACCATTTCATCTTCTTTTATTTATATAAACGCAGTTTTAAGTGTATATAATCGTTATTTTATACGTATTCTTAAGCTACTTTGGGAGAAATTTAACGAATTTTTTTTCAACCTTCGACTTTAGTTTTTTAAAAATGTTTTAAAGTGGTTGAAGATAGTTCAAGTTCCTATTTTTAGCACTTATTTACCGAATTTAAGGCAAAAGGAACACATTGGCAAAGTCTGCGCAGAAAGATGCCAGTTATCACTCGGATGACGTGTACGTAAAACGTCCATAGATATAGAACTCTCTCGATTGAGCATAACGAGAGAAAACTTGTTGCCTACAAATGGTAGCCATAGTAGTGGTATGCGCATGCGCAGAATGGCAGTAACCTAAATAATAATGGTATTTTTAATTATTTTTAGATTATCTGAATTTTAAAAAGTACTTGCATCTAAATATTTCCCCTCGTATTTATTTATTTTCCTAAGTAATGCTATTTATGTTCCTTTTTTAATTGTTGGCAGTCATGGTAGAGGCATAAATAGAGGGAGTTTTTGGCATCAAAAAGTAAACCATTGAGAGCATTAAATATTTTATCTGGATATTCCCAAATCTACGCAAACGTTTAAGAAGACAACGGCGAACACATTTCGTGTCATCTTAAAAATGAAAAAAAAAAAGCTTGTGTCATTGTATGCATACATTGCGCTATCATTTTCTTTTGGAATCAAATGTGGATTTGATATATTTATCAGACATATTGAAAGAAATCTGAGTAAAAACAAAACATAAGGCTATATGAAAAAATGCTTAAGATTAGCTTAAGAAATGCTTAAGACAGCGCATTTTTCCCACCAGTTTCTTCCGGTTAATCGTTGTTGAACGGTATTTTTTAAACATTAAAATCGTCGATGAACAGTAAATCACGACTCACTTAAATGCGGTCCTTTGTTGAGGCTTAGGCTTGACGACTATGGGCGTGGGCCTTTGCGGCATGGATGGCGGTGCGACATCCCCTTCAGGCTCAGAGGTCGCAGCCGGGGGAACGGGGGCCTTAGGCTTGGGGGCTATGGGTCGGTACACGTCGAAGGTGAAGTCAGGCGGAGGCTTGCTGTACTTTTCCAGCTCCTTGGACAGGTTGGTTCTCGGCGTCGACGTGTTGACGTATCCCGGAAATTTGTATTCCTGGAGTTCCAGCTGCTTGACGAAACACATGGGCCTTAGCACTCGTTCGGTCGTTATGCTGGCTGGAAAGACAGGTGGAGAAAAGTTAACCCTTTGAGGCGTAACCCTTTACCAATGCTGAAAAAAGGGCAGCCGTTGCCATCGCTCGACTTAACTACCAGCAAGATGGCGGACCATCGAAACGTTCATCGCGTGCCACAGATCTAGAGACCCTTTTTTGACGCAGCTGGCTGTGCCGTGGCACGCGATGAACGTTTCGATGGCCCGCCATCTTGCTGGTAGTTAAGTCGAGCGATGGCAACGGCTGCCCTTTTTTCAGCATTGGGCAATCTATCAAGCTGTTCTCGCATTCGTCCATTTTTCGGCAGATGTCAGTTCTGTTAAAAATAATAGTGACAATTTTTGACGTGATGATTTTGATATGACGTGCTAAAAAGTAAAGGATTCTAGTGGAGTTAGGTCACCCGCAACTATTTTTATAGAAATCAAATCTATTCTTCGTGACTGGCAACAGTCAAAACGTCAGAGTTTAGCGTTGCCAGAGCGGCAACATTGCGCGTTAAAGGGTTAAACACCAGAGATTATGGAGTATAAGGGCGGGGACAGATCCAGAAAAAAGCTCTGTGTGTAGGGGGGGATGCACGCAAATTCTTTTTATTATAAATGCACTTCAATTGATAAATTTAAAGTTCAGTTTTATAGATTAAGTCAATTTTATATACTAAACCATGGCTGCCTCCGATCCCATTTCTTCAAGTACAGGCTGCCCGAAACCTGATTGTACAATGCTTTTAAAGGAGCGGGAGGCTCTTTAAAGAGGCAAGTTAAGATAAATAATATAGAAATTTCAACATTTCCGAAGCACAACACATTTTGGAAGTACAGTAAGTGTCAGAAACTAGAGCCGCAGCGACGAAACTCTGCTCGTACACAAAATTCCATAAGAGAAACTGGTTTTCGGACAGCCTCTACTTGAGATCGGAAGCAGCCTTGACTAAAATTCTTTGCCTTGCAACCTTTTCCTCTTTCTCTAGATCTGCGAGTGCTATAACAGTCTTTTTCTCAGAAATAAATAAATAAGTAAAATAAAATAAAAATCCACTTTTATCATGTACTAAAATTTTTTTTCTACAACTCTTAAGTGTTCTTAGCAAAAATATTTTATTTGGCAAAATTCATAAATCTCGTACACTTTCCGCAAACATTATCATCATAATTTTTTAATAGAAATCAAAATAAACATTTCTGAGTCTATACATATCACATGATAGGTAACAAGAATCATATCAGACAAATAATAGGACATTTTGCCGTGATGGGGAAAAATTAGAGTTTATCATTGTACAAGTATTAGTTTATTGTAGAGTTTTTCAAACTTTTTCTCTGGAGGAGCAGTTTGAAGGGTCTTGGCAGTGCACTTTACATAAATTTAAGACTAGTGAATTGGAGGCTAAAGCAAGAAGATAATAAAATATCTTCTAACTGCTTCTCCGAGCATAGTTTGAGAAACCCTGCTTTATTGCACTCCTTGTTACTTAGCTGTTGTCAATGTAAGCCCATGTTCATCTATGTATCAATAACAAAAGAAAAAAACACCATCCGAATTTCGTTGAATACAAAGAACACAATATTGTAACATGCATGTGTTAGAGATGGACGTTCGATCATGCGAGACGAGAAACGCTTCAGGTGTCGTCTCGTCCCGAATCCCGTGGTCTCGCGCGAGACTGGTTTCTACTTATTGTCTATGCTAAGTCTTCATTTTTACTTCATCATACTAAGCAAAAGAAGTACTGCTATTCCTGGCTTATCGCAGAGTCTCGCATATTGTCTGAAGCTAAAATACAGTCGACGATCGAAAAGTTCGTAAAATTGTCTATTAAAATAGTCTATTGAATGGAGTATATTCGCGAGTTTGTTAAAATGAGTGTCGACTGTATCTTTGTTTTTATTTCTTGTTTGAACTGGTTGAAGTAAAAGAAGTACTGTTGTCCTTCTTTTATCACGGTCTAAAATGGATTAAAAAAAAAAAAAACTAGTTCGCGATCGACCGGAAAAAGGGATAATCAGAAGGACCAAAGCCTGATGAATACGACGGGTGAGATAGAACTCACCTCGAAGCATTCAAGCATTTTGAATTAAGTTTTCACCTGTTTTGAAATATGAAGCTAAAAGTTCTCATGCTACATTTTGTCGTGTTTCTGCTTTTTTCTTCAATTTACGCTTCGGCAAAATGACACTAAACAGTGGCGCACTGAGAGAGTTTATTTTCCGGAGGTTCATCCTCGCATTAACAAGTAGAGATAAATAGATTCAATAAAAAAAAATGAAATAGAGCTCATTAGATCATAATCATAATTTAATAATCATTTTCCTTTTAGTCACAACATTTTTGTTAAATGAATTTATAACAAAAGCCTGAAAATAATGAACTAAAGCTTCCCGACTATTGGATTTTGGAGGGTGTTTTAACATCCCCCCCCCCTCCCAGCCCTGGGCTTGCTAGTATGTCTCTGCCTTGGAGTTAGTAATGCTATGTGTTGGCCAGAACTTATTCAAAATCACAGTAGTTTAGAAGACAAAGTAAATAACAATAACTTTTATTCCTCTGCAGACATTTCCTGATTCAAAAAGTTATTCAGTGTGTATAATGATAAAAAATATTGAAATTACCTTGGCACTGAGTGATAGCTGTCGTTGATGATGTCTTAGACTGCGTCATCTTGTGCTCCTTGTTCACCATTTTTTCCATAGCGGCTATTGGACAACCTGACAAGCTGGTGTGGGAGGTAGAAAAAAAAGTAAAGATTCAAGAATAGGAAAGACAAATCGATTAGAAAACCATTTTCCAACATACCCTTATCATTTAACACATGTAAATGTGAGCGACATACAGAGTGTCCCAAAAAGGTGGTAACACGCTTTAATTCTTTATCTGTTAGAGATATGTGGGCAATCTAAATAGAAATATGTTCAAAATATGGTGGGAAAAAAGATTACGTTTAGAAAAAGGTCCTCTAGTTAATTTTCAAAAAGTTACACTTTTTAAATTTGTATACGAACCATGTAAAAAAAAAAAAAAAAAACAACCACTGCCAGTTAGTGAAATGTACCCCATACACTAATTAGGCGACGTACAAAATTTGAGAATTATATCCTAATAAGTATCGCAAATATAAAGGCGAATATGTTCCGACTCAAACCACTTTTCAATGGCTCTCGAAGTGAAAAAAAATCAGGTCGGATGATCGCATTTCAAGGGCCGTGCAAAAATTATGGAAAAAAACAATGTTTTGCACTCTTGCAATAAACATTTGCATTCGAAATCATGCATAGCTCGCTGAACATCTTTGTTTAAAGATATCTCTGAGATGTTTCATGATGAAAGGCTGAAAATATGTATATCACCTCATGAGTGTATGGGGCACATTTTAGTAACTGGTATTTTTTTTTTTTTTTATATACAAGGGTCGTATACAAATTTTAAAACTTGAAACTTCTTTAAAATTAACGAGAGAGGTTTTTTTTAAAAGTAGAATTTTCCCCTACTTTATTTTGAACATTTTTTCAATTTACATTGCCTACTTATCTCTGGAAGATAAAAAAAATTAGAGCGTGTTACCTCCTTTTTTGGGACTCCCTTTATCGTTGACCTGATCCCTTCCTTCGTATCAAATATACGACGATTTCCTCAAGCTGTGCTCATAGTTACTTCTCGACATGAGTCAATGGTAAGGTCGGAACCATCGTGATTCTACCGGGCCTACTTGTGTACTCCGAAAGAGGCCTACGGGCGTTTCCTCATTGGTTAGATTCGGCCGTTAGATGACGTATCTAAGTGCTGTAACCAATAAGTGAGCATCCGTAGGCCTCTTTGGATGACTCATCGGATTGCACAAGCAGGCCCGGTAGAATCACGATGGCCCCGGGTAAGGTGACCATATTTTTGAACGTAAAATTGAGAACATGGCCCCAAATTTGAAACAAAATTGGGGACATTTCAAAATTAATGAAATAATTAACAGTAACCTAATTAAAAAACAATGTAATAATTAAAAATTGGCCCCAATTGTTCTTTTTTTTACATTTTGGGGACAAGTCGCAAAACAACACTGAAAATTGGGGACGTATGGTCACCTTAGTCAATGAATGCTATGGCTGTGGTTCAGCATGTCGAGAACGATGGGCTTAGACAAAGGAGCCGCTGCTGCCGTGCTTTCCGTGCGAGGGAAGCGAAGAAGTTGAAACCAACAAGACGCTCTAGTACAGTGAAACTTCTCTAAACGGCCACCCCTATTCTACGGCCACTTCTCAAAACGGGCAAAAACTTCGAATATCGAATCAGAAGAACCTAGGAATAACATAAATGTTACCCCTATTCGGCGACCACCCCTCACCTCAAATATGACGGCCGATCCCTCTGAACGGCCAGTTTTGATAGCGAATGCCCAAGACTGCGTCACGCATTTTTCTTAGAACAAAAGCTTTGATTTGTTTTTGGGAATACGGCCGACTGTCTACACGAAGGATCTAGGCTGACGGGAGGTGGGGGGGCCCTCCTTGACGGACTTTCTGAGTCGTCCTAACTCGTATTTGCGCAGCGAAGTTTCGAAGAAACCCACGCAAAACTCCGAACGGCTAAGTGGACGGACACGAACCAGGAACCTTCTGTCTTATCAGTTCGAGCGCTATGCGCTCGGCCACTGGTCGGGCGTATTTAAGCAAAAGAAGATTAATGAATATTTTAGAACGTGTACATATATTTACTGTAGTAGTATTAAAATAGATATAAAGGCCATAATATAAAATAATTTTTGTTGTACGTAGGATGATGAAATATATTTAGAAATTTTTAATATTTCATAATATACATACAGTACATATATTTCGTTTTTTATGTATTGGATATACGAAGATGTTCAACTTTGAAATTTTCAAAAGTTTTGTGTGAGTACCTCTCTTCCGCGGCCACCCCACGAAACGACTACTTTTCTAGAAGAACCGATGGTGGCCGCCTTAGAGAAGTTTTACTAGTCACTCTCCTGAATACCTAAATCTACGACCGCTCTTTTGTCTGACATTCGTAAAGGTCTGTCCATGTCACGTGCACTGTTTTCGACAGAGAGCATTCTTTTAAAAAATCACCAACTTATGCTGATTTTGGTTAATTTGAAAAAGAGAGCGGACACCAAAATGCTCTTTAAGGCTGTAGTTCGAAAAAACAAAACCTACATCGCGGTCTTGCTACACAAATTGAAATAAATGAATTGACTCAGGGACTCGAAAAAAAATTATACAGAATGATTCTTGATAAACTTTAATACACACCGCAATGAACGTAAAAATAGTGCCTTTTCTGAACTTATAGGAAAAATTCTCAAATGTTGATTGCAGAAAAAAAAATTTTGGAATTATTTTGTGAAATGTTTGATGTTTATGATTTTTTTCTAAAATTTTCGTAACTGATAGAAATTTATCATTTATTACAGTACTAGCTGCGTGCCCGTTCTTCGCACGGTAGGAAACGAAAATTTTCCTTACATGTGTAATTCGAAATTATTCGTGATGGGGAATTAAAAAAAAAAGAGCAAAATTATTTGACTCTTAATGTAAAGTTTGTGTCATGAGTACTAACCTGATCATTGCAGTATAATGACTCAAAAAACTACGTCAGTGTCATTCACTATCAAAAAAGTGGAAAGCTTAATGGTTTGCAGAGAACTCCTGGCTTTCAAAATGTCTTATTCAGGGGCGTAGCCAGAGGGGGGGGATATCGGGGTATATCCCGCCCCTGAAATTTTTGGATTAGTGATGAAATTCCGTCTATTTATGCATATAAGTTCATATACCCCTCGAAAAAATTTCCAGGCTCATATCCCCCCCCCCGAAAAAATTTCCTGGCTACGCACCTGGTCTTATTTCTACATCATACTGTTTTTTAGGCTCAAGTTGTAGCATTAAATACCTAAGACACTACATGAAATGGAGCACCATTTATCTCTTTCCGAACATGTACCATATAAGGAAAGTATTGTAATCGTGAAAAAATTCGACTTCGAGATTTTGGTGTATTGACAGGTTTTGAGGTCTTCTTAATTCATTTATGCTATTTTCAAGAGATGTTTTTAAAATAGCTGCGCACCCGCTCTTCATAGGGAAGAAGGGAATATTTTACTACTAAAATCATATCTGCATGTGACAAAACAGAATTTCATTTTTAAAAAAGTTCAAGTAATCTCCTCTGTTGAAATTACTGCGGGATATATTAACCCAAATTAGAATTACTTTTCGTTTAGTTGGTTGTAAGACAACCGTTGAAACAGGACACTTTTAATTTCATGAAATATTTATTAACGTGGTACATTGCGATTTATTCATATTATCTTTAAAAATCTAATAATACTACCTATTACGTACATTAATACTATCTATATTCGCTTCTCCCTCTTCAAGGCTCCCTTTAAAGAAACAGCTTAGATTATTTGGCCTCAATGGGATCTTTTGATTCTGTGGCGATTCTTTGCAATTTACGCATTAGCATAAATAATAATCATTTCACATAATGGTTGCCATTAAGGAAACTCTCCATATATATTTAATTTATACATAGTTTTATAAGATGGGCGTATTTAGCGCCGCAAACCATTTCATCTTACTGTGGGGAGAAAATATCCAAGGGGTGCCATTTTAACTATCCATGTATCTAATATAGCGATATCTTTTATATCCTCCATAGTCCTGTCTCCTGAAAAACATCAAACTGTGTAATCTCGAGGAGCTACTTATTCCCACTTTAATTGTGACAGGGTGTTAGAGTTGCAGAGTTTACAAATTTCACGCATTTTTTTATTTATGACGTCACTGTTTGACTGCCGTAAAGGATACCCCGGTAGGTTGAGGGAGTTAATTTCGATATTTCGCATAATTGTTTTCAAACGGTATCATTAAAACTTTGCGTTATGTAACCTTTATGGAGGAACGTAATTCAACGTTAAAATAAAATTATACTCGCAACCTGCATGCGTATGTTAGGCAACGCCTGCGCTAAATTAAATGCCAAAAATAAAAATAGTAAATAGAAAAAATTTAATATATCGCGCTTTGAAACGAACTTTGTAACTTTTAAAATGAACATTTTCAGCGCCGTGAAAACATTTCAATTTTTAAATAAGTACCGGATTAAAATACCACTTCTAATAATAATAATCGTGAATTTCTTAGTTTATTTCTACAGTAAATTTTAATCAAAATATCGTCTCCCTGTGTTGAAAATAGAGCTGGAATAAATGAGTTAAAATTATGGAAGAATTTTTACGTATCTTAAAGCATTTGACGTCATAGATCCTCACTTGCGAATTGAAATTCTGATATCCCATTTAAAAACTCGATTGGTTGAAAAAATCCTTTTTTCTAATCCTTTCTGTGGCAACAACCGAACATAAATTCTCGTGCCGTGATCGCAATGTAATGAATGGCGTAAGTTCGCGTTGATGCTATTAAATTCTAAACATTAGGCTGCATTAAAATTCGTAAAAAATCATCTAATTTACATAATTTTTTCGTTTTTATTTTAAAAGAGGGAGAAAAGAATGTTTCACGATTTGTCAAAATATCTAAAAGTTATGACGGATAGAATTCAAGATGCGACAGTTTTAAAATTATTTTACGAAAAACAATCGCGAAGCAGATGCTTAGTAAAAAAATTCCTAAAAATCGGTAAATCATGTTACGTATTCAGAACAAACTGTTTTTAAAAGAAAATTTCCTCCTCTATCCGATGATATAAATGCCGTTTTGCTGCGAGCGTAATTTCCGCCGTTATTACGAATTAGGTGAGAAAAAATGCCAAAAATCGCATAAAACATAAAATAAAAAAAATTCTAGGTCGAATTTTGAAAAAAATCGCTTCGAGGTGCACAACTACATATTTATATCTTCCCGAATACCAAATTTGGTGTTTCTAGGTATAGCCGTTTGTCCGTAACGCTGCCGACAGACACACACACACACACAGACAGACACCTTCTTTTATAATAAGTAGAGATAATATAGTACGGCTTGTGATGATGCATCCTAAAAATATCAAGCCCGCGGACATTATTAGTTTTGTATTTATGTATCAAAATCGCATGTTTTTTTTTTCGAACGACAGCCTTAAACAACAACTGCCCGTAGACTTCATGCACTGAAAGCTTTTGGGTTTCCTTGCAAATTAACCATTCATGCTACAGACATACTTTTTGATCCCCCACATCCAAATCACGAACACTTGTCAAGCTTGTTGGAAAATGTTATAAAATCAGAACTGAAATACATACAAATGAACACTTATGAAACCAACCTTCTGTGTGAATTCCGATTGCTATTAACATGGCCTTTACCGTTGCACCCGGGAGTTGGACATCTGAAAAGTAACAAAAATAGACTGTTAATAAATAACTAAAATTGAATTCCCACAACTGATGAAAAGCCGTCAAAGAAATGCCATAACGTGATAAATGGGGCGTTTATCACGTTATGACATGGGCACAGGGGCGGTATTTCAGCTTTCATTTGAGTGTGGAAGATTTAATGTATAAAATGTATGGAATAAATATATTTTTTAGTTAAGTCTGAGGGCGCGACCGTGCCCCCTATTTGCCGTTCCTGAATGCACTTTCATGTACGCCAGAAACTGTAAGTGATTGTTATTTGAATAACTTCATGGTAGGAATTTTTGAAATGAATTGTTAATTACTGACCCTTTTTTCTATAAATTATGGTTTTGGTTTCTGCTTTTACAATTCCTTTATCCCGTGGATGGTCAACCTTTTCAATATCATGCGCCATTTTCTTTTTTATTTTTTTTCCCCCATATAGACAAGTTCAGGTGCACCATGCAACTCAAGCATCCTTTTGCTTCCTCACCTTCACGGGTAAAGTTGGAAAATATGAATACAGGCAGGCAGGGACGTAGCCAAGGGAGGGGGGGGGTTAGGGGGTCATACACCCCCCCCATCAGGAATTTTTTGCCATACAACATGTATATTCTTCTCTACATTATCACACACACGTTTATATATATATGAGTTGTAGTAGTCGTAGATAGAGCAGGAAAAGTAATAACTTGCGAACATGAGATTGAAATTGTTGTTCTGAGGAAGGGAATACTAGAATTAATTTTTTTTTTTTTTGGGGGGGGATCAGTGATTGTTGAAATGTTGATGACAGTGTGTTTTGGAATGTACAAATCCTTTTTTTTGCGTATCATCGTAAATTATAAGAAATAAAATATTTCTAGGCACGAAATTATTTCGAAAGTTTTCAATCTATCTCTAAACAATAAGGATGCTCAACGGTACAATAAGTATGCACAAAGTATGCACAACTCCACTTGAAATCTTCCTGCGCTTCAAGTATGGCGTATGCGCCTGGGTTGTGCCATTCCTGCTTTATCCGTTTCTGGTTTAAATCAAATCATATCCCGTTACATCATATTTACCTAAAAGTAAAACAACGATTTTTTGTATCACGTGAAAAAAATTTGTACAGTTTACTTTTGTGATGCTTACAGTTAGGGTTGCCGTTTTTGCAAATCACTGATCTGAATATTTTGTGCTAAATAAATAAATCACTTAAAAACTATTGTAGGTAATCGTTTACTTGGATAAAAAATCAATAAGTTTAAACAATCTAACAAAATGTACTGAAAGAATATTAAAAAATGAGCGTCAAAGATCGAGGAATGCAAACGAGTTTCGGTTTAGTAATTTTAAAATTGCGTTTAGAATGTTTTGATGCTGACGAGAAAATGAAAATATATGACTTGAGAAAATATCATTAACTTACAGAGTCATAAAATGTATACGCAAGTTTTTTGCGGATATGTTTCGAGATTGTTAAAATTCTTTTAGATAATTGCACATGAATTAAAGACAAAAATTGAATTTGAAAAATGTTTTCTTTTCGTTTTTTTATTAGTCACTTGCAATTCTGAAACTTGTTATTCATTACTTAATAATTCATTGTAAACTTTATACTTACTTCAATATCGTCTCATGCATTGCAAGAACTGAAAAAAAAACCCCATTTAGTTATTATTTTACTTCATCTCAATAAAAATACACTAATGACTATACACTGATAACGGATTACAGTTTAATTGGACATATATATATATATATGTGAGTTAAAATATATATATATATATATAGAGAGAGAGAGAGAGAGTTAAAAACAGTTTTTAATATAAATAACATATTGTGACAAAATATAACTTTTTGAGAGACAGATTAATTGCAGAATATGTGGTATGATAAAAGCAAGTTTTGGTATTTTTATAATGCTATTTAAGGATGGATGCGAGACGAGAGAGAAATTTACAGCTTTTTTGCGAGACGAGAAAGTCGTTATTGAGATTAAAATACACGGATTTTGTGAGATGAAACGGGCGTATTTTTCGTATCGTGTCCATCCCTAATCTTATTGTTGAAGCGATACAATAAGATTATTCTAACAGAATGAACACAAATATAACAAAATATAAATAACACAAAATAACACAAAAATTACACTAATAGAAAGTGCATTTTGCACATTAACAAATGCATTTTTAGAAAGACAGTGAAACCTCTGAACAATGACCATCAATGGGGCTATCCAAAAGTTACTGCCCTTCGAAGATGCTTGTAGTTTAGTGGTTAGTATTTTAAAAAATGAAAATTAACAAATTAATAATTGGGACAGAAATATGTTATTTTGGTTCACTAAATCTCATTTATTTTAATTTACTTTTAAAAATCGGTTATTTCCAAATCCCCCCCCCCCCCCCCCCCACATTTTTAGACAAATATCTTTCTGCAAAGAAATAATATTTGCTTTTTTTCCCTTTGCTTTTTACAACTCATCATCAATTTTTGTTGAAGCAAAATTTTGTATAGCCGAAAAGTTTGTAAAAACATCAGAAAACGTTTCGATATTAGCAGGGCCGCATTGGAGGTGGCTGTTAAAGGAGGTTTCACTGCAATATATTAGCTACTATTACGGAAAAAGCGTTTCATATAACAAAATATTAATTTACGAATGTAATTATATTTCGATGGGAAAAAAATATCTAGGCTTTCATACAATAAATGTTCAACTTAACTATGAAATTTTAATGAATGTTATATTTTGGTTACCCCGAGCACATAATTTTCAAATCGAAGATGGATTCGGTGTCGTGTCGATGTTACGAGTTTATATAACTGCATTACGAACTCAATCAGGTTAATAAATATTTAAACTACGTCAGCAGTGAAATAATTCCACAAGTTCTATCATTCCAAATTGGAATTTAAAGCTACACAGACGTTTGTTATGGACTATTTGAAGTGATCACAAAAATTTTCGCGACGTACACATATTTTTTTTTTTTTTTTTTAATTTCAAACCTAAGGTCAGATTTCAAAATTCTAATCTACGGAAGGTAGTTCTTTTTATTTTTTAAAGATTAATTTAAAATGAAGCTAGATTTATAGGGGGGACAAACCGGGATCTCTATCCCAGGTGGCACTTCTGTTGAAGGCAAATTAACATGTGGGAAACTTAATGAAAGGGAATAAGCGAGGGTGGCAGCTTTAACTTTTTGCAACACTCGTAATTTTTTGCTTTAATGTCCGTAGCTTTGAAAAGGGTCTTTTGAGTATGAATTATCAGTACGTAAAGTAGATGGGGAAAAAAAGAGAGAGAGAGAGAGAAAGAAAAGTGATTTGTTGAAATTCTCCTAATGTACTGTAAATTTACATGACATAAAAATTCAAAGGAATAGTTGCTAAAACTAAAACGTATCTCACTTTCTGGAGTAATTTTATCTTTCCTTGGACAGCCAGACAAGCTGAAAGTAAACATGAAGAAGTCATTAATAACGTTTTTACAACTATATAGAAACAGTTAAATAAAAATAGAGAGCTCCATGAACCTTTTGTATCGAAACGGGTCTATTTACGGAATTTTTGTGTGTGTAACGGTTGAAAACCCATTGCAAATACATAGAGTTTTAATAGACACAGAGTCATTGAATTAAAACTAATAAGTCACCTATCAGCTTAATTATTTTGATTGTGAAATAAGTTCATCTGAAAATTCTTCAGCTAGTATTTAGTAATTTTTTATAGAGAGAATGATTTGTAAGTTTTAGCCAACACACAGCGGAAAAAAAAATTGTAATAAAAACCACCCCGTAAAAAAATAAGTTTCTGCCACATTTGAAAACCAAATTGCAAAAAATAGAATTGCCAAATTTATATTGTTCTAAGAACGTCACACACACACACACACACAATACAATAGGGTATGGTGAGGGGAAGCGGGCATAAAACAAACCTTTATTTAATTCAGGGGTGTTTTCTATTACATACAATGTTTAACATTCAAGTTTTTTGCTTTATTTTGTGCAAAACACTCACCCCCTTTACATTTGAAAACAAATGCAATTATATTAGATCTAATTGCAAAACTTTATTAATAGCTGTTTTTCCATAAAGGTGGGGTGAAATAGGTAGCAAAAGGGGTAAAACGAGTAATATACTAGAAAACAAGCCAAAAAATTAATACATTTTATCAAATGTTATTTTTTTCTTATGAGTACTTACAAATCATCCACATTAAAGATATTATGGCCAAGACTGTTAGACTTAGGTTCTGGCTAAACATTGCATTCCGATATTTCATGTTTGCAGGATGAGGGTATATAATATGAGTAGGTATTTCTTTTTGCTCAAAAATATAATTAGTTTGTCTTTAATTGATTTTTCCTTTTCAATCTACATCTTCAGACGCTAGTAGGCAACATTCGTACTGATTAAAATGTTTGTTAGGAGCATTTGGAAACATAATATTAACTAAGCATAACTGTATATCTATTTTAACTCATCACACTAAAACAAAAATAGAAGGAAAAATATTTTTAAAAATATAATAAGACCTTTTCTAAATTGAAAGCTATAACGGAACTTCGATGTATGTATTAGTTTCTTGAAAGTTTTTTGGAAATACAAGAAAAAAGCTTGGATTCAATATGCTGATAACGCTAATATTAGGTCATTAATAAACTTATCAACGAGTATAATACTTGACAACTAATGGCTAACAATATAGGATAAAGAGAGATATTAAAAAAAACAATTTATTTATAATTTTGATAAAAAAAAACAACTATCTATTTTAACCACTTCCTATTTTTATTTGCATCTTTAACATGAATAGAAGAGAAATGGTAAAATGCTTAACTGAATAATAAATTATGAGTTAGCCAGTTTCGATTAGCGTGCAACAAACAATTGGCAGCTTTTTTTTTTTTTTTTTTTTTTTTTTGGATTATGCTGTTATAAGACTTTGACTTATCAAACGCACTCTTTCAGGGATTTCTGTAACATATGCAGTTTCGGAACCTGGGTTACATACTTGTAGGAGGGGGTAGGGTACTCCTAGATGACTCGGAATCAGTCAGAAATGTAGGGGCTCAAACGTTATCTTCATGTACCTGTTAATCACTTCAGAAGAAGCGATGAAGTATCGATCAAACTTCTTAAATATGTTTCATAAACAATAGACTTATGCTCCGATTATTGTATCATTAAAATAAAAAAAAAGGATTTCTAAATTGTAAATTTTGGTGATAAAGCTTTTTGCAAGAGATCTATTTGTCTTCTTTGAACTATAATCAAAATGTTGACTGGTATTTTAATACGTTTTCCGTTAGACGATGTCTGCTACTCCACATTCGTCAGTGATTCTGAATTGCCAACTGTGTATCCTACCTTTACTAGATGCTTGTAACCTTGGTGCTGTCACACAATTTGTACATATTTTGAACTTCATACAAGGGAAGTATATTTCATGAAGTAAATAATTTGATAAAGTGTTGTGATTTTTCTGGACATAACTAGACCGACCTCCCAGAGATATTCATTTATTAACATTGGTTAATTTAAACTATACAGAACAAAAATAGATAATGAAGTACGTATTGAATATATTTATGTATAGGAAACCATCCCTTTTTACATAAAACGATAAGTTAGCTAAAGCAGCCTAATCGAATCATTGAAAAAAAAATCTTTTCCACCATGAAAACCTAGCTTCATAAATGGCCCTGAACTATCGGCAGTTTTTTCATGCAGTTTTACATAAAATTGCACGTATGCATTTTCACAGATAGAGATTGTCAGTCTGTTTACGTTTACAGAGAGACTAACTGATGAATAACAGAATTATTTAAGTTGCCCACAATAGCTATACCCCCTAACCAGTATTAACAAAACCCTGTGGCGTCTATTCTATACTAATTACAACAGTTTAGGAAAGAAACAATTAAACAGTTTTTGAAACTCTAGAAGGACATGAAATCACATACGCACCTCCTGTGATGCGAGTAAAGACCAGTTGAGTGGCCAGTTCCATTGCAACCAGGAGTGGGACATTTGCTATCTGCAAGGCAAAAGAAAACAAGAAAGACAAATCACGTCAAAAGTATCGAGTAGAAAACACTTTCCAACGCAATTATACATAAAAAATTCGAGAACAATCTCACTAAGGCATTTCGTCTTTCAATCAGCGTCATTAGAGCGTATTCAATTGTTATGCCTTGCGGGTTGATCTGGTGTTCTTTGCCTCAATTTAAGCTAAAATTAACAGTATATGTGAGAAGTAGCCATATTTTGAATTTTATTGCACGAAAATTGAAGATTTGGTCAGTTCCAAATTGGCTATATATAGAAATAGCAGCCAAATTTGGCATCTGTTTCGCGAGATTTTGAATCTCTCTACTCTAAAAAAAAAAGTAAGGCCCGCTGTCGTCGCCGCTGTCGAAAGCCTGTTCGCCTATCTTCTCCTAAACCGTGGGGATTTGAGATCCGACTAAGGTGCCCACAGATTCGAAAAATTCCGAGGAACCTGCTAAGCTGACTTAAATTTCGAAAATAGAATTATTTTAGAAGATATTAATAAAAAACTGAAAAAATAAACAGAATGGTTGTCAGATTTGGCATAAAATCATTCATTCCTTTGCAACAAAGCGTTTCCAAGTATGTAGAATCGCGGGAAATTCACAAACATGAGTTAGAATTACGCCCATTTTACGCCAAATTAAAAACTATATGAAATAAGTAACTCAAAATGTGTTACACAAAGTTGACAATTTTCAAATAGTAAGTTCGCTTAGACAAAAAGAGTTTAGAATTAGCGATTATTCGTTTTTCCAAAACAGAATAACTAATATTTTGAAAATGAAAAATAATTAAAATGTAGATTATTTTAAAGCCGGTTCGGTCCAGCTGGATTATTTGCTACCAGTAGAAATATTTGGCGGCGTTAACTATGCCCTTATAGCAGTTATAGTACACTTTGGATATTTGCTAGCGCGACGAGATGGTATCATTCGTGGTGCTAAGTACGCCAATCTGCAAACGATTATGTAAATGAAAATATGGATAACGGTTTTTCGTTAACCTTAAATGAACAGTAATTATAGGTTGTGAGCATGTGTAAATCGCCAAATAATGAAAATTCGCCATTGGTGGTAAGCTATCCTATCTGTTCCGTAGCTTTTATTAACTTTACATGTACGCAAGTCGCCAAATAATGAAAAATCGCCATGGGTGGCAAATTCGCAAGGTGTCCAATAGGTTTTACATTATTAAAAACACAGCCGAAACAGATGTTCTGATTTTATTACGCTTTAACTCCTAATTAATATAACTTCTGAATGGCAACATTAAATATCATTGTGTTTCTGAGGAGTGCAAATAATTTTAACAGCGAATATAAGCGGAGTCCGCACTCCAGGTGCAGTATTGCTCAGGACCCGTACAACACGGATTCCCATAACAAAATATCTTCCGTGTTATGAGGGGGAGGGGGGTCTACTGTAGTGTGAAGTTTAAATTTTTATGTACCAATGAACATGCAAGAACCAAGCAATGTGTAGCTCAGTAACATTCTATCTGATCCAATCGTCGGGTTTTGTCTGTTGAAATTATGTCTTTTTTACGAATAAGCCTTATTAGGGGCCGAATGCCTAATACGAAAAGCAAGTACAGCGAGTCTGGGGGCCTTGGCCCCTAGTAAAAAAAATAATTTTTTAAGGGCGGGCATTTTCCGATTAGGTATTTGAGACTACTGAGACCCAAAGTATTAGCTAATTTTATTATGGGGCAACTAGTAGGTGGCCAATGTTAACCCTTATGAAGGGTTGGTTGGTTGGTTGGTTTTTAATGGCACAAGGTCCAGAAAGGACATACTGCGCCAGACAAGGAGTTAAAATCGTGTCATGATGTATTCAGGTAAAAGGTACATAAAACCTAGTAAAAGCTAAAATTCAAAAATGTACTAAAGTGTACTAAAATGTAAAAGACTAAAAGGTGAAATGTAGAATTCAAAAGGGTTAAAAGTAGATAAAAAAGTGAGGAAATCTGGATGGGGTTCCCATCCAGATACCAGTCAGACAGAAGTGAACACTTTACACTGAATAAAAAATATTGATACGTCTAAGAAAAGCGAATAGATTTCGATGTGGAGTTTCACCCAAAATATCGTCAAGTTTAGGATGAGAACAGTTAAAAAGTATTTGGTAAAAACTATTAAAAGCAGTGCACGACGTTAAGAGATGACGAATGGTGAGTTGAGTATGACAGTGAGGGCACTCCGGAGCAGGTTCGCCCAGAAGTAAGTGCTTATGTGCAATTCGCGTATGTCCAATGCGAAGGCAAGTCAGAAGGACATCGTGCTTGCGGTATGGATGAGTGGACCAGTGGGTAAGGGCTGGCCGGATAGAACGAAGTTTGTTTTGGGTTTCACAGTCCCATATGTGGATCCACGTGCCTTTTATTAAGGAAGAGAAGTCAGATTTTATATCACAATAGGGTGGGTGGAGATTATATGGGACAGTAGAATGCCTGGCCAAAGAATCAGCCCTTTCGTTGCCGAGAATCCCAATATGGCTAGGTACCCAGCAGTAGAGGATGTTGTATCCACGGTTCATGAGGTATTTGTGCATGTGTAGGACTTTCAGAATATAGCTATGGGTTAGGGAGCCAGATAACACGTCCGTCCCTTATGAAGGGACGGACGTGTGAACAGCCAAACGCATATTAGGAATCGAATGCGGACCCAAATTGTAATACAATAGCTCGTTAGCTACTACACTCAGTTGTAATCAAAGTCCAAGCGTCCGATTTTGACTATAATATCCAAAAGTTGTATTACTATGTACCTTCATGTTGTGGCGCACTGTAAAAAACCTTAAAAACGATATGGTCACCCTTTCGATGGAGAGTAAATTTCATAAACGTCTTATTTACTTTACTGTGTTTGAATTGGATGAATGTGTCTTAACTGCCATAGGCCATAATGTATAGAAATTCTTGTGTATGCTCCTGTAAAATAACTATAAAAGGCGTAAACATTCTTTTAGATGTACTATATTAATTTGTAATCCTCAATACACCATCAGAATACGCGTTAGAAAAACTTAGAACCCGCGTTAGAAGTCCTTCTACCAAGGCATCCCCCATCCTTGGCAGATCGCCCTTGCGTAGCGTTGCCACAATCACACAAACAACATATGAGTTCAAAAGACTTTCCTAGGAAGAGAGAAATACGGAATTCACAACATTAATTGAAGGTTTTTGAACTGTAGATGAAGAGTTCTATTTCGAATACGTAAGCGTTTGTCCAAAGAAAATCTTCTTTTTAGCACTACAGTGCTTTTAAAATCAATCGGCATTTTCAGCGTCTACATAACTTGTCTACACGATTTGTCACGCAAGGCAAGGCACTTTTCAAATGTGTTTTTTTTTTTCATCTGTGTGGGTTTTTGAGTGTTGAGTGTGTGCTAGCTCCAAAACGGTACATTCGATTGAGCTCAAATTTGGCATATATATTAAAGACGTCGCACAACTTTATTGATTTTGGTGTTTATATGACTTTTTTACAGAACTAAAAGAATGTTTCTCATACATTACGGCCTGTGAAGAGAAATACTTAAAAGTGCCAAATAACGCGGAGGTGGGGTGGGTAGCGAGTAAAATGTTGAAAGTCGCCAAGGTTTGCAATTTTTGATAATTGATTGCCAAGTTTGGTGTATTCATGGATTATGATGCACGTTTCAAGCAGCATTTAAAATGATGAAGTATAGTTTAAATAGGCTTGGCGAAGATTGTAAAACAGTTTTAGTAGGCGATTTTAAGATAGATTTCGATTCCAAAGATGTGTTTTACAGAACAAGGAAGAAAAATACAGCGCACTCATAAATAATATTACACTTTTCAGCTTAATGGAATAGGAATGAAAAATAGCGATGACGCATGGATTATGAAAAGCTTTTAATATATAGCACTTTAGTGCGTTTTTAAAATATGTAAGCGTTTCAGATTTTTTTTTCACTTCAATAATTGACCTACTTTATAGTATTTTACTTTTTGCTGGTTGCATAAGAATTTTACAACACAATACGATTACATTTCAACCTTTGAGATACAAGCGCTTCAGCACCGGATCGTGCTATCTAGTTTTCTGCTTGGACATAGGCAACGCCTACAAGAATTCCTACTGGCTGGCATATGACGGAAAATGCAGGCCGAAGCAGAAAAAGTTCAACATTTTCAAGTCTGTTTTTTCTGCTGCGATTCTGCTGGAGAGAAACGGAAAAAAACCCGGAAGTTCGTCGATTTTCTGCTTCTGTCGCGTTTTAGACAATGTGGAGTCCAGGCCTTCGTACGTCAAAACGGTTGTAACTTTGCCTTATTCACCAAACACTTGACACGCGAGTTAATCCAAACACGTGTGTTAAAGTAATGAGTAAGATATTTTACCGGTGACTTTAACACGCGTGTTTAGATAAATCCACGTGGCAAGTGTTTCGTGCATAAGACCGTTATTTTGTAACCTTGGCGGCTGTTTAAAATTTCGGCGGGAGGAGGAGGGTTCTTTTATGAACACCCTGTACTCAAAATTAGAATGTGAGTTACCTTTAATTGATCCGTCGGAGTGGCTGCCCATGGAAATGTCATCGGCCAGTGCGTCGAGACAGGTTGTGTTCATTAGCATAGAGGAGGAACACGACGTGGTCTCCTCATGAGGTCTGTGGAAGTAAAGCAAGGCATTCAATGAAAGCAATAGAGCCGATGAAAAAAAGTCGTGTTAACGATGGGAGCAAACAGGTTAACTCCTTATCACATCATTCTCAAGAAAACTGTAGCAAACCGCAGCATTTTCATACTTCCCCAAAATTGTGTAAAAATAAGTGCAGCAATGCTATCTCATTTAAAATAAACCAACTATCAGGTTGTAACGAAAGTTTTCCGCCTTATCTGCCTGAAAAACTAACTTCTAACTCCTTAGATAACTGTTTTCGAACTTTCGGTACCAAACCTGCACAGTGTCACATGATACAACATTAGTACTTAAAGCTGTACTCATAATTCGTTGATATTCTGTAGCTGACTTTTTGCAACACAACTGAAAGTAAAGGATGGTTCCAATCCTCTAGAGTGATAGTTCCATTTGAGACACCTTATACTTAATAATAACTATATTTTTTACAGATTTCACAACACAGTGTTATAAAGTAAACCTCTTTGTTTCAAATGCCAAAAATTGTTCGACAAAATATGGGCAAATACGCCAACGAGAACTGTGTGCTGACGATGTTTGCGGTGGCGGGAAACTTTCGTTACAACCTAATATCTCTATTGACTTTATAAATTATATGGTACTGCCATCTGGCATTTAAAACAAGAAAGAAATTCTTTTTCCCAGTATAAGAAATAGATTGTTTTTAATCTTTTTGAAGCATTTCTTTTGAACACTCCATCACGATAAACATTTGGAAAAATCTGATTTTGACTGGAGCGAGAGCGAAGGGGATTAACGCAGTTAATATACTAAAATGTAGTTTCTTTTAATAACGAACAGGTGTAAAGAACATTAAAAAAAGAACTTAACTGTAAGTAATACACACATATATAAAATTAAACAGAGGCATAAAAGGGATCTTAATGTATTTACCTCTCACTAAGGGACATTCTGTTTAACAGATGCCGATTTTTTTTTATGTGACGAAGGAAAGAAAGAAATAGAAATAAAATTATAATAGTATTTTTTTATGGTTTAAATACAATTTTCTGGTATGGTGAAAGATAGTTTTGTGACGGGAACAATAAAATGAAAATTTTATACCTCTTTTTTAAAAAATTGGTTATGAGTATATAAAAGAGAACAATTACACTAAAAAAAAAGCAGTTAGATATGCAATCAGAAGGATAGTTCATATAAATCAAAATCCAGTTATTCTTGATACAGTTCTGAGTAGAGGGGAGGAAGCAGTGTTAGCAAGTTGTAGTGCAGTCGACTACAGGGACCAAAAAGAAAAGAAGTGGATAGAGGGAAAATATCAGTCTCATTCTTAACTCTCGCTTGGACTGAAGAGCAAAAGAAGCGTATAGTTTTGTATTAGTGTGTTATTTTCACACACGCGTTTAAGCACGGCTTCAAATAAAAAGTAATACCGTGTTTACTCACGTAATAGTCACATTTTTTGGGGCCAAATTTTCATTGTTGAAAGTCTAGGCGTAACTATTATGCGGGGAAATCTACTTCAAAATTTTGTATTCTGTAATGCTAAACTTTGCTGGTTTAAAAAACATATATTATAATAAAATTAGCAACTTATCAAATGTTTCCAGATTATGTGGTGTTCATTAAATAATTTTTTCAGCTGTTGTACACAAAATAAGGCATTTTTTCTTCTTATGGTAATATTTTTAAAGACATAAAGATCGCAAATAATCTTAAGAGAAAATTTTGAGAAAAAATTCTAATAACATAATACACAATCCTACTAAGATAGAAATGTCAATGTTAGTATGTATGTTTGTTACTATTTCACGCTGAGATGGTGCGATGTATTTGCATGAAATTTGGAATAAACAGAGTTAAAATCCTGAATTAACAAACAGGCTACATTTTACCTGGCGAAAAAAACCACTGTTCCTATAATATACAAAAAACTTTATCTTTTATTGAAAAAAGAAAGAGTACAAGTGAGTTTTTATTTTTTCAAAGCCGTAGACATATGGTGCAAACCTATAGAATACGCAGTTTTTAATAAATAAATCATCAGATTTCTTTTTCCGCAGGCGAATTTTAAATAATTGTTACACGGTTTTATTTTATGTTATGAAATCTAAATTGAATGAGTCACGTGACAAACCATCAGTATGCTTTTTTTTTTTTTTTTTCCACGGCGTGCAAAAATACAACCTTTTCTGACAAGTAGATCTGCAGCATTAATATACATTTGTAAGAAATCCACTGTGTGACTGATGCTCTATCATCGTTACATGATGCTAAAATATTATTTTATCGTCTGCTACGCCTCTTTCATAAAGAATACACCTGAATAAGATTTTAAAACTTGCACAATTTTCTGGTATGGTGAAAGATAGTTTTGTGACGGGAAAAATAAACTGGAAATTTAATACCTCTTTTTTTCAGAAATTGGTTATGAGTATATAAAGGAGAACAATTTTTCTGCTCTGTTTTTTCCCATTCTATTTCTATTGTATTACATCTAGAAAAAGGATGCTAGAAATATCAATTTTAATTTTGTTTTTAAACAAAAAGTGTATCATTATTCGTGAGTGTGATTAAAATCACACTCACGAATAATGATACACTTTCCAACTTAATGGATAAAGAAAGGAAACAGGGAAGACGCATGCATTATGATACGCTTTTAATATATAATTGCTTATTTAAAATCGGAAAGTGTTTCCAATTTTTTCCCTTTTTTATTTTTTTTTAAATTTCCGTTTTTTTGATAACGGCCAATATATCCAGAGGCTCTTCAGAATTAATATAGGACGAAAATAATTTGTACCTTTTGTAGGTTAATATCATTTAGCTATCGTATTTTTGTAACCAGGGGCGGCCCGACACGGTAAGCAAGGTAAGCATCGCACCGGGGCGGCGACTTCGAAGGGGCATCATTTCGAACTCAAAAACTAAGTAGAGCATAATAGCTGGCCGTCTTTTTTACGTTAGCAGGGTTACCCTAGCACTTAGCCTAGGGTCGCTCCCGTTTGTAACCAACTTAACTTTAAATTCCATTCAGAATCGGAGAGATTTCAGTGCCATGGAAGCCGGTGAGAAACAGGATTCTCTCCGAACAAGATTTATTAAGATGGTAAACCAACTGATCGTCGTCGGAGGCTAGTTCATAATAAGTCACTCCGCAGAAGGTATCAGTAGTACTGTAGTTCTGGGAAGAGTGAGTATGATAATTTTTTATTTTCTAGATGAAGGCCAAATATGCGACTGCGACTTTTATGAAGGGAAAATATTTTGACTATTTTTCTTCTTCAAAAGGGGGGTGCGACTATTAGGCGAGTAAACACGGTAATATCAAAACAAGGATCACATGCAATTTTCCCTGCAGAAATTGATAAGCTTAGCTGGAGAAATTTAATGGAGCGGCATATATAAGTTCGTACAAAAGGCACGTTTTAGGATTACGTATTTTTCTTGCCAAAAATGAGATGTCACCACGGAGTTAGATTCTGCTTTTGAAGGTTATTTTTGGTGTTAAATTTGTCGATATTTCCTCAAAAATCACCGAGCTTGGAAACATTTGGCACGATTTCGGCCATGAATAAAACAATGATTGACTGTTGACTATTAATGGAATGAAAGATATCCATAGACTTTAATGTATTGAAAGATTTTGGTGACCAAACTACTTAGTCAGTTGTAATCAAAAGGCGAAGTGCACAACTCGATGTTGCGACAATCCGCAATACAAAATTTCAACATTCTATGGCTAACCATTTTTGAATTATGCGGCATATATAAGTTCGTACAAACATCACTGCAAAAACTGGGATTCTTGCTCGGTCAAAATATATCATATATAAGTACGTGGTATGAAATACATAGGTACGTTGAGATATCACACACAAACTTTTCAAAGTAATTTAGGAATGGTAAAAATCAATTTTTCAGTGAAAATCATAATATAAAAAAATTTTGAGATTATATCACCTCCTTTACTTCGCACAAGAAAATTGAAATGAAAAAGGTTATCCTGTAAAAATTCTGTGCAAGCTCCCGAGTTCAAGTAACTTTAATTATATAAAAAATACACTTGGATAAAAACAACTAAACATACGACAAAATCAGTTATAAGAATGAAATAAAATTATTTTCAATCTTTAAGTTGAAAGTAAATTTATTTCATCTAATAATAATTAAAAAATGTATGTATACACTGCAGTAAAAACTGGATGTTAATGAACACAATTTTACGTCTCAGGATCTAATACAGTTAAAAATCCATGTTTATTTTTTCTCTTCCAATGACTATTTTATAAATTAACATGCTGAACAAATTAATTTGTAGCATCTTCAGTTTAATTTATATATTGATGCTTTGTTTACATTACTTACCTTGCGTGTGCATGGACAAAAATGTTTATAAAATCAAAGCAGCAACATTCATTTAAAAGGTTTCAAGCAAAATATCTTATTAAAAAGCGTTTTTTTTTAGATCAAGAGAAGTCTTGAAAGATTTTTGATAAGCTCGTTAATTTGAGGATTTTTTAAAATATTACTCTGTTTTCATCACATGAAAAGTATTTTAAGAAACAGGTTGCAAAATGCTTGCACTAAGCACCTAATTACTAAGCACTAAAAATAGAAGAGTCAAAAAAATTATAAGGATTCCTTTTAATATGAAATACACTGAAAAGAAAAATTGCTTGAGTATTCATCCCCAATTCTGAAATAAAACTTGGGGACATTTTATAAATTCCATGCTTTTCTCAAACGAACGTCTATTTATTCAACTAAAACATTAATAACATTCCTAAAATAAAGGACATAGGATCGATTCTCAAAAAAGAAAAAAATAAGAAATAATTATTATAATTGAAATTTTGTTCCCAGTTGTCGTTTTACATTTTACATTCAATTCATTTGAAAAAACTGCTGAAATTGGAGAAGTTTGCTCACGCTAAGGTTTGTACAATCATCACTGTTTATGCAGCGCTGAAATACGAGTCGTATAATTAGAAAGTAAGTATTGAAATTTATCAAACCTTAAAAAATAATTCTTATTTTGGTATAGCAGCAAATATATATGTAATAAAAAATAAAAAATAACATTTTACTGCATTATATTATCTCTTTCTGCAGAAATATTAAGTTTACAGGCAAAAATAAGCTGTTTATGAAATATCTTCAAAGACTAAGCGTCATACGTGCATGTGCAGACCACAAGTAAACATTTATAAAGATAGAAGTTAAAGCATAGTACATAAGAATGTGCCAACAGCGACATATACGATTGTGACAGCTTACTTAGATATCATTAGCTTCGAAACACTCACTATTTGTATTTATTTCACTGCATCATGTGTTTATAGACAGTAAAAGTACTTTTACAGGCAATGAATGGCCATTCACGGAACATTTTCTTATGATTTGAGAGTAATCAGAATTTCCAAGTCTGATGAATGATTATGAAATTGCTATTATTCACAGAAATATAGTAAAAGTGTGTCAGAGACAAAAATTCAAACGGTAGTACAAACAAACAAACAATAAACAAAACTTGTTTTTGTTAATTAAAAAAAAAAGACAATTTGTATCATCTGTAAAACCATAGGCACAATTTATATTTCAGTGCATTAAAACGTGTTATGCAGAAATGCAATTTTGAAAACAAGGAAAAGTTTCATTTCATAAAACGTATGCAATGGATACGAGTATAAATACGAATCAAGTCTAATTGCGCATAATAAAAGTGTCAATCTTGTGAAAAAGGAATATCTATAAATAAATAACATTAGAAATGGTAAGTTTGAATACCGAAAGTCTTCATTGAGAAAGTAATTATAAAAAAGTCTAGAGCAGTCACTAAGCATACTTCACTGCATCATAAATGCTTACACAGAACAAATAGTTAGAGTGAAACAGCATGTTCAGACGATGTAATTACTTCAAGTTCAATGATTGATTAAAACAATATTGTTATTAATTGATATTAAAAGTCAATGTTCACGAACGTTTAGATTTCACCAAAATTGAAAAGGTAATTAATGCAAAGAGCGCAATTATTTTTGTGACTTACAAATATTAGAGAACTATAGTAGTTATTACATTTCACTGCGCTCAACCTCATTATGCAGAAAAAGGAGTTTTACAGGCAAGGATGGATCAGGAAGCGACTTCAAAAAATAAGTATCTAATCGCTTCAAGTTCAATGTTGATTAAAAAATATTGTTTCTAACTCAAAGTCAATGTTTATGAAAATTTAGATCTGATCAAAATTCAAAAGGCACTGCAAAGAGCGAAGTTATCTCGTTTGTGACAGGTGACTCAAAAATATTAGAAAAATACAGGATGTCCGAAAAGGTGGTAAAGGGCTTTAATTCTTTATCTATAGAGATAAGTGGGCAATGTGTGAATTGAAAAAAAAAAAAAATGTTCATATAAGATAGAAAAAAGTCTATGTAAAGAAAAAAAATCCTCTCGTAATTTTTAAAAAAGTTATACTTTTTAAATTTGTGCACTGCAACCAGACAAAAAAAAAAAAAAAATCCTAACTTGTAAAATGCGCTCCGTACACTGATGAAGTGATCTACGAAGTTTGAGAATTATAGTCTAAAATGTATTAAGAATATGAAGATAAACATATGCTGACTTAAACCACTTTTCAATAGCTGTCTAAAGGGAAAATAATCACGTCCGATGATTGAATATCAGAGGTCGTGGAGCAATTACGAAAGAAAACCGTTTTGTGCACTCTAACATTAAACTTTCACTTTTAAATCCACGCATTTGAAACTCATGTTCATGTTAGGGGAAATTCGTGTATTTAACCTGATAATCTTTGTTAAAAATATCTCTGGGACGTTTTTCAATGAAAGGCTGAAATTTTTGTTCATCATCACATTAGTGTATGGGGCACATTTTATAGGGGGTGCAGGGGTTGTATGCAAATTAAAAAAGTGTTACGACAGGAAATTACGACAGGAACTTTTTCTTAACGTAGTCTTCTCCACCCCTATGCTAATTTTTTCAATTTACACATTATCCGTTTATCTCTAATTTATAAAGCATTAAAGGCCTTTACCACCTTTCGGGACATCCTGTATTTTTCTAATATTTTTAAGTCACCTGTCACAAACGAGAGAATTTCGCTCTTTGCAGTGCCTTTTGAATTTTCATCAGATCTAAATCTTCATAAACATTGGCTTGTAGTCTGAGTTAGAAAAAATATTTTTTAATCAACATTGAACTTGAAGCGATTAGATACGTATCTTTTGAAGTCGCTTCCTGATCCATACTTGCCTGTAAAACTCCTTTTTCTGCATAAAGAGTTGGAACGCAGTGAAATGTAAACCTACTTTATTTCTTTAATATTTGTAAGTCACAAAAAGAATTGTGCTCTTTGTAGCTATTAACTTTTTAATTTGGGTCAAATCTAAACGTTCGTGAATATTGACTTTTAACCCTGTATAGTATAGTATAACTTGGATGTCTCGAAGTTGAAGGGACACCGAAAACAAAACGAGTTTTCGAGGTGAAATAAAAAGGGAGTAAGTTTTAAGGAGAAATAAAACTGAGATATCACGATTCGAGTTATTAAGTTATACTGTATTTAAGTTCAACTGCATGCAGAAACTCTTTATGCAGAAAAGGGAGTTTTACAGGCAAGGATGGATCACGAAGCGACGAGTGCAATGGCTTCATTAAACAATATTGTTATTCATTCAGATAAAATAAATGTTCACTAACGTTTAGATTTCATGAAAACTGAAAAGACAACACATACTGCAAAATTCTTGTTTCTTGTATTTAAAATATTAGGAAAATACAAGGTGATCAATTTGAAAAGTATCTATTGGTTTTTTTTATAACACTTAAATCTGACAGATATGGCAACTATTCTAACACTGTAGTACAATTGTTTTAACCTTTTTTAAGTGTGGAAGACGATTTTCAACATAGTTAGACTGTTACAACTTTGTAGGTGAGGTAAAACAGACTTGGAGACGCACAATGCTACTTAATCCTGCGATAATTATATTTTTGAAAAAAAATATAACTTAATTCAAATTTTTTATTACATCATCATTGTTTCAACAAATGTCGAAAATGGCCGCCACCATTTTAAATGCAAACACGAACACGTCGAACCAAGTTTTTGACATACATTGCAACATTGTTGGTGCTATTCACACGAAATTTCTTCAGTTATGATTTGTTTTAATTCATCTTTGCTTACTCCGGAAAACCTTATCTGCATGCGAACATTTTCAAAATTGCTGTAAGGGAATGATAATGCAAAAAAATTGAATTAATTTTTTTTTTCAGAAATAAAATTATGATAGGATTAAATAACATGGTGCGTCCAAGTTTGTGTTTTCCCTCACCAATAATGTTGTAACAGTCCAGCCGTGTTGAAAGTCATCTCCTACACTTAAAAAAGATTGAAACAATCCTATTTCAGGGTTAGGATGTGGTTGCCACATCCATCAGATTTAAGGGTAATAAGAAAACCCAACGGGTAACTCTTTTTAAAAGGATCCTGCATGATATTTACACTTCACTGCATTCTAACTCCTCATGCGGAAAACAGAGTTTTACAGGTGAAGATGGATCAAGGAGCAATTACAAAGAATACAGGTGCGATGATTAATTAACCTGTTCAGGACCGGCGAAAGGAGAAAGAAGCGCTTCCCCAGGCCCGCGCGCTCAAAGAGACTACGCACGCACGGGACCGGTATGATATTTGAAATGATATTTGAGGTTTAATCAAAAAAAAGCTCGGAACCGAAAGTGCAAATTGAAGGTCAAAGTTCTCTGGAATGATATTTGAAAATGTAACAGACTTCAACCGTCATCTAGTGCCGTTTAAAAATTCAAATAAAACGTTCCAATCTGAAATCACGTCTGTGTGATGATGGGCCGGCTGGCACGGAAACACTGATCACAAATACGATATCGCGGGCCGTGAGGGAAGAATCGTCTGATCACATATACGCGATCACGGTCCTGAACAGGTTAAAAACAGTAATTTTGTTTTATAGGGGACGCAGGGGATGGGGGGTACTGATTTACTGATTTTCAGGAATGATACGGTCGTGATTCAATTATGATTAAATATCATCGAAATGCGATAGATGAAAATTCAAATTGAGTTTTTATATTCTTCAGAACACGACAATACCAATGTGAGACGAGGTGGAGGGGGAAAATGTGCGTATTTTGACGAAGAGCGATTGTCAATCATGCCCAACTATATGTTTCTCCTTTTGAGCGAAATCGTTTGCATACTTCTATATAAAAAGGAGCAGGTTGAAAACTTTCCATCAAGTTTTGACAAAAATATAACAGAGAATTATTATTTTTAAAAGCATATTGGGTACGTAGATACTAATACGCATATGGCAAAGCTACTATTCTATAACTGATCTGCAGTTATAAAAAAAAACGCAGTATACGTTTTAGAGTAGTTGTGCAATAGGGTCACTCAAAGAAAAGTTTCAATTTCTACATTCAAGATGTATGTTAAAAAATTTGTTTTCCCTTGAACTTTTTAATATTGTCGGCCAGAAAAGTACATCATTTAACAAATTTTTTAAAATGAATCAAAACGCGTACTCGTTTAACATTGTGGATGACACAATTAATTTTTTGGCTTAAAAAAAGATGACACATTCCATTCTGTTACCTGACATAAAAAAATAGATTAAGATGGAAAACTCCCGTATTTATACATATTATTTGGTCAATAACAACAGAAAAAAAATCTGGATGTGATTGAATGCAAGTGATTTGATTCGTAACGTTGTTTGAGAATGACTAAATATCGATAACATTTACACAGTAAAAAATAATGAGTGTTTTAGTGCATTCGTACATTTTAAGTGCATTTACATCATAAAAGAGTACATTACGTGCTTAAATATACATTAAAATTCACAAAGTCAGCATGAGTTGCTTAAATTAAAGAGTACAGTACTCAGAGCTATTACAAGATAACGAGGTACTCAGAAATGAGCACAGCCTGACTGAGGCAGGAGCTGGTGGGGTGGCTGCCTCGAGCTCCCAAATCCAGAAATGACCTGATTGTATTTTGTAGAAATGTTTTGTTTTTTAAATAGAGAATTGTGAGTAAAATGATGAATACCGGGCCAGTATGACCATTTTGGGCTTTACAAAAGACTGGCCGTTCTTCAGTTGCAAAAATATTCAAGCATTCACAAAAGTAGAAAGCCTGGAACTTAAGTAAGCCTGTAGTTCCAGGCTTTCTACTCTTGTGGATGCTTGAAGTTTTTTGCAACTGAGGATGGGTGAACCTTTCGTCTTGACGAAAATGATAATATTGTTGATACCATTTTAAAGGCACTAATGTACTAAGCTTTTTATTAATTTTAATGCAGATATATGCTGTTCGTCATCGCTAACATAACTGAACGGTGATTTTCACTAAGATTTGTTTTGGTTGGTTACAACTTTGGTGGATTTTAACTTTTTCTTTATTATCCATTTCCAATTCTTGCAAAAGAAAACCTAACTTTTGTAGAGGGGGGGCTAAGAGATTTTTATGAAGTGGTTCAGGAGTATCATCCTCAACTAGCTGTCCTATCAGTCAGTATTAAAGCTCTGGTTTCAGAATTTATAATGCAAATATTACTCTGAGCCTATCAAAATTTGTGACTTAAAAAAAAAAACCCTAGATATACATACATATTGTGAAGGTATGTTTGTGTGTATGTGCGGAGGCAAATTACAATACCTTTGTATGAAAACTGTGGTAAATGCATTGTGCGTTGTATGTTTACCCTTTCAAAAAAGTATTCGAGTGTAAGTCAAATTTTTTACTTTGAATGCATGAATAAACAATACGTTTAAAAATAAATGAAGTTCTAATATAAGTAGCTATCATTATACATTGCAAGATGTAAAAGTAATTAAAAAACTTTGTAAAAAACACACATAAGAAGTAAAAGGAAATCCTCTTTCCTTTTACTTCTTATGTGTGTTTTTTACAAAGTTTTTTAATTACTTTTTCGTTTAACACCAGTATTTTGAGTGTTTTACCTCTTTCCTTTTACTTCTTATGTGTGTTTTTTACAAAGTTTTTTAATTACTTTTTCGTTTAACACCAGTATTTTGAGTGTTTTTTCAATTGCAAGATGCACTTTTTATGAAAAACAATTTTTACATTAAATTTGCCTTACATTCAAATACTTTTTTGAGAATGTGTTATGTGAAAGGGTATGTATAAAAGGGGTCCCATGTTGGATTAGTTGGGCTCTGGAAGTGAGTACATTTTACTTATTTCTAAGTACTTCATTTTTACATGGTAGCTTCAAAACTTAATCTACAGCTGCCTTTCTTTCACGAAAATATTTAGGTATCATGTCTTACCCATGGTGTGTTTCAGAATCCTTGGTAGCTTCGTTTTCCCCTTCGTCTATGACCAGCGGATTATCGTCGTCGGGTATCGGTAGCAGGTGATCTTCGTAAGTCATGGGGCGGCCCTCCAGTATGCCGAACCTCCGAGGACCGCTGCTTGAACTGTTGCCATTGTTGTTGGAACTCCCTGGAGAAGAAATTAGAGTCATTTGCTGGTGAAATCTACATTGTTACAGTTGGATATCGGTTTTTAAAAAAAATCCCGATTGAGTCGTAATTTCTCTCAAACACATTTCTTTTTGGGGTGACATGTCGCCAATTTGGCGATTTTTTCCTACCATGTTTTGCGCATAACAAATTACGCCAGCGACATAATTAGAACTTCAATTATTATACTTAATATTAATATTAACTGTATATTGTTTTTATTATTATTAAAAGTGCCGTTAGGCCCCACAGTGGCCGAGTGTATACGACACTGAACACGGTAAATGGTTGAAGTGTGAATGGTCTCATGTTGAGGACTATCGCGCGGCTGCCGATTTATTGGTCTGGAGTTTTCTCAGGATGTAACGTGAATACGCATCCCATTAAACGTCCTCGTTCAAGGCACCCTCCTAGGCAGATGCACCTCGTGGAGGCTAGTCATAATACACAAACAAATAGTAAAACTTCCGTTTTTATTACTTAAAAAGAGAAGTTTCACTTGATTTGGCAACAATCTTGGCACTTTATCGCCCTTCCATTTAGCGGCCTCACCGTGTTCTGCGATAGACCCATTTTTCGTTTAACGAACGCATCTTTTGCATAAACCTATAATATGGATAAAACCAAGACGGATAGAATAATAAGAGAAACACCACAAGCGGAGTATTAAAGACATCTAACATTGAGTGCAACAGGCAGAACTTTGCCTGTGGTAAAACTGCGCGTATAGTTGTCAGACTGCTGTAACCGCAAGTCAAAGCACGAAAATATAGTTGATCGACACTTAAAAAAAAACAGGAGGGAAGGGAAGGGCTTTCTTTTTGTCAAACTGCTATATTTTCACATAAAATGCTAAAAGAAAAGAGAGTGGGAGGGAATTTTTTCTGATAGGTAATGGTACTTTTAATTCATGTTAGAAGGGTGAAAAAAGATATTAATCTTCAAATGGTAGAACTAACATTTTTGCGATCTAAATCCTTCTATAATGATGTTTCAAAATTTAGTCTATTTTTTAAAGTTTTTTCAACTACAGATCTATAAAGGAAATTCGTAATACATTTTGAAAAGTGCACGGGCTCACTCTAAATTGCACAACCCCAGTCCCATCTGACCCCCCCTCCGCCCCCTGTCGATGACCAATTGGGGAATAAAATAGGAGATATTTGTAAACTTATACAAGTTATATACAGCCAGTTTGCGTAAATAGTGTCGAATAAGAAAAATCTTTCAAGTTACTAGTTTATACTTATGTACGCTGATTAGGAAATTTGTGGGGGCCTGCTTTCTTTCTTTCTTTGTTTTCTTCTCTAAATAACACATCCATTGTGAGGATGGAATAAGGGAATATAAGATTGCGTGCACAGTTATATCAGATGGTAAGATTGATGATTTTATATGAAAAGGACTTCACTGAGGTGACATTACGATGATCAAATCAATACCTATGCAGTATTTCTAATTCTTTTTTTTTTGTAATAAAACTACAGTGTATTCCTAAATATTTAAATCCCCGAAATTAAAAATGTTTGTTGATGTATTTGATAGGGAAAAAGTTCAGTAGTGAAAATATATCAAAAGATTTAGTTTTAACATCAAATTTTAATTACACGTCTCATTGTTTAAAATAAATCAAATCTTACTAATAATTAGCATTTTAATTATTAATATTTTCAGCTGTTTTCAAATGAAATAAATTAGTTCTTTGATGAGAGATAAAATACATTATACATCTTACAACTATAAATCTGTATAAAATAAGTACTAATAAATTCAAATCAAACGCATCAAACACATTAAAGGTTGTTATGGGCACTTTGTAAAATTTGAAGGACTTTGAAAGAAATTGTTAATTTTTTTGAAATATCAATTACTATATTCACCATCTTTTATCAAGCACTGAAAAATTTAATTTTAATTTTTTTATACTGTAAAAAGTACTAAAAGCCAGTTGAACTACAAATTTAAACATGGTTTGAAGTTTTTAGTAAATCTTTTTCTGAGGCCCCCCCCCCCCCCATAAAACGGAAACTCTCAGTTTATCAAAGTGTGTAGTTGTTCAAGTAAAATGTTGTGAATATCTCATTTACACATTCGCTTCTTTAAAAAACTGGTTAACAGAAAATTAAAAGATGTATCAACTTATAAATTAAACGATATAAAAATTATGCATGAAAGTTAGAACATGAAGGGTCGTTCAAGTAAAATGTTTTCATTATTAACTTACTCCGTTCAAACTTTCATTTTCTTAAAACTACAGAAAATTATGATTAAAACAGTTAAATTTCTTTACATAAATCTTTATTTTCAGTGTTATGCAAACTACACAATGGATAAAAAAGACGGGTTAAAGTTCAATTAATTAAATTTTATTTATAGTAATAAAAAATTAAAAAAATGACTTCCTCAAAACTATGAACAATGGGAAATGAAATCTTTTTATGGTGTAATAAAACATGGTTTAAATGTTATAAACGTAAATTACATAATTAATAAAGTCAATCTGAACTTTTAAAATCATTAAAAGGGCAGATTCTTTGAGAATAGCAAAGTTTTACTAACTTCCAACGAAATAATTTGTGCTGTTTAAAGAATAATTAATTATAACTTAATTTTTGTTTCTTGAACCTATGATAGACTGTGATTAAAACAGCTAAATTATATGGTAAACTACATATTCCTTAAAGAAAATTAATAAACCAAACTTCACTTAATCAAGCTTCAAAATACAATAAAACAGTGCTGTTCTCTTTAAAGAACTCGTGCTGTTTAAAGTAGGAGTAATTAAAATTCAATTTTTATTTCTTAAAACTGTAACAGACTGTAATTAAAAGAGCCAAATGCAATAGTAAATTATACATTCAAAACAAAATTTACTAAACCAAGTTTTAAACAAGTCAAGTAGTGGAATTTTCTTTTAGAGAAGTAAAAATTTCCTAACTTAAAAGAGATTTTATATCATTCCACTTAAAAGAAATTAAAATTTAACCGCATTTCATAAATTCTTTTAAAATCAACAACTTAAAAAACTTAACTATGTATAAACTATACTTTAATATAGTTAAAGGTCCTCAAGCGCCACTTATATGCGCTTCAAAAATTGCATTCTTTGATAAATCCCCGCTCAAAACAGAAGCTGCTGGTGTCTCTGAAACGGAACCCACCGCCCACTCTAATTCCATTATTTCTCGGAAGAACACAACAATAAACGAACTCCCGCAAAAAAAGAATTCACACGATGCTTCTCTCTCGCACTCTCCACTCGAATCGCAACAAACAAACTGCTACCAAAAACTCTTCCTTACCCGAAACCGTGGTCGGCGAAGCAGGCGTGCCTGCAGACACCTGTGTGCTCTCCGACGAAGTGAAGTCCGTATTGGTGGAAGTTGTCGAAACTTCCCTCATCCCGCCTCCGTCAGCCAATAGGAGCTCCTCCTCGTCGTCTTGCTGCGGGCAGGAATCGCCGACTGCCACGTCCACGGCCAGCGGGGGAGTGGAGCCGAACCTTTTTCCCGCTTCGTCGTCCTCTTCCTCATCGTCGTTGTTGTCCTCCTCTCCGGGAGCGGGAGACGAGGGAGGGGAGGAGAGGGGCGTCGGGGAGCGGGACCCCGCCGAGCGGGACGGGGAGGACGCCGGGGAGGGGGAGGACTCGGCTGAGATGTACTTGTCGTCGTAGTCTTCCGGGGTGATCTGGGATGGGAGAGAGAGAGAAGAGAAAATGTTTTGGTTACGTATGGTGTGCGTTGATTTTCTCATACATTTCTTTTTTAACCCTTTGAGGCGCAACCCTTTCCCAATGCTGAAAAAAGAGCAGCCGTTGCCATCGCTCGACTTAACTACCAGAAAGATAGCGGACGATCGAAACGTTTATCGCGTGCCACAGATCTAGAGACCCCCTGTTTTTGACACAGCTGGCTGTGCCCGGCACAGCCAGCTGTGTCAAAAAAAGGGGGTCTCTAGATCTGTGGCACGCGACGAACGTTTCGATCGTCCGCCATGTTGCTGGTAGTTAAGTCGAGCGATGGCAACGGCTGCCCTTTTTTCAGCATTGGACAATCTATCCAGCTGTTCTCGCGTTCTTCCAATTTTCGGCAGATGTCAGTGCTGTTAAAAATAATCGTGACAATTTTTTTTGCACGGGAAAGGACGTACTAAAAAGTACAGCATTCTCGTGGAGCTCTGTCACCCGCTACTATTTTTTATAGAAATCAAATCCATTCTTCATGTCTGGCAACAGTCAAAACGTCAGAGTTTGGCGTTCCCGGAGCGGACGTACTGCGCGTTAAAGGGTTAAAAACAAAAATACGGTAGGTACATCATGGTGCACATACACACATGCAAACATATAGAGCTAGCTTTAGAAGAGGAATCTTTCTGGGGTGATCTGCGGATAAGAGAGAAGTTTTTCGTTACGTAAGATGTGTAATAATTCTCGTGCTCGTTTTAACTAAAGTACGGCACTTCTTACATAAACATGTACGCACACATATAAAGCTTTAGCAGACGAATTTTTTTCATAGGTTTGAAATTTTAATTTGTTGCACACAGAAAAAAAATAAAGTATGATGAATTGTTGAGAAGTAAAGGTCGATCTTCTATATTGTTGTGAAAATGCTTACACATACTTCAAAGGATTAAGCGACAAAAACATTATTTCGCAGCTGCTGTTTTCATTTGCTGCATACTAAAATAAAACGGGAAACAAAACTCTTAAGGAGTGACTTGATTTATGGAAGTGGTTTTCTTTGGGATCTCTCTACTCTAAGTGAGAAGATCTTAATGTGTCACGCATGTTTTTCAAACTTTTAAAAAATTGTGTTTCGTAATCACGATTTGCGTTTATTTTGTGTTGAAAATGCAGACGATGGGTTGCGAAACGAAGTTTTATTAACCACTGGAAAGGCGGAGAGGTTAGTTACGATTTTTATTTATTTTTTTATTTTAACAGCTTACTCAATTTATGATTTTTTTGCACCCTTAGCAGACACAAATGCGTGATATGTGTTCTCTTTAAGTTAGCGCATAGAGGGTAGCTGGAGTGTGAAGTCAGACATGCACTTTATAGTTTCGAAATCTCCAGAAATAAAACCTTATAAAATTTAAAGTCATTCACAAATTCGTTTAAAATCAACAAGTTAAAAAAATTAATGCACAAACTATACTTTAATACAGTTAAAGGTCCTCCAGTGCCACATATATGCCCTCCAAAAATTCGTTCTTTGAAAAATGACCGTTGAAAACAGAACGCACTGTTTTTGAAAGCAAAACATAAACATAGTTTAATCTCAGACACAACACATTTTTTCTTAAATGCAATTCCGATTTCTTTCTGAAAAAAAAAATGTAAACAAACATAAAAAAATAATGTCAAATCCTTCTGTCTTTTTAAAAAATATTTTTTTTTAACGAAAAAGTTCAAAAATTGCTTTTAATTAGCATGTACAGTCGTTGCTTTTAAACTAGTAACGGAAGTTCTCCTATACTCATTGTTCTTTGCAACTTTTTAATGCTAATTGACTGTAAAACCGTCAGATTTGTGGAATAAAGAAGAATTGAGGTTTTCTTTTTATTTTTCTTCCTTTCCTTTTTTTAGGTATAAAAATGGTACTCACTTATTTCATTAAAAAAAGAGACACACACACCTAAAACAAGTGTTTCTCTCTATTCTAAAAAAAAGTAAAGGCCGCTGGCGCTGTCAAAGCTTGTGGAAATATCTCCTCCTAAACCGTAGGGATTTGAGTTTCGACTAAGGTGCCCACAGATTCGAAAAATTCCGAGGAACCTGCTAAGCTGATTTAAATTTCGAAAATCGAATTATTTTAGAAGATATTAATAAAAAACTGAAAAAATAAACCGAATGGTTGCCAGATTTGGCATAAAACCATTCATTCCTTTGCAACAAAGCGTTTCCAAGTATCTAGAATCGCGTGAAATTTACAAACATGAGTTAGAATTACGCAAATTTTACGCCAAAATAAAAACTATATGAAATAAGTAACTCAAAATGTTTTACACAAAGTTGACAATTTTCAAATAGTAAGTTCGCTTAGACAACAGGAGTTTAGAATGAGCGATTGTTCGTTTTTCCAAAACAGACTAACTAATATCTTGAAAATGAAAAATAGTTAAAATGCAGATTATTTTAAAGCCGGTTCTCGTCCATCTGGATTATTTGCTACGAGTAGAAATATTGGGCGGCGTTAACTATGCCATTATAGCAGTTATAGTACACTTTGGATATTTGCTAGCGCGACGAGATGGTATAATTCGTGGTGTTAAGTACGCCAATCTGCAAACGATTATGTACATGAAAATATGGATAACGGTTTTCCAGTAACCTTAAATAAACCGTAAATGTAGATTGTGAGCATGTGTAAATCGCCAAATAATGAAAAGTCGCCATGGGTGGCAAGCTATCCTATCTGTTCCGTAGCTTTTATTAACTTTACATGTACGCAAGTCGCCAAATAATGAAATATCGCCATGGGTAGCAAATTCGCAAGGTGTCCAATAGGTTTTACATTATTAAAAATACAGCCGAAACAGATGTACTGATTTTATTACGCTTTAACTCCTAATTAATATAACTTCTGAATGGCAACATTAAATATCATTGTGTTTCTGAGGAGTGCAAATAATTTTAACAGCGATTATAAGCGGAGTCCGCACTCCAGGTGGAGTATAGCTCAGGACCAGTACAACACGGATTCCCATAACAAAATATCTTCTGTGTTATGAGGGGGAGGAGGGGGTCTACAGTAGTGTGAAGTTTAAATTTTTATGTACCAATAAAGATGCAAGAACAAAGCTATGTGTAGCTCAGTATCATTCTATCTGATCCAATGTTCGGGTTTTGTCTGTTGAAATTATGTCTTTTTTACGAATAAGCCTGATTAGTGGCCTCATGCCTCATACGAAAAGCGAGCGTAGCGAGTCTGGGGGCCTTGGCCCCTAGTATTGAAAGAAAAGAAACCGAATACGGAAAACACGGAACAAGTTTTAAAACAAAAATATGAGAAATTTGAAACATTTTGGGTAAAAAAATTTGTTTATGTTTTGATTTTTTACGAAAAAAGGGCTTTATTAGCTATTTTAAAGAAGAATAAATGGAAAAAAATCAATTATTCTTTTTTATTCAGTAGAATTGCAAAAAAACATTTTCCATAAGTCGTGACCTTAAGAATTAGGAGGTTTGACTTTCGTTGTCAGTGACATTTCATCAATTTCTTTTTCATTTCTTTTTAAAAATATTTATTAAAAACTATTTGTCATTTTATTTTGTCTGATATTTTAACATTTACTTTAATTGAAAAAATATACATTATTAAAAGTAAGGTGTATTTTAGATGACTAGTTTTTGCATTTATCACACGCGGACATGACTTTTGGCACGTAAATTACGGATGTGTCCACTTCAGAGATTAACATATCTCCCTGTGAAAAAACGAACCAACACATTCAAGCCTATTCCAGAATTGAAGCCAAGTCTGAAATTAGTAAAGGATATTTTCCTAACTCTTAGCATCTTTTGTGATTCTAAATAAATTGAAATCCTTTCAAAAATATTTTGAATTTACATGTTTGCTTTTATTAAATATAAAACATAGCGCATGAACTCAGTATATATTTCGAATTCTTATTTTCATACCAACTATTTTTCCTTTTATTACAATACTACATTAGATTTTTTATGTATTGTAATACTACATTAGTTTTTTAATGGTTTTGTTCCATGTTTTTATCGTACTTTTCTTTTTTGGATTTGGCAACAATCCATATCTGCTTCTTTATTCCCTCCCTTTCTGTATCAACTAAGCCTCTAATTAAGTAAAAAATCCTTATCTATTGAAAGTGCTCTTGGGCATGCGTCAAAATACAAGAATAAGCACCATCCATATAAATAAAATTAGATTTTTGTCTGTACATTACTTGAAATTAAAAAAAATTGCCATTTCTATCCGTTTCAAGCATCTGGGAATTCAGCGAATGAAATGAAATTTGGTGACATGATCAATGATTGCTCAACTGAAACCTATAAGCTTCAAATTTTTAAAATATTTTGATTAAATTTTGAGATTTTGTGAAAATCGTTTCAAAATGCTTAAATTTCTGTTTCAGCATTACGAAATAAAGACTAAAGGGAATGAAAAGAAATTTGGTGACATGATAGGTGTTCTGTCAACTTAACCATTTACAGACCGCATTGAGAACTAGGCATATTTAAATTAGTTTTTTGCATATTTTGTCTTCTAATGCGTTAGTTAAAACTATATTAGTCATTTAAATGGGGAATTTTCTTTTAAATACAATTTTCACTATGTTTCCAATTAGGAGCATGGGTCAAGTGAAATATTAAGAATTAATGAAAGATTTACTTTTAAATTTATTTAAAGATATTAATTAAAAATTTTAAGGGGGTGGGGGTGTATCAAGATCGCTCAGTCGAAATTTATGAAAATGTCTATTTTCATGATTTTTTTCCAGTTTTCCAATAATGATAGAAATGCAGCTTCTACTTCAAAAAATCAAGTTATGCTTTATCTGCTAATTTATTTTAAGTCAATATTGATAAAATTTCATTTTTTAATAAATTTTTAATTCGATGTTTCCAATAGGGAACATTGACCTGTAAAAGTGAATGTAAATATAGCGTCGTCTTATATTTACAGGCGCGCTTAAATATTATTAATATAGTGTGAAATAAAAAAAAAATTGATTAGACTTTGAGATTTAGCGAACATTATTTTAAAATGCGTAAATATTTGTTCGCGTATTTGCATAATAACAACTAAAGCTAATAAAAGGAATTGAGGCGCATGATAGGTGGTCACCCAATTTGATTGTATGCGTTGAAAAATTAAAAAAACGTTTAATTAGATTCTGATATTTTGCGAAAATCGTTTCAAAATGTGCAAATATTTGATGTGCCTCACGTATTAACGACTAAATCTTATGAAATGAAATTATGTGGCATGATAGAAGATCTCTCGACTTAAATTATAGGTGTCGATTTTTTTTTCAAAATTTCGAGTAGATTTTGAGATTTTGAGAAAATTTATTCAAAATGTGAAAATGTTTGTTGATTATGTACAAACCACTGAAGCGAATTAAATAAAATTTAGTGTCGTCATAGGGGGTCAAGTACGGGCGTCAAAGTACTTAAAAATTTTAAAGATTTCGAAATTTTGTGAAAATTGAGTACATGTTTGTCCCATTGCTATAGAAAAGCAATGGAAGTAGAATGAAATTTGGAATTGTGTTAGGTGCAAGTTAATTTAAACTCTAGATGCCAAAAACTCATTTAAATATTTAATAGATTTTGGTATTTTGTTAAAATCGTATAAATGTTTGTTCTCGCATCCCTTGAAAATGGATTAAGAGAATACAATGAAGTTTAGAAACATGATCAGCAACGAGTGAAATAATAAATGTCAGAATTATTTGAAACATTTGAGTAAAATTTAAAACTTAAAAAAATATTTATTTGCTTTTTTAAGATGTTGTGAAAACTGTGCAATCCCCCCCCCCCCCAACATAATGTTAAAATATCTATAGTGAATCAAACAAATTTAGTTACAGGTTAGGAATGACCGCTTGCTCTGATGCCAATCTTACACATAACTTTGATACACTCTAACCTGTAATCTTTTAAAAATACACAGAAGTTATAATTTTGCTGTCCATACCATTGCCAATATATTAATTCGATTTTTTGTACTTCCACAATGCTGACGAAAATTTAGGCCTTTGGCAGAGACAGAGCTAGGAGAGAGCGCTTTCTCTGTTAACTCCCTCCTCCTTTTTAAACATTTTCATTTTTCATTTTTTTTTTTGCAGGTTGTGTGTTTAATTTTGCATTAAAGTTTTATTGTTTCTGGATTGCCCCACTAGTGGCCGAGCTCATAGTGTTCTTAACTGCGAGACGAAATGTGCCTGGTTCAAACGTAAGTCGCGTCCGCCGAACTAGCCGTTCGGAGTTTTCCGCGATTTTCTCCAAAACTTCGCTTAAATACGGGTTAAGACCTTTTTGAAAGACCCCCACGAAGGGTACCCCATCACCTCGACCTAGATATCTAGTGTAGACAATCGTCCTTAATCCCACAAAACCAAACAAAAGAAAGTTTCTGGCAGCAATATAATTCCTATTTGTACTAACGAAAACTACGCTCAATACATTTTAACTTTGTTCATTTAACAAAAATAACTATATAATAAATTTGTTTTTAACACTTTGACAGAATCATTGTTGCAAATTCAACCAAGTAAGTTGTTAAATTCAACCATCTAACAGAAACTAAAGTCATTTTCAGAGTTTGTAAATTTATAAAGTGAAAATGTAACTATGAAAGAAATACAGCATTCGTTGACTGGTGCTTTAGAATGCTTGAATTTTTAATGCTATTGTAGATATTTTACAATTTATTTCCTGCGTAACAGATCTTTCAAAACTACAAGAGCCGCACATGCACATATGCGTCTTACTCCCTAGCGGCGGTAGCGAAGATTTGTAACATCAGAAAGAACGAGCTTTAGCCCCGTACGTGATATCTATCTTTAAGTATTAATCAACGATTTGAATACAGCTTACCAACTTGAACTGTGTTTTTGTCTGCTAAAGTGCTGATAAAAAAATATAGTTACCGGTCTTCGGTACACAATCATTTCTTGGGGCAAAGGCTGCGTCCCAAAAGACGCCGCCAATATTGTAGCGCACTCTGCTTCAATTTTCATCAAGTTTTCCATGTCATACTCCTTTTTGCTTTTGATGTCTTTCGTTTTCAGTGAATCTGAAAAAGACAAAGCATTGCACATTAGTTTACATGTAGCAGATAAAACAACGGTGCGAGTTAGTCATGTTGATTTGCAATCTCGCTGCATAGAGTATAAAACAGCTAAAATCTGACAAAATAATAACGGATAAACGAAAATTGAGATCCCCCCCCCCCCGAAAGGGCACTTGCGCCTTTAGCATTTGCCACTATTAAGGCCCAAGCTACTGGCCATTTTAGTATGGGAGCACCCAGTTAACGGCCAGGGTTACCACCTACGAAGGGACGGACAGGTTGCCCAAGACAGGAATCAAACCCAGACCTAAAGTGTGTCAATACGCGACCTAGGTGGCAAATTTGTTGAGTAATTTTCTTAATTCAACATTAAAAAAATTATTATTTTAAAATTGAAATAGCGTCAACTAAATTTCGTGAAATTAACAAATCATTTTCTTTTTCTGTGCAACCGACAAGAAGTTTTATGGCTCATGACTCTGAGAACTTCTATATTATTTTGAGCTACAATGATGCCCGTCACCGCACTGGGAAAAGTGTTTTGTTAAGTCGACTAAAATATATGGTTGAGATAGCGCTAACGAAAATTGTGTTGAATTCCCAAAATAATTTTGTTAATGGCAATTTCAAGAAAACACTTTGTTAATTTTACCTAGCTGTTTCATTAAAATAAACAAAGATTTTGTTAATTTAATTTAAAATATTTGTTTAAATGGTTTATCTGGATAAAATCAACTGGACTTTTTGGTTGAATTAACAAAATATCTTTGTTAACGGGTGTATTCATTTAACAAAATTATTTTGCTGAAGTAACAAAATTATTTGTTGAACCAATCAAATAGTTGGGTGAAACTTTCAGATGTGAGTCTAATTATAAAATCCTAAAAATTTACATTCTTCTATAGCGATGATTTTGCATAACTACCTATTTAAATTGGAGAAACTGACAGCCAGGATTTTCTTGTTTTTATTCCTATTTAGGGATGAATGCGAGACGAAAAATAGGCCTCTAGCGTCTCGTAAAATCCCTATATTGTAATGTTAAAAAAATTTGTGTCGTCTTGCAAAAAATTGCAAATCTTTGTCTCGCCTACATCACTATTCATAAGACAAATTTCGTAAAGCAATCAGAATCGCTTTTGTGTTCATGATAAAATAACAAAGGACCTTTACTCAAACTTTTCATCATAACGATCTATCTAGTTTATTTGACTTAATAATAGCCAAGGTTGTACAGTTTAATTAGGGGAAAAGGAAACTGAATTAAACAAACTTATTTTGCAATGGTATTCTTTTTAAACATAAATGTCCCGTTTATATTACATGACTGGCCACCAACTTAACTTGGCTTAGCAATATTAAGGAGGTTCGGAAAGTAGTGCCTTTTTATCGCATGCCAATATTTTGCCTAGCAGCTACTGAATCTAAGAAATTTAGAATGTGTGAGATGTTTGTAATGTTTGTTTGTAATGCTCAATAAGAGAGGATTCCCTGGAATTCGTAACCTATGGGGTAAAACGGCCTTTTAGCATGCCTGTATACCTCGAAGGAAGAAAGGGATATAAACAAAATTCTTGTTGTAAAATAAATGTAACGCACATGAATACCTATAAATGAATTAAAAGACATTTGGAGTGTAGCCACGCATCCTTTTAGTAATATATCTTTCTATGAAGAAAAAACAAACTTATCTATGAAATTCTTGCTGTAAAATGTAATTATGAATTCATTGTTTTAGCACAACTACTTTTTCATTAAAACTTGTTAAAAATGTATCTGAATTTAATGAAAAAAAAAAAAAAACGGACACTACTTTCCGGTACACTATGAATCCTAGTGTAATTATTTATTAGCGCGATTAATACTTCATCATAAAATCACAAATGTAGCACTGAATATAAAAATCGCTCACCAGACTCTATTTCGCTCCTAAAACAAGGTTGATTTGAAGCCCTGTTCACGTTTTCTTGGCAGTTAAGTATTTCGTGCTTCACTTCTTGGTACGGTTTCATCTCCGCCTTCTCGGGAGCAGCATGTGCGGAGGGAAAGTTAACTGCCTCTTTCCAAGATTTCTGCGAGGATGTTGTCACAACCTCAGGTACTTTTCTGATGAAGAGGCTGTTCGCGGAAACTTTTGCGCCGCCAACGCAATTGCCAGTCAGGCTTGTGAGTGCCTCTTGAGCATCGCGGACCCGCTTTTCTTCGTCGTTTTTAGCTGCTATCGATTGTTCCAGTTCGGATTTGCTTCTGCTTTGTTGCACTGCCACCAGTTGTTCGTTACAGCACGCAATCATTTGTATTTGCTGGCTGCAGTCCATCTTGCCGTAACTCTGAGGAACTGTGAAAGTGGTGCCGCTTTTGCTCAACTGGTTGATCGGGACGTACTTTTGATTGTTGGCGATTTTGCTTTGGTATATCGTCTGGTTGTTGAATTTGTAAGTGATGCTAGCTGTCTGATGGTTCAACAGCGTACTCGTCTGTGAATAAACTATAGTCTGACCGAGACTTTTGGTCTGGAGAGGTGTTTGATGGTTCTGTTGATGAATGGTAATATTTACAGCCTCCTGGTGACATGGCTTAGTGTCTTTGTTAATCGTATCACTTTGTTTGTGCATGTTTGTAAAGCCATTTAACTGAGTTTCAGTAACGCATTTCTGCTCATTTGGCAAGTTAAACACATTGCTTGCGTTTAATGGCTGTTGACTGGAAAGATTATTACCAGAACTTGTTTCTTGAGTTATGAGCACTTTTGACGGTGCTTTATTCACTGTTTTGCTTTTATCACAAAAGGTGCTTTTCTTCTCGCACTGCTTAGTGTCTTTCTTTTTGGTGGTGCTTTGTGCTGTGGGTTCATTTTTAAGCGATTTCAAGGGCTTCACGTCGTCGATGAATTCGTCATTCGAAATGACAGTCTTATCTTCGTCCGTATCACTGTCAAACCGTCCAAGTTTGGCTTTCGGAGGAGAAGAATCTGTCTCGTCCTTAGCTTTGCTTTTCAGTTGTGCGCTTAGACAGCCGTTCTTGGTTATCGGTGAGGCATCTGCACCACACTTGCCATCCCCACTCTTCTGACAAGCAGCGGGTTTCGGATTAGAGTTCTCCTCCGAGTCGGTGTCTTCGTCCTCCTCCTCCTCCTCCTCATCATCATCATCATCATCATCCTCTATCTCGTACTTAACACCCCTGGAGACCGGACTGCTGCCACAGGAGTTGTTGCTAGCACCGTTTTTTAAGCGTTTCTCGCACAGCAGTGTGCTGTTGTTCGCTCCCATCTTTCTTGAAGGCCTGTCCGGGCATTTCGTCGGCTCATTTTCCTTTGCCTTGCCCTGCAGTGTGGGCGATGGTTGTTTTGGGATCTCTTTGACTTTCGGCAGATTCTTTTCTTCGTCTTTGCTGTTGGAGTTCTGGACTTTTAATCCAGAGTTTCCGACCGTAGGAGAGCCAGTTGATGATCGAGTGCAGTCTTTTGTTGAGGAATCTTGGGCTTTCCTCGAGCGTTTTTCAGCGGCCTCTTTGGAAGCAGCACTTGTTGAATCTTAAAGTAAAAAAAAATATTTTTTGTATGTAATATAATATTCAATAAATTCTGATTGTGTTATTTTGCCACAAATAATACATGTAATTCAGTTTCAAGCAAATAAGAAATTCGCAAAAATGTTTGTTTTTGAGAACCAGCATTATAATATAAACTCAGCTATATTAGGCTTTGGTAATAGAATAAAAGTAAAATAAGGAATTTTTTTTTAAGGTGACTACTCAATGAAGTTTCAAATATTGAAATGTGACTGCTGATGTTTTCAGTTACATAGTAATTCTACTACTTTTTGTTAAAATGCTGTACAGAGTGTTCAGCGAAGGACTTTCTGATTTCAAAATTACATAACTCGAAAACAGAGGACAATAGAGGGATGAGACGAACTGTGTATTTATTACGAAGCCTGAAAAGAAATTGATACAGAAATTTTAAAATACTAACAAAAGTTATCAATCGATGGTGCTGCAAGCCGCATTCGCATTACGGTCTTCTTATAAGTAGAGCGTCGGCTGTCGGAGTGATCACCTTGAAGCTTGAAAGGAGGTTTGAAAAAAATGTATATCATTAAACAACGTTTGTTTGTGGTACTGGATTCTCACAGGTTATCGTACAGTCCAACGGCAACAAGACGTAGTTTCAAACAACGATTAAACATTTCTCAAGGCCAGTCTCCGATGAATATCCGCACGGTCTTCAGCAAATTCCAAAGGACAGGGAGCTTGGGCGATGAACTAGTGGGCAATGTTGGCTGCGAAAAAACTTTAATTATTCCTGAAAATGTTGCTACAGTTTCTGGAATTGTTAAAAAAAAATACGATTAAACCGGGTCACAGAATTGCAGCTGAGCCTGGTTTAAAGTGTTCAAGACGCATAAAATAATGAGAAACAGCCTACACAACACATGTATCCATACAAAATTCAACGATACCGAGCCATTTATACAATGGAGCTGTGCAACAAAAGGTTGGATTTTGCGAACATCGTGGTGATGGTAATGGATTTGATGTCAGGTGAATCTGGCTTACAGATGAAGTACATTTTCACCTCAATGGAGTCTGAATAAACAAAACTGACGGTTTTGGGGAACCGAAAACCCCTTTTGAGTGAGGTGGAACAGCAACGTTCTCCAAAGGTGACTACTTGGGATGAGATGAGTAGCAAAGGAATTATTGGTCCTCATTTTCAAACATGGCACAGCTAATACCAAGAGTTATGTTTCAATTTTGGAACAATTTGCCCCCATGCAGCAAGCACTGGAGGAGCGACTAGCCACGGAGTGGTTCATTCAAGATAGGGCCAGAACCCAGCACCCTGAATACGTTTTTCGCTTTCTGGAGGAATACTTAGGGAATAGAGTGATTGATTGAGATTATTCCAGTTTCACTAGAACAGGCGTGGACTGGCCTCTTTTCTTGCCCGATCTTAACCCATAAGATACACTCTATAACAAAAAAATCGACGCACCAAGAAACAATCATCCGATTGCTTTGAAATTTCGTATGCATGAATGTTTTGAACAGATATGCAAATGATTCAAATTTGGTGCCCAATGAATGAATAGTTTGATCTCTAGCGCATCGGATTTGCGCATTCGTGTTCATGGATTCGTGTTCATTACGAGCAACTGTCAGAGTTTGACAGAGGTCGTATCATTGGATTGAAAGAGGCCGGTTGGACTAATCGGAGAATCGCTCGGCATTTGAATCGAAGCGATGCGAAGATTCGAAGATGCTGGCAAGGATGGGTGGAAAATGGCAGAGAGCAGCGTCAGGATGGTAGAGGTCGAACTCTTCCTTGGAAGAGAGAGGAAGAAAACTCTTCCTTGGCCTGCCAGATCGCCAGATCTCTCTCCCATCGAGCATGTCTGGGATACGATGGGAAGGCGATTGCATCTGGCACGGACTGTTGATGACCTCGTTCGACAATTGGAGCGAATATGGCAGGAAATACCGCAGGAGACCATCCGGGAGCTTTATCGGTCTATGCCACGCCGTGTGGCAGCTTGTATCCACTCTAGCGGCGGGTCAACACCTTATTGAACTTGTTACTGTAACTCTGAAATAAATTATTCAATTATTCTGAAATTTTAATCATTTACTATTCTGTACATTGTCTTGCTATCCACCAATTTTCGTCTCAATCGGACATCTCTTTCTTGATGCGTCAATTTATTTGTTATACAGTGTAGTTCTTTAAGGGGTGCATTGAAAGACTCTGTTACCAAAACAATCACACGACACTGGATTAGCTTGGGAGAGGTAATCTGTGCGACATGTGAGCCCAATTCCCTTGACACATTATATGGGGTGATGGCGAATTTTGTTGTTCGTTTACGCCAAATTTGCAGGGCTAGCGGTGAACATTTTGAACAGACTTTGCGTTGATTCTACTTGCAGAAGAACTGTTTTTATTTTCTTTTCCATAACCCTGTATAGTGTACAGCGCCATCTGTTGGTGACTTTTGTTAATAGTTTCAAAATTCCTACACCAAATTTTTACAGCCTTCGTAATAAATATACAGTTTGTCTCATCCCACTGTTGTCCTTTGTTTTCGGGTTATGTAATTTTGAAATCAGTTTGTTCTTCCCTGTAAATATATAAAAATACATACACTTATATATATATATATAGTTACTCAAATAGGTACGTAGATAGATGTAGCGTACACGTTTTTCACAGATGGAAACAACTCAGAACGCACATAATACATTTAAAAAATCGTGTCAACCAATCTATATTTTACAAAACGCAAAAAATTTCGAATCTCCTGGGACACACACACACACACACACACACACAAAAAAAAAAAAAAAAAAAAAAGAAAAAAAAAAAAAAAAAAAAAAGAAAAAGAAAACAGCTTTTTCTGGAACACTATGTTCAAAAGAAATCTACACAAACGGTGCATGTTTACTTTTTGTCGTACAGTCTGCCGGCGGTTTCTTCTGAGACCTCTCTTTAGCATCGTCTGTGCCCCTGCCGGACGTTTTCGCAGCCGGGCCCCCGTTCACCATAGCGCTGGCTCTGCCGCTGCTGGACTGGGGGGGAGAAGCCGCGCCCTTCCGCCCGGCTATTTTTTCTGTTCGCTTTGCGTCCCCTGCTGTTGAAGGCTGGACGTTGACGCCCCCGGGGTTGGATGCGCCTGCAGCTGAGGCTGACTTTTTTTCCGCTTCTGCAGCGACTTTGGAACCGTCGGAGGAGGACCGCTTCTGCTCTGACCTTCTGGTTTTTGCCACCGCGAGTTCATGACACGAACTGTCCAGCAGTTTTCGTTTTTTGGCCGCCAGCGGGCAGCCGGCCACTCTACAAGAAGACAAAAAAAAAAATAATGATAAGTGAGAGAGAAACGAGACAGAAAGTGTCAGATATCAAACAATTTCCAACGCAATCTTGTTTGTGAATATGGCTACCACCACGCGGACATTGTTGTGTATAGAAGGATCAACTATTGCTTGAAAAGGCCTGGTCGATTGCTTTCGATTGTTTTTGCTAGTTTCGTATCATTCATAGTGCTTCATTGGCGCAGAAAAACTAATCAAGAGTGGCCCATGGAATGAATCCTTTCGATCTAGATGCATCTATGTATAACATGACTTCGATCCATTTCCTCTACCGTGAACAGTTTCAACACCTCCTATATATACAATGCCTGAGAACAAAGACTTTTACGTCATCATTAGGTCCACTAAAATGACGTCACCACACATTTATTTTCACAAAGTAAAACTATTGAAAGTTTGTGGTGAATTTACACCCGCATAAAACATTTCAATGATTTTAGATAGAAAATTAAATTTTACGACACAAATAGGAAATTTTAACTATCACTAATTATGTAATATGATATAGAAGCAGATCATAATAAATGTTTTTTTATCAAAAAGGTATTTTAATTTTTATCCCTTTATTAGCGCTAGAGAATCCCTTATACATGAAGAGGTAAATTAAAATGATTTTATTTCTCAAAAGTGGAACTAGCGCTAAAAACTAATTAAAGTTAATATGCCAAATACGTGCGTATTTGAAGGAAAGGAGCAATGTTACGGCTACAGATCTTCTGTTGTTCAAACATTTCAGTCATTCTGGACTTTTGCTACAAAAAGTAAGACTGTTTTATAAAACAATGTAAATTTAACAAAACAATGTATATTAAATAAAAAAAAAGCAATAGCTTTTGAGATTTGTGTTATTTTTAAAAATGCGTCCTTGACTATGCAACTTAGTACAGTTAAAAAAAATGTAATTGGCTCTTTAAAATTTGCTACACTCTAAAAAAAAATAAAATAAATCTGTCCATTAGAAAGAAATCAAGAAGAAACAAGGCTCCCATGTACTTTCTGAGTGTTATTACTAAAGAAAGTCAAGTATCGTCAAGTACTTGACTTTCAACAGTCATATACTTGACTTTTATGTCTGACTTGACTGACAAGTCATATACTTGACTTTCTTTAGTAATAACACTAAGAAAATTCAGAAAATCTCTTTTCAACGATTTCTTAGTAATCAACAATTTTTTTTTTTAGAGTTTACTAAGTAAGTGATTTCCTTTTTAAATTTGTTGAGCTGTGAAACATAGTTATTTACATGTATGTAAGTTTATTATGTTGCAATATATGTTAATCTCCATCATTTAAGAGAATGCTCTATTGTTTTTTATTTTAAAATATGTAAATTCGCTAGCTCGGGGAGTACTTATACTCAATTTCTATTAACCGATATTTCCAATATCCGTGGTACTAGCAGTTCCAGTTAACTCGGATAATCGTGGTCTTATTGTACTTTATAACGGCACGAAACAAGAATAACTTTACTTCAATAAACGGGCTCAGTCATAGCGATATCGTATTTAATATGTACTTCATAATTACATAAAACACAAATAATCTATATAAAGTAATAAAGATATTGATTAAAGGAAGATGCCCTGTCAAAAAGTAGTGTTGTTAAAAAATTGTGAAAATGAATAGCAATATTTGCAAAATTTGTAATTTTCAATTTGAAAATATTTCCATTTAATTGTTCCAAGAGGACAACCAGCTTTTAAAACTCAGTAAAATTATTGAAAATAGCTGTAACAGCAAAGTCAAAAACTTTAAAAATTCAATAAAAGGTACGAAAAATGTATTTATTAAATTAAAATTTTACTAACTACAGAACAACTAGGTAAAAGATAACTGCAAAGGAACTTACGTTCTGTGTTTTGTAAATTTCCCATTGACGTGACCAGACCCATCGCAACCTCTTGTAGGACAGCTGTAATGAAATGGAAACATACATGCATTCTCACATGTAAAACAAGAAAGGTAAATAATGCCAAACTCATTGACTATAAAACACTGCGCAGTACGATACTATTAGCACTTAAGCGACTTTGTAACGAAAAGTTGATCCATTTGCTTTCATCATAGCAAAGACGCGTCGACCGACATTCACCTTCTGCGTCCATCATTGATTTTCTGCTTGGGTCTTTGAATGCCGTCAATACTCCTCAGTCTGTTGCAAACACAGCAGAGCATTCTAACATCCATGCCGGGAAGCAACGTTGGCCACAATAGAGGGAATTGTCTCGGTTGTGTCTTTGTTAACTATATCAGCGACAGCACACAAAATGTAATTTTTATGAATTTTACGGGTTCCCGCACATAAAGTATTCAATTCATCGGAAATACGTAGTAAATCAATACGCAATTACTTTCAGTTAGAGTATGGACAGAAAGACAGTCAGGCGAATTAAAAATCATAAGCGTTTTCAACTTGCTTGGAAAATGTTGAAATTAGAGAACTTATCTATTTGCATCAATTATAAAACGTGATTGATTTTAGAAGAGTCCAAAGATAACACTCAGTTATTCAAGTAAATGCAATACAATGTTACATCGCATACAATTGTAGGTTTAACAAATTTTCCAATTGCCTTTTTTTTACTATTTCAAACGCAAAGTTAAATTTATTATTAGTTTGCTTTTCTTACGGTAGATAATAAATTCTATTTCTATCATTTATGAAATTCTGCTAAACATTTCTGGAAAATGTAAACATTTAATGAAAACATCGACGTCGCAACTGAATTATTTCAGAAATGAAGCTTATTCAAGTTACACTTTAAAATATTTAACGCGATCAAAGAGAAAGAAATATTTTAAAATAGGAAAAATATGCACAAGTATTTAATTGCAGTTTGACACATTTCATCTTTCAAAAAGGTATTTTTTTGATATTTGATATCGAAGTTACTTAACAGTTTTAATTTGAATTTAAATGTGAGATATTTACATTTTATTTAAAATATCGAAATTATCTATGAAATAATTTTAATGTTTTCTATATTTCTTGTTTCTATATTTCTTGTTTGAATACAGCTCTTTATTTTGATAATTACAAATGTCATTGTGTAGCGTAGATAAATTTAAAGCAGTTAGTTTGTTTCTGAGCATCTGTGTTGAAAAACCGTAGTTTATTTCCATACGGTGTTTTAGACGATACACGTTATTTATAGGATATTTCCGTATCGGAATCTTGTGGGGAAAATTACATAAATTTCATATTTTGATTTGTTTTTAACTTTAATTTGTAATTTATAAATTTTGTTAGTAAGCACTTTGTTCTGTAGTTACTTTGAGTTCGGTAAAGTATATTAAAAAGCTTGCAGTCGAAGTTTATCCATTTGAAAGTATTGACTGAAAATTTGCATAGAGTCGAAACAGGTTTAATTTAGAAATTAAGCCAAAAATCAGGAGCCTTTAAAGTGAGATACAAGGTATTGTAATTCTTAAGTTTTACGAAGAAGAATTTCCTGTCGCTGGTGCTTTCAAACGTACAAAAAATGTCTCATTATTCTAAAGTAGTGAAACTTTTTTAGAGTTACAAAATTCATTTAATATAAAGAATGACTCAGATAAATGCATACACACCTTAAACTGCCAGAGAAAATTTAGAATTTGTTAGATAAATTTTTGAACTTGGAAGGATAATGTGTGGTAAAGTTAAGGTTCATATTCTAATTCGAAGAAAAAGTGTTCTTTCTGGTCAAAGTGTGATTAAAGATGACCTTCAAAATCTTCCTGAGTACAAGACACGAAGATTATGTACTTCGCAATCAAATGTCAAGTGGAATTTCTTTCAAAATTTCACCAAATGGCGTTCAAATGGACACCAATTGAATCGTACCGCAAAGCATGTCCAGGTTACGAGACTGACGACAGCACATCTCATCTTTTGCTGTGCCCCGTAGAAAAAAATCGAACAGCGTAAGGTCTGGATAACTTGCAGGAAACTCGATTATCTTAACATAAAGTCTAAACAAAAAGTTAGTCCCCCCCCCCCCGCTCCGCTCCTGGAAATTGTACCTTGTAGATACGAAAGCAAGTTTTTTACGATCATTCGAACTGTGTAATACATTGTTCTGACCCCCCCCCCCCTCCGCCTATATATGAATTAAAAAACTGACTAGAATTTTGAAAGAACTGACTAGAATTTTTGAAAATATAAAACTTTGTTCCATTAAGAAAATACCTGCTGATATCCGTCAAAATTTCACGGTAAGTTCTATACAGTCTTGTGACAGCGGTATTCACCAAACTCTCTGACTGTGCGTGTTAGGTAACCTGAACGGCCGGTTTAACTCTCAGAAGCAGCGTCGAAATCGGATTGGTCAAACGTTATAATAACCCTTTTATTTGGTATGGTGAATATCATTTTCCTCGCCCAACTTTTGAAGTAACTTGCTCTGCTGTGTTAAATAACTGGCTTTATGTTTGGTAAATACGGCCATTAACGTTGCAGAAAGAATATGCAGATCTTCATCAAAATGTTAGATATGTTTATAGATTACTGGTTTGTAACGGTAAACGAAATGTAAGTTTCTCTTCCCGAGCTTAATATCTGAGCAAAATAAATTAACAGTTTTGTAAAATGATGCACATAAAAATGGTAATTATCAAAACGATCAAAGATTTTTACGTCTTCAGATGCCAATCAGTGATAGTCTCAGTATCAGTTTAGTTTTTCATGGTGATAGTCTGCGATTCCACAATCCTGTGTAATTCCCGTCCCCCTATCTAGGGTACCCTATCCTAATCTAGGTGTACCCTATCCCTTCTTGTAGTTTTGAATCCTGCTGATGGGGTTACCCCGCCTTTAAGTGTATATTTTAAATGACTATCTTGAAATGAAACGATAGCGTTGCACTAAGAAGTACTTACCAAATAGTTTCTTGAGATGAACCTGAAAAAATGCAGCACAGTATTACAAACAGTTATTGGGTTTTAAACAAACTAACAAATTATTTAGTTTACAGCATGAAAGAAATTTTTTTTGTGCGTGTTCGATATACCTGGAGGACCTCTTGATCTTGTATTTGGACGTGAGTCGTCAACCTGTAAAAGAAGAGACATGATCAAAATCCTTACTTTTTAAATAAATTCTTAACTAGTGTTCGAGCAATAACGGACTAAAAATATAATACTGGTATTAGGTATTTTTTAAAGGTCGAACCGGTATACCGTTATTAATACCGGAATTAGAGAGAGAAATAAGAACATTATTTTTTTGAACGCAAATCTGTTAAATACAGCGCAAGTTATAATTTTTTGGAATTATATAGCTGTCTCAGGTGAAAAGGTGTGACTTTTTTACGTATTTGCAGGCTTCAAAAATTTCGATCAAGCACAAGTTGCGTTGAGTGGATGCGACAATATTTTACACGCTCTGCATACTGCCCACTTTATTCATAAAGACAGTCAGTACAAGGATGAAGCCCTCGGGATTCGAACCACAATCCTTTAGAATGGAGATCACAAGCGGTACCACTATGCCACTTTGCGTTGTCGTGTTTTTCCCGAAAAATAAGCATTTTCAATTCCGTTCAAGTTTTAAGATGTCGCAGTGTAGGAAATCACGAAAAAAAAAAAAAAAATGCGTGTTTCAACTATTCTATTTTTCGCATTGATGTCTACAAGGTGTCTTTACGTACTAAATTAATGATGCTCTACAACTTTTTATAAATCACTTTTCTCCCCTATCTCGTTCCGTTTTCGAGATAGGAATGCTAACTTCGAAGTTTTCCATCAGGGGGCGCTGTAGATGGTTTCATTCAGTAGTGTATGGGTACTTTACTAGACCTAGCCATCACTTTTATGAGTATAGTATCAGCCGTTCCTAAGTTAAGAAGGTGGTAAGCAACTTTAGTGGGAATACTGTATGCACATATTGGTTTCGTATCAGAAATCTACAGGTGCCATTCAAAGAATGTCTTTTAACTCCTATATCTTCGAATCCGAACCCTACAGTTTCAAGCCAAAACATCCTTCAAGGAATGAATGCGAAAGGCTACCATACCTCAAGACGCCTTTAGAGATGTTCTGTTTGGATTTGGAGCTATAGCAGTATGCACAGAAAACCACACTTTAATTACATGTATTGATTTTCTTAAAAATATATAAGCTAGAATGTCCGAGAACACCGTCGTAATGTCGCATAAAAACAGCTTTTAAAACATGTAGTCAGTTGAAGATTTTAGAAAGACATTAGCAAAAATAATTCAATTTCCTCGAAAATATTCAAGGAGCAATAGAGATCCTACTTTAATAGAAACGGGTTAATGATTTAAAATGAGTTGGCGACATCAATTAAGTAACTTTATTCGTTAATGAGCATTTAATTACACACTTATACATCTTGGTTACTTCTAGTTTGCTAATGAAACTCGGTTTAAAGATTTCCCGACCAAAAAAAGGAAAAATACACCCTTTTGTGTTTACTCTTGATCCGTAAAACTAAGTTACTGATGTCTTCAAAATTTAAATTCTTTAAATGCTTTAAAATTGTGCATGTCACATCCAAATAGAGTTCCGAGTTTTTATAGTTGTGCTAAAGTATCACCGTTGAGAAAGTTTCTCGTGAATTTTTTTTTTCCTGTTCAATTGAATGCTTCAACGAAATGATCAAAGAGACAAGGTGTGCATCCTGAATAAATCTTATTTTTAGCCACGTGCCTTAAGGTATATCGGGATTTCGTAAATATACTGCTACGAATTTTTGGAATGGTCTGCTCTTCGGGGGTTTAAATTAGGCTAAAATTCGAATTATAAACGTCAAATAATGAAACTTTGCATTTTACGGTATGAATATCGGTTAACGAGAACGCAAGATAGCGAGTTTTTAGTGTCTCCATTGTTTAACATAGGGTTTAGCGATATAGCTTAGCTGAATTCAGTTTCGTGGGCTTATTTTTGACAACAAATTTTGCCATATTTCACCACAAAGGATTTATGGCACAGTTCTATTGATGGAGACTGTAATGTTTGTTTGCCTGCATAGGTATTACGAAATAGCATTACTATTACGCAATCAAATTACTGTACACTTTGGAAAGTACTACTGAAGGAGTTGCGTGCAATGTTCACGAAGCATGCGTTATAAACTACATAAAATGCAGCTCTCCTCAATTCATTTCAATTCAGCTCACTTGCGAATCTTGCCGCCTTTGAATACATTAGCTGTAAGAATAAATGATCTGTTTCTTTGCATTGCAGTATTATAAGCGACGCCTTTTCTTTTGCTTTGAGAATTTTTTTTTTTTTTGAAAGACCTTCTGTGAATACTTTATTGTTACAAGCTGAGGAGCATATGGCAGTTTCGGTCGAAAATTTCCATTGAGGTTTTAGATTGGAGAAGGATTTTTATGCGAAGCTCAGTATTTGAGGAAGAGTTTGATTTGAGCTGACTGTTGAACAGGAAATTATTGATTGCTAATTTCTGTGAATTTTTTGCATTGACAATAGTTCGTCGAATTTCTAGAACCAATAAAATTTGTGTTGCGTCCCGACAAATAGACTTATTACTAGAAAAATCTGAATACATTAGACTTTTAATCTACAAAACCGAGAACTTAGCAGGATTTTCTGCAGCAATATGGTATCCATAAACTTCTGAGCAGGAATATCATGACTATCTCCTCCTAAACTGAATGCGGATAGCTAGAAAGGATTTATTTGCAACACGTTTCTTCCTGTGAATGAACTCATGAAGATTCATATCCTCTTTGAGCCATTATGTATAAAGCCTTTAATGTTCTTTAAAGCTTAAATAACTCAGTAACTATACTGATGCTCGTGGATTATAGCGACCTGTGAGCTTACTCGGCGACGAAGGATTACGCCAAGCTTTAGGACTGCAAACGTCTATAACAGAGGTGGCCAACATTTTGCATATCGTGGGCCAATTTTTTTCATAGACGAGTTCAGATGAGCCCTGCAACTCAAGTGCCTTTTTTTACTTCCTTACGTTCTCGAGTAGAATCGAAAAATATGAATACGGGTAGCCTTAGTTTAGGGAAGGGAAAGTAATAGTGTGTGAACATAAAACTGAAGTTGTTCTGAGGAAGGATTCTAGAATTCATTTTTCGGGCATTTGGTAGGGATTGTGCATTGTGTTAAGGAAAAACCTTCAGGATGGGTATCTGAATAGAGGGTGGGGGGATATCTTGAAAAGAGGACTTTTTAAGGGTTCTGGTACGTATTCACCTTACATCTGGAATAAAGCCACTCCAAACTTAGATTTTTAGATCAACAGCCATGCGGTAGTCCAGAACCTTAGGGCTCCACACTTCAGTTATCGTGCCCACTCGGTCGCAGTGGGGCTTTCAGTACTGGATCAGAGATGATTTTATTTTTGGAGTGTACAAGTGCTTCTTTTTGCGCAGCATCACGAATTACAAGAAATCGAATATCCTTGATTTCTTGTAATTCATAATGCTGAACAATTTAAAGGTGCGAAATTGTTTCAAAAGTCTTCAATCTGTCTCAAAACAATAAGTTGGCACAAGAACAAAAGGCGCCCCTTGATATCATCCAAAGTGTCAAGTTTTGGCCATCCCTGGTCTATAGGTATGCAAACGTTTTAGCGACATTCCACCAATTCCATCTTGACGATATATCTCAGCTGCTTGGCGAATGAATTTCAGTGGCCTCTATAATCCTCAAGTACACTAATAGTGATCATACTAACAGCGATGACACTAAGTAGTAACTACTCTAATAGAAAAACTACCCCAAAGTTTAAATTCCTTTAAAGGGCTTAAGCTGGAAGAAAGTAAATCAGTATATAGTACACACACAGAAGTATAACAACCTGTTCAATCTCATCACTGAAACAACGCAGCGATGAAGATTCTGTGACAGGTGTTACATCTCAGCCAGCATTTTTGAAAGATCCACTGAAGTTCAGCATCGTGGTTTGGAAGGTTTTCATTGAAATTAACATGCTTCAAGCCCCCCAAAATAAATTTGGTACCCTATTTTTGAAAATATTAGCAAATGAAGTTCAAAGGTATCGTTAAGGGAGTGTATCTTTAATTGTACCATTCTGAGTATAACCCTATTCAGTTTCCTAATTGCGAAACTCAATATTTATTCAGTAACCAATCACTTACTTGCACTCTTTTGCCGTACAGCAATAAAATTTCGCCCCTGGGGTCATTGAGGTTTGAGAAAACAATTGAACCAGTAAAATTAATGGTCTGTGAGAGAAATTCCCTACTTAGGTCAAAAATAAATATGTGGGCGGCTTCTCAAAAATTGAATTTTTTTTATAGAAATGTAGAAAACATTACATCATAAACATATACTAGTATGTAAGTATCAGGTTGTAACGAAAGTTTTCCGCCATATCTGCCTGAAAAACTAACTTCTAATTCCTTAGATACCTGTTTTTGAACTTCCGGTACCAAACCTGTACTGTGTCACATGATACAACAATAGTACTTAAAGCTGTACTCATAATTCGTTGATATTCTGTAGCTGACTTTTTGCAACAGAACTGGAAGTAAATGATGGTTCTAATCCTCTAGAGTGATAGTTCCATTTGAGACACCTTGTTCATAATGATAACTATATTTTTTACAGATTTCACAACACAGTGTCATAAAGCAAGTCTCTTTCTTTCAAATGCCAAAAATCATTTGACAAAATATGAGCAAATACGCCAATGCGAACTGTGTGCTTCCGATGTTTGCGGTGGCGGGAAACTTTCGTTACAACCTAATAGTTTACTTACATAATAACAGTCAGAACTCAAACTATAGCTCAACTTTTTTTTTAAAAATGGGAATTTATAGGTTGTAAAAATAATTTTCTTTCTCAACTTTCTTGAGTTCAGTCTCAGTGCAGTTTAGAATATATAAATCTTTTTAGAATTTATTTTCATGCACTAAGAATTGAACCCGTGCTGTGCATTTTTGAAATAAGTTTCAAACAGCATTTATACGAAACATTAAATGACATTTCAGGAAACTTTTAATCGAATGCAAACTTAAAATACAGAAAAATAAACAAATGGAACTCACCTTGCTCATTTATGTCGCGTTGATCCTGAAAATAGAAAAAAACAGAGACTGTTAAAAAAGAGGAGCAAAATTATTTTGCATTTATAATTTGAAACAGGTAAATAGCTATTTAATATGTTCGAATCTATTTCTATTTAGTGTACCGGAAAGTAATGTCAATATTTCGAATAGCCAAAACTACTGAAGTTAATAATACAAAATATGGCACGTATGAGGTTTGTTTTTTAACGGAGTTGCTATATTGGACAGCATTTTCCAAAATTTGTACTCTCTTTTCTCGTATACTGAGTAATATCAAAGAAGACAAGATGTATCCATAAAACTCTTGCTATAAAATACAACATTCACGGATACCTAAAAATCGATTTCAGAACGTTTTGAATAGAATCCCCAAGGAGGGTACACATAAAGAAGGGGGAGGGTGGCCATTTTCTTGAAAGAAAAATACTATATAAAAAATTCTCGCTTTAAAAGTTGAACAAATAGGAGTCTCATGCTTAGACACAGCTTGTCTGTAATCCTATGCATGTTGAAAATTTATTTGTTTGAATTTCATGTAAAAAAAAGGACATTACTTTCTGGTGTAAACCTAATACTTAGTACATGCACACTTGTAACTTGTGTTTTGCACTTGTACTGAGTCATAATCATAGGATGATTAATGGATATACATGATGTCCCATAATGATATTAACTTATCACGTTATCACGATTATTAACCTCATGTTAACTTACCAGTTAACAATTACTCTGGGAAAAATGTTGAAATGTTTGTCTAAACCAAGTTCCGCAAACAATGGTCTTCTCTCCAAAACATCCATGAACGAAATGAAATAGGATTTTTAAACTATTAATTTTAGTCACGTGTTAGACATTAACAGCTACATGGAGACGACGTTTCGGACCTCACACTACTGCCTGATTCTGATGCCTTATGATTTGCTTTACCTCCCCTTAATGTTTGTCGCAATCATTATGGGACATCCCGTATGTAGTAATTGCAATATAGAATCGCTTTAATCCTTTACACCTCAACAACTTAAAATTTGTTTTACTGCAATGTGCACAAAGATATTATAAACATACTGAAAGTTTTTATTTTCCAGTTTTGTAATTCGCTTGAAATTTATTGACCAAAAAGGGTTTGTTGTAGAGTTCAATACAACTGTTATTATTATTTTTTGTATTACTTGAAAATATATGTATAGTATACCAAAGTGTTGCTGACGTGTTTGTGAACAGTTTAAACTGAGAACTCTTTAAACACTCATTAACATTCTTGTTAGGTTGAATTACGAGCTAACACTATAAGTGCTGCAAGAACCAACAGTCCGACTTCTGAAGGACAAAATACAGTTTCTTTTACACTATTAATTAACCATCACAAACTTCTCAGATTTTCTTTTAAAAATTATATTAATCTCACGTTATTAAAAAAACCAGTCATTCAAATATTTTTAACACATTATGATTAATTTATACAGCTTTAATGAGTATGTTACAGACCTTCAATACTGTGATACAAGGGGTTGAGCTTACGGATTCGTTAAAAATACTTTTTATAATACACATTTTAAGAAATTTTTAAAACTTTGAAAATAGACATGGATTCGAGACGAGACGACTAAGATATTTACAGTTTTTTTTTTCTAGACGAGAGAGCATTATTTTCTTTCTCGCGATCATCACTGTTTTGAAAACTCTAGAGCAGATTTGTAGTAAAGAGGTGCAGAGAATTTTTTTAAAAATATGAATTTAATAAATACTAAAATAATTTTTAAGTGAAAGAAATTGGTTACACCATCCTTTATTATATCTACATTACTATGAAAGATCAATGTTTGTTAATTTAGCTAATTTTACTTAATTTTGATTTGATATTTATCGTTTTCTAAATATATTACGGAGAAACATTTTAATAATTTTCTGAATGGATTCGTAGTTTAATTAAGTTTCTGTATTGTTTTTGTAAATTAAATCGAAAATTTTGTGGCAACGTCTTTTGAGTTTATGCTTGATTTAGTAGAAGTATTTTACACCCACAGATGTATACCAGATTGAGTCTAAGTTCAATTATCATATGGAAATTTATTATAGGTAGTAAAAAAGTTCAGCTTTGAAATAATTTTGAAAGATACGTTAAGTTGATATTTTTCTTATCGACTAATAGAAAACATTCAAATTTTAACTATTAAACGAGCATGAAAAATTCTTAATTTATTAATTTATAAAGTTAAGTAATGTAGTGTAATCTAATAGAATTTAACCATATCTTACTACGCACGTCACATTTCTTTTAGTATTTTCCTTTTCACTTATCTACCAAAACAACATCTAAATATTTGGAAAAATTTAGTCACAATAACGTATTACTCGCTGTTACGCCATCTGAAAAACTCGTATTAATACGATTCTTGTTCTTTTTCTTTTAATCAAAGTGATAAACAATAACGAAGACATACCCAGTTTTCCTAATTATTAACAATGTAAACATATGTGTTATCAGTGGTTACTTATTCATAGAAAAGCGGTTTTTCTCTTTAGGAACAATACTTTATAACAGATCAGCTAGAAAGAATTTTTGAGGGTAAATAATCTCGAAGAATTAATTAGAAACTACATGGAAACATCGGGCATCCGTTATTACTCGGTGATGTAATTATCTTTGTTTTAATAAACTGACTTATTTCATTAGATTGTGTGAGAAACAAAAAGAAAATATTTAATAACCACATATTAACAAGAATCTAGTGATACGTTACTTGTGATTTTTTTTCTCGGAGTTAAAAGAGTCTAATATAGTAGTGAATTAAATAAAAAATATGGACTTTGCTGTTTTTATTAAATAGCTAAACCTAGATGAGAGGGATCAGATAACAACTGAAAAAGACATAATTTTAATTTTAATTTTACAATTCCCATGAAAAATACTTTTTAAAAATTTTCAAGAGCAGCAAGCATCAAATTTAGAAAAGAATATGTAATACTGTTTATGAGCAGAAACTATTTTAAATTTCTAAATCACACTTATGCAAGCAATGAAATAATTGACTGAAAGCTTTTCACACTAGAGATATTGCTATCACTAAGAGAAAAGAACTCGCTATGTCGAATATTTTATATCGAATGTGTCAAACAGTAATATAACTTAAAAACGTATCTATTTTTTATGATAATGTTCGTATTGCAAATTTAAATTCAAAGAAAAAATTAGCAATTTAACAACACATACAAAATATTACAGGCTATTAAATTTTACAAGTTTTATTTGATTTATTTTTTTTAAAGAAAAACTATCGTTGACCATCCTTTAGATTAAGTGATTAGATTAAGTTAATATTTACTATATTAGCTCTGAAATTTTTAGTCGTGATGATTTAATAAATTTATAGAATATTTTTTTCCAATGGCCGGCCGCTGCCTTGAAGGCTTTGGCCACAACAGGCCGGAATTGTTGGCCTCTTTATTATGGGGGTACTTAGTAGGTGGACCAATGTCGCCCATAAAGACGGACAATGACAACCACGCCCCGTAGGAGATCGAACCCCGACCGCCGGGAGTTGAACCTGAAACCGTAGTACGGTGCTTTACCCAAAATACAATCCGGTCGGCATTTATAGAATATTTTCAAGATGATTTAATAAATTTATAGAACATTTTCATAGAACAAGTATTTTTTTTACTATTCAACATAAAGCCTTTAAAGTGGATCTTTCAATTTAAACATTACATTATTCAAATACATAAAGCATTTATCAATTGAATTTCAGAGCAAATATAGATGAAGTTCATTTTAAAATATTTAATATAAAAGATAATTTCACGCATTTATAAGCAAATACCTTTTCAACATTTTATTTTTATTTTATAATTCAAACATCTAGACATTTAGGAAAGTAGTATAATGAGGACATTGTTCCATGTTGTTACATTGTACGAAAGCGTACTATCGAATAGAAACAAGGCATGCTTCTTCTTTTATCCCTCAAAAATAATAAATATAAAATACCAGTCATTTTTGCTATAATCAATTAATGCAAATACTTATTAATGGTTATTTATTCATAGAGAAGCAGCTTCTACAGTTAAAAATAATATGCATTGATCGCTAACAACGATCAGCTGAAATTAATTTTCCGAAGAATATCTCTGTTAGAAAATTTAATTAATTAAAAAAAAAGGTACGTATGCATATACCTAACCTTTCTTTATACGTGGGTGTAAGAAACATACAATATTTTTACTTAAGTGATGTTTCATTGAATTTAATTTTCCGCAGTAAACCTATCCATTTTATTACATTAAGAAGATCGAAAACGAAATATTTAGAAACCATATATTAACTTGAATATAACAACATGTAATTAGCAATTTTTTTGTTTGTCTTAACATAGTTAAATTAAATAATCTAGTATTTATTGCTTTTATTAAATAGTGAGGTATAAAAAAAAGCGATTCCAGAGTAAACGAGAATGATATAATATAGATATTTATTTTTCCAAACACCTCTTAAAATTTGAAAATCTATTAATAACGAATTTAGAAAAATTCTTACAGTACTCTGATATAATACTTTTACTTGCACGTTTTTTCATGTAAATTTTTGGTTTAAGTATTCTTATAAAATATAATCACGTTTATTAAAAAAACTTTTGTTTGTCCACCAAGTCTTGTATTAGTGTTATTTTCGTGTTCACTGAACTACAGTTTGCTCTAATTTATACCCTTCAAAATAAAGTGTTTGAATAAACATATTTAAATATAGAGAAAACGATTTTCAATTTATTTTTCGTAGTAATTACAAAGCTAACTTATTATCAAAATGCATTTGAAGAAAATAGATGTAAAGATTGATTATTGAAAAGAACGATCGTTAATATGTATAATTATCTTGTTTTTTTCGAAGCTGAAAATACATTTTAAAATGCAGTTCTTTTTTGATCATGTTATAGTCCTATCTTAATTTTTCTTCAAAATTATACTAATTCTGTATATGTGATTTTATTTTCTGATTAAAATCATCATTAAATGCGCTTTAGAATGAATAGCTTAAAGCAATTGTCATTAAACGGCGGTTTAAAAAGCCCCGATGATTCACGAGGTCTGTAAACGAGGTTTTCAAAAATAATATATCCTAGCACACAACGGTTAAAAAAGGGGTTCTGCAATTTCTTTCGGATTTTAAAAGCGGTTCACAAAGATAAAAAGGTTGGAACTCATTGTCTTAAAGTACATAATTAAATTTTAGTATGAGATGATTTAACGAATTCATAGATGCGATCTTAAATATTTTTTACCAGTTAACATAGAAAGTTTTATAAATTGGGTTTTAAATTTAACCGTAAAATTTTTATATTATGTTATAGATAATAAACATATCTTATGTACAAGTGTTTTTTTTTCACCTTTAATTTCGACATGTTCGGCTAAGCAAATTTTAAAATACTAAATCCTTCGAAAAGTTTCTTGTGCTAATAAGGAAGCTACTTTGGACATTTAGTGCACATTTCTCGAATAAAGGATACAGAAATTGGTAAAAATCATCGAATACAAATAGTACTGTTCACTGTTATATGAAAACAAGCAATTGTGCACACTTTTTATTTTCCTGACAAACAATGTACAGCTTTCAGGTAATTTTATTTATTTAAAAACTAAGGAGCTATTTATTATCTGTTATTTAACTTTGGAGGAATGATTTTGCTATTAAAAAAGAAAAGAACTTAACAACGACGAACTAAAGAAAAAGTTTTTCGAGAGATCTTCAATAATTAATAAAAAAAATACAAACGTACATGTTTCAGGCATATGTAACTCTGCAGGCAGATGTTTAATTATATTATCTTTGATAAAAGGACTTACATTATCAGGGTGTGTGATAAACGGTGAGAAAATATTTAATCAGTGCATGTACTGACAAGAATGCCGTTCTATGTCATTTTTGAAATGTTTTTCGCATTTAATAAAACTAAAAACAGTTACGAGTAAATTAAACATTCTAGTGCTTAATGTACTTGTTGAATAGGTTTGTTTGGAGGAGAGATACAAACACCTTCATAATACATTGTGTATGTGAACGTGAAGTAAACTAAATTATATATTTGGTTGAGGTGGTATTAAGTTAAGAAACATTTTGCTTGACTGCATAAAAAATTGAGCGACCTAGTAGCATAAAATATTTTCAGGTGTAAAGGTAAAGAATGCATTACATAAAGCAACACAAAAGATTGTATGTTCAACATTATTAGTAATAGAAAACAGCCAATGAATAAAAATGCCTGTTTTCAACTCATTTTCCCTTATTTTCCACTGCAGTATTTACACTTAACTGCATTCTAACTCATAATGCAGAGAAAGGAGTTTTACAGGCAAAGGAATGGATCAGAAAGAGACGAAGGTAATCACTTCAAGACTAAGCAATATTGTTATTAACCAAGCCTAAAAGGGGGGAAAGCTCATGGACTTATAGATTTCATAAAAATCGAAAAAGAAAACGCATAGTGCAAACTTCCTGTTTGTCACAGGTGACTTATAGATGTTAGAGATGTAGGGTCATACGAAGGAATTATGGATAAAAAAACAAGAACATCTTAATTTTTTCTAAAGTATGACAGATAAAAGAATTTAATTTGGCACGAAGTAAGCTTAACCCATTTATGCCTAGTGTCCCTTTTTTGGGACGGAATTTTCGCTATTAGTCGAAAACGTTATTTAGTTTTCCTAGCCTTTATTCATGAGTATTGAGAGTCAACTCTACAAAATATTTTAACATGACCCAGTGGGATGTTGATATTTCGATTTTTATGCATAATGATTTTAAAAGAAATCATCCCTTGTTCAAGAAGTTGACATCAGAAATATATCTATTATTTCTGTTATCAGTAAAAATCGAAGAAAGTCGCAAAAATATCCAGGCACAAATGGGTTAAATAATTTAGAAATTAGTCAAATATTCACTCTAACTAAAATTGAATTGTTATTTATTTCATTTAAATTATTGAGTGACCAGGAATTATCCCGGATTCGGGCAATTATGGGTCACACCTTTTTTTTTTTTTTTTTTTTTTTTTTTTTTTTTTTTAAAGGAATGCACATGAAAAGTAAATAAATATTCTAAATTATCACTATTTAGCACACAAACGGATTTTTTAATTATATAATGCGTTGTATTTAAGAAAAAAATTAATTTAAATAATAAGATTATTTTTACGAGCCTGTTACAATTTGTTTTCTCTCTAAGCCTACAATTCCGGACAGAATTTCTTGTAACATTTATATACCATGTTTGAATTAATTTATCTCACTATTTCGGAATTCACTACTCGAGATGTGCGCCTTAATTGCTAACTTTTTAAAAGTATTTTTTTAAAGTTGGAATTTATTTGCGTGCCAGAAGGGTGTAAAAGTTATAGTTAAAGTATACTGGAATATTACAGCAAAGTATAACAGTTATAGTATATATCAATATTACTTACACAAAAATAAATAAAAAATACATCTAAAATATCAAAAAATATCACTGACCAAGAATTACCCCAGTGATCAAGAGTGTGAATGTTCATTTATCCCCCAGTTTTTCTGAGGGATAAATGAGCACACTTAAAAAAATAATTCCTACTAATATTATAAATGTCAATGTTTGTATGTATGTTTGTTACTCTTTCACGCTGAAACGGTTTGACGGATTTGGATGAAATATGGAATAAAAACAGTTAAAGTCCTGGATTAACAAAGAGGCTACTTTTTATCGCGCGAAAATACACAGTTCCTATAAAAAAATATCTTTTATAAAAAAAAGAATACAATTGAGTTTTTATTTTATAAAGCCGTTGACAGATGGCGCAACCTTTTTGAATACGCAGTTTTTAATAAAAAAAAAATCATTTTATCGTCTGCAGCGCTTGAATAAAGAATACACCTGAATAAGTTTTTCCTTCTGACGTGGATTTAAAAGCGGGTTTTGGAACAAGCACACAAATCCGAAATGCATATGTTACACATACAAACAAACGAAAAATAAGTTTTTGAAACTTTCATTCAGTTACGCATTTTTCTTTCCTTTCTAATTATCTATTTCCCTACGCGTCTTTCCCCCCTTCTATTTCTAATGTATTACATCCAGAAAAAGGATGCTATAAACATCAATTTTAAATTTGTTTAATCATACTCATGAATAATGATACCTTTCCAACTTAATGGAATAAGGAAAGAAAATAGAGAAGACGCATGGATTATGATGTGCTTTTAATATGTAGCAGTTTACTGCGTGTTTAAAAACCGAAAGTGTTTCAGATTTTCTTACCATTAAACCATCTTATTCTTGGAACCAGGGGCGGCCCGACACGGCACGTAAGGTAATCATCGCATTGGGGCGGCGGCTTCGAAGGGGGCGTCATGTCGAACTCAAGAACTAAGTAGAGCATAAAAAAGGGCGTCTTTTTAACGTCTGCAGGGGGCACCACTTACCCTACGGCCGCCTCTGTTTGTAACCATCTTAATTTTTAATTCTATTTAAAATCTGATATATTTCACTGCCAATCAAGCCAGTGAGAAACACAAGATTTATTAAGATGGCGAACCAACTGGTCACCGGAGGCAGCTAGTTTTAAAAATAATGAAGAAAATGTATATGTACGTATGAAAAGCCTAGGCCATTTGCAATTATAAAACAGCACTAACAATATTGTGTTTTCAAAAATGCTTTACTGACATGAATTTAAAAAAAAATCATGATTTTCAGAGACGATCTTTATTGAAAGTTGTTTTTACAATAGTGTAAATAGTCCTTTTTTTTTTTCTCTTAACTGCAGCATGGTTATGTTGTTCTTGAACTTGATATTAAAAATAGAATGTATAAAGATGACTTTGGATAATTCGGTTTCGCTAAAAAAATTAATAATAATGCTATAAAGTTGGTGACTATTTTTTGTTCCGAAAAAAGAGTGTCCCATAATTCCCCCATGTGACCGTATAATAATTGCACTTCCCTGCATGTTAAATCCTTAGGCAGAAATTTTACAGCACAGTTACACAATTTTACAGCATGTTAAATCCTTAGGCACAACGCAGTTTTACAGCCCAGGATGGATCGGGCTGCGATTTCAAAAGAAAAACAAGTGCAATGATTGATTAAAAACAGTATTTTTTTATGGCGGTGGATGGCGCACTAATGTTCAGAAACAATATGGCCGTAATACAATTATGATTAAATATCGTTAAAATGAAACATAAGACGAGATTTCAAAAAGAGTTTTTGCACTCTTCAGAGCACGATAACCCCAGATGAAACTGTTTTCTTTGGGGGTGGGGGGAAGGAATGCGTATTTTTACCTAAGGCAATTTTCAATCATGCCCTCATTCATTCTCATATTATATCTAAAACATGGTTTGTGTTTCATGACTAATACAAACATTAAAAATTTCCCAATAAAAACCATAACTTTTTTTCAATTTTTCATGTTTGATTTAGCAAGAATTTACACTGCTCAAAACAATTAAAAGATATTGCGGTTTTAGGTGGATCTTGTGGCTGGGAAACTTTTTAGCTGATTGATACATGGTCGACAGACGTAGTAGGTTATATGAGAATAAATTACACATGTTTGGCAGAAAAAAATGCATTTTATTGCGCATTTGTGTAGAAAAGGAAAAAAAAAACACAATTTGTGCATATGAGAAAAAAAAAATGTGTTTTCTTCAAAGGAAATCATTTTCAGTAGAGGGTATGGTTTTGCACGGATGGCCAGCAACGTTGAACACCTTTGAGGCATGGAGTCAATGAGGCTATTAATCACGAGTTGGGGTATTCCGTCCCACTCTTCCAGAACAGCTCTTTCCAGCTCTTAGAGAGTTTGGGGGGGGGGTTGGCGGCCAGCAAATCGTCTTCCTAGAGCGTCCCAAACGTGCTCTATTGGATTCATGTCTGGAGAACACGCTGGCCATTCCATTCGTACGATTCCTTCCTCGAAAAGGAAATCCTCCGCCAGGTTAGCACGATGTGGCCTGCAGTTATCGTCCATTAAAATGAAGTCATCTCCGATTGCTGCAGCGTAAGGGACTACAATAGGTCTAAGGATCTCATCCCCATATCGGCGACCAGTCAGAGGTTCATCTCGAATGAAGTAGAGGTCTGTGCGCCCGTCAATGGAGAACCTACACCAACACTCCCCCACCGCCAAAGCTGACACTTTCGTGCACGAACGCAGGATTATTCCTACTGCCACGGTCCCTCCAGATGAAAATACGCCAATTATCAGGATGAACTGAAAAACGGGACTCGTCAGGAAAAAGAACATTGCTCCATTCATTTCTCCTCCAGTTCACATGCTCTGTTGCCCACTCCCTGCGGTCGCGACGATGCCTTGATGTTAGTCTAACACATACCATCGGTCGGCGAGCATACAGACCTACACCATGGAGCCGGTTTCGAACAGTTTGAGTTGAAACCGTGGTGCCAGTAGCCAAGCGAAGGTGTTGTTGGAGAAGAGTAGCGTTCATATTCCGGTTCTCCGAGCCGTTAACACTAAATAACGATCTTCATTGGGCGTTGTTGCCCGTCTACGACCTTGCCCTGGTCTTCGGCCAGCACTTCCAGTCGCCAAAAACCGGTTTCAGATCCTGGAAATCACACTTTGTGACACTCCAATGGCTTGCGCTACTTCGGCTTGAGTTTGGCCCCCTTCTAACCTACCGACAACTCTCCAAGCTTCTGAATCGGTTAAATGACTTCGCTGAGACATCGTACTCATCGAAACAAAGCAGTCACTGAATGCCGATCATCCTTGTCTTCATTGTCTTTTATTCAGTTGAAAGTCCAATTTCATTCGCTGCCGCTGAAGCGACGTTTTTGACGTCGAACTCAAAATTAGCATACTCCACAGTTTGAAAATATGAAAAATTTGCTCATCAAGATTGCATTTGTGATTCTCTTCTTCCATTTTCGGCAAAAAAATTTCGCTTATATCTTTATTTTATATAAAACTTACAATATCCTCTAACTAGCAAATGAGGTCAAATGATTTATGATTCAACAAACACGTACTTTCCGGATTACTGAGGCATTTTCATTATTACAGTAAGGTGTGGTTTTCTGGCTTAAGAAGACTGGAAAAGTCAGTTTTTTAGAACATGACGCGCATGAAAATTTAACAAACTTTTACAAGAAAATATTTCTTTTTCGATCAGTAAAATTAATGAATATTGGATTAGTTGTCTTTTATGTTCCACATTTTTTAGCATTCTGCATTCTTTTAGAGAAAAAAAATGACATCGAATCTGTTTAATACAAATTTTTAAACGGTCCAGAATACTCTGTCTTTTGTTAATGGATAAACATGGATCAGGCATGACTACTCTTTGTTTCAACCATAAACAATAAGTCATTTGAAGTTATCTGTATTATTCCTTTTGACCTACTTCTCCTTTTACAAAATAAAGCCATTTTAAGAATCTTTAGATAATTAACGTCGACTATTTCATTAATCAATTTCGTTTTTTTTTAACGCTTTCTTGAAATAGTTAGGAAACTTTTTTTAAAAAGCACACACGGATCACTGTAAAAATAATTTTTAAAAATCGTATATTAAGAAAAGTCTGGTAAAGCATTTGGAACCTGGCCAAGTATTTACAGATAAATGATTCCGAACACAGAAGTTGTCTCGGTATTGTTTGAAAGCAAAATTTTTATCAAACTATTATTCTCTCAAGTCCTTTATATAATAATATATTTAATGCTTTTTATAGAAAATGATATTATATGATGCAATATTATAAAATTTTATGTTTTGTTGCAAATGATTTTAATGTAATATGATTTTTCTTGTGTCTGATTTGTTTTAAGCAGAGTGTATTTGATAAATGTTTAGCAGTGTTCCCTTACGACTTAAATATGCCTTTGAAATAAAATAACTCATTTAAAATTTATTAGTTTATTAGTAGTAGAAACAAATAGAAAACTACATAGAGTATCTTTTTGCAGTCCATGACAGAATTTCAATCCTATGGATAAAAAAAACCCAAAAAGCTATTTCTGAAGGAGTATTTGTGGCAATCATGTGAAATGTTCGTTTCCAAAAGCTTGTTAAGATAGCACCAATACTTTTATAATAAACTATTACAAAGGACACAAAAACTGTGAGATTACTTGGTATGAAAAGCATCATAGAGAGTTGAAATTGCCGCAAAAAAGATGGTAAGGGGACCCTCTTTTATTGTTTTTTCCAATCTCAACCAGTTTAAAAAAAAATCATGGTTGATAGTTTTCCCCAATAATCAAAGTAATTTTATATATTTGAATTAGTGTTTAGGAAAAACTAATCACAGCTTTACGATTAATATTTAAATACAGTTGACGGTTGGAAACAATAATCATGATTAACGATATCGTTAATCGGGATTTCTGGCTAAAAATTTTGCTCCTGTGCTTAACTTCCTGAAACACCTTATGTGACCTCCTGCAGCGATTTTTAAAAAAATTAACTTTAGATATTATTTTATTTTATGTTTTATGCAATTTTAGGCAATTTTTTACATTTATCTATTGTACTTGGCAAGAAAACGCCAAACCGTAGTGTTACCTAATGGCAAGTTTAAAGATTTATAAATCGCGCTCTATTTCACAGATTTACATGCAAAAAAATGCAAAAATTAATTGTTTAAAGGATATAACACTAATTTTAGACTAAATTATACTTTGAAAGAGCAGATCATTAAAATGTTCACAACACAAGAACAACATCAAGCTTCAAGTATTCAGTGATTTAGAGTTCAGAAACATTCTGATTCTTCTAAATGTCATAAAAATTTCTGTGATTTTTTGCACGTCTTTTTAAAGGAAGAAGATGAAAAACACAGAAATTATCTTTTTCAACGAAAGATGATACTCTACCCCTTGCAAAGAACGAGCACACATTGTTGAAAACGGCCAATCTAGGTGGACATTAAAAAAAAATCATGTCAACTGATAGTCTAATGGATTTTGCACTGTTATCAAGGATGGTTAACAATACAGAAATTGTATTGACATTTGGTGTATTAACATGTATTCAAACATGTCGCGCTTTCCAACGCAAAGACGATTCTCAGTTTCATACGAACAATATAGAAATTGTTTAGACCGTGTAAAATATTCCTCTCCCGTCTCTCAAAATTAGGGTATTAAATTTTTTTTCTGAATGTACTTAATAGAAGTAAGTGCAACATATTTAGCCAGTTTATGGTTTTTCAAACTTGTTAAATTATTCGGTAGACTACCGACAATTACGTTCAAAATTATCGTAAAATTTAATTTTTAAAATGATCTTATTTTTTTTTACATTTATCTCTTGCGAGTGACCCAGATTTGAGGAATAATGTCTACAGAATAAGTAGAAAATGGAATCAGAGACTTCTGGAAACTTTTTCTGGAAAAATATCTTACGCGCACGAGTTTCATCATTCCAAAAAATAAACAAATGTTCTATGTGTATGTATGTTTCAAGTATGATTTTTGAAACATAAACAAACTTCAAATTACTTCACAATAACAAAAAACTATTCCCATTGTAAACTAGAAGGGTTTGGCAGTTTCTTGCCAAATATACAAAATATTGCCAATGTGAATTCAGTTTTGGGAACTTATTTTTTGACGTCAAACATGGTTATAAATCGCCAAAAGTGGCCAATCTTGACATCTTCAGACATATTATTACGAATGCTTCGACTGACAACTCTTTATTCAGCGATTTTAAAACATATTTATTTTTCGATTTTCTAAATATAATATCATTTCTACTGTAAAATAATAAAGTTTGACAATTTCTCGCTAAGTATAGAAGATATCGTCAACCTGGATTCAGTTTTCGAAAATTATTTTTAGGTGCCAAATTTGGAGATAATTCACTAAAAGTGGACGACCGTGGCAATTTTTGACTTACAACTACCACCTCTTTACTAGTAAAGCTTTAATTATTAATTTAGGGCCGTGGTAGTCCAGTGGTTAAGGTGTTGGACTCGTAACCGGAAGGTTGTGGGTTCCATACCGGAGTACCACTAAAGACCACCGCGTACATGCGGTGTACGTGCACGTTAAATCCGTGGTTCCGAAAGTCCTCTCGGCGGTCGCTAGCAGTTTCCGAGGAGTGCCAATATTCAGAAGTCCCCCCACCTTCTGATGAGGTTCCAAATTGTGGCGGGAAATTCCGGGAAGGACTATGTAGCTCTAAGCGACACATTCAGTGACGCGAGCTGTCCTCTCCTGGCAAATGAATAAATTATTAATTTAAAAATATGTATTTTTTCTAGTTTCTTTTTTTAACGAAAACAATATTAGAACTTGACTAAATTAATACAGGACCACCCATACGACGCAGCCTTTCGAATGAAAAAAAAAGGGATTATCGAACCAGGAAAACCTTATCAGGTAAAATTATCACACTGAGCATACGTAAAGAAAAAAAGATTCTGAAGAATTGATAAGCTCCTCATTTCTGAAGCTGGTTAATAATATTCTGTGTCATTCTTTGTTTATAGAGAACATAGGTTAATTTTGTAAGTAAACAAAATTTTATTTGTTACTCAATTCTCTTATCATTGAATTGTTCCTACATAATAATAAGGATAATACGTAGATATATGTCTAAAGTAGTTTTATTCGCTTCACTGTACCGAGAAACAATACGTACCATATCAATCAAACACTATTTTTTCGCTGAGTTTGCAATGCAGTTGCAAAGCGGTCATTGCGACGGTCGCAATAGCTGCTGCATCCCATCGGATCAGCGGCAAACTGCTTACACAAGTGAAATTATAAGTATCTAGATGGTTAGATATTCACAAATTTTCAAGAGATTTGGATTATTTCGAGGAAGTTATATGCAATGTCCGCCTATATTAGCTACTTTTACCACAGTGGGGCACTCAGCTGGTGATGAAATAAATATACCATAGTACGTCACCCTATCTTAAATAAATCGATGCATCTTTAATTAAAATTAAAACCAAAAAGGCGAAAAAAATCCTCCCGAAGTTTAAGAAATGCATGAAACTCGGGAAAAAGAAGAGAGCCTCGAACACAACTTGATTCTTTTAAATCATTAATCACTCCGAACCATACAGATGTAAGCATCTACAAACAATCACACGGAAAGGAAAGAAAAAAAAATGGCAGATAAAGGAGCATTAGCGCATATAAAACTTTTATCTCAAACATCCACGAGGGAATATGGAGCATAATGGAGTCAAATATTCCAAGAATAATTGCGATTTTGCGGGAAGGGGAGGGGGGCGAAAGAAGAAACAATGCGAGAGCGAATAATTTTGCGAGCAACATGGCGGCCAAGATTGTTTCCGATCGCAGTGTAAATGTTTGGCGCGGTTACAGCGAAGTGATTCAATAAAAGCTTTTGTCGCTTCATCTCGTTAATCTGAGAAAGGTGGTTGCCATGGCGACCGGTCCTTCTCCCGTTTTCTGGGAGGATATCTGTGTATTGCACAAATTTTCTCTCTTTATCGCCGTTGCTCTCAGACTTCTTGAATGGTTGTTTAAAACGAGAGGGGTGGGGGTGGGGAGTAGGACGTTAAGGTTAATATTATACTCCTTTCCTCTTTCTTATTCATCTTCGCTGTGAATATATACTTTTAAGTGTGGCATCATGTAATGCAAACAGATCAAAAGCCGTGAATTATTTAGCTTGCGATTTTATAGCTTGTTTAGATGCCTATCCACAAGCGGATTTTGCTTTTGTAGCAATGAATCTTGGGAGCTGGCTTTTGACGTTAGAAAACATAATTAGCTGATAAATACGCGAAGATTAAGTTTTCTCTCTTCTATGGATACGCGAACGGGACTGAGAATTTAAAAGATTATCAGCTAAATACACATGCATAGCGTTAAACTGTTGAAATAATAAACAATTTGCAAAGTTTATTTAACGAACAGAAAGATAAAATCAAGAAAGGTAAATCATGCACCAAATGCCTTTATAAAACATTTTCAAGCACAAGATTGTCTGCCCATATTCTACAGTCGATATTTTTGATACTTTCTTCACAAATATATGACGGCAGACGCAATGGTACCTTGAGGTACGAGAGCCCTAAAAAACGAGTTTTTTGGGGATACGAGACGTCCGTAGGTTACTTTCTGTTTTCAGATATGAATCGGAATTCGGGATACGAGCTATCTATATTAGTAAAAGCGTAAAGTTGAATTATTAAACACGAGTGAAGTGAAAGAAAAACTGTCTACCACATGACTCTTGCCAACATACTTTCGGACTTTCTTTTCACAGTACATACATACATTTTCAAAAATTTTTATCGGCAAAGCACGTGTTCATAAAAATACATTATGTAAAAATTGGTACGGTTTATTGTTCACTGATAAAGATGAATAGTATGTTATTTATTTCAATGGGATAACGGGGCAACAAGAAGTTGGCCTTCGGTTAAAAGAAAAAATGTAAGAAAACCAATCTGAATTGCAAAGAAAAAAAATACAATAATAATAAAAATCAGAGTTGAGGGTAGTGAAATTAGCAAAACTAAGACACTTTAAAATAAGAGAAAAATAAAAGCAAATTAACAAAATATTAATTAAAAATAAAAATACAAGATGGGATAATTAAAAACAACACTCTCAAAAACAGCACAGTATTAAAAAAGCAATGTTTATACAGACCTTCAATAATTTATTATGTGGGTTTATGCAAATTATTTATTTTAATCATCTTTTCAGTTACAGGCATAAGTCTACACTCATCACGTATTGAACATGTGTAGTACGAGAAATGTATAAATTTTTCATTCGAAATATGTTGCAGCAATATCATACATTAAATATATAAAAGGGTAGTTAATATTGTTTTAATACATGCAACACCTGACAAAAACATGTCTAATGCAAGGCATGCCAATGATAATGCAGGAGCATCACACTCGCAGAACATTTAATGCACTAAAATAAATGAAATCAAATCAACTGGAGACAAACGGACGAACAATCTCATTTAAAAAGATTTAAAATATAATTAAGCTCTTTCCTCACGAAATATATACAAAATTATTTATAGGCAATTAATTTTCATAGAGATATTTGACTCTCGCTCACCAAAAATCCTTGGAGAAGTTGAAACAAAAATTTCAATTATCATAATTCTATTCTCGTCGCTTCTGGAAAACTAATTACGATATTCATTTTAATTCGTTTAATTCGTGCAGAAGATTGGAATGCGGACGAGTTACTTTGCCTCTCCTATTTTCGATATTTTTTTCTTCCCCGCCATTGGAAAATGTTCTAAAATCTTTATGACTGAGATATTTTTAACAGATGCCACTTACTTCTCTTACATTGCAATCTTAAATTTTTGAACTGATAGAGGGAAAGATTTGAGGCTCAGTAAATGAATTTGAGAAATCAGATAACGCAATTTAAATTTTTGGTGCTTTATTTTAATTAATTATTGATACTTTAAGAGTTTCTCAGGAGTAGTTCCGTAGAAATTCGTCCGTGCTTTGAGCGAATAGTTTTTCTCCTCTTAAATGCAAGGTGCTTGATGAGATGATGACATTTACTGCATTTTAGAATATCTGTTACATACAAGAACACACACACGCACATTTGCAAAAAAATAGAATTAAGCGAAAGTAGATGATACTTGTCAAATTTTGACGGTAAGCAACCTGAAAGTTCTACATAAATATGTGAAAAGCTTCATTAAATTGGCAGAATATTTTGCTGAACATTGGTTAGTAATAATTAAGAGAATTGACTACTCCTCCTTCTTTTATAGTTATACTCACATTCGATAATAGTTCAAGTTCAAAGTAAGAAAACTATGAAAATTTTAAGAACCAAAAATTTTTACCAGATCTCAAATTTGTTTTAAGTTTCAGCGAACAAAGTTTTCTGGTTTTAGTAGTAGTGGGCAATTCCTGGACGAAAAGTAAACACCGTTGGCGAAAATAATCAACAGAATTCAGCTACTTTAGCCAAAGAACATCTGGCAATATTGTCTGACTACGATTCTTGATTGACGTAAAACCACAGCGAAACAAATACCGTCAATACTATGTACCATACTGCTTGGATACTGATGAATGGCAGCATCAAAAAAGTTTCTTTTCATATCAATTGGAAATGTGTGAGCCTCCCTATGTCAGTAGTAAAGAAATAACATAAGCTTTACACAATGGACGACATGAATTTGAACTCGAGGGTTTTGAAAAACTTATTCGAACCATACAGTTTTCATAAAGAAATATGCAGTGAATGTCTGTAGGAAATAAAAACCCACCGTAATCCCCAAAAGATACTAGTTTATATAAGAATAATTATAATGGCAACAAAGACTCACCTCAAATGTTAGATTAATCAAAAGAAATGAAGCAAAAAGAAAATCTAAATAAGAAAATATGAGTAAAGAAAAATATGAACAAGACTTGGAAAATTGAATTTTATATAAAAAAATCGACATTAATTTCGAGTCCCTCTAGTATATAATTACTTATACTTTTTTCTCAGGAAAGAAAACTGATAAAGTTTAATTCGAATCAACAGCAGCCATTAAATTTTAGTTCCAATTAATGAGTTGTTCGTAACATGTCTGATGCAAGTTTTCCCAAACTTTTGGATGAGCTCGAATCAGCCGAGTTCAGTTTAATAAATTTTTACTATTTACCCAACGATCAAGCAATAACTACGCCTTGCAATGGCAAAGTAATAGGGTTTCTAAACTACAATTTCTGACTTCGGAAGTCAGAAAAAAGTGTTTTTGTTACATAACAGAAAATATAACCTTCCAAAATATTCGTTGTTAGAGGAGAAGAGGGCATTATAGAAATAAGTCGGAAAATATGGAATACCAAGGTCTTGGCTCTGTACGGTCTTGTGGTCACGTGGGGGCAGTGTCACTAGATTCAGTAGATTTCAACTTTTTGAATACATTTTTTAAGTTAAATTTTGAGTTTCAGTAGAAAATGTATTAGATTGCATTTTTGAGTAGGTTAAATCTATTAAAAAATGCAATCTAGTATATTTTCTAATGGACTTCAAAATTTCACTAGCCAATCACACCGACGTGGAGATACTATCGCTTGAGAATGCCATGAACTACTTAAGAAAAACTCCCATGATGCAGTGCTGTGAGAATTGATCGCTTGCTACTGTCGTACCCCTCTCTACAGAACAAAGCGTGTTTTGTGATTTTCAGAAGTTTTTGCAGGTGAGCTTTTAGGCAGTTTAACATACTAGTACGCACGTAGTACTCTTTAACATTGATGTTAAGGGTAATGTACGATAAAAGAATTGTAGTTTGTTATACTGAGGTCGTTTTTCAGTTGAGAATGTTTTGTCCACCAGTTTAAAGGTTCATTTTCTAAGATGGCTTATACGGTGTAATGCTAGGTATTTCAAAATACCCGACGTAAATGCATCATCTATAATGGATTTAATGAAATTAACTGAAAAACCGGAAAACAAAGACGCAGAATGATTCTTCTGTAAGGGAAAATTCCCAGAAGTTAAACATAGATTTAATGATCCAGCTGTTATTTGTGGGCTCATCTTGACTGTACTGAAGCAGAGATAGAAAATTATTTCTGTGACTTTCGTAAATAGACTCGAAATAAAAACGACTTGCAAATAATCTTTAAAAAATGGTTTTTATAGTTAAAAATAGTTATGTTTAATGAAGCCTAATTGTTTTTCATTGGTTTAACAATATTGGGTTCAATGTATTTCAATCTACCCGACTATTTCATAAAAAAATAATCATTTTACGAGGTTAATAATTTTTTTATAACAACAAAATAAATAATATTTTCTTTTTACTAGCGACAGCTTATTATAATTAGTAGTAGTATGTATTTATGGTGATTTTGTTTTTATTCAAAAACCCCTTAAGTTATTTCTGGAAATGTAAATGGTATTACATAATAACCTCCTCTCTTTTCTATATAACTATGAAAGTGAATACTTTTCTGAAAAATATCGCTTATCTACGAGCGTGATAGCAATAATTATGTAACTGCCTAAAGCGATCAACGATATGTAATTGAGGCTGAAACAAATAAATAAAAAATATTAGAATAAGAAGCAATATTTTGTAACATTTTGCATCACGCAATCTGAACTCATTTTTTCCTATTAGATTAAGGCTTTTCATTTGTGCAGAAAATAAGAATGATTGTTTAACAACACACAATAAAAATGATTCAGTAAAGAGCAAAAAGCCTTCATGATCGGTTTTCAATATAAGAACTTGCATTGTACTAAGATGGGTTAGCTGAAAAGAGTCTTGGGATTTGTTGGAGGAAAAAGGTATGTGTCTACTATTTTTGCAATAAAAAATCTAATTGTTTTCGATGTAACTAAAAAACACATAGGCTTAAGAGATCTTAGCCCTTCCTCTTACCAATGTATAGAAATAATTCTATCTGAGACCTTAGAAAACAATTTCACAAACCACAAAAATATGAACGTTTATCGAAGTATTTTTTAAAATAGAAAATGAAATTATTTTGAATCTTGAAAGTTCAGAGCATAAAAATTAAAACTTTTTTGTTAGAGACTACACATTTTATTAGAGTCACTTGGATCATTCCCAAAACTTATAGCTTAGTTTTAAAGGAGAAAAAGTTACCAAATATTTTATTATTTCTACAATAACAATCAACTCATACATTTTTTTATAAAAAAAGTTTTATTTTTTCTTGCGGGTAACCAGTAAATTAAAAATAGTTTGACATTCCACAGCTAAATATTTTAAAGTTTTAAATGTTTCAGTGGAATGTATAAACTACTGAAACACACAAATACACATTTACATATTAAGAGAAGAGTATGATGCTCTGTACATAGTTTTAAGTAAAGAATTCATATATTTAACGAAAGTATTACATTTTATGCTATTTTACATACGTAATCAATTTTGCTTATAGAAAAGCAATGTGAAGTTATTTTTAGCTTTTGTTTCTAACATTACTTTTTTAAAGGGTATGTTCATTTACTAGAAACTTTATTGATTTTGGAATTTTTTGTTGCTGCATTTAACTTAAGTGTATGTAACTGCAGAAACAAATAATCTTCTCTGTACATTACTAGAGACTCAAAAAATTTTGGACCTCTGTCCATTTCAAGCATAGGAAGCCAATGTGATATTTGAAAAACGTATATCTAGGTAGATATTTTAACCTAGATAGATATAGGTTCTGTCTGTGAAGATTTTCCTGCCAGCACATCACGTAAAAATGGCTGAAGCAAATGAAATGAAATTTGGTAACATAATCGAAGGTCAATCAACTTAACCTGTATATCTAACGAATCCTAGTTGTAAAGCTGAGGAATATTTTTCAAAAATTTGATCAGAATTTGAGATTTTGTAAAAATCTATTCAAAGTGGGAAGATTTTTGTTCGCTCATTACGTAAAAATGTTTGATGCGAATGAAATAAAATTCGGTATGATGATAGTGATAATTTAACTTAAACTAGAGGCGTCGAAATTTATGCAGTAAAATGTCTTTAACTTAACGTGAATACGAACCACATTTACTTAAAAACCTGTCTGTTAGTCATTTTTTCTCCAACAGATTTTTTACCAAGTACATAATCGATTATGATGAACATCCATTTGATGTCAAAATTTCCATGAAAATGGAAAAGTTTTAAGCCGTTGCGCCGTGAAAGATAAAAAAAGAAACTATTGGAAAATGAGTCTACTTTCACTGTTTTAAATCATGCAAACAAAGTTATTTAGAAGTTCATCGAGTTTCACATGGAACGTTCCTTTGTACATTTATTCTGCTAATACTTATGCTAAAGGAAAGTTTCGGGCATGTTGGATCGCTTATAGTGTAAATTAATGGAATACTCTATCTTTATGCTTTTTCTTTAAGGGATAGCGTCAAAAATCAATAAACAATCAAGATGGCGTAAAAGTCCTTGAGTAGCTCTGTCGAAGATGATGTATTTTTGGTAGGAAATTGTAGGAGATAATCAGGTATAAGGCGGGTTTGTGGTGGGAAAACTATAGAAGAACGGAGCATGAAGAGTCTGTGGAAAGATTTTAATCGAATACGATTCTAAACTTATTGCTTGTTTACATTTGACATTTTAAGGAATTTGTTTGCCGGAAGCCTATTTCCGTGATCATACTGTACACAGATGACTTTATACATATGCATGCATTGTGCTATAATATTCCATGATATTGCGAGTTAACGCACATGCGTTGTACTGCAATACTCGGTTGACAGATGACTAGCAGAATTTTCAGAGAAAGGTTTGAAAAAATTTAGCCAAATATTACTATTAATATTATCCATTTTATGGTAAAATATCTTTTATGGATGACAGATAATTATATTAAAATGAGGTTTATAGCAGTTTCTAAAGTTAATAGTGTCTGAAGTGAGACCAAATGGTTAAAATGAACAACCCTAGGAAACCCTACGTGACATATGTTCTATGTGTGTTGTATGAAAGAAAAATGGCAGAAGGGTTATCTGTCTAAGGTGTTGCTTTTGGCCAGGACCCTGACACTTCAACCTTCTACCATGTTTTGATCAGCGTTTCATCCACTCGGCCATGAAGGGTCCAATATGTTCTACCTACATCACGTTATCAGATCATACTTAGTTAAAGCCACAGTGACCACAGGATTCGTGATGTCCTCTACAAAGCAATCTGCAAATGAAGTTTAGACAAGGTGTGCAGAAAATAGCTCCCTGATTTCAAAATTAAAATCTCAAAAACAAAGATGAATAAAATAATGTAGCAAACGGTATGCTTATTATGTAATCTGAATTTTTTTTTATACAGAAGTTCCAAAATACAGTTGGCTCTCTTTTTAACGACAGTCTACTTAATGATAATCTCTGTTTAATGACGATATTTCATAGTCCCCGACCTTCCGATGTAAAAACCCAATTTTATTGCATGTTTTGTTTGTGCTCTTCTCTTAATGTAACTCAAAATAATTCTTTGGGAACAAAATAACTTAATGATTATAAAAATGACATTTTTAAATGGCAATGCATTAAGAAATATATTAACAATCATAAGCTTGTAAAGTGTGAAGGAAAATGTTATTTTTTCAGAAATTCTGTTTAAGGACGATTTTTCACTGTCCCTTGAAAGTCGGTAAACAGAAAGTCAACTGTAGTAGCTATAACAGTTACTAACATATGTCGTACGCAAACTTCCTTAAAGAGTATGGAGACTATGTACGTAATATTGATGTTTTAAGGCGCAATATGTAAGTTGAAAATTAAAAATTTATCGATTTCATGTTAAAAAATCTCCGAAAAGGGGGATTAGAACTCCCAAACCTCACTCTGAGTACGCCACTGCGACCGCACAATCTTTTCAAAATGCTCACCCTTACACCATACAGAGATAGACACGATGGACAGACAAACGAATAATGGAATTGGTCACAGTGGGCAGTGTCTCGACGGAAACGGATTACCATTCCACACAAATTGACGATTCAAACTGGGATAGTGCAACACCTCTAGATATAGAAACCCTCACAACTGAAGCTTTGATATCATCACTAGATCTTCTTATATGGCGTCATCACAGTTTTACTTTCACAAAGTATACCCATTTTAAATTTGTGGTGAGTTTTCTCACTCATAAAACTTTTTTAATGACTTAAGATAAAAAATATTAATTTTATGACAAAGGGCAATTTTTGACCATCACTAATTGTATAATATGACAAAGAAGTAGATCACAATGAATTATTTTGTGTCAGAAAGTTACATTAATTTTTATCCTTAATTTGAGATATTTTCAAATATTTGTAGCTTCCACCGGAAATTTTAAATAGTTTTACTTTTTGAAGAGGCAACTGTGATGACGTCATTTAAGAAGATCTAGTGATGACATCAAAGCTCCAGTTGTTAGGTTTTCTACACCCAGAAAGTGTTGGATAGTTCCGGTAGACAGTTTTTTGAATGTGTTCCTCGGAAAGTAGTCACAAAGAATCAGACAGGGAGAATACAGAGGCCAATTCATTAAAGAGGTCTGCGATTACAGCGGCATCTAATAGCAATGTGCGGAACTACTGTTTCGAAACTTCTGTAAATATATTTTACACCTTGCATAATATACACACCGTTTACTGAAACCTTCAATTGATCCTTGTTTTTGAGTTTTAAACTTTAAAATCAGGGTTTTATTTGCTGGACACCCTGTAGGTGTGCAAGAACTGCATGGTAAGACCCGATATAAAAGTGTACTGGAAGTCAGTGAATTCGAAATTCAACCGCCTCGCTTCTTTATAGTCCCTTCCCTTTGATATACAGTACCTGATCTTTTAATTGCCTGTTGATTCAGGTTTATCGTTCCTTCAAGAAGTTTCTTCGAAAAGAAAGAAGCGAGAAAAGGAAAAACTTCTGGAAAAGACCAAGAAAGGTCACTTATTATAAACGGCAGCAGTGATTACATAAAGGTATCGATTCGAGAAGTCAGCCCGTTTACTTCCACTTCCCTTCGTTCCGTTCTCCACATCCTCATTTCTTCGCTCGTTTTATTTTCTCTCCATATACACGTTTGCCTCCCCCCCCCCACTCCCTCTTTTGAGCCATTTTTTCCCCCCTTTCGTTTATTATTCGATTTGGATCGCGGATTTCGAGAGCAAATATTGGAGCGCGGTTTAGTTGTTGCTTTTTTGCGAATAGCTAAGTATTTTATCTCGGAGTCGTCTCTCCTTTGCTTGCGAAAGAATTCGAATGATCACCATGTGATGCCAACAGTTCTCTCAGAAATACCGTTCGTGTATTTATTTTTATTATGAGGGGAAGAGCACATTTGAGCGAATTTTAACGTCAATGATGCGCTGAGCTATTGTAGCGCCTCAGTTGGGATAGCGAGAGAGCATAGAAGAGGCGTGGAAATATTTTTCCTAGTTTTGTTTCATTTTTGGGGAGGTGCATTCGCGGAGTTTTGTCTTCCTTTCGGGAATTAGACATTTAAATTCAGTCTGGAATAATATTTTGAGGTTATTGGAATCGTAAAAGAATTACTTTTTGGAGGCAAACTGCTGCTACTTTGTTGTTACAGCGTATTTGTAAAATCATTTGTTTGTTTCGTTAAATTTGTGATGTGCAAATGTATTTTTATTTCTGATTCGAATCAAAATTCTAATGATCGCGATCTTGAAAATGAATTGAAAGAGAAAAACTTATGAATAAGAAAAGCTGACTGTTATTTTATACTATTACTGCACATATGACTTTTAACCTCTGAAATACTTATTAAATTGGATGAAAAGAGCAATAAAAATCACATTTTGTTTCCTTTCTTTCAAAAACTGAACATTGTAAGTACAACTATTCTAGTATCTACGTTCTTAAGTACAGTATTCGATTATTTCTAAAATGAGTAAAAAATTATTTTTTTAATATACGAAAAAAACAACAACAGAACTTGGGTACCTTAGATCTAAACTGATCAGTTTATCAGTAAACAAATATAAAATATTACTTATTTATTATTTTAGAAACATCTACAGATGGACGTGCATCGGTAGTAATATGCAGTATCACAAACATTTATTAGGGTTTGATATTTTTTTTTTTCCTGTGGTGGACTCCAAAAAACGGAATGCACAAAACTGTGCGTCACAACCAGACAAAAACAAAAAAATTAAAAACACGTAATCTAATGTTCTAATCTGTATCCAGTCTGTGCTTAAAGAGTTCATTTATACGGAATTCTAAAACCGCGAATATATATTTGAACACTTTGTATTTTTTAGAATTTTTAAAAAATAAATAAATGATATTTATGTATCATCTCACTAAGACGAAAGCACCACGGTGAAATATCGATATACCGAAATTAAGAGGCTGGAACCAATTCATTTTACTCTAAATAAAAAAGTGATGCAAAGCAGCTTTTTTACAACGAAGATTTTATAATTCTACTTTCGACAGCTCAAAGTACTTCGCATTTTCACTGGTATGTCTGCAGTAGGAAAACCTAATTCCGCGCTTTTATTTACCCCAAAACTATAAGCATAAAAAAAAAAACAGTTTCAATATTCAATGAACGAGAAATTTCGCACGAGCCTAAACTCCTGTACAACAGCAAATTAGAGAACCGGGCTTCTGGCTCGGGCTGATCCCTGTTCCCTCTATTACAAAAGAGAATAATTTCAGGCGGGTAACAAATAGTGATTGGGTCGAATACCAAATATCTAACGTACAATAAATTTAGATGTTAAATACAAAAGAAAAGGAAAAATTCCCACAATTTTACAGTTCGCACTCTCTCAGTTCTGCTTTGAATGTTGAGCCCCAACTTCTAAGTACAAAGATGAAACGACTGGAAGTTTCACAGAAAAAACCTCGAATTTACAAAACAACTAATGGAAAATTTTCAACATTCATCTATCTATCTATCTATTTACCTGTAAATCCATTTTTCTCCAATTTATTGTTGTTTGTTTTATTTTTGGGCCTCTGATATGTCACCTCTGCTTTGTATGGTGGTTGACTAATGTTTTTTTCTTTCTTCTTCTTTTTTTTTATATACGTATTGGATATATTTATTGTTGGTCTGAAATTTGCGAGATGGATTGTTGCTTGAATTTCTTGTTTCGTAAGATTGGCTATTTGCCTTATATGATATATATATATATATACATAACATTTGGACAGTACTCTTGTTTGTAAAAAACTAAGTCAATTGATCTCGAATCGATTAAACCATTATTATTCCACTACGTGAGTTACCGATAAAAACAGAAATTTTTCCTTAAAAAAGCATTTCGTTTAAAAACTGTTTAAATAATGTTTTAATATTTACCTACAGACATTTGGAGTGGAGGTGGGAAACCGATGTATTTTTTTTTTTTTGAAAACACCGACTTGATACTAATCCAATATTTTTCCTCCTACAAAACACCTTTAAAGTAACAGAAAAGACTCGACCGTGTATATATACAATTCCAAAGTATGTCTAAATATCAGCTTCAAAAGACATCAAGCTGATCAAAGCTGACGTTACCTTGACAACGGCAAAGATCAGATTCTGTTAAGCTACAGCACCCAATAATAATAAGAGTTACTAGACGATTCTGCCGAGAGATTTCAGATCCACCTGCTTTGATACCCACCCGAATGAAATTGTCAACAATGTTACCATTTTTGTTCTGATATGCTGTAGATGGCATAAAAAGAAAATAGTAAGTTCCTGGAATAGAACTGTTTCAATTTACGTTCGTATACGGGCAAAATCACAAAAATGTAAACTTTTTCTTAATGAATACTTTTAAATGTATACAGTAGTCATTTTACTTATTTTAAAATTCAAGCACTAGGCTTTTTACTCATATAAAAAGCACCGTTTTCCAACAGTATTAAAGCGTGTTACCACCTTTTTGGGACACCCTGTATATTAAATAAATAAACAATCTTACTTGTGGCGAAAGTAGTTGCGAAAGCTAGCTTTTTATCAACCCAGTTGCTGTATTATGTATCAGATGTAACTCTTTTCCGACTTCTCTTTTTCGTTTTTATTTAGGGAAAGTAATCCAATGCCATTTGCTTCATTTTCTTTTCTCTTTTTTTCCATAGACTGATCAGTAGGGTGGTTCGAAATTTTTTTTTTCGAAATCTTTATCTCCTGAGGTCTCAAAAGTTGTATATTGCTATGAATAAGACGTGTGTAACGACAACGTCTTGGGGTTGCGCATTGAGCTTGAAATTCAGAACTTTTTGAAAAACGCGGCTTTTTCAAAATATCGACCAAAAAATTTCTTTTCCGAATTATTAGGCTCCGGAGGTTTTAGGAGTTGTATATTGTTATGAATAACACGTATGTAAAATCTGGAGGGGCTACAACAATTTCTAGGGATTGCACATCGAGCTTGAAATCTATCTGAAAATTATGTGTTTTTTGAAAAAATTATGTAGAAAGCAAACGTTATTTGTAAAAAAGAATTTGGTTCTTTTATATGTTAAAAAATCTTCAGAGAAACTCAGTAAATCCCAAAAAATGGCTTTACGAATAGTTTGATAGAATGCACACGTTATGCTGCCGTTTTTGTCTTGGGCGCAATGCGCAAGCTGTGCTCTAGACAACTAGTTCCGGTTTGCCTGCCGAGTGATGGCGATACATTCGGTTAAACCAGTCCGAGTATTTTCGTTGAAACAGGCATTTAGTTTAACGTTTATGATAGATGGTGCTTTCAGTGTACTCTCAAGAAAGCTAAAATATGGTTGCCTTGCACTGCTACGATTCTGAATAGCGTGAAACCGTCTGCAATAGAACATGGAACAAAATCGGTTTTCTTAGAAGAGCTGGGGATATCGAAAGAATTACCTCGTACCAAGTTACCAACCCGAGAAGAGATACTCGTACTTCTACATTACTTTTTGTACTTAAGAAGAAAAATTTCTGAATGAAGGGCAGGATCCACCGGAAGGAGAAGTAACCTTAGTTGTGGCGATCAAAGTACAGGAAATTAGCATCAAGACCAGTATCCCTACTGTGTCAATTCAAGGAATTCAAGAGATAGTTAGAAAAGGTCATGAGCAAGTTCAGCAGCTAAATAAATCGTATGTTACAGACGGACATAAGGAATTGTTTATGAAGAAACTGGGAAAGACTCTCCCTTACCGAGCTATTGAATATCGAACTTGCAAATGTCCTGACATTTCCCGGAGCAGGTTGTGGCTTACAGCCTCACATAGAACGGGAGTCATTAGCAGACCAGACAGGAGCTATATATATGACAATTGGTGGAACTGTAAAGTAGAGAAGTTTATGGTGAATGAGAGAAAAGTTGAAAGGTTTGAAAGAGAAATTTCGGTATTGGTGGAGAAAGAGGTGAAATTTTCAATATCCAGTGTATGTTTTGAGTCATTGATTTGGAAAGGGAAAATAACTTAAGAGAAGTACGAAAGACTGAAGAAAACGCTGCATACCTATCTACCGCCACTTTGGCAGATTCGTTCACAAATGACCAAGTTAGAATAAAAATATCAGTACTTTCACAAGTCCGCGACACAAAATTATTGCGGACTGGGCAGCAGCAAGTTTGGTATCAACTTTATTTCACAATCTAGAAAGCGGAAGGAATGCAGATGGAGAGAAATCTTCTCAACTGATTCTCGACCCATATAAAATTACAGGAAGGTTGAGATGACTCGCTGTGAAAGAAACGGAAGAAGGCTTTAAAATTTTCTTTGGATTGCGTTTTGATAGGCGGAAGAACAAAACCTGATACATAGAAAAATTTGTTGACAGCAAATTACACCCAAGTGTTTGTCACAAAGAGCATATCTCGCTGATAATGGAACCTGGCTCAATATACTTTGGCCATATGTCACGATCTGATTTTAAGAATTTCACATGAAATTTGGGAGAGTTTGATACGAAATCAATCCATTGATCTTAAGACCCTCACATACATTGGCGGTGGTGGTGAATCGTCGAATTCTGGAAAGAACAAAGGCGTCATCCGAAATCTAGAAACGCAGCTCTCTAATCTAACCAAATCTCTGCAATGTTGTATTCGCCAACTTCACATAATAGCAAACAGCCACTCCAAAATTTGCTGTCTATCCATCTATCAGATGATGGTTTCTTACGATCTAGATTATTAAACTTGACATAAAATGCCACAGTTTGATTTGAAATCAGGCTTTACATTATTCATTAAAACGCATGCTCTAATAATTGGATGCTTGTGCTGGCACGGGTAGGACTCAGATCGCAGGCAAATCACCGAGGGTCCTGCGTAATGTAGTTGCGATTGTGGTTGTACTAAAGAAGAGCTGCGAACGTTACTGACTATTTTTCAACGGGACTAATTCATTAAAATTATAATTTTTTCTTTCTACATACTTTTGTCAAAAAACGCATATTTTTCAGATAATTATAGATTTTACGCTCGATGTGCTACTCCTATAAATTATCACAGCCCTTTCAGATTATGCGTCTTATTCATAATAATATAACAACTTCTAAAACCTCGGGAGCCTAATAATTCGGAAAAGAATTTTTTTGATCGATTTAAAAAAAAAGTCATATTTTTCAAAAATTTCTAAATTTCAAGCTTGATGTGCAACCTCAAGACGTTGTCGTAGAACATTTAAATTTTACAGATGCCTTATTTATATCAATTTCCAACTTTTGACACCTCAGGAGATAAATATTTCGAAATTTTTTTTTTTCGATCCACCCTACTGATCAGTAATGAGTTTTACTTTTTTTTAAAACTAAAGCACACTAGATAAATATCTGGCAGAGAGATGAATGCTTTGGGTGGACGACATGTTAAGAGGTCATACAGAGGGTTATTTAAAAATATGCAATTTGTGATCTATAAAATTGAAAGAAATATGTTAAAAATTACAGAAAAATCAGACCTTCCACCTCAAGAAATTTACTACAGAATTTTGTAAGCTATAAAGTGAGATTTATGGAAAAGTATTAAAGAGATTTTTAAACGCACACTATTTTTCAGAATGTGTTGAACTTCAACGAATTTTAAATGTGACTGAGAGTTTAAACATTTTTTGAGAAGTTTTCTTAAAAATTACACTATAAATTTATCGCTAGCAAGAGAAAATAATACAATTTGTGAAAAAAATTCTCTGAATTTATTTTCATCCTGTGCCACAACTTTGCACACGAGAGGCATGACAAGCATTGATTTTCGAAAGAGCAGCTTAAGTAATTTTGTTTTTTAACTGTTGTGATTAAAGTATTTAGTATTGACTATGTCTTCCTATTTTTAACGAAATGAAAATGTCGTTGCATCTTTCGTTTGCATTAGAAAAATTGACACTGTGTGACTTGATCACACTGTGTCAAGTCACACTATAGTCAAGTCATACTATATTTCTTTTAATTTTAAGTCAAAGTCAAACATTGGCGCAACAGCCCCTCTGCGGGGCCAAGGCCTGCGCTGGCCAACCGCGCCTTCGGGACCATTCTTTTAATTTTATTGATCACAAATTGACACTGTGTGACTTGATCACACTGTGTCAAGTCACACTATAGTCAAGTCATACTATATTTCTTTTAATTTTAAGTCAAAGTCAAACATTGGCGCAACAGCCCCTCTGCGGGGCCAAGGCCTGCGCTGGCCAACCGCGCCTTCGGGACCATTCTTTTAATTTTATTGATCACAAATTGACACTGTGTGAATATTGATCAGAATTAGTATGTGTGTTTGTGGCAACGCTACACTAGGGCGATCTGCCAAGGGTGGAGGCCTTGGCAGGAGAACTTTGTGCAATGGGGTTCTAACGCATAATCACATTACATCTGGAGTAAACCTACCAAAGCTCCAGACCGTTAAATTGACAGCCGCGCGATAGAACCTGAACCCGGGACCTTCCGACTGCGACCGTCTACCATTTTCAGTGACATAACCACTGTGCCATGGTGAGGCATCAGAATTAGAGGGAATCGAGTTTAAAATGCGTGAGCTTACATTGGACATATTATGAATACTGAAATCTTATTACAAATATTTTCAACATAAGCTGATTTAAGGAATGCAATGACTTCAAAGCTCGAGATTTGTAAATACACTAACATAAATGTAATACATTTTTCTTATTGACATTTTATTATCAATGTTTTCAGTGTATAACTCTCGTATAAACTAACACTGGTTACAAGCATTGTACTAATCCTGATGGAATCTTGATTTGATAATAGATTATACTGTAGTTATAAGCAAGAAATGCACTAAAAAGTTTTTTTTTTTTTTAAATGATAAATAAAAATGCTCATCGCGTAGTTTTAGATTTATCGTTTGTACTGGCGCGTAGCAGTCCAGTAAATTTTTTCAGCTCTTGGGCAAATGTGTTTGAGTGACAAATTCAAAATTCTTAAATACAATCAAACCTCTCAGAGCGGCCATCCCACTATATCGAGAATATTTGGCCGTTGTGAGAGGTGGCCTTTCTGAAAGTTTTTATTTACTATTATAAGATAACCACTATATGCGTAATATAAACAAATCTGACACATATTCCTTATTTAAAATGAAATTTAAAACTTATCTAAAGAGAAACTAGTACTTTATTTAATGCTTTCTTACATTTTTTTTGAAAAAAGGATACAATTTGTGTATTTTTTAAGCTTTTACTTTTCTCTGAAACAACCATTTTTTCAAGTTCGTTTTTTAGTTTAATAAAGCAGATGTCATCCGTTTAACACCAGGAAATTTGGAGTCTTCGTATTCTTTCAAAATCAAATGCTTTTCTTTAATGACTTTGTTGATTTGCGTATTTCCGCAGTTAAATAATTCAGCTAACTTTCTTTCCGATTTGCAACTCAGACTGCTGGCCAACTAATAAAATGAAACTGGCTTGAACATGGACGTGAATGGCATTTTTGCTCCAATGGACTTCGCAAGTTATTCCTGGGACTTAGATTCGACCACAAACCTGACCTTGATTTTTTTCCGCTCTAAATTAAAGCTTGGAGTGAGTAGAACTTCCCGAAATATGAAATGTGCGAACCCACTCGGTGGCGGTTTAGAGGGTTTTGGGTGGCCGCTGATAGAGGTTATTTTAACGTTAGGTCTATGATCCAAAAAATCCGTGCAATGAAAAACTGGCCGTTTAGAGGGGTGACCGCTATACAGGGGCGGCCGCTTGAAGAGGTTTCACTGCATATCGAAAACGATGGATTTTTCTGGAAATTACGCTTCCTCCAAACTCGATTATATGCCTCAAAACAGAATTCCACTATTTCTTACTTCTTTGCATGAAGTAAAAGGATGTACAGAGATGGCGAAAAATTTCGGTATGTAGGTTTTGCTGAAAATATCGACCTTTAAATTTACTTTGAAGAGTTTCTGCGGGACATCTCAACGTAAGCATGTATGTATGTCCATATAAATGCTAGCACAATCGATTTGGACTAGTTTTTTAAGGACGTCTGAAGATACGTACGTGTGTAAGTATGAAACTTGAATATCTCAAAAATTTGTTGTAGAATGTTGAAATTTTATATTTAAAATTGTTGTAATACCTAGTTGTGCGCCTCTCTTTTTGGTTCCCTACTACTGCATAGTTTATTGACAGGGCTGCCAGAAGAAATTCCAATACATTAAGGTCTTTAGACGTCTTAAATATATTATGTATATAGTCAGTTACTATTTGGTACATGCCAAAAATCTCTCCAACTGTCATCGACCTTAATGGCTTTTGCCGAAATATCACCCAATTTGATGCCCCAAAATAACTACGAATTTCGCATAATTCTAAATCTTTTAACCGTAGAATGTTCAGATTTTGTATTTAGAACTATCGTAACATCTTATTTTACATATATCTCTTTTTTAATTTGAATCAACCGGGCAAATTATTTAGAGGGTTACCCAAAAGAATTTCAATTTATTAAAGTCTATAGATACTTTCCATTCATTAAAAGGTCTGTGAGCAATCACCATTTTGGCTGTGTCCAAAATCTCGCAAATTATCACAAGCTTGGGCGCTTTTGGCAAAATATCGTAAATTAAGTACCAAAAGAAAGTTTTTAAAACTGAATCAAGCGTGGCGATATCTTGAAAATGTGGATACAAATCGTTAAACCTTAGTATATTGCAGTATTGTGTTCTTTCAAATGAAATAATTTGAGATGAAGTGCATTGAAAATATTTATGATTTAACAGAAGAAGAAGGAAGTCAAGTGGTGTACATATCAAATCTTTTAATTCTTTAATTTCAAAACTTTCAATCGACTTAATTTTAGATTTGTTGTCAGATTGTTACGTAGTAGTTTGTTTTCGAACCTAAAAAGCTTGTCCAAAACATGCACTAAGAATCCAAAGACAGAGGCGAATGCAAGAAAGCTTATCATGAATTTTCCCTATAGATTATGTTTTAAGAAATCTTCGATAGTGCTAATTAGTGCAGTAATAGTTATTAAATACAAGAGGAAGCTAAAAGAATTCAATCTAATTCCCACTAAAATATTCTCAATTTTAAGACATAGAAAGGCACTCTGAACAAATTTAAAACAACTCTAATCTGCAAAATATATTTAAGATTAAATTAAAAATCAGCAGCATTTTGAAAGAATTACAAAAAACGGTCAAAAGTCTTGTCATTAAAACAGATTAAAGCATTTTAAATTAATCTTCAGAAACATTGCAGAATTCATCAACGATTGAATTTTGAATATTTTTAAAGTAAGTAGTTCGTTCGAAAAAAAAATGACTAATTAAATTTAATGACAAATAATGCATTATTGAATAACACATATTGCCCTAGTTCGCATTTTAATGTAACAGGCGTTGCTTGCCTCCGATTTATGAAAAAAGGTTTTTTAAAAATAAAATAAGATTTAGTGATTTTTTGAAAAAACATTTTAATTGCAAATTAATGGAAACTTGTTAGCCTATCGAAAAGTGATGATTCAACACACTCTGCCCTTAAACGTTTCATATCAGTCAGAAAGAAAATGTTTCAAAAGTCTTTATACAGAGACTGTAAAATAAGCAAAAATATTTTTTGATGGATGAACTCGAAAAACATCTTTTCAAAAACATGCTTCCATGAAAAGGCTTTCAAAAATTGGAATTGCTCACTCAGCGATATTTTCTTCCACAAGTTTCTATAAAAAGTTTTTCATTAATTCCATTAAGTTGCTTTTTTTAAAAAATCTTTCCAGAGAACTTAAGATGCGTCGGAGATGGTATAGCACATGTTTTCTCCGGAATGATCCTTCTATTCATCGATTGCATGCATTTTTTATTTCTGCGAGCCGTTCCTGTGATTCACCGTAGCCTTTTAAAGCAATGGGGAGAAATGTATCGATCGGGTCACCTGTTGTCTCTCAAATACTGGAAGTAGTTCTAGGAAGCGCCTGTTGTTCAGAAATTTCGAAAACATTTTTGTGCAGTTTTGTTCTAGTGTCTATCGAGCTGTATTAGCCTCCAAAACTTCTTGTTCTCTATTAATTAACTTCTTCCTGTAAGATTTAATAATTAAAAACGGTGCATGAAATAACCAATTTTTAAACTTAATTAATTTTATAATTCTTACGTGTTGTTCATTAAAATTTCATTTTTAATATGGATATACATCGGAAAAATATATTTTTGTTGATTCGACAAAATTGTGGTTGGCTCTATTTCAAAGAAATATTTTTGTTCAATCAATAAAAGTTTTGTTCATTCAACGGAATATTTTGTTAATTTAACCATAATTTTGATAAAATAAACAAAAGTATTTGGTTGAAATAGTATAAATCAAATTTTTGTTAACCAACAAAATTTTGGTCCATTCAACAAAACATTTATTTTCGTGTGACTGCAATGAAATCCCACTGAAATATTGTAATGGATTATAATCGAAATGAAATTCCGTAGGTGTAGTACAGGACTTACGTTTCGGATGCTAAGAAGGAGATACCCTTATTCAATTGCAAAAAAGATTAATTTTAACTCAGGCAGAAGACAGAAAACAGAATGTAAACAAGAGATAAGAAACGGAAGTCATCATTAATCGTACGCCCTACTTTTACTTATCTACGCTTGCATTAAATACAAAGTTCTTTATTTTAATTTTCACACCAACATCAAAATTTTTGAATGCTTTTATGATAGGAATTAGAATCATGTTCTGAGGAAGTATATTCCATTTTAGAGTCTTATTTCTACATGCTATATATTATATCCAAAGAAATTAGTTTGTTAATATTGTCTTCGAAGGATTACAATGACATATCAGTATATTTATCACTTAGTGTTACAACACACATAAAAAGCGCTCATTAATGTTAACTTCTTGGTTGTAAGTTTGTGATTGATTTTTCTCAAGTATTCGGCACTTTTCAATCGTTACATAACTGCTATTGCGTCAGAAAATAGATCTCTATAGTTCAGTTTTAGTTGTAACGATCGTCATATGTTGACATAAAAACTTATTTTACACCTATCATGTTCAATGGAAACAAGGTGTTATTCTGGAAAATACTACTTTGAATCAATTGCTTGTTTTTAGGCGTAATCAATTCTGAAAGAGCCTTTATTTTATTATCCAGTAATGAGAGGTAATGGTTATATGGCACTTGTTCTGCAATATGTAATAGATTAACAATAGCGTGTTGTTATATTGATTGAAGATCAATTTATTAAACGCTGTTCTTTTATGTAACAGTTGCTGCTTGTGTACCTATTTTTCTTACTCAATACATAAAGATTCAAACATCACATAAGGACTTCATGAAAAATTGGAAGCCATCTTGTGGTAGAGGAGAAGAGGGTATTATGAAATATTCGGGAAGTATGAAATACCAAGTTTTTGGCTCTGTTAGGTACTGTTGTGAGGTGGGGATACCATGAAATACTCAAAAAAGATTCCCTTGTTACAATCCAGTGAGAGTTGACTACTTGGTGTTGTCGTACCACTCGTTGCAGATCAAAGTGTGTTTTGTGATCTTCAAGAGTGTTTTGCAGATGCCAGACATTTTAACCTACTAGTATACACGGGACTTGAACATGAAAATTACTCATAATGTACACTAAAAGAACCTAGTTTGCTGTACTGTGGTTCTTAACTGATGTGTTTTGTCCATTAATTTAAAGGTTCATTTTCGTAGATGGCGTACCGGGTATTGTGGAATACAAAGTAATATTGTAATTCCTTCAACTTGCCATCAACGAAAGAACCGGAAAACAAAGACTCTGAATGTATCTTCTGTAATGGAAAATTGTCTGAAGATTAACGAGGAGAAATCTTTATTTAGTGCTTCAGCTGTTCTATGTGGGCTCACCTTGACTGTATCGGAGCAGAGGAAGAAGACCATATCTGTGACATTTGTAAATAGACTTGAAGCAGAAATGACTTGAAAAAAATCTTAAAAATATGGTTCTATAATTAAAAACGGTTTTGTACTTAAAAATAAATATGTGTTATGAAGTATAATTAGTTTTTCAACGGTTAAAACCACCTATTCCACTCAACCGGACTACTTCATACTAACCTTAATTTGTAACTTTTATTTTAATAACTTTTTCTAGAACAAAAAATCAAGCATTTTTTCAAAATTCTTACGAAAAATGATTAGCAATAAAATAGGCTTAGCAAGAAATTTATACTCTAGTTAATCAAGTTAATGAAATTAGGAGCCAAAATGAATCAAGGATTCAATTTTCTATTGATGCTACTAAATTAAAAACATAAAAAAACTTTACAAAGTTCTTAATTCAACAAAAATACTGAATATTAATAGATTAATAAAGTTAAAATTAATGAAGTCTTTCGAATAACACAGATGTTGAAAATAAACAGAGAATGGTATATATATCAAAGTACCCCTTTGTAATAATTCTTTACCTTTCTTAATTTTTGATGAATATGTATCAAGGCATTTCAATAGAGAAAAGACTCAAAATGCTGTAGATAAAATCACAAAGTTTTTATTTTTTAATGTATTTCAATATTTATTGATATTTCCAGGTATAGTATTTTCCAGGAATTGAATAGAGGAAAGACTCAAAATACTGTAGATAAAATCACAACGTTTTTACTTTTTTAAGGTATTTCAATATTTATTGAATTTTCCAGGTATAGTATTGGAAGGCGAAAAAATGTTAAAATGTTAGAAAATTTAAATGATAGTTGAAAATTAAGAAAATACAAATTTCACCTTTAAAAAAGTTTTGGAACTTTATAAAAAAAAAGCTACAACCAAAATTAGCTTTTTGAGATAGAGTCTATATTATTTTGCGACTTTTGAAATAAAATTATACGTAAAGTTATAAGAAAAATAATTAATAATTTTTAAAAAGAAGCTTAAAAGTCTTTTAAAATAAACAACTTACAATATTTTAATTTTTATCTTGATTCAATTACCGTTCGTTTCTTGTTTGTAAAGTAAGGGCAGATCATATCATTATTGTTTTATGTTGAATTCAAAACTTTGAGGTTTTGCTGTTTTGTCTAGTAAGTTTTTTAATTTATTTGATTTTAAGGCCAGAGTTTTAGTGTGTTTTACTTTATAAATTGATAGTTCAAGATGAAATGTTCACATCTATTATCACATCGGTGTAAAGTTTTTTTTAAAGAAAACCGAGGTAAAACAAAAATTTTCCAGGCAAAGACTTATTAGATATTAAAAATCACTTCAGTCAAAAACGCTGTTCTCTCCTCATCTATGGCGAGCAATCTTCTCACTAAATTTTTTTCTTATTTGTCTCGTCTCTTAAGTTTTTTAATTTATTTGTTTTAAGATCAACATTTTTCAGTGTGTTACTTAACGGGAGTTCATGGGAAGGTGTTCAAAAATGCAGTAATACCAACTCAATATTTTAATTGAATAGAAGCAAAAGCACATTTTTGACGCGATGCTAAAAGCACTTCAGCAACAAATGCTGTTCTCTCGCTAACTCTTGCGAGTAATATTCTGCTGAATTTTAGCTTTTTCATCTGAAAAACTTGTTTAATTTATTTTTTTAGTTTTTGCTTTATAAATTGACAAGTCACGGAACAAAGCACAGACCTACAGTCGTATCTGTGTAAAGTCTTTTTTGTTGGATAAAAGCTATTAAGCTATTAGAGGCAAAAAAAATTCGAACTAAAACTTCCTGATGATATACTAAAAAGCACTTCAGCCATAAACGCTAATCTCTCCCCAACACTTGCGAGTAATCCTCGCACTAAATGTGCGCTTTTTATTTAATAAGTTTTTAATTTATTTGTCTTCGGTGTCATATCGTCCGTTTCTTCTCATAGGAGGTAACACTGGTCCACCTATTAGGTGTCTCCCTAATAAAGTGACCAGTCAATCTGGCCTTAGTAGTGGGATCAACGGCTATAAATGGCAAGTGTCCACCACTGGAAAAAAAAATGAGACGGGATTTTAAAGTGTTTTACTTTATAAACTGACAATTCACACGGATAGGATACTATAGGATACTTCCTTGAGGAACGGCCTACCTTTTTGGTTTAAAGCCTATTTTAGTTCCTGAAGTGTCCTACTGTCCTGCTGAACCCTAGCCGCAGGCTCAGGTCCAGCAAGCAGCGTTTCCCCCCATTTTTATTTTTTTTTTACAGCGCAATTTTTGGATTACAATTGGTAAAATACATCGGTGTCATACAATATTAAAGCAGTTAGTTTACAATGGTTTACAATAGTTCACAATATTTTTCTTAGTAACATTTGACCATATATACATATATTTAACACGTTCCTTTTTTTTCTTTTTTTTAAACAATTTTGAAAGTTAAAAAAAAGTAAATAAATATCTAAAAGTAAAAAATAGGCTTGAAAATGATAAACTTTCAAAGTAATTTTGAAAAATTTAAACATAAATAAACATATCTAATATTCAAAATTAGGCTTTAGAAAGAAGTTTTTTTTTTAAATTTTGATAGCATACACACACACACATATATATATAATAATAATAATAATACATATATGTATTTATATATATCTCCTAGCTGTTCCGTAGTTTTTATCAAATAAAACATATGAAGTACTGTTTTCTTATAGCTAATTATTAACTATACATATACGCAAGTCGCCAAATTATGAAAAATAGCCATAATTGGCTAATACGCAAGGTGTTCCATTGGTTTCACACAATTAAAAATAGTTCGAAGTTTAAATTTTTTTTGTTCCAAGGAACATGCAAGAACCAAGCAATGCGTAGCTCAGTACATTCTATCTGATCCAACCTTTGGGTTTTGTTTGTTGAAATTATGCCATTCTTTTATGAATAAGCCTTATTAGGGCCGAATGCCTTATACGAAAAGCGATCGTAGCGAGTCTAGGGGCCTTGTCCCCTAGTCTTTAAAAAAATAATAAAGGGGAGTAAAAGCAAAACAAAAATTTCATCTAACACTTTTTTCATGGGATACTAAAAAGAGCACTTCTGACGCAAACGCTGTTTCCTCCCCCCCCCTCCCCTCTCCCCAGAAAACTCTTGCGAGTAATCTTCGCACTAAATTTTCAAATAGTTTTTAATCCTATTTTCCGCGGAGTGAGAGAGAAGAAAACTTTCTTCCCCAACTTTTCCAAAATGGCCGTTTGTTTTCAATTTATCTTTAAATGCAAACTGCTGGCAAAAGCGAAAAAAGAGAGAGAGAGACTTCCGGGAAAGAAGAAGGAAGGAGAAAACAACCCAACTTTTCTCAGAAAAATCGATTTCCGAAATGCTGAATAAAAGGCTTTGAACTTGGATAATAGAAAAGCTACATAAGGAGGGAATGCAACAGAAAAGGCTTTCGCAGGAGAGAATGTTTGTGCTTCATTTATCTGTGGATGAAATAGTTATTATTTCTTGACGAAAGCCTAAAATTTATTAATAGTTTCTGTACTCGAAAGTAAGGGTGGTCCGCTGGTTTGGGACCACTAATATATATAACGGACCAGCAGAACACAAAATGTGTTGGTATGTCGGACCAGCAACGCTTTATTCACATTTTTCTCTTACAAATGTTCCTCATTGAGTTCCATAATACGAGTTCTGTCTTTTATTCAGCCTCCGATGCACAGTCAGAGAAAGACAAGAGTGAATAATAAAAAGAATTTACTGCCAAAAGTTAGGTACATATATGGTTTCTTTTCAACATTATCTCCATGAAGATTCAGGCAATTGTCGAATCGTTAGACAAGCCTTCCGATGCCCTCTTAGTGAAACTTTGTCCCCAGAGAATCGTTCAAGGGCCTAAAGTTGCTTCGCAAAACTGCATTTGACGGAAAGCTCTGGGTCTTCTTACTCTGGCCTTCTGGTCAGCTGTACAGTTCAAATATTGGAAACCACCCGGGGCTAAGTCAATGGCCAATAGCGACCATCAAAGATCTCACTCTCGCTTTACCGTTGCTTTGGAACACCTCAGTCTCTTTTGGTTACTGACTTAGGTTTGAGGGATTTTCATCTGTCTCTTGAAATAAACAGCTAGCTAAGAGGCCAAAGCTTCCAGACCAATGAAGAATTTTACAACAACGTGCAGGTTCATGGTTGCATAGCTGGCGGTAATGTTTCTAGAACGGGGCATTGGGAAGCTCCTCTACCGATTAGACAAATGCTCAAATCTTCAGAATGTGCAAGTCGAAAAGAGGCCATGAGGTCTATTCTGCCACATTCGTTTAAGCGAACGTTCGGATTTGTGACGTAATTTGGAACGTATGCTAATGTAAACATTCGGCAAGGAGAATCTGTACCTAAAGCTCTACCGTACCTTGCAGAATACCAACATACGTTAGCAGGCTGCGAATGACGTCAGTTTGATGTCACACATCCGAACGTTCGCTTAAACGAACGTGGCAGAATAGAGCCCCTGGTCTGTATCTAACTTTTGGTAATAAATTTCTTTCTATTTTTTACTAATGTCCTTTAGTTATAGAGCATCGGAGGTTGAATAAAAAACAGCCCTCGTACATAGCATCTAATTTTATCAATACATATCACATAATTTGATCTGTTCAATAGTTTTGTAATAGGTATTTACATTTCTTAAATTCATCTCGCAACGGAAATCAATATATGTATATCGCTCATATAATTTCTTTTGTTTTGTATTTTTTTTTAAATCGTGTATACGGAGCAGAAATAACTGTTACTGACCAGGGAAGTCATATGGAGTCACTGGTTCTTTCAGCCATTGACTAAATATTCTAATTTCGACCCCTGTAGTTGTATGCTGAAGATCAGCCAATAAGGTTTTTCAAATGAATGCAGAAAAACAAAAAAGGCAAATCGCATCAATTTTAAGCACTTTCCAACACAACAGTCCCTTTTGTGCCAAAGTCTGGCGATGTGTTGTCGTAAAAATTGGCGAGACTCTGGGGATAACCGTGAAAGATGATGCATATTCATATAGTTTTGTCGGGGAAAGAGAACTTTTAGTTTTATTTTCCTCCTCCAAACTCTTATAAACATTATATATACTTACTAAACGGTGTTTGAAATGGAGAAATGTCTCTAAACTGTCAACAACTGTTTTTAATAATAGAAATAACAGCTAACTGACAAACAAACCTTTTGTAAAAAAATTTAAATAGGTAAAACCCAATTTTCGGACCTCAAAAATCGGTATTCAATTCAAAATGTTTGACTGAGAGTTATAAGTTGAGTTTAGAATTATTTTGAGTGCAACAGTAGAAGAACTATTAATTCTACATACACTATTTCAGATAGAAAATATTGCTTTATAATCATCGTCTATTTCAAACAGAACAAAAATTCGTATACCTCTAAAATACTTTTTAAACTTTAATGACAGCCCACAGAGCACCATGACTTGGAATTCTTTTGCGTGCTCTTATATGAAAAAAAAAAAAAAAACTATAACTGGTACATATACCATTTTCAATAGGGTACAGGGTAAAGTACATAGGGTGTTATAGGATTTGTTTTCAGCATTTGATTTTCTGCATGAGATACCTTGAACTGCTGGAAGAATGAATACTTTTGAGGTTTTCTTGAATAGGAATATTACGGCTGATTTAAAATGAGAATTTTCAGAATTATTTTACTATTGACTTAATTTTTACGTCAACACAATCTTGTTCATCACAATCTTTTTTTAATCTCCGGTAATATGGGTCGGTTTCTGACAGGTGTCAGCATAACAATCTTTTTTATCCTTCTGATGAGGATCAAAATTACGGAAGCAGTCTCTGGGAAGGGCAAAGCGAAACCAGTGGTGGCTTTTCTAGGCATACTTGAAAAACAAGTGTATAATTTTTTTGTCTGCCATTAGTCATAAAAGAACGTCTGTGATATACATCGTTAATCTTACCTATTTAATGACACCTCGACATAAAATAAATAAAAACTTTGTGTAAAAAACACACACAAATGATACTTATAACAAGGTACGATCGTTTCGACTGAAAACTATTCAGTCTTCATCAGTCGTAACCCTTCGTCTCACTAAACAGTAAGAACTGAAAAAGATAAACACAAAACAAAGATAAACAGAGATAGATTTGATGTTTATCTTTTTCAGTTCCCACTGTTTAGTGAGACGAATGGTTACGACTGATGAAGACTGAATATATTTTCAGTCGAAACGATCGTATCTTGTTATTATCATTTTTGTGCGTTTTCTACGCAAAATTTTTATTTACTTTATCTTTTAACACCAGTATTTTGAGTGTTTTTTTTGACGTCTCGACATGCTTGAAACAGTAATTATCTGACACATGCATTCGAAGGGCTAGACGAGAGACTTTTGGATGAAGCTACTTATCAGTGTGCCCTGAACTAGAAACAAAAATTGGGAGAGTAACGTCTCTCTTCCCATACTCTATCGATTACATTCTTATGAGCATCAAGTTAGGCTCGTTTATCAGCCAAAAAAAGAAAGTCCCCAACTTAACTTTAGTAACAGAAAATTTCCGATAGTTTACTGCGGCAATCATGTGCTATTGATTCCAAGCAAATGTTACTGAACAAAAGGAGACGTAATTGGAACGATTCAAGGTGCCCCCCCCTCTCCCCCCGTGCCCCCCCCACACCTTCCCACTCGTATTCCGCGTTCATTTTTTTCTCTCTCCTTGAAATCGATTTCGGTGAGGATGATATCGTATAAAAAAAGAACGTGGTACAGGAAAAAAAAAAAAAAACCTTGAGTCAATAAGTGTAATATGATAGTCCATAATGGCGAAGAAATAGTTTTCTTCCCATGCATCCATGAAAATTAGAGGAGCATGCGAATTGGCCAGGATTACTCACATTTTAACAATTTACCAATATCTAAAAACTGGATAATGTGCATTGTATATTCATGCTAATTTCCTTAACGAATTAATTTACTGGGTAAGATTGTGCGCTAGTCTTCACACGAAAGTTGAGGTTTTTCCTATCATCTTTCTTAAAAACGCATTTAATTTCCCAAAATTCTTGCTTTATTCAGCATTTTCCAATTTGAGAACACATTTTCAAGTTAGAGGATATTTAATGTCTTCAAACGCGTATCTTTTTGAAATTTCAATACAGTGAAAACATGACTGTCCTTGTTAAGATTTAGTGACATCTAATCACCTTAAGTGTTCTTGTATTATTACAAGAGAGAGTCTCATTTTAATTCTTAATACACATACTTAAAGGTTTCCTTTTCATAAACGATCCTCATCACAGGATTTTCGAAGAGTTCTAAAAGCAAACCAATGATAATGAACATTCGAAACAATGAATAATGTTTCTTCGACCAATGCAGAACGGATTCACACTAACAGTAAAGCTGTATGCCTCATGCAACTTTTAGAAAAAAAAAAACCTGTTTTCAGGTCGAGATACCTAAATTAAAATAAACTAATTGCTTTAGGGAAACGAAAAATTTTCAGGATGATTTTTCACAAGCTACATATTTTACGATAAGTATATTGTGCATTGTGGGTTAAGGCAAACTTACACGAGTGGTATCTGCATAGGAGGTGCCTTGGACTGGGATCTTTTTAAAGGGTTCCAACGCTTATTAACGTTACAATTAGATAAAGGTAATGAAATGGATGAATTTCATTACATTTATGCTGATAATCCAACATGGTGGATGGAATTTCATTACATCCAAACTTCTATGGAGCGTAATGTAATGCAATTCTTTTGAGTGCTTCTGAAGAATAATGTTACAGACACTATTTTTGAGGAAAGAATTATTTTGGTTTCTTTAACAACACATATTGTATGTAGTATGTTTGAAATGTAGACAACGTTTTTAAACAATGTTTTATACAATGAATACTTACACATCGTAATATATTGGAACTGTTTTGGGTCCTCTAATGAAATGAGTTGCCCAAATGTAAAACTCGTTGAATCCATAAAATCATAAATTGAGATTATAGCATATTTTTCTTTAAATCAACCCTTGTGCATCTCCACAGATACGCAAAAAAATTCTAAACCTTTGAAATGAAGATCTGAAAATTCTACACCGTTGCAAAACACTGTAAATCCATCTTGCTGACTGCCGCATAATTTGTTATATCCATTTGATTAGACTCGCATAAAAACTCGTTGGATTATCAGCTGCTCGCACTCAGTACAAGTTCGGCTTCAAAACTTGATAAAGTCCAGACTTTTTCCTAAATTGTTCTTTTCATTATTACCAGCATTGTATCAATATTTCTCACGTATTTTGTGATTAAGTCAATTTTTTATAGTTTTTTTTTTAGCTATTTTTAAACATAATTTTACTTATTAATCATTTTATCATTCGACTGTCGTAAAACTTTGCTCTTCCCCAAGGTACCGGACCAGGCAGCTTATTCATGGCAAGCTTACATCTACAATTTTACAATCTATGTTGGATATTCCTAAGCCCAACTAACTGAGAATAACAGAATAATATTCTTTGAATACACATGCCTAAAGGATGTTGGAAATGCAAGATTTTATTTTGACAGACATTTTCTATGCAGTAAGAAATAATTTTAAAGGAAAGCAAGGTAGAAAATATAACTAATAAAAATGTTTGATCTTAGTAATAAAATAAATATAACATTATGAAAATACTTTTACTGTCGTATTTATTCGTTAACGATTCAATGACTTAGAAGAATGTAAAATATATGCAGACCGTAATGGGTTACGAACATTTTGATTATATTTGTGGGATAAAAATAGAACTCTCACGGGAGTTATGGATTAAAAAAAATTCCTAATCTCTGATTCCTTTTAGAATCTATGTCTGTCTTAATAAAACCGAGCTTAAAAACACCTGTTTGACTTTAACTAGCATGGAAGCGAATGAATATTTAAATACTAAGTCACGCCATTCTGCAAATTCGCGAGCATCCAGCGCTCAAAGTTTGGCCAATAAACAGTTACTTCTATTATTCTGGATCCTAGTTTCCGATGTCTTATTTATAGGAACAGTGGCCGTTTATTGGTTTCGCTTGAGTTCCCGCATGTTCCAGAAATATGCTTTGATAGTCTGAATAATAGAAATTCGTTGAAACACGCGTGATTTATGCGAAATGAATAAATCACGTAAAATAATATCGCAGTTTGACTCAACGAGTCGTTCGGAGAATTTATGCAATTATTTTAATCGTAACTAATTTTGTTTCGCTCGTACCAGAACAATCAGCACGATTAGCATAAATTAATGATGACTTCTGGGATTGTTTATGCTAATTTGGATACGTAAGGTTGTACAGGGTGTACCAAAGAGATGGTAACACGCTTTAACTCATTATCCATTAGAGGGATATGTCAATTGAAAAGAAAAATAATGTTAAAAAATAAGGCTAAACGCCCTGTTTAAATTTGTACCTCCCTCGTAAAAAAATCTCCAATTAGTAAAATGTTTCCCATACACTTATGAGGTAATATACCAAATTTGAGAATTTCATCCTAAAAGCTGGCAAAGATATGAAAATTAATGTATGCTGACTTTAACAGCTTTTCAATAGCTCTTGAAGGCACACAATCGCATCATTTGATCGCATTTAAAGTAACGTACAGAAAATACGAAAGAAAATAATTTTTTGGGGTCGAGCAATGAACATTTACTATCAATTCATGTATAGCCCCTGCCCATCTTTATTTTAAAATATCTCAGATGAGTTTCAGGATGAAGGGCTGAAATTATGTACATCAGTTTATTAGTAAATGAGGCACATTGTACTAATTGGGATTTTTTTTTTTTTTTTGGAAGAGAGTCGTATAAAAATTTTACAAGTGTAACTTTTTGAAAACTAATGCCAGGAATATTTTCTTAACATAGCCCTTTTTTCTGCGATATTTTGAAGATTTCTTCAATTTACGTTGTCCACGTATCTCTAGTAGATAACGAATTAAAGCATGCTATCACCTTTTTGGGATACCCTGTATAACACCATAACGGAAATTTAAAATCTGAAAATTATATCAGATAAAAAAAAAAAAAAAATCCCGAAATTTTACAACATACCGGATGCAAGAGAAAAAAGTGGAAGAAAGTTATCCTTTGCCAAATGTAATTTTCTCTTTCTTTCTTTCTTTTCTTCTTTCTTTTTCTTATTTTTTTATGATGTATTCAGGCAAGCGGGTAGAAACTTTTTCAGGAAGCCCTCATTTTAATAAACACATGTGGGCGATAAAATCACCTGTTGTGTTCATTAGACGCGTCAAAAAGTTTCCTGACCTGTCCATCAAAGTTGCAGCTACTAACAAAAGATATCTTTAACGACTTTCGCTTATTCCAACGAAGAAAAAGTTTTATTTTTCTTTTTATCCGGAAGAACACACAGATGTTTCAGTTAAGTACTGGCAACGCCATGTCATGAAATAAGCATTGATCTCGGTGGTTGCCGGAGTTTTCTTTGGGAAAAGTCTTTCAGTTCATGTGGAAAAATCGCTAAATAAAAAAAAATAAATAGTGTAATGTACCAGTTCCAAATACAATGAAACAACGTTAAATTTAGCGATGTTTCCCAAAAAAGCAGAGAAAAGTCGCTAAAAGTTTAGTGGCAAAACCCCAAAATGCCGTGAAAAAGTTAAGCTAATGTTACGTTATCCTAAGATAAGTAAACGCTTTCGTCACTACTGCCGCCCATTGCCGGCGGCCACGGAACGTCCTCTGGGTACTACTGCCGCCCAATGGCGGCATCCACGAAGCGTTTTCTGGGTACTACCGCCGCCCCATGGTGGCATGCACAAAACGTTCTCTGATTACTACAGCCGCTCCACTAAAATCTGCATTCACGGAAAGTTATGTGGTATGATTACCATAGCTGCCAACAATTCTGGAATATTAATAATTTTTTTTTAAACAGTAATTTTTGGATTAGAATACAATTTTTGATTTTTTGATGGATGCCGCAAAACGTGTTTTCGCAGCTTCCGTACAGTTCAACCACTCTTGTGGGAAAACTCCCTAGTACCAGGAATATATAACCTCGGCCAGCTCCTCTGTACCGAAAGGGCTAAGGTTTAGCTAAATTTATGCCAAGCTTTAGGCTCGTTCCGACAAATTCCTATAAAAAGTCACTAAATTCAACGTAAAAGTCAAAAATTACAATAAAACTTCCTATAATTAGTGACATATCACGTAAATTGAACGCTCTAATTACCTTGTCTGGTCGAAATAAAAGGTCTGTCGTAGGACTGAACTAGAAATTACGAAAATTATCAAATCACCAATATTTTTTATTGCAAGAAACATAATTCTTTATGTGCTTCTAATGTAACATTCGATTATTCGAGAATTTTCAGCCAAAATAAGGTTTCCTTCCCGTGCGAAGAACGGGTTACTCGAATAGCCTCAATGCTCATAATAACATTAAGCAAAAAGTCAAGTGGAAAAATACATGCTAAGTTAGAAAAGTAATTTTAAAATTTCGTTGAAAGGTGTAATAAGATACGAATGTATTTTAAGGTAAAAGAAAAATATCTCTCCCTTCCACGCGCGAAATAAATGTAACATAATTTTAAACTTTCATTATCTACCAAACGTGAATTATAAATTTACTCCTTCTTGTAAACATAAAGAATCATCTGTTATCATAAATATGTAAATGGTGTTGAATTCCGCGTTAGCTGTTTAAACACAGACAAATTAGCAAAACAATCATGGTATAATGATACGCCTTTCATTATTGTAAGTTATTTCAAATTTTCAAAATAACTATGGAAAATAAGATGCTAGGTTATTTATTATTTTCCTTTTCAGAAAGTGTTCCAAGTTTTTATTAAATTTAGTTAAATGTCAAAAGTTAAGAGTAAGCAAATTACTTTTAAGAACGTTTAATGTTATTGTTGAAAAATGTCTCATTAATTTAAAAAGCTCGATAACTTTGTAAAGGTTAAATTTCAGTATTTTGTGCAATTCTTTTGTGCTTTGCAGAATAGCAATTTGCAGAAATTCAACAATTTAATGAGGATGCTAAACAGAAAGTAGAATTGCCAGAAAATATTTTCTGAAATTAAGGGGATTGTTCTCATTGCAATAAAAAATTATTCTATACTGTTTGATCGACTACATTAAATTAAGTGAATTATGGACTAAAAAGTTATAAATTTTCATAAATATTATACATAAAAAAGATGAACAGTCTTAATAACTGAGCATGAATTTCTTTATTGATGAAGGACACATTTAATTTTTCTTTTTGTTGACAGTTTTGACGTTTGTATTTTAAAAATAAATAATGATCTGTCAATTCCGTAACAATGGCAAAGATAAATTAAAAAAAATTCAAATTAACGAAACTTTCACTGCTGAAATTGTTTTATAAAAACTGTTTCTTGAATAAAAGGCTTTCTTCAAACTAAGTTTTCATCTATGTATTTCGCTTCGTCAAGACAATTACATTTAGTGATTATAAAAATGAGTTCTTTTTAAATCGGAAACCAATTGGAATTTTTAGTTGAGTTATTTTATAAACTTTAGAGTTAAAGCTACCATAATTCAATAGGCTGAACAATCTCTAAAGAACTGAAAGTAATTTCTAAATACGGTTGTTAAGATATAAAGTAGTGAAATACACGTTTAATTTATTTCTTTTGACGTTGTGGAAAAAGAGAAACCCGAGTTACTAAATAGAATGAACTTTTACGTAATTTGAAAATATTTTAATGTAATTTGAAATTACTTTTATGTGCGTTTTTTTTCGAACCGCAGCCATTAATTTGTTTTTGAGCTGTTGATTGAAATGAAAGAGTTTCATGCTCTTATTTTCCCCCTTTTAGAGCTAAAAAGTTAGCAAAAAAGAACTTCAAAAAAGTGATAAGTAACACCCGCTCAAAAAAAAGTATTCGAGTAATAGCCAACTTTCCTTTTTAATTCTGTGAATATATAAATAGTTTTTAGAAAAACACTAAATTAGAAAGAAATATGAGAAGTTATTGGTGTACGTGATATGATTCTCTTGTACAGAGAACACTGTTTTAAATATGAAAGTGGCATAGGAAATTTGACTCACGCTTAAATGCTTTTTCTGAGAGGATGCATATATAGAGTAACAATAAAAAAATGAATAAATTAGTGAATATTTTAAAAATATATCTTTTCAATTAAAATATGCTTGTGAAACGCGAAAAGTCAAATTAGAATATGCTCACTTTAAAAAAGCAAGAAAAAAATTAAAAATTAAAAACTTCGTATAAACATACATATACAAAATAAGATCATTAATTAGTTTTTGAGTGGTACAAAGAAAGTCCATTCTTCTTCAGTAATTAAATAACTCCACACGCAGGGATAAAATAATTAAATTGAATGTCCTTCTTAGATACTTTAAAAATGTTCTTGGGAAATGTTTATCTAATTCGGTAACCTCATTGCGATTGTTTTTTAACTCGTAAATATAAATATACGCAAACATTGAATTATGATTCATCCTGGTTTAGACAATGGTTTAGATGGTTTAGACTCTACTATGTAAGTATTTTGACATTCATGCTCTTTTCCGCCACACAAAGAAAGTTTAGATAAAATGTGGTTGCACCATTACACTTTCTGTCGGACAACTTCAAGCATGGTAATGAGTAAATGGATTTAGAGAAAGTGCATTTCAGGTAATAGATTTCACAGAAAACACTTTGTGGTTTTACTAATTCAGACTTTGAAAATGTATCAATCAAATATGCGATTACATTTATAGGCTATTGTGGACAAAAGGTATTTCACTAAAACTTGAGGGTGTTGTAAAACTTACTCAAAGTACTGTAAATATGTTCTCCGCATTCCATATAATATATATTATTGTTTGTGTGAGCGTGAAAGGGGTGCTGAATGAAAGCAGAGATCCACCTAGTGATATCACAGACTATAGGACATGGAAAACAAAATTATTTTCGTTCCACTATTGATTACCCCATAATGATAATTCTATTTTCAAAGATATATTATTTTGATACCCAAATTAATGTTATCGAGGGATCTCACTGTAGTAAAATAAATTTATTTTACTTGATTGACTCATTTTTATCAACACTTGAAGAAAATAATAGTTTTTAAGGATCATATGTAAAAAAGAGTCTCCAAACATGTATCTGTTATTTGAAGGCAATATGTGATTACTTACATGGCATTTAAAAAATGTCTAGTACAATTTTCACAAGTTGTGCTTAAATTCCTCTGTCTAACCGTGTATACCTCCATACAGATTGACGAGGGTGACAGAAACCAAGTGGCTTTCATTTTTTTTTTTGAGCCTCAGTGGGTGGATGACCGACTTAGCTCGGGGTCTCCTAATTTTGAGCCCATTTCAGATGAGAGATCGTGCACCTGAATAGGCACCTCGAGTGGTATAGTACAGTGTGTATTAATTGTATCAAATGAATATTTGAAGGGAAAAAATAGTTTACCAGGAAAATTAATGCATTTCGATAATAACCATTTTTGAATGTGCTCCCTTCCCTTCGCTTCCAGAACCACTTTTACACGTTGTGGCATAGATTCCACCAGGCTTCAACAATCTTTGACAATTTGTTCAGCCCTATACCACACTTGAATGGGTGAGCAAATGAAGCTATTTTTCGTGATTTAGTCTACTTTGCTAATTTTGCTCACAGGTAGACTCTAGATTCTTTATGGAATTTCGGTCCAGGAAGTTTTACCCCTTTGTTTTTGCAACCCCTTTGTTTTTGCCCCCTTGGTTTTGCCCCTTTGACGGCTGAAACAGCCCCTTTTGTTTTTGCAAAGCATTGCTTCATTAAAAAAAAATGTGATAAGGAGACAAATCTGTTGATATATTCCAACTTTTGGATAGGAACCTCTTATTTTTGATTTTTTGTACCATTATCTTCTAGCACTGGTCGCGTTTCATCATGCTTTCAGCAGGATCTACACCCTCGTATGAAAAAATAACTTCTTTTTGAGGCGTTTATATATTGGAAAATATAAATATTTAACCTTGATTGAATTAATAGGGGCGGTACTATGTCGTTTTAACATGGACAACACTGGAGTGACGACCGATTGAACGTGCACCAGCTCCCTTTAGCGTACACAGTCCCGCAGAAATCCAGCGAGGGAGAGGTAGGGGTCATTTCGCTTTCAGTGTTCCTATGAGAACCTAGCTTTAATCAAGATGATTCTAAATTACAGTATAGCAGTGTACTTTCAAAAACTTTGCCATCATACGCCTGTTGATAATAACTTTACAAAAGGTGATGGAGCGTAAGTTAATTTTCTTCTTATAGCATCACTGCGAAAGATCTTACCTGAAAAGTACAATATTTTAAAGAGAAATATTTTTAATCATCCGTAGTTTTAAAATTTCCAAAATTATTAGCATAAACTCTCCTCTAGATTCTGCTCACCTGTGAGGTTTAAGAGCATTTTAATGTGTCTAAAGTTTTCAACTTTCTAGCTCCAGCTCCAGCTCCAGCCTGGGAGCCGACATAGCAAAAAAATGGGCAATTATTTAATTTCAACAGACATTTACTTTTCTATTTATTTATTAATTTATTTATTTTTACATTTGTTCCAACATAATTTGTAAGAAGAAATAAGATAAATTTTGACAGTATTATGACTTAGATATCTAAACTATTCAGTGACTAACAATAAATACAATTTTGTAATCAAAATGACACAAATAGAGACTAAATGAAAGTATATAGAGATTATAATTTGGAGAGAGTCATTCAGAAGTGCATGAACACGGCGTTTTCGACCCAGCACTGTTTTGTTATTCAGAAACGCATTACTCCCTTCTTCCACTTTTTTCAACTTTTGCTTGAATTTTTAAGGTACCATACTAAGTTTAAAAAATATCGACTTCTTTTTAAAACAAATTATTTAAAAGAGCATATTTTAAAATACCAAAAACTGTTTTACATTACTCTACGATAAATTGAACAGTAGATACAACTGCTTGAATGTCACTTCCGGACAATCCACCGTCTTAAATTAAATTCTTAAAATGCGTTTTTTGAAAAACTGATTTCCAACACTTTGTTTAATGTTAAACTTAACTGCTCTAAACATTTAAAAATTACCCGAAACAAAATTTTATGCAAATATTTTATTGATACACGAGTGCGCATTGAGTTAAAGGTTAAATTACACATATGACATTAATAGTGTTAAAAGTACTTTTAGGTAAACATGCCTCTGTGTTTCGAAAGTTTGAACATTTATGTACATAATTTAGAAAAAAAATATTAAAAAAAAATTCAGCATCTAATTTTCCAGATAAATCATGACGGAAATTTAAATTAGGAAAATTAGAATGCCTACCCCATAGCTCCATAAAACAAAAGAAAGTAATATAAACTTAATTATACTTTATTGAGTACTAATACAACTATTTTTTAAATATAGTTTTGTATTTATTTTCATTTAGCAATGGAACTAGAAGCAATCAAACATACGGGCAAAAATGTGCTCTTCGAACTGGATGCGTCCGCATTGGATTCATGTTTGTTTGCTCCAAAAATATGTTATTTTTGTTTTTTGTTCTTTTGTTTGTTCTGTTTTTTATTGTTTTTCTTTTTTGTGTGTGTTTGTGTTCGTGTGTTCTTTTTTTGCTTATTATTATTATTTTTTAAATTATTTATGTATTTTTGTTTATCCCTATTTTCTTACCTTTTATCCCATCACCTTTCCCTACCCCCCCCTTCTTTTATCTCAGTGGTTTTTGTCGCCTTTTCTTTTTTTCCAAGTGGCAACATGCTTGTTTGTTTATTTTTTTTCAGTTCCCTCTGTTTTGTGAGACGAAGGGCTTTGACTGATGAAGACTGAAAAATTTTTTTCAGTCTTCATCAGTCAGTTAAAAGAGACTGAAAAAATTTTTTCAGTCTAAACGATCGCATCTTCTTATAAGTAACATTTTATGTGTGTTTTTTCACAAAGTTTTTATTTATTTTAACGTTTAACACTAGTATTTTGAGTGTTTTTTCCGTATTTCCAGAATGGTATTGTATTTATTTAAAATGCACATTTCAGAAAAAAGCTACAAAATTTCTTTTTTTTTTTACCGTAAATGAGAGAATAGCCAATTGCTTACAGTATGCACTGTAGGGATAATATTTCCTGAAAACAACATGCATAAAGACGATATCGGCCTCGCATCCTAATGTGGAATTTGCCCAATAATGCTAATTTAAGTAGACTGGAATAGGAAAATAAACCACTTGTTGCGAATGACAACTATGTTGGAAATGTTTCAGAATCGTTAAAAGTTGTCAAATATAAATACAGAATATCGGTTTAAAGGTTAAAAATCCAGATTTACAAGCTTATACGGCTTTGATGTGTTTTACACACGAATGTATACCTTTATTAATCAATCAACATGAAGGCCATTCCTGTTTGAATTCTACAGAACTAGGGTTTTAAATAAACATTTTAAAAGCGCATTAGAAGATTTAGAGCTTCAAAACGCGCACGAAGAGACTAAAGCTCGGACCGTTGTAGTCCAGTTAAGGCATTAAATTCGTAACCGGAAGGATGCCGGTTCGATTCCAATACATTACTCTGTACATGAGGTGTACGTGCACGTTATATCCGTGATTCCGAAAGTCCTCCTGGCTGCTGCCAGCAGTTACCGAGAGGTGTTAATATGCAGAAGTAACCTTCTGATGAGGATCCAAATTGTGACGGGAAACTCTAGGAGGACATGTGCAGCTAGCTCTAAATGAGATATTATGCGAGACGAGATTTTCTCTCCTGGCAAAACAAATCAAGAAGTTTCATACAGAAAGTGGACTTTATGGAATTTAAAATCAATCAGTTTTTCATGTCTAAACACATGCTGTTATTTTCGACAGTGTTTAATAACGTTTATTAACTTCGAAGCAATCAATCAGTTTTTTTTTATTTATTTAGAAAGATCACGGACGAGCGGAGATATTGACAAATCAAAATCATAAGTTATTTTCATATTTGCTGCTAAAAAGTATCTGAAATTAAATCGCAAGTGCTATAAATCGGAAACAAAATTTTTGGTTATTTGCTATCCCATGTAATATGAAGCACGCTACATAATTGGTAAGCTCAGACTAGCATCTATAACTTTACAAATCTCAATACCAAGCAAGACGTTTATAAATTATACGTGTGTCGTCAACAATTAAGCCTTAATTTAGTCAAAAATCCATGTTTTACGCATTAGGTAATCGAGGATTACATTTTGTTGCGTGTATTTGCTTAGTTAGAGCCCGAGTTATGAATATTTAACATTCTAATTGGATGGCATTTGGGTTTTGCCAAATACAGTAGATATTTTTCTGCAGGGTTTACTTTTGGGAACTTTCTTTTTGTTGATATTTTGCCAAGTAGTGGAAGATTTGGAGGCATGCGGCAGTGGGTGCGACATTGACGGATGAACACGACTGTCGTTGTTAAACCTTTAGAAAATTATAAAGAAAGATTTTCTTCGTAGAGTGCTGTGTTGTGCTATGACAAAGCTATGTAAGGACTATCTGCCAAAGATGGGGGACACCTTGGTCGGAGAACTTTTTAAGGGATTCTAGTGCTTATTCACGTTTTATCTGGAAAAATACGACCAAAACTCCAGAACTTTATGTCATCAGGCGTGCGATACGCCAGAACGCTGGGCCTTCACACTTCAGACATCTAACATTTATCCACTTGGGCATGGTGGGTCCATTCTCCGCAGAAAAGAGTGTGTGTAAAAATGGATACAGGAGACAACGACAGATCTCAGAATCTAGAGTTAGGTTTAAAGGGCAGTAGATTAAATCAATACGTGAGTGTTGTTGCTTTAACCCTTTGAGGCGCAACCCTTTCCCAATGCTGGAAAAAGGGCAGCCGTTGCCATCGCTCGACTCAACGACCAGCAAGATGGCGGACGATCGAAACGTTCATCGCGTGCCACAGATCTAGAGACCCCTTTTTGAAGCAGCTGGCTGTGCCGGCACAGCCAGCTGCGTCAAAAAGGGGTCTCTAGATCTGTGGCACGCGATGAACGTTTCGATCGTCCGCTATCTTGCTGGTAGTTAAGTCGAGCGATGGCAACGGCTGCCCTTTTTCCAGCATTGGGCAATCTATCCAGCTGTACTCGGCATTCTTCCATTTTTCAGCTGATGTCAGTGCTGTTAGAAATAATCGTGACCATTTTTTTTACGGGAAAGGACGTGCTCAAAAGTAAAGGATTCTCGTGGAGCTATGTCACCCGCAACTCTTTTTACAGAAATCCAATCTATTCTTCGTGACTGGCAACAGTCAAAACGTCAGAGTTTGGTGTTCCCAGAGCGGGAACACTGCGCGTTAAAGGGTTAAACCGTAAGATAACATGGATGCAAAAACAAAGCTTCAGCGGTTCCCCTTCTGTTATTCATGGTTATTTTTAAGCGTTGGTGTTTGACTATTTTCCCCCTGAGATGTAGCATCTTGTTGGAAAATATTAAGTTACGTGCGCCGTGGTGCATTTTACAGAATGACCCCTCACTTGAAAAAAGTTATGTTGGAAATCACTCAATTCTATCTGGCCTGAGGATTTTTCAATACGTGCATAAAAATATTACCCAAACGTATGAAATGCACTCAAAAAGAAATCCGATACTGTTGTTTACGTATCGGAGAAGAAAGCAAAAAAGCTATTTTTTTTTTTAATCATTGATGATTTTGTCTTTCAGAAACGATCATACAAAACAAATTTGCGTAAAGAGAATTCCATTCTTGTCGTGACGTTTATTCCATATCGAATCTACATACATTACGGAAGAAATTTCAAACTAATATTTTCGCAACCAAAAAAAACGATTTCGGATGTAATGTCGGGCACGTCTTGCATTTGTTTGATTCGCTGCGATATGTCGCCTTTAATATACGTTGCAAGGGTCTCCAAAAAGACAGGCTTGGTTTTCGGGCAGCCATTTTCTTTCCGTATTTGTACAGCGGGCTTCCAAATTGCTAGGAAGTTACAAAAAATGATATTTCTGTAGTTTAGTTAGGAAATATAATTAGAAAAACGCTGTTCGAATGGGATAAATTACTTTACTTTTATTTGCTGTGTATTCCATTATTATTTTCATCTAAATAATACATAATTAAAGTACATAATATAAAAAATAATGAGTAAAATAAAGTCTATCAGTATTGGGTGACATTGCCTTTGACTTATGTAAGCCCAGGCAAATTTCGTAGTTCTATGCACGAAAAAAAAAAATATTTTGTTAAATTGAACAAAATATTTTTTGTTGATTCAATAAAAGTTTGGTTTGCGTTATTTTAATCGAATAAATTTGTTGGTTTTGATAAAAATATTTCTTTGAATCAAAAATTCTTTTGATGAATCAACACAATTATTTGGTCGAAGTAGAGCGAATAAAAGTTTTGTTGAATAATATAAAAAAAAGTTTCTTAAGTGTATCGTTGCAAACAGAGAAACTAGAACAAAGAACCAGTTGATGAATATTTGTGTGGTATTTTAGTATGCTACAAGCACCAGGTTATGATTCCACCGCACGCACCTTTATTACTCTGAAAATCCCTCATAATTAAAATATTTAATCACTAAAAGAGCCTTAACATTTCCTAATATTTAAATTGTACACATAATGCCTTATATTTTGGTTCATGTTCACTCTAATGAACCCGATCATATGTCCTTGAATTGTGTGTGTATTGGATTGAAACCAGGTATCTACCTATGGGGGTGCCTTAGGTTGAGGACTTTTTAAGGCGTTCAAACGTGCATTCAAGTTGCATCTGAAGAAAACGCAGAATTATGTTTCTCCACATCCGGTCCGATGTATAGATTTTTTTTCCAACGTCATTGTACTTCAATATTACTCAGTTAGATAGGGTAATTCCGGGATTGATGGACCACCAGGTGAGGCGGACCAGCCAAATATTTAGTTAATGCGCCTCACCCTATATGGAGCAACTATCTCAGTGAGACACTTCAAGAGATTTTGTAAGTCGTGCTACTATTTGTTACTCAAAAAACATAATAATTTTTCAGCTAATTATCCTTGTTGCTGCTGGTGGGTCAAATAATTTTTTCATACGGTTATAATTATATAATTAAAAGTTTTATTTTATATGTGATCTATCTAGTTTTGATGATCTAATCTCGGGGAGCATGTAGGCTTCTAAATAACCTAAAATGACGACGTGAAATCCACAATGTAGAGTCAGGGTGGGTTGTACTTGTCATCTGGACGATCGGGAGAGATGGACCAGGTTTTGTGTCAATCTTATCATAGCACATAAAAACAATTTCATATATATTAAATGTCACATAGTAATTAATGTAAACATAATAAATTAATTAAAATTAATTTAATTGAAAGTAATTTAATTTTAATTTTCATGTAATGAAAATAAACATTTATCAATTTAATACATGTACAACTTTTTCATTATTTTTCTCATTCATATGGTTCATCTCACCTTTAGTAGCTGGGTGAGAGTTACCACATAGTAAATATTTTTAAAAATCATGAAAAAAAAAAAATCCTTTGCATATATGATCTTCTTCGTTAGGATTTTTGTAAGAAATACCATACACTATATGTATATATTTTGAAAAGTAAAATCTATATAAATATATGGCTTTTAGAAAACGAAGAAAAAACGTGGTCCATCTCTCCCAGAATTACTCTAACTAATTCCTTAAATTTAATGAACTAACTGAACCATACGTGAGAATTTACCAATTCACTTTTAATGATTTCTTTTTCATCATTCAAAAACGAGACCTCATAAATTCCAAATTGTTTGAGATTGAAAACTTTGTTTCACCTAAAAATAAAGTCGCAATGCGTGAAATTTTAAATTGCTCCTCGAGGTGACACAGTTTTACATTATACTCAAGATTACAATAAATGACTATTTTTTTACGTTGAAGTATGCAGAATTATAAAAACATTTAAATTTACCACTCTGCATGAAGTGACTTTCATTTTTAGACATAATTTTTTTATTGTTTTTGTCCTGTTAATTGTATTAAAGTAATTATTTCTATAAGTTAAAGGAATTTGTTATATTTGTCCATTTTTCAATGAGCGATTTAGAACTAACCAAATGATAAGTAATCCTGCGCTAATATATTCTGCTGTAGTTTCAGTTGAAAAGACTACCTAAAATGTTGGATGTAGTCTTCCGTCAACACACGAACCAATCAATCAACCGGATGATGCGAGCAGACGTCATCATTCTGAACTGCTAAAAATGAGCACACTATGTTCCGCTGTCAAGACTTAAAATCTATGACTGACTTGATGTCTTGACTCTGACTATGCTCAGTATTCTGTGTGCCATGTTAGAACGCTTTCTTTAGTTTTTATTATAATAAATGAATTTTCGGCTTTTTAAATACGTCTCTTCAATTTTGAACGAATACTGCATACTGCGCTAATTTCAACATGTCAGATCCAACACACACACACGCCTCCCTCCTACATATATATTAAGAAACACTCAAAAAATTTTATGCTTAAAGGTTAAAATTAATAAAGAACACTTTTAAATAACTTAAATACATAAAAAAAGAGTACAATAAGAACATTTGAGATGGTGCAAAGAGTCCATCTTTCTGCAGCTGAAAATGTTCCTACTTGAACATAGGCAGGAAAGTAAGTTACTCGTTTATCGTAATATTATATGTGCTATTTACAAAGTTCTAAATTGATTTTAGTATTGTTAGAACAACTTTTTGTTCTCTCTTCAGAAAGAGCGAGCAAGTACACGGAGGATATGCTTAAGTAAAATAAAGTAAAAAAGCTGAACTAATACAAGTAATAATAAGTAAGTAAAAAAGTAATATGTAAAAAAGCAATAACGGGTAAATAAAAAAAGCTTTGATAAAAAAGTAATGATAAAGTATTACTAATTCTGACCAATGGAACAACGTTTCATGAGAGATAATTCAATTTTTAAATCAGGTGTGTGTGTTTTAGTGACAACTACTAGTGGTTTTTGTTTTAATCTCTCAATGATCTCATATAGCTTTAGTTTATACTGAGCATTCATCCTAAAAAGCTAGCTTATTTCCTTGATACTGTGTTCCCTTGTACATTATCCCTCAATGTTCACAAAAATTCAAAAAGTAGACTAAATATGCGTTTCAGGAATCCAGTGACAACTGTTATCGTTTCTGGCAACAAAATGGCACCTGATAAATCTGGTTTATTCACTCAAAAGTCTCTAAATTTATCCAAAAAGCCAGCGCAAGAAGCACAATCGATATCTGCGTCAGAAAATAAAATCGGAGTTTTTCTTTTAAAAAATGGCAGATTTAGAGGACGCGGCGTCTTTTTTATATTATTTTATTTGATTCAAAAAATGGGAAATGAGAAACGAGAAAGATGCAAAAGTGCGTTTGACAAGATCCGAGCTAGAAGAAATACGTTAATAAATAAATATTAGAAAAAATAAGGCTGGATTCCTCAATATCTGTCACAAAAGATTCCACTAACGAAATTCGAAAGGACGAAAATCATTAAACATGCTTTTAGAATATGTGGGTCAATCCCAAATCGAATTTTAGAAAATGGTGAAAGTTTAAATGTACTTAAGTTAAGAAGAACGAGAACACGTTTTTCTCTTGTTTTTTTTCCAATAATTAAATGGTTAAAGTCCATTTACACAATTGGATGAAATAAATAGAAATAAAATGTAATTTAATTGAATGATTAAAATATTAATTTTAAAATCAAAAGTTTGTGTGGGGATGAATAGAGCATCAATTTAATTTCGAGTAAAATGTATGTTTCGAAAAATGATGAAAGGACACAAATTTACTATCAGCTACTAATGGACAAATCTTTAAATTATTTTAATTTTTATTTATCAGATAATACAAAAAAGTATTTTAAAATATTGAACCTGGTTTAAAGGTCAGTGCAAAAATTTCTTGCTGAGTTGAAAGTTTTATTACTTTACATGTAAGTGAAAAAGCATCTTAAAATTTTAAAGTCCTTTTAAAAATCAGTGTAGTAACTATTTTCAATTAAAATAAAAAATTTACATAAACATGAGTTTTAAATTATTCAGTTACTGCATTTTCTGGTGTCTTGTGTACATAGTACTATTATTTTTGAATTCAACTTGAGTTCTTACAGACATTTTTGCTAAAATTTAGAAGAAACTTACAGATAATACACCCATGAAATACAAATAAATAAATAAGAAATTAAAAACTGAATGGATAAAAATAATTAATGAAATTTTGAACTGCAGGAAAATGCATTTATATGAAAAATTTAATAAAGAGCAAACAGTAATGTAATCAACGAAGTAAAAATTTAATGACTCTTTTGTCTTGACAGCTTTCAGCTAAAAGTATAGTTTGACTATTCTTTTAAACTCCTGAAACTATAACAAAAAATAATTACAAAGATGTGATATCAATGACTGATAAAAAGAAATTAACAAAATTATAGATTATAAACAGGTAATTACAGTTTCTGCCAAAACTTTATTTGGAAAGAAGTTTTTATTGATTACGTTAAAGTCCCACTGAAATGAAAAAAGAGAAAATGTTGTATATATATTATTTCATAAACCTGAACTCACACTGAAAGTATTAATGGTTGAGCTTATTATTGAAAGAGTACTCAAAACTCGATTACAAGATTTGAGAAAGTGTGAAACAAACATGGGGAAAAAATAAAGCAAAACAAAAGTGTTTAAAACATAAATCATACTGCAAAAGTAATGAATTTTTTTTTAAAGTTAAAGAGTAAAAATCTGTTACACAAAGACACTTTGCAAATTAAAAATATATCTAATTTTGTATGATTTGAAGATTTTTTGTTTACATTTTATTAATTTTCAATGATTTAAACATATCTTCTTGATTTAACATTTTGCTAATTTTCAATGATTTAAACAATTTGTGTACAAGAAGAGTAATTTTAATCTACTAAAAGTCTGCAGAGGGATAAAATAATTTCGTATTTTTGTTTTTTAGCATATTGAAAAGATGTGTTTATATATATAAATCAAAAGATATGCATTTTCTGTGTGAGGCAATAGAACTAATCCAATTACTACTATTAATTGAATTTAAATAAAGTATGTAAGGAACATTCATTTCATGTTCAATTTACAATTTATAACTAAGAATATTTTAAGCATTTCGAAACACACTTAGTATCTTTCGAAAGAAATCCACTCAAAACTCTGAAAAGCGAAGTTTTTCCCAGGTGGGATTTGAAACGAAATTTATCAATTCCATATAAGTTTCCAGTACCAAACATTCACTGTCACAGACTTTTGTATTCTTCAAACAACAATACCTGAGTTTTAATAATACTGCTACACAGTCCACCTTAAATATTACTTACAGAAGCTATATTTAGTTCTATTCGACAATGCTTTAATCTGACTCAACATTTAAAACTTTGGTTTGTCAGGCGAAATGTTACAGGAAACATTTAAAGGAAACGTTAAGCGAAATGAAAAGAATAGTATATGTATCTGTATGTGTGCTCTTACAGAGTCATTTAAGGAAATTTCATACTTTTAAAACGAGCTATTTTAACGTTGGATTATATTCCTCCATAACGTTCCTATGGAAATAATTTTCTTTTCAATGCCGCCGCAAGATTCATTTTGAAAACTAACTGCGTGAAGTAACCAGGATAACTGACTCAACCATCCAGGGTTTCTACTACGACAGTCATAAATGTGACGTCATAAATTAAAAATTGCGTGATTCTAACAAATTCTTCTACAAACGTTACGTCCTATTGGTGATGTGTGCGATTCTAAATAGCTCTTCGAGATGTCACAGTTTGATATTTTTCAAGAGATTGAACCATGTAGGGTTTAAGTATTTAACCTGAGCATTTGAGGGGAAGAAGCAAACAAACAAACAAACAAACAAGAAAAGATGGTTTAAGTAATAGGTAATATCTCTGTAGGCTTGCTAAGATTATATGAATTAAACAATTGTATACTGAATTAATAAATATTTCGTGAATTTAAAAGTGTTTTATTCATCCTTTTTCAGTGAGTACCTCACTATTAACTAAATGATAAACAATCCTATGGTAATATATCCCGCCGTAGTTTCAACAAAAGATATTGCCTGAACATTTTTTCCCAAAAAGAGCGTTATTTTTAAGAATTAAAATTTATTTATAATTTTTAATACATCTTGCGACACCAACTGATTTTGCAAATCTTAAATTGAATATCAAAGCTATAACGGATTAAAATATGAAAGAATATTATCTGGATGAGATTTAAAACGAATAAGAGAATATATATTACTTATAATTTTCAAAAAGTCATAAGGAATCAGTATTAGATAAAAATGATAGCGGACATTTGTACAGGGCAATTCAGAACTCTTGTATAAAACTTGTAAGAGGAGGTAGAAGGAATCAAGACGATTCAGAATCGCACTGAAATCTAGGGTCGGAAACTTTGTTTTCATTTACTTATAAATAATGTCTTTCATAATCCATTTGATAGTTAATCCTGTAATGAATTAATAATATGTACTTTTTTAATAAATTCTGTTAATAATCAATTTTAGACAAGCGCTCTCTGTGAGAAATTCGTTAGTTTTTGAAGTTTATAATTATTCCCAACAGATTATTAACAGGTACATAAAGACGACGTTTCCAACCCCACATTACTATGCGCTTCGGAACTGTATTCGTTTCCTATACCACATTATATATCTTGCATAACAGAAAAACTATAACCATTAAAAGTTGAAATTTTTGCGTTTAGGATTTCTGTATCGTCAAGTTGTGTGCCTGCCTTTTGAATGCCATATTCTGGCTCGATTTTGACAGGGTCATCCAAAAACTTTCAATATGCTAAGTCTGAGGACACACATTATTTAGGCCAATCGTTGGACGGATGAAAATCTCATCAGCTATCACCAATCTTGGCGACTATTGGCTAAAATTTGACGGAATTTGATGTAAAAAAAAAGATTATAAAACTAAATCTAGACCAGTGATGTTTTCTATATTTGGAGAGAAATTGCTAAACCTTTATGATATTAAAGAGTATTATATCTTAATTTTAAATTAAATAAGTTTAAATAAAGGTGTGTAAAAATGTGAACAATTTAATTAGCTTACAAGGAAATTATGTGGTGTTCATATTAGATTTTTTGTGAAGGTGAGCAGCAAGGGATTTACATTAAGCAAATATGAGAGCATAATTATACTCGAAAAACTAATTTTAGGGATCAAGATAAAAATGGTACATAACAAGGAAAATGAAAAAGAAATGAACTTGATAAGACCATGATCTTCAATAGCAATCTCACACTATTTTAAAAATAAAAAATCTTATAAAAATATGATATTCTCTATGATTTAAATAAACAAACTGAATTAATAAGATTCCAACTGAAAATAACAAAATCGTAAGAAAATGTATTTTCAGGGGAAAAAAAAACCCTACATTTCATTTTAAAAATGCTTTTAAATTGATAAGTTACGTTGAGTTATACCACTTTAGTTCGATTTCATGTGTTCATGAAGACGTTTTTAATATAAAATTTCACGTGATAAAAATTATTCATAAAAATATCTTCGTATGTATTGAAGCTGTATTTTAATGATTATTTATATTACGAATTGAAAAGGAAAAAATCACCAATCATATTTTAACGTTGATAGAATTAAAAAAAATAACAAAGTAATGGATTCGTTCCTGGATAAATTAAAATTTCTCTTACCGAGAAGAGAGATAAAAAAAAAAAATCCCCTTTGCTAATAGACTTATATGTTTATTTTTGATAGTGCAAATTACATTTTGAAAACATTTAGTCTAGCAAATTCTAAGATTGCACATTTTAATAAAATTAAATATACTTCTCAGAAGAGTTATAAGAGAGCTATTAAAAATACATTTTATAAGTCGCATTAAAAAAGTTAAAAATTGATTATTTACTATGTTTAAAATAAAGGAAAGAATTAAAAATAATATTAAAAAAATTATGACAGTCCCATATCATTGAAGCATAAATATTTAAAAACTATTTTCATTGTAACATATTTAGCGAAAAAAAAATTCAAAGCCGCAATAATACACCATCTACCAATAAGTATTCGGACATCCATGCTAATGAAAATATCTGCAATCCTGATCTGCGTCATGCCTTATGTACTTAAATATCGTACAGAAAACAGCGCTGTCATTAGTCGCATACATAATTCCAGCATGCAAATCAGAGTTATTTGACTTTGAGAAAGGCGTATTTGTCGGATATCCTAAAAATGACCGATTCTTAAGGGACATATTCAGTGAGTTAAACATTGCAAAACCGACAGTGGTTTGGGATTAAGCAGTGGAAGATGAGCGGTGATTGTCGAAATGTGCTTCGACCTGAGACCCACGAAACAAGGAGATAAAAATCAACAAGTTCTGTCCGAAGAAATTCGGAAAAACCGCACCAAATCGATGGCCTACATACTCCAGGAGTTCCAACAAGCATCCGGGACTGTTTTTTTGATAAATACCATCCGCAAGAAAGCACACTGGGTTGGTTTCGATGACCGTGCTGCCGGCCATAAGCCTTTGATTACAAAATCCAACTGCGATGCTCGGTTGAAGGGGTACCAGGCGCGTCGAGATAGACCACAAATGAATGGAAGGCTCTCTAGAGTGATGAATCAAGGTTCAATCTCTACCAGTGGGATGGCAGAGTTTGGGTATCGCGTATGCCTGGAACACCTGGAGAATGCCTTTTGCCAGAATGCATTGTGCCTTAGTAAAGTTTGACGGAGGTGAAATTATGGTCTGAGGATGTTTCTCGCTGTCTGGGGATGTTTCTTGTGCTCTGGACTGGGACATTTGTCACCAATTCATGGCAAGCTCAACTCCGACTCCAACTCCACTATTCTGGACAACAATGTGCTTCCTATGCTGTGGTAATTTTACGAGTTGGATCCTTGTTACTTCCAGGAGGACAGGTACCTTTTGTCATGCTACGTTGTCCTCCATGGATTGGTATGATGAGAATTGGGAGAGCCGACTGGACTGGCCTGCCTAGATTCTAGACTTGAATCCTATAGAAAATCTCTGGGATCGCCGAATTAAGGGGTTCAGAAACCAAGCAAAATAGGTCAAAGAACTTACGTGTCTTCTCCGTGTGAAAGAAAATACAACTGTCCTTTATCCAAACACTTGTAGAAAACATGCGCCGGGGGTGGGGTTAAGGCTGTAATCGCCTCAGGTGGAGGATCTACCAACTGTTGACTATGAATAAATTGTGTTTATTTCTTTTATCACAGGTGTCCAATTACTTACTGGTAGACAGTATATATGTATACTATACAGAAAGTCCAGAGTCTTTAGAACAATATCTAATCTAATATATAAAATTCTCCTGTCACAGTGTTAGTCACCTAACTCCTCCGAAACTACTCGACCAATTTTAATGAAATTTTCTATGTATATTCGTTAGGTCTGAGAATAGGTAACTATGCCTCATACCCCTAAGTCATAAGGGTGGTCCACCCCAAAATGTTCAGCCCCAGAGTGCTATTAATTTCAATCAGGATTTCTGTGTACATTAGCGTGTCGAATCACTTTTCAAATGTGTTTGCCAGATAATATGGAGAGGGGGGGGGACGTTAATAAAATGTTGAAAGTCACACAAGGTTTGCAATTTTTGATAATGGATTGCTAAATGTGGTGCCAAAACGCGACAATTTATTATAAATATATTTCGCGTATAGTTAAAAAACGCCTGGCGTATATTGTAAAAGAGTTTTATTAGGCGATTTTAATATAGATTTCTATTCCGAAGAAGAGCTCTGTGGAACAAGAAAGGAAAACACGGTACACTCATGGATTATGATGCCCATTCCAAACAGCATTTAAAATGTCTTTGCGGTATAGTTGGAATATGCCTACAGGAAGAATATGCCTGGCGAACATTGTAAAACAGTTTCAGTAGGCGATTTTAAGATAGATTTCGATTCCAAAGATGTGTTTTATGGTACAAGAAAGAGTTGATTCCTTTTTTTAACGCCCCCACTCTCGCCAACCTAAAAAATCGCCCCACTTTGGCGAGCTTTGCAGTCATGGGTTTCTGGGAGTTATGCACAAGTTTCAACAGTACTTACGTATTATCCCGGCGGTCCGCCAAGACAAGCAATTTTTCACCAAGATAAATGCCGAGCACATGAAATGGTTGATGGTTTGGAATACGATTGGCAACGTATTTAAAATCTACGAAAAAGTAGGTTGGCGGAAGTGACCGCCGGGATAATACGTAAGTACCGTTTCAAGGCACCCAAAAGAACTAGGTGATAACTAAAGTAAACAAACTACCGATAAACGCGCCAGTTAAGGAATTTGAAGACACTTAATTATTAAAACTACATTAATTGGTAATCCAAAATAAATAAAAATGTAACGGCATGCTGTACTTACATGCTGTTCCAAATCGCCATTTCAATTCTAAATTACGATTTATACATAAATGCAAAAAATCGTCATGGTAACTGCATATGTTTAATCATCGCCTTCTTGGCGAGAGTCGAGGTGTTAAAGTAGGAAACAATATATAAAACGGTGAAGTATAGTTGTGATATACTTGGCGAAGATTGTAAAATAGTTTTAGTAGGCGATTTTAAGATAGATTTCGATTCCAAAGATGGGTTTTATGAAATAAGAAAGAAAAATACAGCACAGTCGTGAATAGTGATAACACTTTCCAACTTAATGGAATAAGGACGAAAAATAGGGACGACACATAAATTATGATACGATTTTAATATATAGCACTATAGTGCCTATTTAAAATCTGAAAGTGTTTCACATTTTCATCCTTTTTTTCTGGGGGGGGGGCAAAATTTTTTATGGAATGACTATCAATAAGTCTCAAGGCCAAACTATGTCTGTTTGTGGATTAGATTTGAGCACACCATGTTTTTCACACTGCATGCTCTCGAGTGGGCAAACCATACAGTGGGCATCCAGTTTGTTTGTGTTATCTAAAGATGGGATAACAAAAAATATTGTATACTCTATTGCGTTAAGGGATTGATATTATTTTTTAGTAAAATTATTGTAATTAGCGATATATATAAATTTAAAGAATAAATTACAATGAATTAAAAATATAAATGTTTGGTATTGTGTTATTTTTATATTCCAGCATCGTTCACAGCGCTCCATGCCTCTTCCACTCATATACCACAACCTCACACACTTACAATAAGTTAGTAATTTCTTTCTACTAAAATAATCCTAGGAATAATTTATATGGCAAAACAACGTTTGCCGGGTCAGCTAGTTTCCAAATAAGATTTTCCCCCTTCTATTTTCTATTTAATGTTGCAGTAGTTCGAACTAACTAATCTTATCTTCTCAATGTATAATCTTTTGCGAGTGATTAAGTAGTTTTGCAGGGGCAGGGAATGCTTACCAGTTTAATACTTTCCAGTTTTGAGAAAATAAATATTTCTATCAAATATGACACAAAACAATGTAATTACAATTAGAATTATTGATATATAAATGAATCGCTTATATACCAATAAATAAACGATTTACATAAAAACTGTGATACGATTTGTGCGGATTTTTTTTTTTTTTGAGTTGAGTTGAGTTGAGAGCAGAAAACATGAACTGAATCAGTACCGTTTTATTCTTTACATCGTAAATGTAATAAAATGTCGTGTATCATTTTTATTTCATTTTAATGTAATTAAAAATAATTTATTCTCTCTCATGAAAGGGATATTTAATATTTTACAAGAACATACTAACTGTAAAATGCTAACTAAACAAAGCTATTTTCTACTAACTATTATTCGTTGACTTTATCTTGAAATATCATTTTGTTCCTGAAAATAAATGAATGAATAATGTTCAATTACACATATTTTAAATTTTCTTATTATGTTTTATAAATTTGTTAAAAACTATTTAAACTGTTAAATCTTCGCAAGTTGAAATTAATTTCATAACAAATTTAAGCTTTAACTAACAAATACTTTACTGCAATTTATCATGTTTTGTTTTCTTTTGGAAAACGTGTACACAATTCATACAAAAGAGTAAAGTAAAATAAAATGAGATGTACAAGAACAGAAGTACTTCTCAAAATACATGCACATATATATATTTTAGTTGCTATTTTTGACACGAATAAATTGTACGAGTATTTTTTAATAGCACTTTTCAATTCTTCTAGATGTTTCTTATTAAAAAAAAAATACAATCTCAACTTTTCAGATGTGTTGAAAAAAATATGTTTTTGAGTACTTCCCTCAGCAACATTCACTAAAAGTCGAGTAGTTTTAATTTTGTAAATGACACAATTGATTTTTTTTTGGCTTAAAAAGGATGACACACATTCACTCTTACGAGAGATTAAGAGAATGTTGAAGTAAGTTAAGGGCTCATGGATAGAAAATGGATGGATGGCAACTGCTGCACTTTTTCAGCTTTGGGTGGTCCACCCAGTTGGTTTTCACTGACGTGAAAATGCCTGTGCTTCAAAGGGCTAAAAAGCCTTCCGCCCAAGGAATTCCACCCTTTGACAGATAGCCCTACTGTGCCTTACCATAAATAAAAAGAAATATTCAACGGATACGTGTTATTAATGGAATTGTCTTTCGATCTATTATACCGTTTATAGAAGGTATTTACTGTAACTGGACACTGAAGAAAATGCAAATATAAATACAAATTAGAATATGAAGCAGCATAATTGGCTGAGGTTTTTTTGTGTTTTTTTAGGCAAGTCATGCCAGGTGCACATACGTGTCATGTCCTTTTACATGCAAGTCGAATCACAGATTACAAATAATGGTTTTCTTTTGTAAGTTAATAAAAAGCTGATTTTGAGTTCAATGTGTGTATTTTAAAAGGGTTTGCACATATTCTAAAAATTAAGCAAGAAGTTACATGCAACCTGTACATAATAACAACAGTATTTTAACGGTGCGGAACCTTGTTTTTTTTTTTTTTTTTTTTTTTTTTTTAGATGCGACGTGAATATGTGTTAGAATCCCTTAAAAAGCCCACCGCCCAAGGCACCCCGGGCGGATACCTCTAGTGTAGGTTTGCATCAAACGCAATACACACATTCAACGCGTTTCTGCTTTATGCATTTCCGCCGTATTTTTTTTGAGTTTGGGAAAAACAAGATTTGTATCATAAAAAACGGCAGCTATCCAAAACGCAATTTGAGAACGTCCCCTTCTCATCGATTATTTAACTTCCCTCCCCTGAAGATTTCTTTTGCGTTGCCTTCAATCTTCCGGCATCCTCCCCTTTAGAACCTTGAAAAGCGGTACTGTAGTGTTTTTTTCGTTTCGTTTCTTTCTTTCATCGCAGGGTAAGCGGAGGCTAAAGTTGTGTACTAGTTGGTGATTGCCGATTGGTTCAATGGAGTTGAGGGGTTGGAAAGCTGTAGTTTCGCAGAAACAAAACGTACGAGGACCAGCATCATATTTCGTTCAAATACGAGAATGAATTGCATATGTTTGTACAGGTTTAAAAAAAAAATAAAAGTACTGGATAAGTGCACGTTCAAAAGATATTAATTATAAAGTTGTGGGGTTGAAAGATAAATTTCTTAGCTGAGTTTTGTAAAAGGATGGGCTTTATTCTGTTTAACATAAGAAAATGTATTTATTCACATGCAGATTTTTTGAAAGGCATCTAAATTGCATGCTGGGATTGAAAATGCTATAATATATAAGTGGATATGCATTAAAAAACCTGAATGAGATGAACACTAATTTTTTTCTTGGAAAAAGTGTGAACTAAAAGGGGGTTTTGGATACCAAACGAAAAGAATGTGCTTTTGTTTTGGGGAAGAAAGGGAATAAATCTTAGAAAAAATTGAAACAGAAAATTAGTTCTATAAGCTTCGCTATCACCTTCTTCTATTCTAACAATCCAAACTACCATTAATTAAAAAAAAAGTTTAAATAGTAAATGAAAATGAGATATAAAACTGTTAAAAACTTTGAAGATCATTCAAAACTTATTTCTGTGTAAGAGCTTATTTATCTTATATATTTTAAACACCTCTTAATGTATGATAAATGTATTTTTGATTATTTATTTTTAAAAACATAATTAAATACTCTATCGTTTTACAGTTTCATGAGTGTGTTGATTTTTTTTAGCTGAGTTTCTCTCTCTACACACACTCACATAAACATCTTCTTCCTCCCCACCCCCACACGTGCGTGCGTGTGTGTTTATCTTACTAAATAATACCTATGCATGCTTAAGCACCGACGTAATTTAGGCAGTATGATAATTTATTGAACATTTAGTTATTTTTAGGATAGCAACAGGATGATAGAGAATTTTACAGGAAATTTCCCAGAGGCGGACAGACTGATTTTCCCCCCCTTTTACATTTGTAACCTAAAGCTAGCAGTGTTCAGTTTAATCTAAATGTAACCAATATAGTTAGATAAATATTCAGTCATTTATAACATTGTTCAAATGAAGCCAGTGATTATACATTTTTACAGATTCTCCGTATTTATCAAACATATACATCGAAATCAATGTGTTAAGTTCCAAAATCTCTATTCTCTCGCAAAAGAAGAGAAAAGGAATCCAGTATTCTGTAAGGCATTATTAATAAGAATGTCAATAAACTCCTTCGCAATACTCTTTATCTCAATCTATTTAATTATTCTGACAGCAAAACCTATGTACTGGGAGTCTAATTATTCCATTATGAAGTGTGCCTGCATTTGCTTTGCGTGCGCGGGTTTCGATTAACACTCTAATTTAATGTAGCAAGTTTGTTAAACACATTATTCCGTAAATGCACAAAATATCGTTAGAGACAGAGTAAAATTATTTGTGTGTTGTATAAACTTTAACAATTACATTAGTTTCATTTAACATTTGTGAAATATTTTACTTATTATTTCCAATGAATTCTAGATTTCATCTATACATGTACATTGATAAACAGAATTATAGAAATGAATGTAGTTTAAAATACAAAATATGTATTTAAACTTGCTACTCCACAGATACAAATATTTTAGTAATCGTTTACACATGGTAAAATTTCCAGTCTATTATTTGGAACCACTAAAAAGCTCTTCAGATGCCACTTGTACCCGATTATATTAAAAAAAAAGGTAGAAGAGATATTTGAATTTTAGTAAAATGTTTGAAAAAACCCACAAAGGGTCTACTATACATATAAAGAGAACATACTTAAAGTAGAAGTTGCAATTTGATGTGTCTAATTCGAACTTATTACAAAATACAAAATGGTAAAATGAAACAGTTTATCCATATGTAAGTGTAACGTAACATTGTACATAGAAATTTCAGTGTTAAATTATGTTTTGCGCAAGCATAAATATTATAAATTTTCAATAAATTAAATAATTTCTTAGCGAATTTAATTTATGAAAAATTTAACAAAGTAAGCATTTTGGTACGTATTTTGTATGTATGCTTGTTAAATAATTAAAAAAAACTTTCTTGAACTCTAAAGTAAATTATTTGGGAAAATTATCAAAGTACCTTGGAATAGTCCTGTTTTAGATCACGGTAAATCTGAATTAAGTGATAGTGTCCATAGTGCTTATATGAATCAATTGATTTTCAAAAAGGGACTTCTAACGTTTCGAAAGTTTACAGGAGAGGATTAAAAAAAATCGTTCGAATATACAGGGTGATTATAATTAAAATTTAAGTTTCAAAACGCAATAAAAGAATCACTGATCAGAATGACGTCAAATTTAAACGGAATATTATTGAAGAAGGGAGAAAGCATGCGGCATAAGAAGGGGGGGGGGGAAGGAGGGTCTGAATTTTAGCAACGCCAGTTGTTGCTAAAATTTTAAACAATTTATTTTACTATATTTTCGACCAATGAATGCGAAATGCGATCATCCGACATGATTTTTTCCTTTCGGAAGCCGTTGAACAGTGGTTTAAGTCAGTATATATTTATCTTCATATCACTGACACTTATTAGGATGTAGCTTAGAAAATTTTGCGAATCATCTCATTAGTGCATAAGAGATATTTTATCAATGTTATTATTTTTGTACGAAAGTCGCATTCAAATTTAAAAAGTGTCACTTTTTGAAAAATAACAAAACGAAACTTTTTTAAAATTACTATCCACTTTTATCTTAAACATTTTATCAATTGATATTGCCCACTTCTCACTAATAGATGAAGAATTAAAGCGTGCTGCCACTCTTTTTGGGACACCTTGTATAAAATAAAATCTCCAAGAGTGTAGAAATCCCCTTTTAAAATCAACTGATTTAATAGCTTCAAAAATTTGTGGAACTACTATTTCAAAAAATCACACGAAAAGGCAAAATGCTAACAATGAAACTTTATCTTATGAAAGCTAATCCGTTAAATGTTTCAATCGGTTTACCATTTAAAGAACGCCAAACATTCTTTGCATTTAATAGAAAAACAGGAGTAGAATCGAATTTTGTTTAAAAGATCAACGAGCTATTTTCCCCTCTCACCAGAAAAATTTATAATAGAATCCTTCACTTGAAAAGATTCGTATTTATCTACACTGCCTTTTAACTTTCGTTCCAAATAAGAGGATGGGAGGATAAAATTTCTCAAGCAGTCTTGAATATTTCATGCTTTTTTTAATATTTATTTTCAATCGATCTATTAAAATAGTGGCACTTTTAATATCTGGTGGAAACTTATAATCTTCCAAATTAATTCACATACCATTGTATTTTCAAGGAGTTTTGGGTTCCAACTAACATACTAAAAACAAACAAACAAACAAACAAAAAAAACCCTTGCCATTCGTCTATGCAGAGTGTCCCAAAAACACTGACCTAGCTTTTCATTCCTCAAGTATTCCTTATTCCTTATTTTATGGAGAAGAAGTAATTGGAGAGTGGGAATTACTTCATCTCCACAATGAAGCGGAAAATAAATTTTAAAATTTCAAAGACTAAATTTTTTTACATGATATTTTTAATTATTATGTCAATTTCATTAAAAAATAATGATGATGATAATAATGATAAAAAAAAATATAGTGTGAAAGTTACAAAACCACGAGAAAAACAAGCAAAATTATTAAATTTTCAGTTTACTTTATAATTAATGGCAAATTTCTTCAGAAATAAGAACATCAACAAAAACGTCAGAGATTTAAAGGTTTAAATTTTTTGTATAAAATGGGAGATGCAGCTAATATAATTGATTTTCAAGTGTTATATGATTCTAGAAATTAGAGTTTATAATTTTAAACAGGCTTCCATAAGTATTTGAGGTAAAATGGATGGAGTCTGACTTTTTGTTTACTATATGCACATTCATATGAACAAGGTTTTATAAATTATTTTAATAAACGAAGCTACTATATCCGAGTACAACTGTATAAATTATTACCATGTATTAAACCTAAATATTGTATGGTTTCTGGTTTCCTTATAAGGTTATAGTAAAAAAATGAGACTAAATTCTAAAATACTTCATTTTATTAACAAGTGTGCTGAAATTATCAATAATTTTTAAAAGTTAAAAAAAATAATAACTGATACCAAATAATAGCTTTAAACTTCAAATAGTTCTAAATTTATGAATATATAACAAAAAGATATATGTAAGTAAATAGGAAAGTATGAAACAAAAATAGGTAAAAAAGATTGATACGCAATTGTAATAGTTAAAATTATTATTATTAAGTTTATATTAAAGAAAAATGAAATCAGAAGAAAATGTTTTCGAGTAAAATATAGCATTTAAAATAACATCTTCACAATTGTTTGATCTGTATTTGGAGATTTAAATACAAAGAGAAAGTAAACAAAAATTTCGATCCCATTCAAAATTACCAAAAAAGAAAAAAATGAAGGATTTTTTAATTAAATACAAGGCTTAATTTCTAACAAAAGAAATACACGAGCAACAATGTGTTGTATCAAAAAATATCATATAATTATTTAATTTATTGCACATTTAAGTAAATTTTTTATTACCAATGTAATTGTATAAACTAAGGATTTAATTGGGACCAATTAAATCCCAAGTTACGCAAGTAAAATTAATATCAATAAAGAATCAATTATAAAGGATATAAAATTTTAAAGTTAATGTAAAATATTCAATGAAAAAAGAGAAGTACAGTATCTGGTCTCCCTTAAATTTCAATGCAAATTAATTTCTGGTTAAATATAATCATAAGGAATATTTCTAACTCCGCATTATTATTTACGATAAATTTATTTAACGTATAATTAATGTACTTGTTTTTCTTCGATCATTCAGTTATTAAGTTACATAAAGTTCGCATCAATTATAAAATCTACTATTTTTTCCAAAGTAAACATGATTTCTTAATTACTTTGAAGACATACTAATGTTCTCCGAAGAAATATTTTTTTTAATTTTCTGAATAATATAGTATTAGACGTCCTTTTAATCAAATGTATCAATTATTCAGTTAGAAAGTTTCGTGCATTCTATATTTAATAACTGAAATTCTTCCCGACTAATTTATTTTATTCATAATTCGTAGATTTTAGATACACTTAATAATAATGACAACAATGATAATAGAAGTAATGCCAATAACAATAATAATATATTTATGCAGAGTGTTTCAAAAATATCTAGGAAAACTGCAAAAGGTAATAAGAGAAAACCAAGTCGATTTAGAATTACCTAGAAATGCAACGTCAAAAACGTCATCTTTATACACCTGTCAATAATCACTTCACAAATAGTACTGAAGCGGTAGTTAACTTAATTATAAAGGTTTGAAACTTCAACAGGAACGAATTTATTATCTGAAAATTGCATCGTTTAATATGAAATAAAATTTAGTTTTCTATTTTTGTTACAAAATTTTCGATGGAAAAAATTATTTATGTAGTCTTTTTCGTTGAAACTTTCGCGGTATATATTAAGGTAGGATTGCTTTTAGTTTAGTTAGTTGCAAGGCACCCGTTGAAAAATGATGAATATAAGAAACACTTTTCATTCCGGGACATATTTATGAACACAGTGTATTGTGCTTGTATCCATCTTACTGCAACAAATGTACTAATATTACTTACTAATTTTGCAAATACTATCTGCATTTGTTGCTCTCCCTTAAATGCTCAACTTAAATATTTAAATCCTTTATGGCGAAATCTCGAGAAAAGTATCAAACTCTGTCGTCTCGATGAGCTATTTAGAACCACACCAATTGCAAATGAATCTTACACAATTTTTAATTTAGGACGTGACATTTTTAAATGCCACAAAAAGAAACTCTTTACAGTTGAGCTAATTTATCTGGTTAATGTGCACAATTAGTTTCCAAACGAAGTCATGCTGAAATTTACAACGACGTTGAAAAAATCATTACATAGGGGTGTTATGGAGGAACGTAATCCTTTGTCAAAAATGTAGCATAATTTTCAGCAAAGTTTACTTTGGAAATTTAGCCAGTGCTTCAACACGTTTTAAATGATTATTAATAGGTGTATGAAGACGATATTTTTGAATCACTTTAAAATTTAAACCAATATTTTTAAATACCCTATATTGCACATATATTTCATATTATTCCTTCTTATTACTTTTAAGCAGGTTTTTCCCAAGCTCATTTTAATATTAAACTCTATTTGCAGTTATTAGAAATAATTAAATATTAGTAATTAATTTATTATCTTTATTATTAAAGCTTTAACTATTGGATTAATAACTGTATGATTTAAAGTAAAACTTGAAGCTTTGTGAAGATGTCTGTACTTTCTTGCTTTTATTTCATTTTTATTTCTTTAAAATAAACAATTATATTGTTTTTCTTTTGCTACTAAAAGTACTTTGAATATACTTCATTTATGTAAAAGCTTATCGTTGCGCATGAAATATTATAACGTAATATTTATTTTATTTAAACAAACAAGTGATTCTTTTATGTTGGAAATATCGTAATAAAATCGTCTATATTTCGTTTTGAAGTGCGATAACAAAAGGGATCACTTGTTGCTTAAGATCCCAAATCCAGGAAAATTTAGCACTGCCAACCGATAAAAGTATTTCTCCCAGTAAAAGTTAACTTTTTAAAGAGTTTCTTTTGGCAGCATATAAGAAATTAAAAAAGAAATAGTGAGAAATAGTATAAACACCTTAAAACAGTTATAAAAATAAAGTTAAATAACAGTATACTTACTTTATTACTAATGTACTTTTCCTGCATCAACGGTACAGGGATAGAGAAATATTTTCTATCTAGTATCGTAGGAAACATTTTCCAAACATAAAATGATGATATTTACTGAAATATTAAGTGCGATAAAATTTACTGTATTTTTTATCCTATTATTATAGTTTTTTTACTAACGATTTCTTCATTGAATTAATTTATTAGTAGTTATTTAAATTCGTACTGTCAAATTATTTAAAAATGAAAAATAATTGTTTTTTGTAAAACTAAATTTACCATTCCGAAAACCACATAAGTAACGATATTATTTCGTATGCTAGATAACAGTCAGTATGCTTACTTTACTGTCAATGTATCTTTCCTGTATTAACGGTATAGGGAAGGAGAAACATTTCCAATCTAGTAGCATGAGAAATATTTTCTAAATATAAAATCATAATATTTACTGAATTATTGAACGTATGATAAAATAGTCACTTTAATACTATTTTTTTGTCATACTTTTATAGCTCCTTTTTCTTCAATGCTTTCTTACTAAATTAATTTACTAATATTTGTTCTTTATGTAAATAATTTAATTAAAAAAATATGAAAAAAATATGAAATTTGAGATTCTAAAAACCACAACGAATTTTCCAAACACTGTCAGATACCGTTTTTTATATAATTGTTACAGCACTGTTAATAAAATAAATGTGTTACGCATTTTGAAGCGCAATCACCCTCATAAACACAAAAAGTCCTTGAAATACGTACTTGTGTATTGTGCACACATTGTTTTGACAATTAAAGAGCAGTTACGTTGCCATTAAGACAAAATAATTTTGGTGTTGGCTTCTAACAATGCAACACACCCAATTAATGATGATAAACACTGAACTCTAAACTTTACACAGCAACAACAGCACTGTAAATGATACTGATTATCATGAAATCGAATAATAACAGGAATAATCATAGTTATAAGAAACATCAAATCGGATATGCCTTTCAAAAAATTCAAGAAATAATAATAGTAGTAACAGTAATAATAAAAATTATATCAGAAGTTAGGAAACGACCTCTTTGTATCTCATAATAATAATAATAACAATAAATACAAATCATATTTCGTGCATGGTAAATTACTTAAAGTACCTTTTGTTTCTTTTGTACATATGCATGCGTCTCCCCAAAAAAAGTAATTCTTGATTACGCATTTACGATGAAATCCAACACGCAATGGTTAAAGGTGCAGAATTCTTAACAAACAATCCACTAAATACTTACTGGTAAACAAAACACATTCGATTCAAGCAGTTAGCTCAAATACGACGCAACAGCGTATAAAAAAAAAAACCACCACCTCCTGTTACAGAAGTAGTTCATTCGGCATAATGTGGGAGGGGGAGAAAGTCAGATATTCGTTTGCTTGCTTTACTGTCAATGTATCTTTCCTGCATCAACGGTATAGGGAAGGAGAAACATTTTCTACCATTCGTGTACGCTTGCTCCCTCTAGTATCATAGTAAATATATCCAAATGTAAAACGATAATATTTATACTAAAATATTTTTTATCATATTCTTATTTAGCTCATTTTTATTGAATATTTTTAATGAAACTATTTATCAATATTTATTTAATTTAGTGTAAACAGTGAAGTTAAAAACATTTCGTAAATTAAATTAAAATCATTTCATAAATCAATATTACAGTTGTTAATAAATACACCTCTTATAATACTAAATAAATTTAAAAGTTGGTGTATAGAACTGTATTTATGTAATAATTTTTTAAATTGATGTATTATTTGTTTTATGCATAATCTGTTACTGTCAATTAAAGAGATTTTGACATATGTAATGTGAATGTAATAAAATAACGTGTGTTTTTGTAAAACGAAAAAAAAAATGATTTAGTACTTAGTATTGAGTGTGTGAAGGATTTTACAAGAGTGATTTAAAAATTTAGATTGTTTGAAATAAAAAATGTTTCGCTACCTTTTTAAGCATTTAAGTGCAGTAAATATAAAAATTAGCAGTTTAATAGAAAGAACAAAATAAAAATGCTTAAAGCTATTGGAGTAGATTTTAATTTTCTTTTTCTTTGAAACCTTTACAGCAGGTTAGAATTTATGTACTCAAAATTTCTTTGACTTATCTGTCAGTTTTAAAACAATCTGTGCAAGAATTAATTCTCAGCTTTTAATAGTTTATACTAAACACGTTTTATTCAATAAGTATTAAAAGTAATTTAGTTCATAAATAGAAAATAAGGTATATAATAAAAAGTATTAATTTTTTAATTAGAAATAAAAGTGTTACTTTTTTGTTCGTTTTTGAAAAATATATACTGTTTAAAGATTGCATATTACTGATTTGTTTATTTTTTAGATTAATTTATAGTTTAATTTGTGCTTAATTTTTTAAAAGTAATTGATTTTTTAATATTCTATTAATTGTTTGAGTGAATAATTTAATTTAAAAACTTGCAATAATCATAAAAATTAAACCCATTTAATATATTAAAATGTATCATTGAATTATGTCTTCATTTTTACAACTGTACTATTTCGCAGTAATACATAGAAGTAAAAACTGTAACAGAGTTTACAATTTATGCTTGTCATATTTTGATTTCAAAATAGGCTTATTATGTGCTTGTTTACCTACTAAATTACGATATTAAGTCCCTTATATTTTTAGAAGAGAAATCTAACTTTAAAAAAATGCGAAAAAAGTTTAAGTTTAAAAGTGAAGACTGATATTTACTCTTCTAAATTAATAGTTCATTTTTTTTTCTCTCGAAAGCAAGAAGTCTTCACATATTGAGCAAACAAAAATTATACTTAACCAATTAAACTCTTGAAGAATCGAGCTGTTACTTATCGACTGCACATACTTGGAGCAAACAATCCATTAAATCGCCAAGAGTAACTCTTGAGAGTTTCTTCCAGACTGCCGATATATCTGCTGAACACTCAAACTCAATCAGAAGTCGTTGCTTCCGAGTGTAATGGAACAACTAAATACTCAACTCCAAAAGTTGAAGATCGACTCAACTACGAACACTCCATTAAAACAAACTTTCCCTATGTTAATCACCCGCCTCGCGATAGTTTAGAGAAGTGTTCTGTACTTCACCTACCTGTGAACAATGGGGGAAAAAGAACGACCAGAGTTTCAGAGCGAAGAAATGGCAACGGCTGCGGAGAGCATCGTTCTCTTGGCAAGAAACAGTTGATCTCCTTTTCCGAACTCTCTTTCGACACCTGACTCACACGCACACACTGAACGCTTCTTCTTCTGTTTTAAAATTGTCGTCTGCTTTGCCTTTTAACTTTTACACACACATACGAAAAATCTTTCGACTTCTCGGTACGAACGGAAGAATTCGAAAGTAAAAGCGAAGGTGGAGGGGGGAAGAAGTGGAAGCCAGTTGTAGTAGAAGAGAGACAGAGTGTAAAAAATAAAAATCCTTTATCCCCGATCTGCCAGTCTTGGTGAACTTTGTAGAATACTGGGAGAGAGAGAGAGAGAGAGAGAGCTAGAGAGAACTATTCGGGAGGCCTCGGCGCATGCGCCCCGGTTATGCACGCGCTTTAATGACGGAGAGAGTTATCGATTTGTGAGGGTCGCAGAGGGATGTAGGGAGAGTCAACTATGCAGCGCGGGGAGACAACGCAGTAAGTAGTTGCCTGCTTTTGTGGAAAAGTAAACTTTTGGAGCTCTGGCGTTGGGCTTTCAGGGTGGGTGTGGGTGCTGTGAGTGGGGAGTTGGTGGGAAGGGGGAACGGGGGGGGAGGAGGAGAAAGGTCTGATGCCATGCGTGCAGAATCCCCGGAACTATGTGAGGGTTTTGGAAAAGTTATCAAAAAGCTTCATTACACACAACTGCCCAAGAAAAGTTCAGGCTCATTTTCTTGTAGTTTTTAAGAGAAATTCTTGAGGGAGAACGCAAGAGAAATGGAACGAGAGACACGGAGAGAAAAAAATGGCGCTGAATAATTTTTAATGTTCGTTTAGAAATTTATTTTTGTGTGCTTAAGAAACTTTCAGAGCATAATTACAGGCATAAGAAGAGGTTTTTTTTTTCCTATGGAAAGAACTTTTGAGACGCACAAAGTTGTGAATGTTAATGAAGATTTAATTAATCAACACTCATTATCCTTTATTATATGGGGGATTAATAGTTAGCTGTTTGACTCAGCAGGGGGACTAGGGGGTGGAAGAAAGTATGATTCAGTACCTGCAGATGCTGTGTGAGGGTTTTGGAAAAGTTTTCAAAGTGCTTCATCACACGCAACTGCCGAATAAAAGTTTTGGGCTCATTTTCTTGGGTTTTAAAGAGTAATTTTTGAGGGAGAATATAAGAGAAATGAAAAAAAAAAGTTGCAGAATAATTTTTAAGATAGTTTAAAAATTTATTTTTGTAGGTTTAAGAAATTTCCAGACCATAATTATAGTCATAAGAGCATTTAATCTATCGAAATAATTATTGAGATGCACTAAGTTATAATTTTAAATGAAGAATTAATTAAGCAAGATGGACTATCATTTATTATATTATATACAGCTTAACGAGGGTTTTATCACAAGTGACGAATTTCCTGAAAAAAAAATTGTTAATAACAGACTATTATACACCCCGGCTTATAAAAAAGCAATCCATTTATTCACTTAATACAACCAGGACGGATGAGCAAAATTCATATCTAATAATACTTAGAATACACCAAGATGCAGTTAGCTTAGTTTTTAGAACAGCAACAAAACATAGCCAGCTTTTTAACAAGTTTCAAATATCACGTGAAAACAAGTCTCGTTGATAAATCACGGAGTTACTATAATAATCGTTACACTGATTAGTTGCATTTACGGCTCATTGATAATTCATTCAGTCATTTTAATATTCGTTACAAGTGATAAATCGATGTCTACCTCACAGAATATACTTATTTCTCTGGAAAAAAAATAAAAATACAGGGTTATTCCATGATGACTATATTTGTAGCTAACATGGCGCAATATTTGTAGCTGAAAATAAAAATGACTTTTATGACTGATTATTTTTTATAAAAATTAAGATAAGCTTTTCAGCTTTAAGTTATAAGATCATAAATATCGACATGATATTTGATTTTTGAAAACTGATGATTGGAAACTGTGTGAAATTCATAAACTCTGCAGCACAATTTAATGTCCCAGTTTGAGAAATTATAAACAGCTCTTCGAGATTTTACAGTTTGATGCTTTTCATGAGACTGAACCATGAAGGATTTAAATATTTAGATTGGTACACCTTGGATATTTTCTACCACGGCGAGATAAAATATTTTGGGGTGCTAAATACTCCAATCTGACAAGAATTATGCATAAAAGTATATGGAGAGTTGTTTTAATGGCAACCATTATGACAAATGATTATCGTTTACGCTAATACATAAATTGCAAAGAATCACCAAAGAGTAGAAATGCACCACTGGTTTCAAAAATCTACGCTGTTTCTTTAAACTGAACATTATAGACGCAGATCCGAAGATAGATAATATTAATATAAGTAATGGATTGTATTAGTAGATTTATTAGGATAATATATGGATCAAAGCACGGTATTCCACGTTAATAAATATTTCTTGAAATTAAAAATGCTCTATTTATAATTTTTCAACGGTCGTCTTACAAGTAACTAAACTATAATCGAACTTTGCGTAAATATATTCTGCGGTAGTTTCAACAGACCGGACTACCTGCAATGTTTTTTTTGAAATTTTGTTTCCTCACAGGTGGTTACGATCATATTTTAGCAGAATACTCTCTTCTTCCCGAGCAAGAGCGGGTACGCAGATAGCTTTGAATAAATAGGCATAAAAAACGAGGTTCATTAAAAATATCAATTAAATCCAATTTTTTCATTTTTTACTTTTCTGTAGCAACACGTAAATTGGAATGAATATTGGGATCATACACACTGTAGACTAATTTAGAAGTTATTAAAATAATCAAAATGAGTTAAACATGAAACAATCTCTACTTATTATAAAATAAGATGCCTGTATATTTGTTGTCGTGTTACGGACAAATGGTTGCACTCAAATTTAGCAAATTTACTAGAAGGAAGTTTAAAACAGTACACCCGAAGCAATATTTTAAAAATTCGGCCTAGAAACCTTTTTATTCCATATTTTATGGATTTTTGAGCGATTTTTAACGGATATTCAGCGATAGGAATGGAAAAAATATTTACAATTTAAACGACCGTTACGTCATCGGATAAAAGAGAAAATTATCTTTAGAAAACAGTTTATTCTGGATGTTTAACGTTATTTACTGATTTTTGAGATTTTTTTGAAAGAAACACCACATTTACCGGAAGTTTTCCAGAAATAATTTTTAAACTGTTGCATCTTAAAATCTATCCGTTAGAATGTTTTATAATTTGGTCAAATTATAAAATGCACGTTCAACCCTCTTTTAAACTTTAAAAGAAATAAAAATATTAGTTAGGGTATTTTTTATTAATTTTAGAGTGAAATAGCATTTTAAATTCAATTAGCTGCTGCGTAGAAATTTCGTTTTACTTTCATTACGTTTTGTTTCCGTCGACTTGTAAATGCAAATATGAAAATTTTGCATTTGAAAAAAAAAAAAAAAATTAAACGTCGTTCCGTGTTTTAAATCGTCAGTGAGATGATCTACGTCACTTTGATGTCCTGAATTTCAGTCCGCATTCGATATCCATTCAGATTAATAGATTCTGCCTTAAAAAATATCGCTATGAATGAAGTAATCAAATTCTCAGATTTCCGATTAACTGAGGTGAGGAGCCATTGATTAAAATTTAAGATTATGTATCTGTAACGAATTTTCAAATTGCCGTATCTTGAGAAATCTATCAATCAGATTGTTTTTAAATTTTGTCAGATAATAAAATACGCATTCAGACCTTAATTTTAACATATGATCCTTACGTCACAGTGCTAACGTTTTACAAAAAAAAAAAAAACGTACAATCGCTGAAATTCCCAAATCCAGATCCTTTTCTCTATGTAATGGTAGCCTGGATTTATTTTCGACGGTTCCTTTTAATTGAACATGAACTATCCGAAAGTACATCTGGTTTTTGCATACGACATCGGCGCACACGATTTTCCATGGCAACAACTGTCATTTTTCTTATTCGGATGTCACGTTTTATAAAGAATATTTGATACTTCAAGTCCCATTTGCATCGTCTTCCAGGTGGTGTAGTGGCTAACGAAGCATTCTATCACGGCTTGGGTCCGAGTTCGAATCCCGGCTTGGGTGTCAAGTTGTCCGTCTCTTCATAGGGGGTAACACTGGCAGCCCATTTTGTGCTCCCATAATAAAATGGCCAGTGATTCGAGACTTAGTAATGACTTAATTCGAGACTTAGAATGCTTGGTGAGCAAGTGGCCGCCCTTTGAAAAAAAATTCCATTTACACCTATGATTTTTCATTATAAAATAAAACGGTGATTCACATTGCTTAGTGTCTGGTGTATTAATTATATAATTTAAACCTAAAAAGCAGTATGATCTAGAAATAAGACATTTCGGAAGTCAGGAATTTCGTCTGCAAACGGCGAAGTTTTTTTTCTTTTTTGATCGCGAATGACACTGACATAGTTTTTGTGTCATGATACTGCAATGATCTCAAATTAGTACTCATGAAGGAAACTTTACGTCATGAGTACGTGATGTGTAATCTAAGAAAATAAGTAAATAGTTTTACTTTTTTTTTTTAGATAAGTCGTCTCTGAAATCAGCTCGAATTACACATGTAAGATAAATTTTCCTTCCTACTGTGCGAAAAACGGCAACGCAGCTGTATCTTTCTTGAAAGAAGAAAAAAATAATACATATTAAATTCTTGTTTTAACCCTTTGAAGCGCAGCCATTTTCCCTTCGTTGTAAGAAGTAAAGGATCTAACCTCTTCAAAGTAGATCTCCAACTCGGCTTAGATCTAGTACTACTCCCAGAGTACTAGATCTAAGTACTCGAGTACTCGATTAGTACTCGAGTAGTACCAGAGTACTCGATTAATTTTTCATGTGACTTTTCGTATATTGGGTCTAGTAATAAGTTTTAAAGAGCTTGTCAAAAAAAATGAATGTGCAATTATACCTTTATAGAACACGATTACCTACCTCGATTTACGATTACCTACCTCGATTTACAAGATTTACACGATTACCTACCTCGATAGAACAACGATTGGACATACTGCCTAGCTGAAAAGCGCACACGTTGCCGTCGTCCGATTTAACAACCAGCATGAGATCAAATCACAAGAGTTCTTTAGCTCGTGGCATGGTAGTTCTTTAACTCCGGTGCCACGGAGGATCCATTAGAGTTAAGAACTACCTGTGGCATAAGACGCATAAGTCTACTGTGTCCAAAAAGTTCCTCAAGCTCAAATTTTTCCGAAATACAAGGTGGGTCTGAAAAGCACGATGCGAATGGTCCCATATCTTAAGAACCTCGCTGGTTGGGTAGTCGCGTTCAAGCACAAGCAGTCAGAGACGTGGCAACTAAGATCGCCTAGCCTCCAAACAACGACAAATTGACAGAAGTGCCTGTTATGGACAATTCAACACGGTCAATGAGCGCGTGCGTGTCATTGTGAAACGGAGTAACGCGTGAATAACAAATTAGGTGAAACGGCGACGGACACGCATGAAATATAAAGGAAAGTACGATGTGAAAGTAGTGAGTAAAAAGTGTGTTTCTCTAAGTGGTCCAAACGCCTAATGCCGGTATCTCATTAAAGCGAAAATCCGAGCAACTCCGAGCTGGACCAACTTTCCCGACGGACTTGAAGGCGTGGTTATCTTTAAGGGTTGCAAAAGTAAACAAACTGTCTCCGACGTCAAATAGTCATCGCATCGCTGATTTGTCATGAAGGTTATTATTTTACTAACCGTGACTCGGCATTTCGCGTCAAGTTAACTCTATCGTTGGTTGAAAGATGAGATTATATTACATTTATCAAAATAATGATTACTGATGAAGAAAAAAGAGTGTGATTGCGATTCTATTCTGATATCGAGCCAAGCTTCGAACACAGAAGTGGTCGCCATTGCTTATGACGTAGCAGGAAGAAGTACTCTGATTGGAAGCAATTTCGGCCGACTCGGATTTTTTCGTTCCGAAAGGTATCTCACTCAATTGTCGTCGTCAAGGCAACGACGGGAGAAAATCCGCCGGAGAGTTGATCTGCGGGAAAAGTTGGTCGGACGGGTCTTATTGTGATACCGCTATTAGAGAAGGAAACTGTCGGGTATGAGTCTCTTGAGCCAGTTATTGAACATTTCCTCCATATTTTTCAGATCTGGCATCTGCAGACTTCTTGTTCCCTCTCTCCAAGTGCTGACAGGCGTTTGATTTACCGACAACGTGTGACAACGGCGACAGACTGAACGACCTGTGGCAACGAAGCTTTGAGAGATTCTTAAAGAAGCATTTGCTGACAGTTACCAGCAGCTATACAACCGATTCCAGAAGTGTATTGTAGCTCATGGTGATTAATTTGGTGTTCCAGTAAAAGTACTTTGTTTGTAATACTTATTTCCTTTATTTTATCATACCATTCATCGAACTTTTCAGACGCATCTTTGTAAAAAAATAAATAAACTAATGGTTAAGTTTTCATCAAGCTACGCCATTTTTTTCTGTGAATTTCTTAAAAAACGCCTTGCCTGTAGAAGTTACTCAAGTGAACATTTGTTTCTAGGTGTAACTTTTTAAGTTGATTCCAAAAATGTTTTCAAATTTTGCGTATCTTCTACAGTTTATGCATGAGCGCTGCATTTTCTAAAAATACATCATGAGTTTTTTTCGGCATGTTTTATCAGAAGCATATGTTTTAAATTTTTATGTGTGGTATGCCACGACATCCCGAAAAAAATTTCATCTTGGCTTTCTGCTCAGAAGCTGAGCAAAAAAAAATATTAATTTTTCATGTGACTTTTCGTATATTGGGTCTAGTAATAAGTTTTAAAGAGCTTGTCAAAGAAATGAATGTGCAATTATACCTTTATATGTCAAAATAATCTCCATTATTTGGGTAACTCCAGTACCCACCGCCAACGGCCAGATAGCGCACGGATGCCAGTAGCACAGAAGGATTCATCTTTTGATGTGATGAAGTCATCAATGGATTTTCGTACTTCGTTCACTGTGGGGAAGTGTACAGTAGACAAGGCATTGTTCATCGACCGAAGTAGATAATAGTCCGAAGGTCAAGGACACGTTATTAAAGTTTGGCTGGGAAGTTTCGGAGCAGCCGGCGTATAGCCATGACACAGCCCTTTTGGACTATCATTTATTTCCGATAGAAGATGATCCGAAGATGAGATAAATATATAGGGCAACACTTTTTTCATAAATTGCAGTAAACATAAAGGAAATACAGGAAACACACACAAAAACAACAAAATAAATAAAATACATGCAAAACAAGGGAAAAAGGGGGGATAGAAAAAGAAAGTAAATAAAACCTTACGCGACAACTGCCTGCAAGCAGAATAAACAAAAGGAATGGAAGAACCATTGTTCCCAAGACGTTTCAAGTGCTAGGTAAAGGAAAAACCTTCCGAAAAATCAAGATGGGACAAAGACTGAGGAATGCCTAAATCTTAGCTTTAGAAAATTGGAATTCCAACAATGTGAGGTAATAGAAAATATTTAAAGTTCATGCTTAGAAATATATCTCGCATGCTTTTTGAGCCTAAATATGAGAGCTCTTCTCATCTGACCAATGTAGCCCGAGTCACAAGATTCAGAAGAAATATAATAAACACCCCAACGGTTCTCAGTAGGAATAGGATTTTTAAGAGAGGAGTATTTAAGTCTGTTCATCGGTTTAAAGATGACGTTGAAACCGAAATTTTTGGAAGTTTAGAAACGTAGATTGTAGCATAAAAGTGAAAAGAAAGGTAGTACAGTTGTTTGATTATGATAAATGACAGGCGTAGAAGAAGAATTAAATTAGACAAATTAAATTTAGAAAGATAAGTACCTTTTTATGTGTTTTATAATCCATAGTTTTATTGATCTCAGTGATTCGTTTTATTTTTATACTCTAGAAGATTATTAAGACTGCTTCACGAGAAAGAGGCGTCGACTTTACAAAATTTCCGTAGGTGCACTGGACAGGCGATTTTTTTTTTCGGAGGAATGTCAAGACCTCCCTTTCTTAGAAAAATTTGACTGGTTGGTACTGACTTGAGGCCTTAGATTGATTTAATTTTAGTTTACAATTATAAAGCAACTCAGTACTTACCGATAGTTTTTCCGACTGTACTGAATTGCTAAAGCATCCTCATCAAGGGCGGATTAAAGGGGGGGGAGACCGCCCCCCCCCCGAGACAAAAGAAATTAATGTAAAAGATCCTATTTTACTTCCATAAAATGGACGTATATGTCAATCTTCTAACTAACCGCCCCCACCGACAAACGAACCGTCCCCCCCCCGCCCCGAGAAACTTGCATTAATGCGCCACTGACCCTCATGCATGACTGACGAATAGAATTTAATTGAAGTGAAACTTCTTTGGGCGCGTTGAGAGTTAAATTTCAAGGTCGCGTCACGGCAATAATGATGAGGCTGGGACGATTTTGGATTTTAACAGACGGAGAGAGCTACCGGAGAGATCGCAAGAGAGAGAAAGAGACAAAAATAGTAAGCATGCTGCACTCTATTGCTGCAGAGAGTTTTCTTTCTCCTCTTTGTGCTACATTCGTTCTTAAGAAAGTGTACGCATGCGCTGAATGTAAGCACACATTGTGCACTCGGTGACGAAAATGCTGGAGCGCTGACTTACAGTTGGTAAAGTCAATTATCAATGTTATATTTTGATCAGAATCTCCAGTATTTTGAAACTTACTTATATTTATTGTTATTAACAAACTATTATTCACACATATCCAAGTAAGTATTATTTTATATATTCTTTTCGTATACATACTCATTGTAATTTAAAATTTAAAATCCATGTATATTAAATGATTTTTATGTTTGCCTAATGACTTAGTTTGCTTAGTATATTTATTATTTTATTTAGCATTTTCAAATTTTATTTTAATACTGAAAAATTAACCAAACGAACTTGTAAAATACTTTTACATTAATTTTTTAAAATCTTTTTTAATACTATGCCTCAATCCTTTGACTAACTACAACATCTCACTTTTGATCTGTTTTCAAATCTTATCTTTTAGTCTTTAATTTTTATCTCCGACTACTTATTTGACAATCTAACAGATTTTATCAATCTCGCCAAAGAAGTTTCATTTATGACACGTGTACTCTGTGCACACGCTCTTTTTCATTTTTTTTCTATGCGAATCTTGATCATCCATTAAATTTTTCTATGGGTATTTGGGAACCAAGGACCCAAAACGAAGATGGAATGAATTTCGTATTCTAAACAAAAGAGTTATTATATCCTTGTGTACGGAGTATAAGGAAGTAATGTGATCGCGAAAAATTTCGAGGGCAAGATTTCGGCGAAAAAACCGATTTTGACTACCTCTCAATTTATTTTTTAAGAATTTTCGTGATGCATCTTTTCGTATGCTAGCATGCACATTCATATAAATGCGTGTACAATAAGGTGGGCCGAAAAAGTAGTTTTTCTAATCAAAATCTAATGGTGCGGAAAAGTTATCCTTGGTAAATAGAAGGCAAAAGAAAAAAGAATTTTTTAAATCAAACAATATTTGACCCTTGCGCATCGAAGGCAAAGTTTTGAAAATTTTGTAATTTTTACATATTTTTTCACATTTTTAAAATACCGCTTCTGAGAATGATATTTTACTGTAGCCTATCAATATATTATGTATAAGCACTAACTAATTACTTTCTGTCATTATGACAGTCTAAGTCGAAAGCCCGGATGAGACGGGTTGAATTTCTTCATAATACGGCTATCACACTGAGAAAAATCCGACCAACTTTCCTTGCAAATCAAGTTTCCGGCCGATTTTCTCAGCCGTTACCTTGACGACCGCGAACTCCAACTTTTTCCTTTCCGAAGGAAAAAATCCGAGTCGGACGAAATTTCGGCCAATAAGAGTACTTTTTCCTTCTACGTCATAAGCAATTTCGAGCAATGGCGACTATGTTCGAAGCTTGGCTCGATGTCAGAATCACGTGTGAAAAATAATGATGGCCGCGTTCAAGTGGACTTTGGAATTAGAGATTGCTGCCTATCCGATGCTGCCGAAATTGCTGCCGATCTGATGTAAATATACCAACGTACGATATGTAAAATAAGAACCTGCACGCCAAATCAGCAATGCGATGACTATTTGGCGTCGGAGAGAGTTTGTTTACTTTTGCAACCCTTAAAGATAACCACGCCTTCAAGTCCGTCGGTAAAGTTGGTCCAGCGCAAAGTTGCTCGGATTTTCCCTTTAGTGTGATAAGGCCATTACGTGACACATTACAGATGCATTCTTTGCGCAGACGCATTACAGATATTTTATTTAGCTTTCTTTTTCTCTCTGCTTGAGGGAAATTTCCCTTTTGTTACCATTGCATTGAAGAATTTATCTACTCCAGTTTGCATGTTACCGATCTCTGGTGTTCGGCGTATACTATAAAAGCAGCTGATTGTCCCACTTGAGTCAGTCTGTAGTTTGTTCACTGTCGTGCAAGCAGAGAAACCTGAGCTTGCTGGGAATCTGTGCTTCGTTATTTTACGCTCTTATGAAGTTACGTGTTTTTAAAAGTTGACTTTTAAGTGTTGTGCTTAAATTCTTCATTGCTGAGTCTTGAGGAGTGTTTACCATTTTCTTCGTACGTTTCCGCTGAATTTTTGATGATGGAAGTGTTTTATTTTGTGTGAGAAATATAGTATTTCTGAACGCTTCTGTTCTAAGCAGACTGTTACGAGGGTTGCTATTTATATTTCTGGCCTAATAATGAAACAAGAAATATTTATGATCAAAATTGATTTTGTTGTTTTACAAAATATTCTCCATGAGGATCAATGCAGTTTTGTATGTGTTTGAACCAATTTTCGAAGCATTTTTTCCAACCCGATTGAGGTAACTGCAAAACATGCGTTTTGAATACATCGACCGTTTTCTTCAAGTGTCAAAAATCGTTGTCCACGTAATTTATTTTTGATGTACTGGAATAAAAAAAAAGTCATTGGGTGCCAAATCAGGGCTGTAGGCCATATGACCCATCAATTTGATGTTTTGGCATTTCAGAAAATCCTTTTTTTGAGCCAATGTGTGAGAGCTTGCATTGTCATGATGAAGAATTATGCGTCTCTTCTGCTTTTTTCGAATTTCTCTGGAAACTTCTGGCAAACAAATATTCGTGTACCATTTAAAATTGATCGTCCAGCGTTGCTCTAATGCCAGTGTCGCTACATGACCGGTAATGCCGAAGAAACAGGCAACCATTTGTTTCTATGTGCTTCTTGCTCGAACAATTTTTGTTGGATTTTGCACGTCTTGGAAGACCCATACAATTGATTGCTGTTTTGTTTTCGGCTGATATGCATAGATCCACGATTCGCTACCTGTATAGATGTTATACACAGCCTTTCATGCACCTTGATTGTATTTTGTCAGCATTTCCTTGCACCAATCGATACGAGCCTTCTGTTAAGCGTTTTTCAGATAATGCGGAATCCAACGTGGACAAATCTTTTTTACGGTCAAATGTTCATGTAATATCTTATTGATGCTTGCCATACTAATGTCCAAAGACACCTCAATCTCATGGTATGTCACATGACGATCTTGCTTAATTAGTTCTTGCACAGCATCGATATTTTCTGGCACAACAACCGATTTTGGATGACCTGCATGGAATTCGTCCTGGATCGAACACTGACCACGATTAAATTCGTTATACCATCTTTTTACAGTGCTGTAGGATGGTGCTTCTTCACTGTATAAAGATTTAAGTTCACCGAAGCACTCTTGTCTTTACAATCCACGTCTAAAGTTGAGAAAAATAATTGCACGAAAGTATTCACGAGCCAACTCCATTTTTTTAACGAGATGAATTTTTAAATTTACTGTAAACAACACAAATCAAGCTGAAATGGCAAATCGTTCGGAAGAATTTATGTTTACAAATATCAAATTTTTGATTTAAATCGTCTGCGATCTCCTAGCCACGCTTTCTGTTGCCAAGGCCATAAATATAAATAGCAACCTACGTATAAGCACGTTATACTGGCTGATTGTGCTTGTGAATTTTGTACAGCTCATTGTTCGAAGCAGTTCTAGAAGCAATAAAGTTCGTGTTCCATCCTGACAAGTGAAATATTTACTAGAACTCTCTAAACCTACTGGACTTTAGAACATCGAACCCAAGTATCAAGCGGAGTTTCCTGCAACAGTATTATAAATGATCTTATTTCTGAAGAAAACTGTACGATTTTTTTTTTTTTAATTTTCAATAGATTTTTTGTACCACAGTACTAAAACTGTTATTTGAAATTATCTGCGTGATCCTCACCCACGTAGATTTTTTCTTCAGGTGTTTGTGCCCCGTAGTACCAACATAGTCGGCGATGGAGCCCTATTTCACAAGTGATAAGTTAAACTAAATAAAGGGGTCAAATTAGGGGTCCAATTTTGCTTCCGCAGTTTTCTTCCCCACGAAATTCGAGGTTTTGTTGTACAAAACTAGTCATTTCAAAGTTGAAATTGCTTGTTGAGTCACTCTCGATGATCGCAGCAATTCTCGATTCCGAAACGACCGTCTTACCTCCATCTAGAAAACCTCTTCTCTCTTACACTGATATGCCATGAAAATAACCTTTCTCAAAGCGTTGTAAACCACTCACGGCACTTTCTTCCACATTGAGTGCATATTGAAGCGGAAAATTAAAACCTCCGTTCAAATAAACGAGAATCTGGCTCGTAAACTGACATTCGCAATCGAGAATAACTTTATGATGCACACACAAACCGCCTCAGTTTTTCACGGAGCTATGTTGACAGATGCCTAAATCTAGTGCAAGACGTCTGTAATTCACTGATTTCGACCTTTATTTACCGCTGGAGCCATCTATCGGAAAACGGTAGAAGCAATGTGTCACACCTAATATAATAAGCGTAGCTCCAGGCATGGAGGAACGTGTACACTAAACTTTGATTAGAAAATCATTCAATTTAAAACTTTTTTCCTTTAAAAGCTGAAAAATCTTCGCTATTGTTACTGTGCAACATGTTAAACTCCCCTCCCAAACCGAAACTTTCAGTCACTTCTTCCGTTTAAGATTATGTACATAAGTGTATACTTAGCTTGTATTTGCCCAGTTTAGTTCATGCTTTTCTCTTGATAGTAAGAGAATTCAAGATGACTTTCTTATGGAAATAAATCATTCCTTATCATCTGCTTGGTTAAATTACAATCGTATGTCAATAAAGCTGACTACCTCACTATGGCCGAGTGTATAAGGCATTGTGAACATGGTAGACAGCTAAATTGCGAAGGACCTACGTTTGGTCTTACGGTCTGAAATTTTGATCGGTTTTCTCCCAGATGTAACTTGAATACGCTTTAGAATCCCTTAAAAAGTCCCCCGAACCAAGGCACCCTCCCCTTGTAGACAGATGCCCCTCGTGTCATTCAAACCATAACACAGTCATGCCATAACACACAACATAACATAACAATAACGTTGAACGATAATTCAAGGATATGAAAACTCGTATTAGTGCCCTAGTAAATTCCTGTTTGTAAGAAATGCAACACCATGAAGAAATCCTCAGAATCAAGTGAAATTTAATTCACAAACGACTTGTATTAGTGTAAATAAATGATTATTTTTTCTAAGCAAAAAAGTATATTAAGTGCCCGAAATCAGTATTTGGTGCACTATGCACTGCAATAAGTGCTGCTATTCGACGTGGAAGAGTCAAACAGATTTTGAATGTATGCTTGGGGAAGGGCGTTCTATATTTCTTGTAGGCGTACCCAAAGTACATCTGTTGAAGCTGTAGGACGAGGATCAAGAGCGAGGCACCGACTCATGAAATCCCACACGGGTTCAATAGGGGACATATCCGGCGAATAAGCAGGCCACGAAAGAAGCTGTATGCTTTCTACTGAAAAAAAGTCTGGCACATTCCTTGCCACGTATGGGCGGGCATTATCCTGCTGAAAGATCGCTCCAGATACGCCATTTTTTTCTCTGAATTTCTTAAATAACGCCTTATCTGTAGTGGTTACTGATGTGAAAATTTGTTTTTATGGGTAACTTTTTAGCGGATTCCAAAAATGTTATCATAATTTGCGTATCTTCTGTAGTTTATTCGCAATACTTGCATTTGCTAAAAAAAACACTGAATTTTTTTCGGCATGTTTGATCAGAAGTACATGTTTTAAAGTTTTATGTTGTTTAGATGGTATTACACTACACCCTAAAATAATTTCATCTTGGCTTTTTCCTCAGAAGCGGAGCAAAAAAAAATATTAAATTTTCATGTGACTTTTCGAATATTGGGTCTGTTAATAAGTTTTAAAGAGCGTGTCAAAGAAATGAATATCGAATGATACCTTTATTCATCTAAATAATCTCCATTATCTTGCAGCACCCACCGCCACGCACTGGACCCTTGTTTAAGTAAGTCTTCTTTAACAACATACGGAGTTGTCCGTGAAACTGCTTGAATTATTAGGTTGTAACGAAAATTTCCCGCCACCGCAAACATCGTCAGCACACAGTTCGCGTTGGCGTATTTACTCTTATTTTGTCAAACGATTTTTGGCATTTGGAAGAAAGAGGCTTACTTTATAACACTGTGTTGTGAAATCTGTAAAAAATATAGTTATCATTAAGTACAAGGTGTGGTGTCTCAAATGGAATTATCACTCTAGAGGATTAGAACCATCATTTACTTCCAGTTGTGATGCAAAAAGTCAGCTACAGAATATCAACGAATTATGAGTACAGCTTTAAGTACTATTGTTGTATCTTGTGACACTGTGCAGGTTTGGTTCCGAAACTTCAAAAACAGTTATCTAAGGAGTTAGAAGTTAGTTTTTCAGGCGGATATGGCGGAAAACTTTCGTTACAACCTGATAACTTTGTGATCAATAGTCAACTTACGATCAATAGTTAAAAGCGCATATACCACACATTGAATAAACCTGGGAATTAAATTTGATAACGAATTTACGGTAGGAATAACAAAATATTCTTACTAGGATGCAACGAAGGATTAACAGGTGCATGAAGATGACGTTTTGGATTCTACCTGTCTTGCTTTGCAAACAAAAATTTGTTCCATAAAGGACGTAGCTCAATCCTGCGGGAATTGGAAGTTATATGTACTATCTTACAGTAAAAAAAAAAAAATCTCTTTCATTTGGCAGGAAAATGATCGCGCCAATCGTTAGTTCTTGTGTTACTCAAGAGAGAAAACTGCCTGTCTCGTTCTTTTGCGTTGAATCCCAAAACGCTTCTTCAGTAGAGCGACCGTGGCGCAATCGCTAGTATGCGCGATTTTAAGTGTTACATCATGGGTTCGACTCCCTCGCTGCGCGAATATACATTTGGGGCCGTGTTAGCCCAGTTGCTAAGGCGTTGGACTCGTAACCCAAAGGTTGAGGGTTCCATATAAACGTACCACTAAAGACCACTGTGTACTTACACGTTAAATCCGTGGTTCCGAAAGTCCTCTCGGCGGTCGCTAGTAATTCTCGAGGGGTGCTAATATTCAGGAGTCCCCCATCTTCTGATGAGGATCCAAATTGTGACTGAAAACTTTGGGAAATGCATTTGTAGCTCTTTAGTTTTCCGAGATCTTGAATGGTTGGGAGAATTTCCGACTGTTCAAGATTTTGAAAGGGTTCTTTTTTTTTTTTTTTTTTCAGGACACTTCGATTCAGAAAACTCTTGGTTTAATCTTACCACTTTACAGCTGTGCCAGATATTTTTGAACGGCTCTGTATTTCCTCCTACATTGAGTACTTACAAACGATCTAATTATTCAAGATACTTCGAACGGGCTCAATATGGAGATAAATTCTACATCTAACTAAATTAGCTAATACAGTCCAAAGATCTTAATCACTTTTTAAATGGCAAGTACAGTACAGGGTCCATTTGACGTGTTTTGACAATGTTTTTCTCAATTCCTTCCCACCAATTCCTTTAGTCTTCGCAATTTTACTTTCAAATTAAATCCAACTCGAAAATGGGCGATCTAGTGTGAACTGGTATGGTTAAACAGAATACGTTGGACTGTGCTCTTTAAATGAACACAGTTTTAACTGATTTCTAAGATTGAAGTGCTTTCCTGGTAAGGTTTAAGAAAAGATCATTATTTCAAGCAAATAACACTTCGTGTGTCGGTGATTAAAGTAGTTCGGCACTAGGTTGCCAGATTGAATTTAACAAACTGCTATAAAAATAAGGCCAAAAAGGAGGCAGAATTCGTTAAATGACGTCATACAAAAAAATTAAGGGACTAGGTTAATTAATTGGACAGTCAGTAGGATGTACGCTATTTATGTTTGTTTTTTTGTGTGATTATGGCAATTCTATTCTAGGGCGTTCTACCAAGATGGGGATGCCTTGGTAGAAAGACTTTCTAAGGGGTTCTAACACGCATTCACGTTACGTCTGGAGAAAGCCTACCAAAACTCCAGACCATTAGAAAACGACAGCCGCGCAATGGGGCCCGAACGCGGGACCTTCACACTTCGGCCGTCTACCATTTTCAGTGACTTAAACACTGTGCCATGGTGGAGCCATCTATTTATAATGCTTGTAGGATTGTAAAAGCTTGTGATTATGAGAATTGTAACATGAAAACCGACCAAGAGAGTTAATCGGAATCCGGAACGTAGAACAGCAGGAACCTGTCCATTCACTACTCCTTTCCCTTACGCCTTAAAATTCATGCGTGCAATGCTGATCATCCATTGGCTGATTCTGAAATCGGATATAGATTGACTTTAGAAGCTCCCACTTTACCATCTAAAGAGAAAACAGCACTAGTAAGAAGGAATTCCTTTCCTCTTGTCAAAACTGATGTAGATTTTTTATACCCGAACAAAAGCAGAATCCCAAAATTCCAACTTATCCTAAGAAACGCCAAATATAAGACCAAATGTATTAAAAAGCCAAAAATAAAAGTTTAGAGCCAACTGCTTATTTTTTAAGGCCAAATTTGGATTTAACTGGCTAAACTTGGCCAAATTTGGCAAAAATTATTATATGACAACACTGACCGGCAGCAGCCCAGTCGGTTAAACTCCGTTCCCGTCAGAAACTATAAAATATGAAGCAGCGTTGATCTTGGTTAGCTCTTGAAAAGGAGACAACTTTTATTTTCTGGACTGTTGTAAGACCACGTATGCTAAAGGAAGTTGGTGAATATAAAATCTGGCGTACTCCATTGTGTTCGAAGTTCAAACGATAACTCTGGTGGTATCAATCCAGGTGCAAGTTTCTCGTCTGATTAAGAGACCCTGCAGAAGGTGGCATTGTCTCACCTATGGGATACCCCCATACAGGGGCGTGGCCAGTGAGGGGATATCGGGATAAATCCCCCCCCCCGAAATTTTTGGATTAGTGATGAAATTCCGTCTATTTATACACATATAAGTTCATATCCCGCCCCCCCCGAAAAATTTTCCTGGCTACGGGCCTGCCCCCATAATAAAGAAGTCAACACTTCCGGACTTGGTAATGTCCAATGAATGCTTGGCAAGTGCTACCTTTGGGGGGAAAAAAGCGCTCATTCTTTGTTTTTGAATAAAATTTTGAAAATCCTTTTATTCTTTTAATATGTAATATCTTAAACTGCAGTTGTTACTTTTTGTTTCAAAAGAATTCAACATTTCATTTGAAAGATTTATTCAAGTCTGAAAAAAAAAACTACAATCAATACTATTTTTATTTTAACCAAAGTAAATACTCTCAAAGGAATTAAATCGCATTTACATTTGTGCCAAAACAGAACAAACTTACGTTTAACTTACGTTTAAGTTCTTATTACAATCGCGATCAAGTGCTTTGCGCACTGTTATAATAAAATTTACATGTTTAAAGAGAGTTCTAAAATATTTGTATTAAATCGTAAAATATAAATTCAGGCATATTAATCAGAAATATTTGAATAACGTAAATGTATAATATGTTTTGAAAGCAATTAGTAAAATTCAGTGCAAATTTTATAGTATTATGCAGGCGATTAAAGTTTGATAAAGTGTTATTATTTTTTTTCGTTTTTACTTAGACTAGGAAAATTAATTTTTAGATGTAACAATGACTTGAATATTTTTCAATTAATATGTTTTTCAATATTGATATTTATTTATTCATGTTTTAGATAATTTAAAGCAATAGATGTTGGATTTAAGTAAAAATATGCTATTTTTAAGGAATTAGATTTTCTTCATCCTTTAAAAGATTAAATACCTATAAAATAATAAAAAAGAAATCGACTTCAAAAATATGAAATAATTTTAGCGATATTTCTTTGTCTTCAAACAAAGAGAAAGTTTTTGGATTATTTTGAAGACTTTTTTTATTTTATGAAGACTACGAATAATTCTTGAGGACGTGTTTTTTCTTATTGCTGCTATTTTTGAAACAGAAAGCAAAAATATTTAATGTAGTTTTATTAGCTGAAATATAATAACACGACAAAAGAAAAATAAATACCTATTTATATTTTTTGAAATAATAGGGATTGCAAAAGATTAGCGATACTTTGTTAAAACGTTTTTCATGTTTAAATTGGATTTATGATATGAAAGTACCTATGTACAATAAAGTAAGAATATATTAAAATAAAATTTCAGTAAGAAAGAATGTATATGTACTTTTTTTGTATAATAATACATGCCTTTATTATATCATTGAAAATGATTAAAAAACATACAGTAACACTTCGACCCCTTCGAAAAAAAAAAAAAAAAAAAACAACTGAACTCAGAAATATGACCTATGTTCACTATCCTCTTCTATGAATTTTAAATTTTTTGAGAAGCTGTTTAAAAGTTTTTTTTATTTTGAAATTTTCGATAAAAAGCATTAAAAAAAATTTTCAATCGTTTTTTATTTCTTGTACATTATAATGAAAGTATTATTTTTGGCAAAAATTTCGGTATGCGGACTTTGATTGAAAAATCGATTTTGATTAGCCTTAATTTTACTTTAACAAGTTTCTGCGTTACACGTGTATGTACGTACGTATTTGCATTCGATTTATTTTAATCAACCATTAATCCATTTTGAGTAGTTTTGTTCTGATGTCTGTTTGTACTTATAAACGTACGCTCGTATCTTGCAAAACGCAAAAACGATTGGCCGTAAAATATTAAAATTTTTTATTAACAACTTTTGTAAATTCTAGTTGCACAACTCGCTTTTTTTATTGTAATCTACTGGATAGATTGTGAACACTGTCACCGAAGAGGCTTTCAGTACACTAAAATCAATAAACAACCATTGTTTGTGCGATACTTGGCTCCACAACTGTCGCCATACTTGGCTACTTTTGAGAAAACATTGCGAAGTTTGACGCAAAAAATAAATTAATAAAAAAACTAAACTTTACTTGGAGATATCTCTTACATTTGGCCAAATATCTTTATAATTGAAGTATCGCATCTCACTGTCAAGCGAAATATGTTTCAATGACGTGATTCAAAAATGTGTATAATTTAATAGGCATTCAAGGAAGTTATGTGATGTCCAAGTCAGAGTTTTTTTAACCTCAGATATCTGAGATTTTAAATTTTGCATCATTCTGTAGTGAAAATTGAGACAATATCCAAATGGGAACTGTATAAAATAGTTAATTCTTCTACCAGAAAACTAAATGCAACAAAGCAAAGAATGATCGAATCTGGTTTCTTAAGGTTCCTTTTTAAATAAATTAGCTGGTATTTTTCAAAAGTACTGGTCAAAACAGAACCAAAGTTTATTTTCGGTGTTTCACAGTATAGAAAATAAGATTTATTTATGTTTCATTTAATAATGTTTCTTGAAATATTATTTATTCATTAGTATTTATGACAGGTATTTTTTCAGCTGCAAGCCACTGGAGGCAAGATCGGTACTATAGGGTAGATCCACCCTATTCCTGTCCCCGTATGCCTTTTCAACTGATGAAGACTGCAAACAACTGTGAAACTCTGTCTCCTTTCTCAGGCGCTAGATTTTTTGTGACACTGGACTACAAAAATTTATAATACGACATGAGAAGTGTTACACTTAGGCTATTCTTATGTTGAGAAGTATCTGCATCTTTTGCAATTAATATTTCCAGGTAATAACGGTTTTCTCCCTTTTTATTGGCCTTGGGAAACTTACTTTGCGGATCAGCTACGTAGCAAAGGAAATCTGAGTCATTTTGATGTCACAAGAAGCTGATTGCCTCCCTTTTGTAGAAAATTTTGTGTACCTTACTTGCACCCGTTTGTCTGTACTGTAATCGAAAAACACGTCTATCTCCATTTATAATAAATGATTAAAAGCCATAAAACTGCAAAATTTCAGTAGTCAACATGCATTTATGACACTGATTTTAATCGCTTACTTCGGAGTTAGTTTTTCTAACATGACATTTGGACGCAAAAACTAGAAACTGAGCTAAGTTAGAAAAGTTCCAGACAACTAATAATTCGTTCCAAGGAAAATAACAATAACGTTACTATAGTAACAATTTTAATATACATTTCAATTTAAAAATACAAATGAACAGACGAAAGAGAGAATCGGGATCCCCTATTCTATTTTCCTACAAGTGACATTTTTGTACACAGGTTAATCCATTTATGCCTAGTGTCCTTTTTTTGGGACGGCATTTTCGCTATTAGTCGAAAACGTTATTTATTTTTCCTACCCTTTATTCATGAGTATTGAGCCTCAACGCTATAAAATAAACATGACCCAGTAGGATGTATATTTGGATTTTTATGCATAATGATTTTAAAAGAAATCATCCCTTGTTCAAGAAGTTGACATCCGAAATTTATCTATTATTTCTGTTATCAGTAAAAATCGAAGAAAGTCGCAAAAATATCCAGGCACAAATGGGTTAAATTCAAGAACAGAAATCCTTTTACGTGACTGAAAATCGAGCAAACAGGGCAATTTTTTTTTTCAGTCGGATTTTTTTTCAGTTTTTATTAGTATCTTTTTACGAATTTTAATTCTTTAGAAAACTGGAACTGTATAGTCAGGTTGATTTGTTCGTATGAATATTGTATCTATACGCGGGTTTTATGTTTCACTAATATATTTAGTATAGCAATGGGATTACAAAATCAGTCCAATAGTTTATTGTTCACTGTGATTTAAAAACCATATTTACCATTAAATATGCAACGAACTGCTTTCTAAATACAAAATATAACACATAAGGTATATTTAAGTATTAATGTTATAATACAATGATAATTACATAATGATCTACAAATCTCGTTATTTTTTATTCGCAAGTTTAAAGGAGCTTGGTTTTGCATGCGGACACACGTTTAGCAGTCTAAAATTCAAAGAACGAACTCAAAACAAAAATTTAAAAGGCTACAAAATATGTATATTTCAAAATATTGCTATTCTCATATTTAAGAAAAAAGTTATTGTTTTAAGTACTAAGAAATTTTTCTCAAATTGTTAGTACTTTTTTTTGTCACGCCTTATCTTCTGTGCTAAACATCAATAAAATAATTTACAATTTAGCACTAAATACATATTATTACTTTAAAACTATTTCATTTACGGAAAGTGATCTTGTTTTGTAGCAATCACATACATCTTTTCCTCACATTTTCATTTGTTTTACAGACGAAAAATAAATTTTAAACCTTCTTCATACTTAGTTACCTTTTCCCGTTTTCAAAAAGACATTTTTCTAATTTTTATTTCTTCTTTCTGTTCCTTTATATTTCAAATAATTTTTAATTATTCCCATCGGAAATTTAGTGGAGGAACATTGCACGCGGAGCAGTAGAAAAGTCGTTCCATTTCATTTCATTTTTCTTAAGAAATATTTTACAATTTTTGTAAAATGCTTTAAGGAATTTTCAATGCAGCGAAAAAAATATTAATTTGAGAACTGGAAAAATTCTTTCATACATACATAATAAGGCGTACTTAGAGACAGCTTTTTATATTTTCCCTAAATCGGCGAAATTCAAAGTTGCATTGTGCCAAGAAATAATTGTTGTCTTTTAAAAGTTAATATATCTTTACAGTTTTGAACGTGTGTGAACGGTGTTTTTTCCCAAAGAGCTGCAGGGAATTAGTGATTGTCGTTGACTGTGGCGATATTGTTTCAGACTCAGAAAAAAGATATTATTTGGAGCTGATGTAAACACCTCTGTGAAACATACTTTTTGGCATACATTGTAATTATTATATTTTCTAAGCGTTTGACTTGAAAAAGAAATAGTATATATTTTGAATTATCAAAAACAACTGTTTATTTTTTACAAGGTATTTTAAGTACTTTATCTGGCAGTTATGTTAAAACTATTTAATTTTGAAGCTCGTATTTATATGATCTTTAGCTTATTTATTCGTGAGCCGATTTCACTTGAGGTGACATCACGGGTATGTGTCTCTAATGAAATCTCTTGAAAAATTTTTTGCTGACATTTTCATGTTTGTTCTTGCTTTGTGTTTGTATTCATAAAGCATGGTGATTATTCAGCTTTTGGAAAAAAATTCTTTCAAAAGGTTACGGAAAATTCTTTTTACCAAACGATTTTTACATTTTGATTTGCTATGAAAACGGCAGTCAATATTGTCAGTATTTTACATTTGCAAAATTATTTATTAGTAGTAAATAGATAAAGTATGAATGATAGATAATAAAATGGAATTAGTAAATAGATATTATTCTTTATCTTGCAGCTCTAATATTATTGTTATTAATTATTTTTTTATGGCATATGGTGTAAGCTATCTTCACGCAGAGTGTTATACAAAATTAAAGTATTAACGTATAATGAAAGTACATTTATTTGCACAAATACCGAAAACATGACATTTAAGTACACAATATGTTTTGAATATCATTAGGCAGGCCATATTACTTTTGATAGAATCAATTTCCTATGGAAAATTGTCCTTTTTAAAATTCTTTTAATTTTTGGTAGCATTTTTATTGCGCTGATATCTCAAAAATGAGTTATTATCACAAGGTTTAATCAAGAAATAAAATCGTAAGAGATCTCTATTTTAAACTTATTATTCAAAGTGTAATTTATGAAGATTAATGTCAAATATATTTAACGCGAGATTTAAGTAAATGTAACAACATGTTTTTTCTTAATTTCCTCTTTTTAATAACTTAAAAATACTTTTGATTAACCAGATCACCAGTTAATTAAACTGAGAGCTTTTATGGCAAATGTTTCCAGAATTTCCATCGTATCTAGAATGGAAAATTTTGAAGCAAAATAAATTGTAAGTTCTTAATCAAAAATGTTCTATCTACGGATTCGAATAAGATATATAGATTTCAAACTTTTTTAATAATTTAAAATCATTTCAAATACATTCATTACAACACAGTGCATTAAAGAAATGTCAAATTTAATCAATTTTCTTTAGAATAAATTAATTTGAGATTATTTCCATGTGACCGTTTTACGAAAATCAGGATCCCCCCCTTCCCTTCGCTTATAATGTGCTATCTGATTTTCGATGACTGAAAAAAAAATTTAGGTTTTTATGAGTGCCTTCATTGAGGATGTATTATGCGAAATTTTTTGGCTTACGCAAAATATGAATGTTAATGATGTAGCGAAGTTGACTGCTTTTCAGTAAATCAGGATAAAAACAGGGTACTTAGTAAAAGATATTCACGGTTCATCATAATATCATATATATATATTTAATAAGAGCTTTCAGTTTTTCAATTTTTTCTATTGTCCGAGTCAGTTGTTAACTTGTAGGCTCGATCGTTATGAGGACCTGAGTTGTAGGCAATTTCATAATGGGGCCACCTAGTTGGCAGGCCAACGTTGTTCCGTGTGAGGGAGGGGGGTGAGTGTCCTAATTTTGAACTAATTTCAGATGACAGACTAGCGTCTTAGAAATGGGGAGATAATATAAAGTCGTTTCCACCTTCCAATATCCATGCAGTTTTAAAATTATAAAATGAAAGAAATTTTGGTAGAAAGATTTGTAATTAGAAAAAAAATAATTTACTAATATTACCACAAGCTTTAAGGCTAAAGTATATTTTTTTGATACCTGGGTGCTTTAAATGTCATAAATTGTAGGTGCATTGCAGTGAAAACTGGAATTAAGTGAACGGAATTTTATTTCACAGCCGCTTGGAAATTTAATACCCAAGTTGGTACCTCGAGAAGCTTTAAAGTAAACTTTGTAAAAAACACACATAAGAAGTAAAATTAAAGAGGATACGCGTTTCGTTCAAAAATAGTTTTGAACTTCTTCAGTACAAGCCCCTTCGTCGTAAAGAACACAGGGAACTGAAAAGAGAAAAACAAGCAAGATGTTGCCACAAGGGGCAAAGAAAAGTCGAACAAAACCACGGAGAGGGGAGGAAAAAAAAATTAAAAAAGGGGGATAAAAAGGAAAGGAAAGAAGCACAAAAAATACAGAAATAAAAAAGGAATAAAGAAAAATAATAAAAAAGGGAACACACAAGTACAAACACACACACAAAAAAGAGAAAACAGAACAAACAAACAAAAAACAAATAGCACACGTTTATTTTATTTATTTTATTTATTTATTTAATTATTTATTTTTTTTAATAAAAACCACGAACAGGACAGCACAATAAATATATAAATAAATAATTTTTTTTTAAAAATAAATAAAATTAAAAAAAAAAACAAAAAAAAAACGTGTGCTATTTGTTTTTTGTTTGTTTGTTCTGTTTTCTCTTTTTTGTGAGTGTGTTTGTACTTGTGTGTTCCCTTTTTTATTATTTTTCTTTATTCCTTTTTTATTTCTGTATTTTTTGTGCTTCTTTCCTTTCCTTTTTATCCCCCTTTTTTAATTTTTTTTTCTCCCCTCTCCGTGGTTTTGTTCGACTTTTCTTTGCCCCTTGTGGAAACATCTTGCTTGTTTTTCTCTTTTCAGTTCCCTGTGTTCTTTACGACGAAGGGCTTGGACTGAAGAAGTTCAAAACTGTTTTTGAACGAAACGCGTATCCTCTTTAATTTTACTTCTTATGTGTGTTTTTTACAAAGTTTTTTTTTACTTCATCGTTTAACACCAGTATTTTGAGTGTTTTTTCACTCGAGAAGCTTTGTTTTAAGAGCTACCGCTTATTTAAGGTATACCAGCTACTTTTGCTTGCACGGTTCACGGTAGACTTAGTCGTGGGAGGTTGTCACACTTCCAAGAGCCTTCAACGTTGTTGGAAAGCGTTAACAAGTTTGTAGTGATTAAAAATAACCAATCAAATTATTTATCAAACCATTTTTTTAAAATTAGTGTTTTATGCAATAATCAATTTACTGTGAGCGATTTTCAAAGCAAAATAATTTTTATTTTGCAGTTGTTTCTTTTTAATTGCTCAATAGCAACTCTTTCCGAGTACTTTCCGTGGATTTAGGGGATTTAGGCATGTATCGGATCCGTTTGATTTCTTGTCAAAATAAGGGGTGAGAGGGAGGTTCAGCTGAGCTCAGGAAAGGATACTGAATTATTTGATAATAATTTACTGTTATTTATTTATTTTTCTTGAATTAAAACAAAATGGAGAGACATTTAGAGAGAGTATCATTTCCTGTGCTTTAAATTCAATCAGATTAACATCGCTTCTTCATAATGTCACCATTTAGTCGACAAAACAGGTTAGAATGCCTACACGCTTATGAGTATTCCCAGCCAATCGGAAGGCAGAATCAGAGTGTGCTGAATCCTGAAATCATACGTCATTGTGATATCACAAGCTTTAAACTGCTAGGAGTTTCTAATGCGATGGTGGACTCGTGATATCAAAATGACGTTGATTGCACTTGCGATTTGAAAACGCTGTGTTCAATATATCCCTCTGTGTGTTTTTCAGTTAAAAGCTATAAATTCCAGCAAAGGTAGGGAGCATGCAAAAGCTTTGCGTAGCTCTTCTCTTTTCTTTAGCACATACAATCCTAAATAACTCAAATAGGGTGGTCTTTGAAATTAATAATAATTAGCATAGCAGAGAGAGCAGCTATTTAGAGAATTCTTAAAGCTTTAGTAGGTAAATTCCTTAGAAAAAGTTTACACATTTGTGCAATGGGCTAGAACGTGTCATTTCTTGATTTGCCCCTCTTTAACTGAAGGCCTAAGGCAGCTGCCCCAAATGATCCTGCCATAGTCAGGCAAAATCTGTCAGCAACCATTTAAAACTGGACCTCTATACTGCTTGTTTTTTTGCGCCATAGCGTATTAATTTTCACTCTTAAATAAATTAATTTATTAATGTTATGATTCAACGCACTGATTAGTATTTAAGAGTTTGGATACATTGTCATGTGCTTCTGGAATTACATGAATACGTAAATGAAAACAAACAAACATAGTAATAGTTGCAGTAACAAAGAACTATTAGCATTTCTGTCGTTTATTTGATCACAGCTAGCAATTATTTTCTGCATCCGTTCATTTATCAATATTCTCTGGCTCAAAACCTCCATTGACTACAGTTCCTTTTCCGTCTGGTTCAAAAAAAGGAAAAAATGCGAGAAACACACAGCCTTGGGGGGAGGGGGGGGAAAGGGGGGAGAGAACAAAAAAAAAAAACGACTCACAGATTCAGATTTTTTACCTATTTCAGTTCAACATCCTAACAGTTGTATTCTATACGGGACCCACACCGTTACAGATACAGTTGGCAGGTGGCTCTGCGGAGCGTGCACGATGCATGCATGCATGCATGTATGCTTGAACGCGTTCGTTTCGAGATCGAAAAGTGTTCGGGATAGGGTGGGGCGGGAGGGTGGGAAAGTGGAGGCAGATTAATCGTTCAGTCCTGGATCATGCAGGATGGTAGAAAAGTTTTTTGGAGGGGATGGAGAGAGGGGGAGAGAGATCTGTTGAGTTGTTGGGGTACGCCTTTCTCTTGCACATTTAAGAGAACTACGAGTGGGGTGAAACAGTATGCCAAATTATACAAATTACTCACTGAGATATAAGTATACAAAATACTCATATTTCAGTGGTGCTCTGAGATATGCGTAACTTGTATATATATATATATATATATATATATATATATATATATTGATATGCCACACAACCGAAACCCTACTATTTGGTTTGCTGTAAATTATAATCCACTGTTTGTGGCCCCTGACGATGGTGACAGTGGTTATAATTTCCGTTCCATTATATTATCACAATAATTCTTGCACTTTATTTGGATTCAAAATCTGGTTTCTAATTCTTGCTAATAGCTGTTATTTTTATGCGAGATATGTCTTATTTGTAGTATGTTTTGTGTTTTACTTGTTAGTTATATATATATATATATATATATATATATATATATATATATATTTTTACCGAACTCGTTAATTAGAATGCTCGTATTTAGAATCTATTTCCACCATCAAAGAGACTATGCAATTCATTTTTACTAGGCCTAAAAGCAAATCCATACAATTTTGGCATACATTATCAATCGGAAGTATTGCCAAGTTGGAGAAATGTAATATTTTTCAAGGAAAAGCCAGAAAAAATTCAATATTTTTTTTCAATTTAACTGATGTTTTTAATGTTGTTATGTTTTACTTTAATGACAAGATGTGATTCCAGAGATGGATTAAGGCGTTTTTGTCGGTGGAGACGGCTAGTTTAGAATTATAAGGAAGTAAAATAGAATCTTTAAGGAAGTAAAACAGAATCTCTTACATTTTTGATGTAGTTTCTTTTTTTGTCTGGATCGCCCCCCCCCCTTTAATCCGTCAGTGTATAATTCAGTTGTTGGACAACAATAATTATTTAATTTATAAATAAAAATAGCATAAAAATATACAGGTTATCAGAAATCGTAATTCCTTTTGGTTCCCCAGAATAAAATGAAATAAAGAATTCATTTCTGAACAGAAGAGATAATAAATGAGTGCAATTGAACCAAAAGGCATTTAAATATAACAAATACCCTCAAAACTAACTGGTGTCTAAAAGATGAAACAATAAAAACTTTGTAAAATAATACACCTTAAAGGTACTTATCAATCACGAAGCACGTTTCGGGGGAAAATTTTTCGTTCTTCATCAGCTGAAATCCACAGACAGCAAAAACAGTAGTGCGGGGACTAAAAAAGTCGACTTTTTCTGCTTATCAGACCACTAGGCCTCGAGGTGTTTGGTCCGGATATGTATTAAGATGCAACTAATAAACTTTTTAATGCGTATAAATGTTGCCAACAAATGTCTGAGAATATAGGATAAACAGGAAAAACGGTACTTACGTATTATCCCGGCGGTCCGCCAAGATGTACGATTTTTTGCCTAGGTAAATGTCGGACACATGAAATTAGTGACGGTTTGGAATACGATTGGCAACAGTTTACCGGCACATTTCCGAAAAAATAATTTGGCGCGAATGACCGCCGGAATAATACGAAAGTACTTATAAAAATTTAAACTTCGCAATAAATTTAAATATGTAAAACCTGTGAAAGACCTTGATATCTGTCACCCATGGTGGTTTTTCATAAGTTGGTACCTCACGCATGTGTATAGTTTATAATCATTTCTCATAAAGTTTGTAAAAGAAAAAACAGTGCTTTATATGTTTTCTTTGCTAAAATATGTGGAAGAGCTAAGATGTCTTGCCACCGATGGCTACTTTTCATTATTCGACGATTCACACACGAGCATAACCTCTAATCATTTCCCATGCATGGTTGGCATGGAAACAGTTCTCCATACAGTCGTATACACAATTATTTCGAGATTGAAATACTTATTACTGCGAAATATCTCATCTCGCCATGCTGGCAAATATCCAAGCTGTACTAAAACGGCTATAATGGCATAATTAACGCTGCCAAATATTTCTACTCAGTAACACGTAGCAAATACCAAACCAAACCTGCATTACTATGATCTGCATTTGAATTATTTTCAAGATACGGAGTGCTGACATTTTGGAAAACACTCGTTTTAGATTTACCCTGCTCGGAGAGATAGTCTTGTACCAGGTAGCACCGGTGATTCCAAAATGGCACTTTTTAAATCAGTTACAAATAGTAATTTTGTATTGAAAATAAAAAGAGAGAAAAAAGAAAAAAACAAAAGAAAGACAATCTGAAACACTTTCAGATTTTAAATACGCACTAAAGTGCTGGTATATATTAAGAGAATATCGTTATTTATGCGTCATCCCTATTTCCCTTCCTAATTCTATTAAGTTGGAAAGTGTATCCTTATTCATGAATGTGCCGTATTTTCTTCCTTGTTCCATAAAACCCATCTTTGGAATCGAAATCTATCTTAAAGTCGCTTATTAAACTGTTTTACAAGCTTCGCCAAGTATATTCCAACTATACATCACTGTTTTAAATATTGTTTCGAATGTGCATCATAATCCATGAGTGTACCATGTTTGTCTTTCTTGGGTTGATTCCTACTTTAACGCCCCGACTCTCGCCAAGATGGCGATAATCCAAGATATGCAGTTACCATGACGATTTGTTGTATTTATGTGTCAGCCGTAATTTATAATTAAAATGGAGATTTGGAACAACATGTAAATACGGCATTCCGTTACTTATTTATTTATTTTGGGTTGCCAATTAATGTAGTTTTAATTAATTAAGTGTCTTCAGATTACTTAACTGGTGCGGTTATCGCTCATTTGTTTACTTTAGTTTTCATCTAGTTCTTTTGGGAGCGTTGAAACTTGTGCATAACTCCTAGAGACCCATGACAGCAAAGCTCGCCAAAGTGCTGGGATTTTTCAGGTTGGCGAGAGTGGAGGCGTTAAAATAGGAATCAACTTTTTCTTGTACCATAAAACGCATCTTTGGAATCGAATTCTATCTTAAAATTGCCTACTGAAACTGTTTTACAATCTTCGCCAGGCATACTACAACCATACTGCACCATTTTAAATACTGTTTGGAATGGGCATTATAATTCATGAATGTGCCACGTTTTCCTTCCTTGTTCCATAAAACACTTCTTCGGAATTGAAATCTGAATTAATATTTTCTACCAAAACTGTTTAACAATTTTCTTCAGGCATAGTCAAACTATAATTCACCTTCATATAAATGACATTTGAAAAGTGTATTATAACCTATGAGTGTATACTTTACGCATTTGTCTTCTTTGTATCATAAAACATTTCTTCGGAATTGAAATCTATATTAAGATCGCCTACTGAAACTATTTTACAATATTCGCCCGGCGTTTTCTAACTATAATCGTAATATATTTATAATAAATTGTCGCGTTTTGGCACCCAATTTAGCTATCCATTATCAAAAATTGCAAACCTTGTGCGACTTTCAACATTTTATGAACGCCCCCTCCCTTCCACTTTATCTGGCAAACACATTTGAAAAGATCTTCACTGTGACAATTCACATCTAGAAAACTTGTCGACAAGATCGCTTAGACAAAATACTGGTATTGAGCGAAATACCTTTCTAGTGCTAAAAAATAAGCATCTTAGTTACCATATTTGCGATCTTCGCCAGCATAAAATAGTTCATGCTTTTGCAAAAAGGCAAAAAAGATATTAGAGAATATGCTGAATGGCATGCATTTGGAAAACATGAAGTTGGAATTAGTCCTTTTTAAGCGAAGTTAAAATGAATGAGAAACAAATATATGTGTTACATAAAGTTCAGTATTATCTAATAGCAAGTAAGATTGTTTGGATACCAGAAGTTTAATATTACAGATAAAGTTTTTCTGAAACGAGTCGTAACCTTGTCAGCTTTCCGTGAATATACAGGGTGTCCAGCCTTAATGTGACCCAATAGCTAATTCCCGAACCGTTCGGTTTAGATATGCACTTCCAATTTGAAAAATGTTTTAAAAGAGGTATAGAATGTTTTTATGTGCTTTTCGAACCAAACAACCCATTTAGAAAAAAATTACAAAAATTAAATTTTTATACGGTCCCCAGGTCCTATAACCTTTTAGGAAAAGATGCAGTACACAAAAACAAAGTGAACACAAAAAGTTTCATTTTATTACGATAAAAACTGACCGAGTTATGGAACTTTGAAAATCATACATTTCATCCATTTTCTTGGCCAATTTCAAGAAGCTAGTAAGGGACCGTCTCCAAAGTGAAATTAATTGGAACTCTGCCAGAAAACTTTAGCTCTGGCTCGCTAATGGCATAAAGTCTTGCCGCCTCTCTCTTATTTCTATTACACTGCCCATACAACAGTACCATTTCGCAGTGTTCTTCATTTGTATACATCTCGTTCTCCCGTACTAGAATTCGTAATATTAGAATACGACTGTATGCAATTTCAAGCGACTACACAACAGATTTTTAACGTTTGCCATGATCAGTACCGCAGCAAATCAGTCTGAAGCCGCAGGCAAATAAGTATATTTTTTTGGAACTGCTTTTGAAAAGTTTTCTTCGTCCAAAATATTTTATTTTATCTATGTTTTACACGTACACAGAATAAATTTTATTTCTTAAGTACTCAGTTATTGTAATATTAACGTAATGTATGTACTTTTAAATTTAAAAACGATTTACATAAGAGTGACGTGCAAGAGCGAAAGTTTCCTGGCAGAGTTCCAATTAATTTCACTTTGGAGACGGTCCCTTACTAGCTTCTTGAAATCGGCCAAGAAAATGGATGAAATGTATGATTTTCGAAGTTTCATAACTCGGACAGTTTTTATCGTAATAAAATGAAACTTTTTGTGTTTACTTTGTTTTAGTGCACTGCATCTTTTCCTAAATATAAGTGATAGGACCTGGGGACCGTATAAAAATTGAATTTTTGTAATTTTTTTCTAAATGGGTTTTTTGGTTTGAAAAGCACGTAAAAACATTCTTTACCTTTTTAAAAACATTTTTCAAATTGGAAGTGCATATCTAAACCGAACGGTTCGGGAATTAGCTATTGGATCACATTAAGGCTGGACACCCTGAATAGCAACCTTCGTGAAATCCGCCATTTTGATTCCCGGTCCTATAATTTAACTATGGTATGGTAAAAGAAAATTCTAGTGTTTAGATTTAAAAAATTCATTTTAGATTTCAAATGATTTGTTCTACTCTTGTAAGTGCAAGATAAATATGCTTTTGATTATTATTTAACTAAGGCATGATTGCATCAAAAAGAAAATTCTAGCGGTTAGATTTTAAAACATTCGTTTTATGTATCAGGAAATTCGTTCTAAAAAAAAAATCAATTAAGAAGAGGAAGAGCAGAAAAATAGCGGAATGCAACCGTAAAATAGCTTACTTGAAAAAACGCTTTTTAATAGGTCATATAAGTAATTTATGTATATAAAACTCGGCTATTCGAGCCTGGTCCGGGGGAGATCCCCCTGAACACCCCTAATTTTTAGTTGCATTATTGCAATATTAAAACGATATTAATTGACTAGGTCATTTTATATCTCATTTTTCGTGTATTTCGCCTGGTAACCCTATGTTGAAATTTTTATGAGTGTAACCTATTTATAGAAAAATACATGATACATATTCTACAGCTTACGAAATACTGTAACAATAGGTTAAAGCTGTTGTGAACTAATAGTATTTAAATATATGCAAAATTATGTCGCTTTTTTGGGACACATTTTTCGGACAATTTTCAATAATGAGAGAGATAGAATAGGGGTGAGAGATAAAATGACATAGTCATTAAAATACACGTGATGCATATTCTACAGCTTACGAAATATTGTAACAATAGATTAACCCTCTCGTCACTGAATTATGAAAAATCTGTCTAGCAATTAATGAATCTCAAATACTATTATAAATCATGTAAAAATATTTTTTTCTAATGTCGATTATTATTAGATTTTTATAATATTAATTTCTGCCTTTTCGAAGCATTTTGTTATGCTAAAACTAATTTAAAAGGATGCAAATTAATTTAAAAGGTTCAGGAATAAGAAAAAAATGTACTTACCTTAAAAAGAAAAAAAAACGGTAAAAAAGCAGCGTAAATATTTTCTTAATTTTTCTCCTGAAACAATGAAGCGAAAACTGTAAAAAATGATCTAAATGGACTAGTACTTCAATCTAGGCACGATTTATGCATCTAGTTAAGAACCTCATATACTTTCTACATGAATGAATGATATTGATATCACTGAAAAAAAAAATACTAAATTCAATTGTTTTCTCTCTAAATATTGCTATTTGAAGTAGGAGCCTCATAGGGTGAAGAGAGGGTTAAAGCTGTTGTGAACTAATAGTACTTAAATATATATAAAATTATGTCGCATTTTTATGTCGCTTTTTCGGGACACATTTTTCGGACAATTTTGAATAAAGGGTTTGAGAGATAAAATGACATAGTCATTTATATATATATATATATATATATATATATATATATATATATATATATATATATTATATTTATATTATATATAATATATATATATATATATATATATATATAATATATATATAATATATGTATAATATATATATATATACATATATATATATAATATATATATAAATATATATATTATTAATATATATAATATATATATATATATATATATATATATATATATATATATATATATATATTATATATATATATATTATATATATATATATATTAATATATATATATATATATATATATATATATTATATATATATATATTATATATATATATATATTAATATATATATATATATATATATATAATATATATATATATATATATATATATATATTTCATAGTGCTTTCAAATTCGTTTATTTTCTATGAACATCGTTAATTTATGTGCGTGTTCCCGTACTGTCTGTGGGAATGCTGCGGCTAGTAGAAACAAGGCGGGGAAACGCGCCAAATAGACAGCTTTTGAAATCGCGCCAAATGGGGCCTGGAGTAGGAATTAACCGTAATTCAAATTATGCTATTGTTACGCGTACTTTTTAAAAATGGTTTTATGGTAAAGTTGTGGCTCAGCTTGATTGCCAGACGTTTGCGAGATGCAATATTTGACAGTGTTGGTTACGTCATTACAGTAGTTTCAGCATAACAAACACAAGGAACACTGTTTTGTTCGCAACCTTAATGGGAATAGTGATCAATTATACGCAACCGTAAGTCTCCGAATTATGAAAATCAGTGTAGATGGCAAAATATTATATTAATACTGTTCCACGGGTTATATATATTTCAAAATATTGTGAAGTTCAATTCTGATATCGCGTGGATATGAGGCACAACGGCGAGATGAAATATTTTGTAGTTCTAAATACAGCAAATTGCCAAGGATTATGCATAAGAATATACAGAGTTATATGTTTTAATGGCGACCTTAATGGCAGCTTTAAAGGAAAAAAAAATTATCGATCATGTGCAGGGCCGATTGTCCAACGTGTGTACGGTACACAGGTGGCCGAAAAGTGAACGGCCAAAATTTACTCGCTCTTTTTATCCCATCGAATATATATTTTTTAAATTCATAGTTATATTTCTCTACATAGCGGTATGTATAGTTTGATAGTTGAAATTGCACACAATAAATCTTAGCATTACACAATAAATCTTGGCTAACGATGCAATTAGTATTGAAAATTAATTGCATCGTTATACTAATCAGAAACTTAAATACAAAGAAAGCAGTAGTCAATGGAAAAGAATGCGCATCTAGTTTATATATCGTAATGCAATTATTGTTATTGATGGCGCTACAGTAAAACTTTATTCACTCCAAATTAAAAAAATTAATGCTTTATGGTCGAATTTCGATCACTGGCAGACAATTATTATGTGTAAATGTACATGGGCTGCCGAACATCAAAGCCGGCCCTGATTATGCGTATGCGTAAATCGGGTAAGAATCACTACATAATGAAAAGTCATGAATGCCAAATGAAAGTCAAAACTAAACCAGAAATTTCAGTATATGTATCATGTAGGGGACTGATAATGCGATCATGTGGAAAACCAAGGAGCTCGCAAAACAATGCAAAATAAAATAAAAAAAATAAATAAATAATAATAATAATAATAATTGCTCTTTTTATGTTGTTTGCGGAATCTTTTTAGATGTGCTTAAAATACTGCTCTAAAGATGACTTCTGTTAAAGTTCTATTTATTTAATATTTATGAATCTTCATCTTGCAAAACAAGAACTCTAGAAATGTCTTCAATTTTCGTTTGAACGTGGAATTTCACAGCTGAATTGATAAAAACGGATTCTGTTATTGTTGCGACTATTGTGTTAAAAATAGAATATGGATTAGTTATTTACTTTAAGTGCAAATAGCATTTGAAATTGACGTCAGTTTTATATAACGAGTTTGAAATTTCATTAAGAGAGCATTAAGGGTATAAGCGCTTTCGCAAAAGTTACGACAAAAACGTTTGAATTTAAACAAGCTCCATGATCGTCTCGGTAACAGGGTGCAATTTGACGCCAAATCTGACAGAAAATCGAATGTTTCAGGCAAGTTTTTCAATATTTAAACTTTTAGCAGTATTTCAATTTTTGTGTTCTTTGTTTCAGGTAATATTACAGTAAGGTCGTCTGCAGCATGACTGCACTAATGCACTGTTCACACTTTACGAACTGCATGATAAAATAAAACGTTTGTCCACATCGTGTAAGGTTATTCTACGCTTATCAATGCATAACTTGAACCTAAAAGACAGCGATATATGATGTAGAAACAAGGCACTTTGAAAGTGAAAAGTTTTGTTTGCATACTGTGAGATTCTTTTCTACTTCTTTTCTTCTTTTTTCGCACTTACGGCGTAAACTTTACATCACGAGATAAGTAATTTTACCTTTTTTGAAGATTGTACACATCACTGGAATTAATTCGAAGTAACACGAGTAAGAAAAATATTCGTTTCCTACCATGCAAGGAACGGGTATGCAGCCGGTAATAATAATAATTATAATAATAATCATGGTTTCATACTCATTTTACTGTACTTTACCCTACTTTTCAATTTGTTTATAATTTTCATTTTTTGTTTGTGTGTTAATAGCAAATTTGTATCAGGTTGTAACGAAAGTTTTCCGCCAGATTTGCTTGAGTCAGCTCACGCGGTACCCAGCTATTGACCTTATATGCCAATTTAATGCGATGCTTAACGCGACTAATGGACATGGCACTAAAGTCTAACTCTTTTAGCTAACTCTCGAGTGGATGAATATTTTATCGTCTTCCACAGATTGTCGTAGGTGGGTCTCATCAGCATCATTAGGCCGGCCAAAGCGCTCTGCTTCTTTAATGTCCTAGCCCTGTTTTTTGAACTTTCGGTACCAAATCTTCACAGTGTCATAGGATACAACACTAGTGCCTTAAGCTGTACACATCATTCGGTTTCATTCTGTAGCTGACTTTTTGCAACAGAACTGAGAGTAAATGATGGTTCAATCTGGTAGCGTGATAGTTCCATTTCAGACACCTTATACTTAATCATAACGATATTTTTTTACAGTTTTTACAACACAGTGCTCTAAAACAAGTCTTTTTCTTTCAAATAACAAAAATCGTTTCGCAAAATATTAGCAAAGACACCAACGCGAATTGCTTGTGCAGGCAATACTTGCAGTGGCGGAAAACTTTCGTTACAACCTAATACATCTTTCTAGAAAGCCAGGGGGGGGGCTTGGACGGAGGACATTTTGAGCGGTTAACGCGAATTCACGTTACATCTCGAGGAAACTGCCCAAAACACCATATAGTTAGATAGACAACTCTGCAATAGGCCTAAACCCGGAACCTTCACGCTTTAGCCATCTACCATATTCAGTGTCTTAGCCACTTGGATCTAATTTTCCCTTAAAAAAAATCTGGTTGATTTCAACTTAAAATAAGTACGGTAGCCCATCTCGAGGATGTAACGTATTTTGATTTTGCAAAGTATATTTTAATAGGAGATAAAACCCCTTGTGGTAGCAAATACAATGGGCGCTAGAAAAAAATATTTGCCAAAAAGAAAAAATAAATAAATAAATAATCGTATTCTAATGTTCTGCACTCAACTCGTTTAAACCCTGTCTACTTAAAATGAATAATTTCAAAATCTATTTTTAATGTCAAAGTTACTGAAATAATATTTCTGTTGTTAATTTTAAATTCAAGGCATAATGAATACGAAAATCTGGTTAGATTCGAGAGAAAGTATTTTAAGCGTAGTAAAATTACAAAATTTGCGACTGAGTACGTTTGAAAAGAAAACGATCACGTAGATGCTACAGCCTTCTACTTTTCTACTCAAATAAAGCAATTTACAGTAAATTTAAAATAGCAAAAAAAGTCAGGGAATAGATGGATTTTCAGATTTTTAATGGTGAGTAGATTTTTTCTATTTTTTAAATATAATTACGGAAAATTTCAAGCCGATCACACCATAGTGTGGATTTTATTACGTTTTTAGAGCAAATATTTTCTTTCTTTCTTTTTTTTTGGACTAAAGGCGAAAAAAGTTTTGTCTTGGAGTGTTACAAACAGAGCATTCCCGAATCAGTGATTACCGTAACTATATGAGTTTGTGAGGGGAGGTTACACCCCTACTTTTGTGCAATAAAAGTACTTAACATCAAAAAGCATCCTCTCTAATACTCATACTTTTATGTTGGTAATTAAATTCGAAACAGCAGTATAAGAATCAACTAATTTATTACTTAAAATAGAACTACATCTTTAAAATCATAATTAGTAAATAAAAAATGATTCTTATGCTTATTACAGACACAATCTGGGTTAAAAGTAGAAAAATATATTGTTGCTTTGAACTCTTCACTGCTACCAGCTTAATGTACTTCGCAGCCACAACAATTAGCGATGGAGGGTAGATGACGGGTTCGCTTTTTCTCGGCGGACTTTTCGCTTTGCGTATGCAGCTCTCACTTTGCGATTGCGACCGTGACTATTCTTGTGCTTCGCGAAATTCACACCACATGCTAAATTGAATCAGAATACTATATTTTTCAATTAAAAGAACAACACACACACACAAAATCATTTTCTGGTATATCCCTTTTCTAGATAATGGGAGGTAGATGCTAATGATGAAAAATAAACCATATATATTTATATAGAGGTATTTGGCGAGAAAATCACATGCATCAGTGATACATTCAATAAGCACACGTATTTTCTTCTAAAACAAGTCAAAGCAAATTTCGGTTTTACATTGCGTTGTTTATTAATACTGGCTGTCGGTGAAACAGTGGTAGGCGTAAACAGGAATTTCGATTCAAAAATACAAACAAAATAATACCCATACTCCATCGGGCGTAATCGATAACTTTAGAGTAGGCAGCGAGTTGTTTTCAGGAAAAGCGGATAGTAATGATCCTATTGCATGTGTAACGTCTCTCTTTACTCGGCCAAGTTGTATTTATGAGAATCAAAAATATGGTTCAGTTTTTTCGTTTCGATAAATAACTCGAAACGGAAACTACAGTTTATACAGTGATTGATTGATTGATTGATAAATGAATCCAAATAAGTTTCGAGCTGCGTTATGGATTTATTTTTTACGTGTCACCGAAATGTCCTAACCCAGTGGATGGGCGGTTATCCTCTCGCCTAAAAACTGAGAGGACGAGTTCGCCTGAAACATATTGGAAGTAGCCGTGTCCTGAAATCCTACTGCTGAAAATGCAACGTTTGTTCGAAAATATTTGACGACTAAAAAATGGTGAAATGCAAACAATATTTTGAAGAGAAGGAATTCTCAACACATGCATTAAAACTTTTATATTGTTGCGTACGGTGTATTCGCAAATTCAGTGATCTATGGTCGAATTTCAACCTCTGGCAGACAACTAGTTTTCACAAATATGCTTTTTTGTGATGGGATAGGCAAAAAGGCACTAAATTGGTACTTACTGGACACATAGACTAAACTATCGATGTTAGAATAAATTCGGAAATAAGTCTCAGAAGGCAGAAAAAAGTCTTAGTCGAGAAAATACACTACAAATAACCATAATTTTACTCATACCGCATTTTAAATGGAATATCAATCACTGTAATTTACTTAAGAGGTTTTTTTTTTTTGTAAAAGTAATAAATGTGTACAGTTCCTCAAATCAAACTGACCAACTCTTTACTAGGTTTATAAAATAAAATAGCTCATTTCTTTTTTCTTTTAACTTCTAGCAATTTAAAACGAAAAATATTAACTTCTGTAAATTGATATACCAAAGTACATTTTAAACTAAAGCGTTCCTTCATACATCCCGAAAGGAAAGGGCCGAAACTTCGAGAAATAATAGTTCATATTGAGTGTTCACCCATAAATTGCTCCGGGTTCAGTACTTCTATTTCGGCAGCTCATTTTTTAAGCACTAGCTGGAGAAAAAGAAATAAAGACTTAAGTTTGACCTTCAGATAAAATTCGTTTTGAGAAATATTTCCAAAGTAAAGTGTCTTTGAAAAGAAAGGTAGCAAAAGCATCGAGGAAAATTACTATTATTATTTATTTACTCTGTTTCATTGACTTACAGATTAAAGTGATTTTCAAAGGATAGAATTTTCCAGAAATTCCTCCTTTATTTCCCAGTATTGCTACCGCATTAAAAAAAATTCTATTCACAAATAATGGAACTAATGTTTGAATTTCCTTGAAACAACGAAAAATTCTGCTTTGAGTTAATGGAATCTTGTAAACAATAAATAAATCTGCGACATAGAGGTTTCTTTTAGTTCTCCATCGTGAGTAGAAGAAGCATGAACTGATTGTATTAAACAAGCTAAAGAATTAAACCTTGGATAGGATAAATTTAAACCAGGAAACTTGACTACGTTCAAAGAATTAATGTGACATAGTAAAAAGATTTATTTTTTAATTAGGGTTATTTTGAGTAAATTACGCATATTTTGTGTAAAAGAAAAAGCTGTCGACAGTAACTGTTACAGTCCCGTAATGAGTTGTTATTAAAGGAAAACATAAACAAATAGGGTGACTAAAGTAAAGTGTTATGGGTCTAGCTTTTGAAATGTAATAGATAAAATTACAACTTTGTACAAGAGGTGACCCAAAAACACAGAAAACTTTCATTACTTAATTTTTTATATTAGACATATATAAAGAAAATCAAAGTTATGCGAAAAAAAAAAAAAGATAGATATTCTATAAAATCGATTAAAATTTAAAGGGATTAAATTTAAAAAAATCAAAATTCTATACTGCTCCACGTAAAAAAAAAATCCTAATTTTTAAAATGATTATCATTCATAAATTAGGTGATGGACAAAATTTCAGCCTTTTATTATAAAATGTCTCCATTTAAACAAAGTAGTGAGAGGCTATACATAACTTTGAGTGTTAATGTTTATAGCAATTTATGTTTTCTTCAATGATTTATGGATGGCGATTGATACAAAATCTTATGACGTGATTTTTTTCCCGCTTAGAGGACCGTAAGAACGATGATGAACGTTTCGATCAGGGGCGTAATTAGGCGTCTAAAAAAGTTAAGTTTTTTGTAGAAAAATTAACAGGGTTAAGAAGTTTTTGACTGTTCAGAATAATAAAGAAATGTTTCAACTTAACTCTGATGTTTTATTTATTACTTCACTTGGTATATTATTTTAAAAATTAGCTTTTTACAAAAAGGGGACGTTATTTGGCGACTCTACCTTAGGATTAATATTGAAATTTGTGATAAAGCTATTGAATTTTCTTAAGTTTATATGGTATGCAAGATAAAATTTCCTGTGAAATTAAATTTTTTTTCAAGTATGAAATCAACTAGAAAAATATAAGCTTTATAAAGATATTTTATTCACATTTAGATACTGTGATTTGTAATGAAATCTTAATTTTCAAGGACATTATTTGAAGACGTCCATTAATTTTTAAATTATTCTATTTTCGCTATGTACTGAAAAATTTTTAATTAATCAAAAAAATCTAACGTTTACGCGCAAATAATAATTACATTTAAATGTTTCATTTATAAAGAAATATAAAATTTCAAGTTCATCCTTCCAGAATGTAATTTAATATTTGAAATCATCCTTTTTTTCAAGTACACTGAAAAGTTAAATTCAGTTATTTAACTTTGAACTCATTAGTAAAATTCTTTTATTTCTATTAAGAAAAAAACCATTATTTACTTTCACATACTGCATTTCTAATGATGCATGGATGCATATAAAAAATTTCAAATGCATCCATTCGAAATGTGCATTAATTTGAAAATTCCTTTTGCTGCTTGTATATTATAGGTCTTTTGAAAAAACTCTACATTTTTTTCGATGAATTTTTTTCCCTATGCAACGAATGTACAAAAACTTACCAAACTGGTCGGTGTCCCCAAAACACTGACCTGGACATTTATTCCTTAAATATGGATCATAGGCATATGCAATAAAATAGAAAGTTATGTAAAACAGGTACAAACATTCATAGTATCGACTGATTTTTTTCAGGAGATTAAATCTAAATCCACTGCTGGACAACCTTGGTGGCCACCTAATTCTGAAAAAGTATAAATAATGTACGGATATGTTCCCTACCTTGACTTGAAGAGATAATAAGGGACAAATATGAATATCATAAAATATGAGAAATTTTTAACATTTCAAAGTTAAAACACTTCACAGTAAATACATGAAAAAGTGTAGTCAAAACTTTGGCTACCACAACCACACACGTATAACAAGTAAAAGATAACAAAATGGTGAGACAGTTATTGAATTTGTGCTCCTTTAACATCAAAGACCTCTAGCAAACGTCCAGGAATTAATTTGTACAGATTCATTAGGACAATTTCTTCAGAGCACGAATCAGTTCGTTTCGGTCATTGTATTGCTTATCGCTATACTCAACTATTACGTGCCATACATTCTCGATGATGTTCAGATCAGGGCTGTGCGCGGGCCAGTCTAATATAGCAATATTATTGGACTTCAGGTACTATGACACTTTTTTTTTTTCAATATGGATTCTTGGATTGCCTTGCTGCCAAGTCCATTTGTTCCAGCCAAATAGCCCATGACACCACGGAATAAAATGGGTTCGTAGATCATCAGGATATTTTAGGTTGTTAAATTTGCCTTCAACAGTCTTTATCATGAGATTACCAAAGCTGGAGATGACGCCTAAAATCATGACACTGCCACCACCACTTGGCGCTTCACTCGATGGGGTGCGATGACGCTATCACCTCTATGTTCGACGTATGAACTAACATTGTAGGGTCCATCGAGGCAAAAGCGTGCTTGAAGTCCGTAGATTCGACAATGTGCTTGCGTGCGACTTGAGACGATCTTCCCGGTGTCTCGGCGTTAACCCTTTGAGGCGCAATCCTTTCCCAATGCTGAAAAAAGCTGCCATCGCCGTTGCCATCGCTTGACTTAACTACCAGCAAGATGGCGGACGATCGAAACGTCCTTGATGCAGCTGACTGCGCCGGGCACAGCCAGCTGCGTCAAAAAAGGGTCTCTAGATCTGTGGCACGCGATGAACGTTTCGAACGTCCGCCATCTTGCTGGTAGTTAAGTCGAGTGATGGCAACGGCTGCCCTTTTTTCAGCATTGAGCCATCTATCCAGCTGTTTTCGCATTCTTCCATTTTTCGGCAGATGTCGGTGCTGTTAAAAATAATCGTGACCATTTTTTTTACGGGAAATGACGTGCTAAAAAGTAAAGGATTCTAGTGGTGCTATGTCACCCGCAACTATTTTTATAGAAATCAAATCTATCCTTCGTGACTGGCAACAGTCAAAGCGTCAGAGTTGGGTGTTCCCAGAGCGGGATCACTGCGCGTTTAAGGGTTAACACGGCAGCTGTATTTTTTTTTTTTTAGTCTTTCGCAGTTGAAGTCTTGTTTAGCTAACGTTCGACAAATAGTTCGGCCTGAGGCTGCTAACCGGTTTTATTCTTTATGATACAGTTGGTGACCAGTTGCATTTTGCATTATTCATTGACTTATCGTCCTTCTAATTTTCCTTTTATCACGGACGGAAAAAGTTTCAGAACATCCAGTCTTCTTCCCTATTTTCCAGTTGATATCCATGAGCACCCTAATGACTGCCTTGGAAATACTTGCTGGGGCAACTGTTTTCCTGATACTTTTAAACTGGACATACAAGCTGATGATTTCAGCACATTTTTTATTTATTGACCATCCTTGATGCAAGTTGCTCAACGCTTTTTGCGTCACCTGTAAGATATACAACTGGTAAATGAGCACTTTTAATTTAAATGAAACATTCCCAAATTTTTTAACAATTTAAGAATTCCCAAATTTATTCCTAAATTTTTTAACGTCGAACATAGAGGTGATCTTCCTGATGGCCAAAGTTCTAGACAACCTCATTTTCCCATTTCCCATTTTAATATTCATTCTTTCTGCGATAATATAGTGATTGGATGATCATATGTACATATTATTGATTTATCGTTGCATTTAATACAGCATACTTTTTCATTAATAATACGTGCCGAGATACAGGTGGTTGCGAAATTTTTGCCTGCAGTGTGAATTCAAATTTTTCTAAGCCCCTTTACATTAAAATTCCTAGTCAGTAAAATGTACTCAACACATTAACTACGTGTTGTACAAAGTTTCCGCGTTTCATTACCAAAAAGGCACTGAGATATGTTTAAACAAAGCTGGTGAGTGCTTGTACAATAATAGCAAATGTACTACGTATTTATTCAATTATTTTACTTCGTGATTTGTGTACGACCTCTAAATAACTATCATTCGATGTGATTTTTTTTCTCTTTGAGAGGCATTGAAAAATGTTTTATACAATTGTTTTCATTTAAAATTTTAATCCATACCATAAAATCCTGCACCTTTTTTTTATGGAACTTCGTAATTCATTACATATGTCTATGATCAACATTTGACAAATGAAAACATAGATCAGCGGTTTTGGGACTCCTTGAATTCTGTTGATTGAATAAAGTTGAATTTTACTGTATTGTCGTTAAAAGAATAAGATTATTCCTGAAGTTATGTGTGAGTGACGTTATTAGCAAGTTTTTTTTTATCAATACTGTTAGTGACTGAGCGGTACAGAATATTTTATCGTTTTAAGTTTGTAGTTGCCACTATGTACTAGTTCTTTATTACGGATTTCAACTCAGTTCTATAGTTGAACTCTGCTATAACTTCGCTGAGGAAGGCATATTATTTTTCAGTATAATCGGATGACGTTATAAGCAAATTTCTGTTTTACGAGCGAGTGATTCAGGGTGTCCCAAAAAAGTAGTAAAACACTTTACGTCTTTAATTATTATAAATAAATGCCCAAAGTAAACTAAAAAAAATGATCAGTATAAAGTTGGAAAAAAGATTAAGAAAATTTCCTTTCGTTCATTTTCAAAAAGTTACAAATTTTAAAAATTTGTTTGGACCCCCGTACAGAAAAATATCCAATTAGTAAAATGTGTCGTCCCATACACTCATGAGGTCATGAACAAATTTTCAGCCATTCATAATGAAACGGCTCGGAGATATTTTATAACAGAAATGGTCAGGGGATATATATATATATATATATATATATATATATATATATATATATATATATATATATATATATATATATATACATGAATATGAATGCAAACGTTTATTGATAGAGAGAAAAAAAAAAAAAAAAGTTTTTTGTCGTAATTTCTGTAAGATCGTAGTTCTGAATGATCACCCCTGAGAGGGGATCATTCAAAGTGATTTTTTCCTTTTGAGCCACTATTCGGAAGCCCAAGGCCAAGAAGATTTTTGAGGCCGCCATACACTCATACCTTTTTGGCCATACCATTTGTAGTCGTAAGGTACAAGTATTTCTTCGCAGTGGGGTACATAAGGGGGTTGGGAAGGGGGCTCAGCTTCATTCTGTCTTTCTCCCAAAAATTTTTAACTTAAAGTTCACAAATTTTTAATTTTTAATGTAGTCGCATCGATAAACACTCCATGGTGGACGACTTCGGGTCTTAACATGGCGCTTGTTCTTTTCCTGAATGCAGTGTAAACGAACTCTTTTGCTCAGTGGTATGCGTTGTTAAAGTGCATTTCTTTATCCATTTTCAGAACTATTAAAGACTTAGCATAACACATTTTTTAAAGAATAGAATATAAACTATTTTAATCATTCTGGGAACCCTAAAACTTGGGGGGTCCAAGGCCATATTGGCCTAGTTGGCCTGTGCGGTAAACAGGGCCTGCTATCGAGAGCCATTGGTAAGTGGTTTAAGTTAAGCATATATTTATCTGACACTTTTTAGGATATAGTTTTCAAATTTTTACATCATTTCATTAGTGCATGGAGCACATTTTACTAACTGGGATTTTTTTCTTGTACGGAGGCAGTATACAAATTTAAATAGGGTCCCCTTCTGAAAATTAACACAGAGAATTTTTTCTTACGGTAGTTTTTTTCCCTACCTCATCTAAAACAATTTTTGCATTGACTTTGTACACTTATCTCCAATAAACAAAGAATTAAACCGTGTTACCACCTTTTTGGGACACCCTGCATACGAGTTCTTTATAATGGAGTTGAACAATTTTTTATCCCAAGTAAATAAAGTTGTACTCTGTTAGCATCGCCGAGGAACACATATGTATAACTGGCTGACTTTAAAATCAAATTTTTCTTTTATAGGCGAATGAGTAAACGGAACAGAATATTTCACCAGGTGACGCTATAAGCAAATTTTTATTTATGAGGAGTGATTAAACGGAATAGAATATTTCAACGCAATTAAAAATTTGTCTGGAGAACGTTTAAATTAAATTTCTTTTTACAGGCCAATGATAAACAATGTAGAATATTTAAACGTAATAAAATATTTGTTCCTATAAACTGGTAACGTTAAAAGAAAATTTCTGTATTAAGGGCCAGTGATTAAAACAGTACAGAATATTTCAACAGTATAAAATATTGATATCTCTATAAACGAGGTAGTCATGACAGAGTTCAACTGTATTTTACGTCAGGTAAGTATGAATAACCAAACACTTCAAAGAAAGATTTCATGTTGAGTAGAAACATTTTACCATGTCTATTATACGCAAAGCATGAAATTCCCGGATGTTGCATAGATTTCTTCGCGGGGAAAACCTCTGAGAAAGTCTTCGTGTGTCATTTCATTCTATTGCATTGGAAGTACCCCGGTAAGATTTTTTTAAATAAAAACACACGATGTATGTACTGGTTGAATAATTTTTTGATTGAATACATCTTAAGTTCAATAGATATAAAAAATTATTTCACGCACATTTTTGTTTAAAAGTCTGTTTCTAAAAGATATGTTTATATTTATCTGATAAAAAGTAACTGCTGTAAAAGGAACGAAAGTCATTCATTACTATTAGGTTGTAACCAAAGTTTCCCGCCACCGCAAACTTCGTCAGCACACAGTTCTCGTTGGCGTATTTTCTCATATTTTGTCGATCGATTTTTGGCATTTGAAAGAAAGAGGTTTACTTTATAATACTGTGTTGTGAAATCTGTAAAAAATATGGTTATCATTAAGTATAAGGTGTCTCAAATAGAACTATCACTCTAGAGGATTAGAACCATCCTTTACTTCCAGTTGTGTTGCAAAAAGTTAGCTACAGAATATCAACGAATTATGAGTACAGCTTTAAGTACTATTGTTGTATTATGTGACACTGTGCAGGTTTGGTACCGAAAGTTCAAAAACAGTTATCTAAGGAGTTAGAAGTTAGTATTTCAGGCAGATATGGCGGAAAACTTTCGTTACAACCTGATATTTACACAAAAAACAAAAATTGAAATCATTTGACAGAAATGGCAGTGTTTTCTTTTACACAATTGTTGGAACGCAATTGTTTTGGTCAAGTTAGTTTTTAAATAACGTCAACTAATTTTTAGTAATAATAATAATCATCATCATCACAGTGAATTTAACTACCGCACTGGCCCGAATACAACGCAGTGTTTTTCGACTGATCATTGCCCGTAAAAAACCTGACTTGCGCTAAATTCGTCGCCGAATTATAGGGTTTTCTAATTATCTTGAAAAATTTCGCTGTCGCGTTAAATTAGGGATGCGTTATATTGGGGCCAATACGGTATATCTATATATATTTTTGTAATGTTGCTTTTTCATAATACTTTCAAGCCCCACTATGGTCGAATGAATAAGACATAGAGCAGGCAGACGTCTGAAGCATTAAGACCCCGCGTTTGGGCCTATCGCGCAGGCGTTTAGGTAGGTTTTCTCCGGATGTAACGTGAATATGCGTTAGAGCTCCTTAAAAAGTCCCTCAATCAAGACACCCCCTACCCTGTAGGCAGATGCCCGTCGTGTAGGTTTGCCATAACACGAAACTCATAATATTTTTAATGTGATTAAAATGCTTAACTACAGAACTTAGAAATGATTCTAAACATTTGTGAAAATTAGATTTTTGCTTGCATTTAGATATTTTTAAAAGTTACATTTTAATAATTTTTAAGCCATTGCAACATCAGCGCTTCTGAGAGCGAAATGTTTTCAGAGTAAACTGCACAAGGAAATCCCTGATAATAAAAAATGATAAAAAATGATTTACCACAATATTCGATTAATATAATCGTTAAAAAATATACTCCCTAGAAGTTTGAAGTATCATATTTTATACTGAGCAATCTATTTTGTAAAACAGGAAAATTCTTTGCCAGTCTTATAATAAATGAATGTATTTTTGAAAATTCATATAAATAAACAGTTTTTGGAAACATTTTTATTGTATCGTCTGCGCATGGAGTTCTAGATACTGATAATAGTGATTTTAAGAAGCGAAAGGTAAGCATTTTTCAAATAATGCATAATAAAATCTAATTAATGTAAAATTAAAATTACATAAGCAGTTACGCTTCGAGGTTAAGTATGCATACGCTTAAATCTATTGATTAAAACTAACACTCCTTTATTGATTAAATTTCTTATCGGCTGATTTAAGTCCTTTTACGCTAAAAATTTACGAAAAATTCTACCTGATTTTGTCGACATAATTTGTAGGCAGGTCACGGTGAAGGTCGTTGGAAATGTGTTTGCCAGATAATGCGGAGGTGCAGGGACAGATTTGCCGAGTTGGGGGCCCTGGGCAATCGCTTTATTGGGGACCCCTCTTTCGAAAACTTTTTTTTGGAAACTTAAAATTTTTTAAACTTTTAAAAGAACAATTTGGGGGCTCACTTTTTGCCGGGGGCTAGGCAGCTTGCCCCAAATGCTCTCGCGGAAATCAGGCCCTGCGGAGGTGGGAGTGGGGCGATTAAAATAAAGTTACACAAGGTTTGCATTTTTTTTTAATAAGTGATCGCCAAGTTTATTGCCAAAAACTAATTTCAAAACTAAGCTTGGCGATATCTTCCGAATTTGGCTAGAAACTAGGAAAGTATAGTTAATTGTTATTACGCCTGGTGGAGATTATAAAATAGTGTTTGTAGGCGATTTTAATATAGATTTCAATTCCAAATACATGTTTTAGGGAACAAGAAAGACAAACACGGCACACTTATATATTATGATGCCCACTCCAAGCAGTATTTAAAATGGGGAAGTATAGTTGGAATATGCTTGGACAAGATTGTAAAACATTTTTAGTGGGCGATTTTACGATAGATTGCAATTCTAAAGATGCGTCGTTTTTGGAACAAGAGAGAAAAATAAGGCACACTAAGGAATAATGATGCACTTTCCAAATGAATGCAATAAGGGAAGAAAATAGGGAAGATGCATGGATTATGATACGCTCTTAATATATAGAATTTTAATGCGTTTTTAAAATCTGAAAGTGTTTCAGATTTTCTTACTTTTTTATTGATTTTTAGCATCAACTTCTTAATTTAGAGTATTAATTATATTATTAGTATTAATTTATAATTTTTGGAGTATTAATTTATAAATTTTGTATGAATATCTTAAGCATCCCTACATTCTGCTTAAGAATCTCCCCCAATATAAAGAAAAAAATATCAACTTTATCAAGTAATATCGTTTTCGATAAATAAAATACAGTTAATTTTCTCAGAATGCAGGAAAAGAGGAGAAAGCATTCGCTGATATTTTTGCGCTGCTGAATTACATTACTTGGAATCGCAGTTCCCAAAAACATCCCGGTGCATTTCTTCCCCTGCAGAGCTTTTCCAGAAACACGTATTAATAATTTCGTTTACTTTTTTTCCTTTTGGGTGACTTGTAACCAGTGAAGTAACATCTGTATAAATTCTATTACATTTTCTGGGGGGTTACTTTAATAATACCTTAGTGCTTGCTCTTTTACTTTCGCTGTCTGTTTAGGTTAGGAATGGTAAGTCGTAATTATTTTTCTATGTTTAATATGAATAGAGTAGATACAGAATATAGTTTGTTTGGAAGAAAGCCTCAGGTCTTTTTGTATTATCAAGTTGATTGAACTGAATTCTATTTTATTTTTCTGCTTAAAATGAAAAAAGAACACAATTTTTATTATTTTTATTATTTTAGGTTTTTTTTTGTCGCGAGTTTTAGCAAAATTGAAAGTATTAATGACATTCGATTTTCTCTGTCTGTATGTTCGTCCATGCAAATTCCAGTAAGTCCTAATTATTATTACTAGCAAAAGGGTGCTGTTTCGGTCAGTCCCAGATTTTTGTCTACGGGACTTTGTAGACATGATCTCCAGACAGTTTTGTAGACATGATTTGTAGACTGGTCTTGTAGACATAAACTGTCACGGAGAATTTCTTTTCAAATGTGTTTGCCAGATAACGCGGAGGTCGCACAAGTTTTACAATTTCCGATAATGGGTCGCCATGTTTTCTCTACCAAAAAATAACTTCAGAACCAAACTAAGCTTGGCGATATCTTCCGAATTTTGCTAGGAACTAGAAAATTATAGTTAAAATATGCCTGGCGAAGATTGTAGAATAGTGTTAGTAGGCGATTTCAATATCGATTTCAATTCCAAATATGCATTTTATGAAACGAATGGCACATTCATGGATTATGATCCTCATTCCAAACAGTATTTAAAATGGTGTGAAGTATAGTTGGAATATGCTTGGTGAAGATTGTAAAACAGTTTCAGTAGGCTATTTTAAGATAAGATTTCGTGACGTGTTTTATGGAACAAGGGAGAAAAATACGGCACATTCGTTAATAATGATACACTTTCCAACTTAATGGAATAAAGGAAGGAAATAAGGACGACCCAGGGATTATGGTATGTTTTTAAAATCTGAAAGTGTTTCAGATTTTCTTACATTTTAAAAATTTATTTGTGATTTATTATTATTATTATTTTAACACTAGTGTGTTAGTTCTTTCACACCCGGTTTTCTTCTCGACATATTTTTGTGGCCGATTTATGTGCACATATTTCAGTCAACCGATTTACGTCGACACGTTTTCGTTGCATTATTAGTGCGGTTGCCAGATAGCGCGAATGGGTGGGGGGATGAAAAATAAAATATTTGATGGTGTATCGCCAAATTTAGAGCCAAAAAAAAGTCCCCAAAACTGAATCCAGCTTGGCGATATCTTCTACATTTGGTGAGAAACTGTCAAATGCTACTGTTTAATACTAGATGTTACAATTTTATGGAACAAGGGAAAAAAATACGGTACACTCATGAATAATCATACACTTTCCAACTGAATGGAATAAGAAAGAAAAACAGAAACGACTCACGGATTATGATACGTTTTTAAGATATAGTATTTATGTGCGTGTTTAAAAAATGAAAGTGTTTCAGATTTTTAAAAATTTCTAATGCTTAATATGATAGAGTCGATGCGAAGAACAGTTTGTTTTGAGAAAAGCCTTAGGAGACTTGTATGATTGAATGTTTAAAAAGGGAAAAGTCTTTCATTTTTTGCCCTTTTATGCAATTTTATTGCTGGGTTGTGAAGGCATACTTACATTCTTTCAGATGGAAGTGAAAACTATGTATCTGATTTCTAATGTACACAATGATAATTTGAATTATTTTTCTAGATAAAAGCTCTCTCTGTAGCTCATTTTCTTCTGCAGAAGAAAAAGTTTTAAATCTCCAAGCAAAGATGCGTATAAAAATAATTCGTTGAAAATATTTAAAGTAAACAAATTTATTTAAAGTTGAGTAAAGATTAACAATAGGTTTCACAAATAAAAGGTGTTTCACGAAAATCCAGTAACTTTAAAAATCAGTAACTCAAAAACGGTGATAGATAGAAGCATGAAACAAGTGGTACTTTAATAAAATAAACCCTAATAATTTGTCACAAAATTCTAGTAACAAATTGCACGATAAATGACGCTGTAAGCGGCAGTACGGATGCCAGACAGAGAGCTCCCTGTTCAATCATCCAACGGTTGTTGAGACAAGTGGATGGCGACGTATGAAAATTGGAGACATCCTTCTCGTTTCCCTGCAGCTTTGTTACTTGCTTCTTTGCAGTACACAGTAAAAAAATTTGGAAACGTTACATACTTATAGCGGAAAGGTTTCCGAAAGTATAGCGTAACCTACCGATGCTCTACTCGAACTCACGATTTCGGAAACATAACCCATATTTCGGGGTAAAGTATTTACGGGAGAGAGGAAATCTTTATTTGGGACTTCGCGCGCATGCGCCAAGTGCCAAGAGACGGATAAGAGTGAACGCGTTTTCCCTAATAGCACACAAAAGAGTTGCTGTGACGTCACAATTGTCACAGGACTGTCACATTGTAACTTCTTGCACAGCCCGATTATGACCAACAGGTGCCCCGGGCATTGATGAATTTGGGGGTCCCCATCTATAAAATTTGTTTTCTTTTTCATAATATTTTGACATGTAAAATAATATTTCAGAACAACATTTGAAACTGGGGGACCTGGGCAAAGTCCCGATTTGCCCATGCGATAATAAGGGTCTGGTAACTTGTGAGTGATGTAACTTCACTGTGTGGTCACTGTGAAGTTTATTTGTGACCAGTCACCAGGTGACGTCGCCGGATGAATACTTAAATAAAACGGGTGAATACTTAAATAAAACAGCACATTATCTCCTGAAAATAATTTATGTGGAAGAAAAAAGATTTAAGATTTTTAATTTATATTTATTAATTATGGTATTTTCTCTCCATTTACAAAATACTTCAAAAATTTTAAGTTTCCAAAACAAGCCGCACCACAAATAACTTTTGCAGCAGTCAGTTTACTTTTAAAGCAAAATTCGGCAAGAAAACCGCAGCGATGTGGTACCGTGCTTTCTTCCGATTGCGTAAGTCTAGCGTTCGATTCTGGTTCTGGTCGCTGGTCCTCACCGCTCCTTCCGACAGAGTTTGGTGCTGCCATCTAGATTAAGATACTCGAAACGCTTCATCTAGTGCATGTTACTTTTTTCTGAAAAACTCGGAAAGGTACTCGTTAATTCGGAAACCTTTCCGAAATACTCGGAAACCTTTCCGAAATACACGGAGAGGTTACTCAATATTTAACCAAAATATACAGAAACGTTACCCATCTTTTCCAGAAACCTTACCTAAAATGCAGGAAAATAGGTAAATATGTTTCCGACATATGCGGAAACGTTTCTAAATACTTTACCCGCATGGTTCGGAAACGTTTCCGCAATTTTGAACTACAAGAGCTGCCCCATTTTTTGGGGTAACGTTTCCGAATTTCTTTTTACCGTGTAGAGATGGTTTTGGTAAGTCGGAAAAAGCACTCAAAATACTGGTGTTAAACAAAAATAAATAAAGAACTTTGTAAAAAACACACATAAGATGTAACAGGTAAGTAGATACGTTCGTTTCGACTAAAAATTAATTTAGTCTTCCTCAGTCAAAGCCCTTCGTCACTAAGAACAGAGGGAACTGAAAAGAGATCCAAGTAGATATGTACGTTTCGACTAAAAATTGTTTAGTCTTCCTCAGTCAAAGCCCTTCGTCACTAAGAACAGCAGGAACTGAAAAGAGATCTACATCTCTTTTCAGTTCCTTCTGTTCTCAGTGACGAAGGGCTTTGACTGAGGAAGACTAAAGCAATTTTTAGTCAAAACGTACGTATCTACTTACCTGTTACATCTTATGTGTGTTTTTTACAAAGTTTTTTATTTACTTTATAGTTTTGGCAAGTGTTTGCTCGTCTGGCAACCTGTTTTTTAATTGTTTCCTCCCTATTATTGCGAGCACAACTTAAGTTTTGATTTATCAGGTGTAAAGGTAGTTATTTACACTCAATGGATTTCCATTGCATTGCATCTATTTATGGAGATAGTGTTTATTTTAAAAGTTATTTTAGAACATTTTTTTTTCGTTAAAAAACAAGCAGGGAATGTTTATTTAAGTTCATAACTTTGAAGATTTCGAAATAAGTTTTCATCACATCCTAAATAATTAATTTTAAGAGATTGTGTCTGCATTTTACTATTTCTTTAGCCTTCCTACCGAGAAATAAACATTAGTTGAATGTTTTCAAGTGTAATTATAGTATAAAATGAAGTAATAATAATTTTTTTACACAATTTATATAAAAAAATCTTGCTAATAAAAAAGTTTTATTTTACACTCACACTACGAAGAGATCATTTCACGAACACATTATTATTATCATCATTATTTTGGAAAACCCTTGACAAAAATATGTATAAATTAAAAAAGTAACAGTTGCAAACTAGGACTTTGAAAGACGGGCAACTGCCCCAGGCACCAACGTATAGGGGACAGTACACAAGTTCTTTTTCAGGTGAAACGCGATCTTTTATAGATGAATTTTTATATAGGTTTCATGAACCTATATTTATTGACAGTTAGAAACACATCTAAAACTATCAGACATTTTCACAGCCTAAATAAGTAAATTTAATTAACTTTAAAAGATTGTAGAATACATAATTTTACAATTTCTTCTCACTTGCTGCAGAAAAATCATTTAAACATGATTCGCTTTCTCTTGTACCTTTAATATGAATCAGTAGTAAGATTTTTTACAGAAATTAAAATGACTCTTGCATTTTTAATAAGGAAGTTGTTTTTTGAATTCTCACTAGGAAGAGATTGTTTTACTAACATATTATATTTAGGAAAAGGTTTGCTAAAAAATATGTATAAAAAATGTAATTGCATCACCTTATTGCCCCAAACGCCAACCTATGAGTACATTAAAATATTTACAATGAAAAGTAAACTTTGCAACAGTGAACTAAAGAATAAAATTTGACAGTCAACAATTTACTAACTCTTCTTTAAATGCGGTTCTTTAAAGGCTGAAAAGAAATTAGATACAAGGGATCTGGATAAGTGTAGATCAGCGAAGACAGCTAAGCTTGAAAACATATATTTTTCTCTTTTTAATACTTAAAGCTCCGGGCAGTAAAAAACATTTTCAAAGTTATATTTACGTTTTCAAAAATTCTCCATGAAAGCTTTTATACATTTTGTCCCTTTAAAACAGCCAATATAAAACCCAAGGTCAACTATTCCACCAAACATGCACGGGTGAAATGACCCTTTGGAAAGGAAAAATGTTATTCGGAAAAGACTGTATTCCCCTTTCCTCCTCCTTTTGCGTAAAAACTCTCCTTCCAATTTTCCCTCGAAGCTCGATTGCGTTTAGAAATAAATGTTCCTGTCGCCATCCGCTTGTGTCGTTGAGTGGCGACAAATGCTTCAAAAGCTCGATATACCTTGCTGCTTCAAAAGCACAATATATATTCGTCGTCGTTTCTGGGAAGAATAAGGGGCTAATGTCGCCTTTGCAAGAGATTGGAGCTCAAACGGTCAGTTTTGGGCTGTGGATTCTTGGATCCATATTACCACTTCATAGTGCCATTTAGGGGTGCAATAGGCAACTAAAATTTTGTGGCTTCTGTATCATATTCTTAAGGGCTTTTTAAATTAACATGCCACTTGTTTCATGCTTCCATCGCGCGACGAGATGATCGGCCGTATTCCCGAAATGAAATGAAATCAAATTACGCTTCTACCTATCACCGTTTTTGAGTTACATCATCATGTGAAATGATGATTGTTTATGCTAATGCGTAAATTGCAAAGAATCACCATAGAATAAAAAGATCCCATTGGTTCCAAATAATCTAGGCTGTTTCTTTTAACCGAGCCTTGAAGAAGGAGAAACGAAGGTAGGTAGTATTAATATACGTAATAGGTAGTATTAGTAGATTTGCAAGGATAATATGAATAAATCACAATATACAACGTAAATAAATATTTCATGAAATTTAAATGGCACCGATTGGATATTCTGCCCCCCCACCCCCCACGGTGAGATGAAATATTTGCGGTGCTAAATACGCCAATCTTGCAAAACTATGCATAAATAAAATATATTTGGAGAGCTTCTTTAATGGCAACCATTATGTGAAAAGATTATTGTTTATGCTAATGCGTAAATTGCAAAGAAGCGCCGTTTCAAAGGTCCCATTTGTGCCAAATAATCTAAGTTGTTTCTTTAAATTGAGCCTTGAAGAGGGAGAAGTGAAGATAGATAGTATTAATATGCGTAACAGGCGGTTTTAGGATTTTTAAGGTTAATATGAATAATGACAATATGCCACGTTAATAAATATTTAATGAAATTAAAAGTATTCTGTTCATCCTTTCTCAACGGTTGTCTTACAAACAACTAAACGATAACAATTCTAATTTGCATTAATATATTCCGCAGTAATTTCAACAGAGGAGATTACTTGAACATTTTAAAAAATGAAATTCTGTTTTGTCACATGCAGATATGATTTTAGTAAAATATTCGCTTCTTCCCGTATGAAAGGCGGGTGCGCAGCTATTTTTTAAATAAACAGTTGTCCATTTCATGTTGTGTCTGAGGAATTTAATGCTACAACTTGAACCTACAAAACCGTATGATGTAGAAATAAGACATTTTGAAAGTCATGAGTTTTCTGCAAAGTGTCAAGCTTTCCACTTTTCTGATCGCGAATGACACTAACGTAGTTTTTTTGAGTCAGTACATTGCAATGATGCCAGGTTTGTACAAATTGTACGCAAAGAGTTTAAAAAAATCCTTTTTTTTTAGATTCCACATCACTGGAATTAATTCGAACTGCACATGTAAGGAAAATTTTTGTTTCCTACCGTGCGAAGAACGGGCACGCAGCTAGTAAATGTGTATGGGGGAAGTGCGAACTAATAGTAGGAATTGAAAAAAAAGAGATGCACAGTTACATGTTACAATAGTTCTAAATACAAAATTTCAGCATTCTACGGTTAAAAGTTGTAAAGTTATGCAAAATGCGAAATTATTTTTGTTGCCAATTTGCGATATTTCGGCAAAACCCGCCGAGGTCGACGAAAAATGGCGAGATTTGGGGCATGTACCCAATAGTGACTGACTACATATGTAATATATTAAAGGTGTCCATAGAAATTAATGTATTGAAATTCTTTTGGGTGGTCCTGTAAATAAACTCTCCAGTAGATTGGAATCAAAAATCGAGATACACAACTAGATGTTACAACAATCTTAGATATGAAATTTCAACATTCAACGACTAATAGTTTTTGAGATTTGAGAGCTAAATACATGCACACGTACACCAAAAGTCGCCAAGCTTGGCGACTTTTGGCGTAATTCTGGAGGGAAGCACGTGACCTGGTCAGACCATTACCTAACTATAGGGTATGTCACGTTGACACAACGTGCATATTTTTTAATGAAAAATTATTAATACAAATCCTAATTAATATTGTCTAAATTTAAACTAATAATCTATTCTAAATTTAATTTAAAAGTTTTTAACAATAACTGTTTTTTAAAGCTTTCAATTTTCCTCTTAGCCTTCTCAATTGCAGCGCATTAACGTACTTCTGAAGCATTTCGCTCTTATCAGCTACTTGAAATAAAATAACAGTTGACGCCAGTTTTTCTCCTCCTAAAAGAATTATAATAACAACACCTCTTCCTCGCATATGTCTTTGCTCTAGCTGAAGCAGATGTGTTTGCGGTTTTCCTTTGCAGCGCAAGAAGCATATTGCGGCGTATCGTAAAACACCTGCTAAGATTGTTCGAGAAAGATCGAGTTCCCTTTTCTATAGGAATATGTCTAACGGCCAGTTAGGGAGTTATTTTTGGTGGGGCAAGCTGCTCACTTCACGTGAGGAGGCTTTGCCCGCCGACACGTAATTTATACCACAATGGCATCAACGCTGTAATTTTTTATGAAGATGCTTCCCCAAGTCATTATGTTTTTATATGTGTATTTTTCTCAAGTTTTTAATAGTCAAATGAATCTAATATTCTGAACAAATAAAAGAATTACGTCTAAAAACGTGATATGTGATCTCATCATTGTGTTGTGTGCTTCAGTGTTCCTTTCGTCACTGTAGGAGAGTCGACGAGCGAAAAGATGGACGTCTCTCACCACACAGTAGTATGGGTCAAAGTGTTGTTGGCCCACTCCTTCAAGTGTGTGGATCTTCATTTTGCTGTGCTTTATGACCAGTTATGATGCATTCATTCCCTTAAAATCGGATTTAGTTTGCTCGTATTCGAAGTGAAATAATTACGATGCCGATTTAACAAAAATCTTTTTAACTGCGCTGCATTCGCAGGTAAATCTTAATGCTCTCTACGGAGCTCGATGCCTTCTTTTGACTCTACAAAATGCAGTGTTGGCTTTCTTCAAATTTCTCCATAATAAGTGACAACAATTTATACCAACGCTTGTATTTACGATCACCTTACGACTGACGATCACTACCTTCCACCGTACTTCTCCCAGTATAGGGTAGAACGATATTGTGCTGGAAATGGATTAATGTCCCTAAAACTGCCTTGAGTGTTTAATGTCCCTAAAACTGCCTTGAGTCCTAAAACTGCCTTGAGTGTTTAATGTCCCTAAAACTGCCTTTAGCGCTTCTGTAGCAGAACTATTAATGATAAGTACGCTTTTTTCGATGGAGAAATTCATTTTGCAACCCTTAACAGGATATATCATTCCTGAGTCGTTTGAACTAGCCTAATACCTCTAAAATAAGCTTTAATGAATTTCTGCCCATAGAGCGTAATGTACTTAAAAAGTTTTGGGCGGCCCTGTAGATATACTATCCAGTCGATTAGTACCGAAAGGGGAGATGCACAACTAGATATTACAACAATCCTGAATATAAAGTTTTAGCCTTCCACGTCTAATGGTTTTTGAGATATGCGAGTTTAATGAATTTCGGCCCATAGAGCGTAATGCATTTAAAATCTTTTAAGGGGTCTTGTAGATAAATTATCCAGCCGATTGGGACCAAAACTGTATTAAAATCAAGTGTCATCCACTACAAGTTTAAAAAAAAATGTATTTGAGTTTGAGTGGATGAAAAAAGAGTATTTTATTAACGACTGAAAAAATTGAATAAGATATACATAGGGAGAGTGTGAACTAATATAGTAGGAATTGAAAGACTGTATTGTAAATAAAAGCTTAAGATGTAATATTTCAGAGTCTCAGAACTCCAAAACAAAACTTTCAACGCCATTGCTTCAAAAGGATTAGAAAGATATGCCCATAAAACGTTTTAAAAATTCTCACGGTTGGTACGATCGACTTGTTTTTCATGATTATTTAAAAAAATAATGGAAATAATGTACGTTACTGTAAGAATTTGGAAATCCATGCAACCTTTCCCTTATCATTAGCATTTTTTATTTTGACATTTTTAATTTCAGGTAAGTGTTTTATTTGGGTAAAAAAGTTAAAAGCTGTAACATATACGTACGCCATTGTTTTATTTTCAAACGTACGGACACGCAATTTTTCCGATTCACGAAAAAGTTTAAAAAAAAAAAGTAATAAAATTCACACTGGGCCAATCTACTTGAAAATCTGCACAAGTACGCAGAACAATATAGAGGAAAAAAATGCGCTACAGTAAAAATCTGAAAATCAACTCATCGACATGTTGTGTACACTGTCAAGTAAGAGTTCGTTCCTTGAGTTCAAGAATTTAAGTTATATATCGAAAGTGATACTGACATCATTTTGATGCAACGAATTTAAAAATGCATTCTGAATCCAATTAGGTGGAAAGGCTTTGACTTACAAATGCCGACAAAATAATTCCACGAACTCTCAGATTTCGGTGAACTGGAAATAGTCCTTTTTCCTCATGAATCATAGACATAATAATTGGTAGATATAACCACGTAGTTAAATTTATAGGAGGGGGCACTTCTCTTAGAAAGTGGGATAACGCCGTTGTTGCAAACAGATGTCGCAACAAACACTGGGTAATTGCGCATCTCAGGTTGTTTATATTTCCATCCAGGTATCGAGGGTATGAAGTAAACAGAGATCGTCGAATTAGCAGGATTTTGAAAAAATAAATATATACACTTATGAATGTCGGATATAGTAATTTCTGGCTTTAGATGTATTTTAATTGCATAATTGTCTTAAGAATACTATTTCTTAATTAATATAGGCAATAGTTTCGAAGCGAAGTAATATTACGTCTGTAATGTCGTGTTATTATTTTGTCCAAAAGCTGTATTTTAAGAAATACTAGTAAATTTAGGAGAATGTAGTATGCGTGAATGCAATATTTAAAAAGTGTTCATTTATAATGACAATCACACTCAAACATGCAGTACTTTTTACATTTATTTCATGCTGTGACAAACTTTGTAACACAGATTTAAATTTCTGCTAAAAAACTCACATTAAATTCAGTAATGAATTCAGAACTCAGTAATGAATTCAAAGTAAGGCCACTATATTTCTAAACAGTATTTTGGGGACAAATCAATCATTGTCCTCGAATCCAAGGAAAACTTGATGACACTAGAAAATATTTTTGAGGACTTTTTCGAAGACACAACATATTACCATGTATACCAGTATACCCATACTTTAAATCTTGACTGATACTTAAAAATGAACTCTAATAGATTTTTATATCAATTGCGTATTCTTTTCTAATAAATTAATGGAAGTATTTCATTCATTTATAAATATTTATTTAAACCAGAAATATGAAAGGAACATGTTGAAATATTGCAATTTATTCAAAGTTTAACTCTTGGCATAGTATTTGTATTTTTCAGAAGGCATTGCTTTTTACATTGGCTCATTTTGTGATAATTTTTCATGAAATTTTTGTATAACCTCTAAAAAATGTATTCCAGTGCAAGAAAAATTTCGTACGTCTATTTCATATTTAAAACATGATTCTTCATGAAAAGTGATTAATCATTAACAAAAATGAAATGGGAAATTTGGTTCATAGTCGAATACTTTATTGAATGTCTGTACACGCCAGGCGCGTACCCAGGAAAATTTTTCGGGGGGGGGGATATGAACTTATATGTGTATAAATAGACGGAATTTCATCACTAATTCAAAAATTTCGGGGGGGGGGATATATCCGCAATATCCCCCCCCCCCCTGGCTACGCCCCTGGTACACGCTACACACATAATGACAACAAACGTTTTCAGAGATCGAAATTCATTGTTTCTCTGAGTAGAAGGCGCTTTTTAGTAGTAGTTTTATTTTTTTTCTTCAGTTTTTTCTGAAAGAAATAAACAAAACGGAAACTTTCAGAGGGAAAAGTAAAAATCTTTAAATTTGTGGACTTTTCGCGTCCCCAAGAAGTAAAAGTATTTTTGAGGACGAAATGAAAAAAAGATCTATATTTGGGGAATGTCCTCCAATTTTGGGACTGTCCTCCAATTTGTACTCGAGGACGTATAGTCACCTTAAATTCAAAGCCATTTTCTAATACAAATACATACCGTGGCAGACGAAAACTTATCCACGATATACGCACTCGTTAACAAATATAAATTCAATATTTTAATAATCTTAAGATAGATTTTCCCCCTAAAATTAACATAGTTAAAAATTAGAAATATAAAAATTAGAAACTTCCAGCATGCAATGTCGTTGGAACAATGTTTACACTCCGTTTTTTCACTAGCTACCGCCAGGATCGCTGCACATCACTAGATTTCCAATGTTTACATAACAAACTTATTTGGGGTATCAAAAATCTGGAGCTATGGAGAGTGTCCACTCCTTAATATATCTCCGTGGCGTACATTATACGATGTATAATGTTGCCATTCGTGCCATATGCATCATATTATCATGCATACGCACAAAATATTATAGTGTATCATATATCTAGCACCCTCTTTTAAACAAACCTTATCTGCCGTTATAAATATTTATGCGGATTCCAATTATAGCAATCTTTCAATTCTACTTCTCAGAACAAAATCTTCAAATATTTACGAGCAAAGAGGTTTAAACGGAAATTTACTTCCACATAAAATAATTTCCCGTTTCAGTTTACTTAGGAATTTAAATGCCCCTTTGAACTGACATATCAAAGGGTTCAAATAGCTTTCAGTAGTCAAAACTATGATCTGCTTCTGCAAACTGATTGGACTAATTTAACTCACCAAAATTGTAAACTTTAAATCAATAATGTGCAAAGAATGATGTAATGTTATTCCGTACAAACGAAGAGAGAGATATTTTGAAATATTAAAAAAATCGTATTAATTAAATATACATATGTTCTGTTTATGTATCTTTATTTATGTGAGAATTAAATCCCTTAAACATTTCTTTTTCCGATACATTGCGTCACAAAAGTTTTTTTTAAATAATTTCTTTTGCTGTTACAAACTTCCAGAATGATCTGCTCTTGTAAGATTTATAATTTAGTCTACTATTAATATCCTGCTCATTAATAATAAAGATTCGTATTTGGATATGCTAAATAAATTAATTGGAGAGTGAGATATAGATTTAGCGATGTATCGCCAGGCATCAATTGCCTGGTAATATCACCAAGCTGGGGTCAGTTTCAGGAGCATATTTTTGGTTTAAAATCGGGCGATATTGTGACAACAGTCACCAAACTTGATAGCATTTGGCGCAATTTATTTCATGTACACCGTGTCGTCAATTTTTCGCAACAGCAGTACTTTCCCACAACTGAATTACGGGAATTGTGTTCAATGTTCTGCGAGCAGAAAATCTAGTGTACCTGAAAAAACTCCAGAAATGGTTTAAAAGCTGTACAAGGACAATTATGTTAAAAAATAAAAGAACGAAAGAAACAGAGTTCAAATTGCATCTTTCTGACGAGAAATTATGCCCACTGTAAAATAGTAGATTTTGGCAATTTCCCGTTAAATATAGAATATATGGTGAAAACGGATTCAATTTTGTGACGTCAAACTTGGCGATCAATCGCCAAAAGTGGCCATCCTCCGCGGTTTTTGACTTACACCTAGCTGTACCTCTTTACTTGCAACTAGAGGTCTGCGCCGCTGCCGAGGTCTAGGCCGAAGAAGAACGCTGATTTCACACCACGGCGTATAATCGGCTTCAAAACTTTTTACAAAAATCGTACCTAAACTTTTAACTACTTATTTTTTTCTGGATACTTCTTAATGCTAGTAACTTGTAAAGATACAATTTACTTTTTTGAGTCAAAGGCTTAATTTGATTGCTTTAGAAACAGTTTAAACATTGCATACCTCAAAAGAACACTATAGGTTTGGAATGGTTCAAGAGAAGGTTGTGGAGAAAAAAGAATCTGATGTGGACAACACATGACTTCCTTGCACGTCTATTAAATCAAAAATATTTTCGGCGCACTTCATCTAAACTAATTCTGTTTGAAAGAGATACAATATTGCATTAATACTAAGGTTAAGCAATTTCTAGTCAAATATTTGAGATATCACCAAGCTGGGTTCAATGTGAAAAATTTGTTTTTGGCACTTAATTGGGCGATATTTCGCCAAAAGTCGACAAGCTTGAGATAGTTTGAGAGATATTTTGGGGATAGCCAAAGTAGTCACTGACCACAGAATTTCTATGAATTGAATGTATCCACACACCTTAATGTATTTAAAGTCATTTGGGTGACCCTGTCAATAAATTACCCAGTCGCTTGCAATCAAAAGAAGGGTTGCACAGTTAGATGTTACAATAGTTCTAAATACAAAATTTCAACATTCTACGGGTAAAAGTTTTAGAGTGATGCGAAATACGTAATTGTTTTTGGTGACAATTCGGGAAAACTCGCTAAGGTCGATGACAGATGGCTATATTTTGGGCATGGACCAAAGTATGACGGACTACAGACTTAATATATTGAAGATATCCATAGACGTTAATGTATTGAAACTCTTTTGTGTGGTCCTGACAATAAACTCTACAGTAGATTGGAACCAAAAAATGGAGATGCACAACTAGATGTTACAACAATCATAGGTATGAAATTTCAACGTTCTACGACTAGTAGTTTTCGAGATATGTGAGTTAAATACACACATACACACGTACACCAAAAGTCGCCAACTTGGAGACTTATGGAGTAACTGTTGAGAGAGGTACGTGACCATGGTCGGACCATCACCTAACTGTATGGTAGGACGGTATTGTGTTTGAAATAGATGAATCTCCCTGAAACTACCAGGAAATCTTTTGAGTGTTCCTGTAGCAGGGTGGGGGAACTGTAGTTGCAGTGAACTCTGTGCTTTTCGTCCGGATACCGCGGCTACTTCCTGACGCGCATTCTGGACGCTACGAATTCCCGTCATTTTCTCACCCGTTACGAACAACGTCAAACGCTCGTCGGCTGCAGCGACGAAAATCTGAAACACTGTCCAAATCAAGAGTTGAAATTACCATATGCACTGAATACATCTACTTGAGACTTATAGTAATAAGATCAGGGCGAGGAAATTGCTGAATGCAAAGATTCAGCGGGATTTACACTGTACCACTGCCGATGTACCTACAAAGTGAATCACTCAGAGTGGAATCATATTTTCATCCAGTTAAGCTTTTTGACATCACGCGCATTGCCGCTGTCGTGAGTGCGCAAACCCTCTCAATTACGGGACTCCCAATTAAACCTTTGAAGCGCAGCCCTTTCCCAATGCTGAAAAAAGGGCAGCCGTTGCCATCGCTCGACTTAACTACCAGCAAGATGGCGGACGATCGAAACGTTCATCGCGTGCCACAGATCTAGAGACCCCTTTTTGACGACACCTGGCTGTGCTCGCGCACAGCCAGCTGCGTCAAAAAAGGGTCTCTAGATCTGTGGCACGCGATGAACGTTTCGATCGTCCGCCATCTTGCTGGTAGTTAAGTCGAGCGATGGCAACGGCTGCCCTTTTTTCAGCATTGGGAAATCTATCCAGCTGTTCTCGCGTTCTTCCATTTTTCAGCAGATGTCAGTGCTGTTAAAAATAATCGTGACCATTTTTTTACGGGAAAGGACGTGCTAAAAAGTAAAGAATTCTCGTGTAGCCATATCACCCGCAACTATTTTTATAGAAATCCAATCTATTCTTCGTGACTGGCAACAGTCAAAACGTCAGAGTTGGGTGATCCCAGAGCGGGATCACTGCGCGTTAAAGGGTTAAATGGAGGCGGAGGGATCGTTTGCTCACATTTTTCACCAAGCCTTCACTCTGGATGAATCGGCGATTCGTAGAGAACAACTCCTTTCACCACCCTAGTAGCGCAATTAGTCCAAAAGACGTTTAAAACACGTTTTTTTAACGTCAAAGAACGTGTTTCCAACGTAATTTGAACGTTTTTTGATATAGTTGTGCTACTAGGGCAAAAGTTGTTCGAAGATTAAATAGTTTCATCGTTCATCTTTGGTACAGGCTTTGGATGAAGCAAAAACTAAAGGCAATCTGCGCTTTTCACTTTGGATAACTCTTCCAGGATGAACATCCAAAGTGATAGGAGTATATTCTGGAGTAAATGTAAATTATGGAAGTAATGAAGTAATAAAGAAGATAGGTGATGTAAATGAGCCTAATATATGTAAGTAATGCAGTAATAAAATAACTCGGCTGTTCGAGCCTCATCAGAGGGGACCCCCCTATTTTTTTAGTCTGATTATTGCCATATTAAAACGATATTAATTGTCTATGTCATTTTATCTCCCATCTCTCGTGTATTTCGCGTGGTAACCCTATGTTGAAATGTTTAGGATTGTAACCTATTTATAGAAAAATACATGGGATGCATATTCTACAGCTTACGAAATATTGTAACAATAGATTAAAGCTGCTGTGAACTAATAGTATTTAAATATATGTAAAATTATGTCGCATACTTTCATGTCGCTTTTTTTTGTCGCATTTTTGGGACACATTTTTTATACAATTTTCAATAAAGGGGTGAGATAAAATGACATAGACATTAATAAAGTAAAGATTAAAAGAAGATAAAGAAAGAAAGTAAATTCTGAGAAACGATGCAAAACGTGTCCAATTTTGTATATCATTAGAGACTACACAGCACTTTAAAAGAGATCATTTCATGTACGTGTATATTACTTCAAAATTAATATTCCAATCAGTGCTCCTCAATTTGCGTGTCAAATATGTACAATTTGTTCAGTCATGTTGCCATATAATTATTCTAACGGCGGTTATTTCCCTGTTTGTTTGTTCTAATACGCGATAAGAGAGCGGTTGTAAGACATCATTAAACTGATTAATTTATGAGTTGGCGCTGCATTCCTTTCATGAAGTCTGACGAGGGTTGCACCGCTGAGATTTCGCTATTGGAAGACGAGAAATTAAATTCGCCTTTTAAAAGGTCATATTCGATTATGCTAATTCAGTCGGATTCTCCTCTTTAGCTTAGTCCACAAACTTTTTGCTTTGATTAATAATGCACTCGGAGAAAGAATCTAAAAGTGAAACAGTCGACGGATTGCGTATAGAATATCAAAAATTAATAATAACTAAAATATCACTTTAGCTGCAAGACAAGGTGAATTTAATAAAGTATCGATTGGCAACAAAAGGCAAAAGTTCTTGGTGATGTTTCAGCTTAATATTAACAATTCTGCTTGCTTTAACTTTGAAATAGCAATTTAAAAATCGTTAATTAGGTTAACAAGTGTGCTGAGCAATTTTAAGTTCATTTAAATTAGAACAATTTTTAAAGTCATGATTATTGTGTATAAAGATTCTATCCTGATTTACATAATTGATTTCAGGCGTTAATTTCTCTATTTTAACGTTTTATACCCCTTAAATTGTTTAGGGATTCAAACAAGCTATTACTCATTAGTTCATTTAAACTTTCTGGTTTTGTTTTACCTGCTGTCAGATTTGATTCATACACAGGATAATTTTTTTAACCCGTTATACCGCAAGAACTTAAATTGTCATTTTTTTAGAGAAATCTACAGAAACAAATTATAAACATACTGTTAGTTTTTATTTTCCTGTTTTGCGATTCATGTAAAGTTTACTAGCCCAAATGATTTCATTGTAGAGTTCAATAAAATGGTTATTTTTACTTTTGTATTCCTTGAAAATATATGTGCAGTATACCAAACTGTTACTGAAGTGTTTGTGAACAGTTTAAGTAAAAAACTTTCTGGAAAATCATCAACAATCTTGTTGATAAAATAAGAAATGCTACTGTGCTGTATTAACCAATAGTGGTACTGCTGAAGGACAAAATAGAGTTCCGGATTACAATACTAACCCTTTTACCTAAGCCCTGACCTACACAATTGTGTAGGTGATCTACATCCTCTGAAAAAGAACTTGAGTGCGAGTCATATTTTTCTAAGTAAATTTCATAGATAAAATAATACTCATCATAAGAAGTGAGTCATGTATACATAAAATAATAATTCCTTACATTTCTTTTTATTAGTGTGTTATTGGAACAAAACTACATAGTTTATCACAAAACTATAATAGGAAATTTATCTTATACTCAAATACTTTCTTGCAGTACAGCAAAAAAGTCCTGGTCTTAAACCATTATAAAAAGTTTTCCAATAGAGATGATACAATTTTAAATGGTTAGAATGGCAACACTACTGCGTATTCTTTTTCGACATTTCTTCTGTTATTTGTGTTTAGTATGCTTTGCCATTTAATCATGGGAAGACACACGATTGAACAGACTTTCAAAATCACCGTTTCATCAAAATCAGTTCTCACATGTGAATATTGAGAGAAATTTGAGAAGAATTCATGAACGACATCATTCAGTTCTTGTGGTTTAACACCTTTGTGATTTCTTTCTTTGATGATATGTTAAGCCGCAAGTTTATGCTGATAATCCAATAACAATTGAGCCATTAAAAACCAACATTGAACGTGTTATTCGTGAAATAACACCCAATTTATGTGAAAGAGGGATGGAAAATTGGGTTGACAGAATGCGGCATGTACAGAGAAGTCGGGGTGCTCACGTAAACGATATTATTTTTCATACTTAATGGCATAATGGAAGCTTTCAAAAAAATTGTGTCTCACTGAATTATTTATGTGTTTTTTGTTTTTAATTTTGAAATTGTATCACTCTTAATGGAAAACCCTTTATAGGTAACAAAAACTTTTCAGAATTTCTTAAAAAAATATATTATGCTCACGCTATTCTAGAAAAAAGCCATTCAAATAGTTGTTACTACACTATGATTAATTTATATAGCTTTAATTGCTATGTTGAAGATCTGTAATAAGATGATACAACGGGTTAAGCATGTTTATGATTATATAAATGACGACTCAATATAACATCCTGATGTGGAATCGCTAATAGCGTCTTTGTGTAACTGTTCACATGCCTTTTTCAGTCCCAGTGATGCCAATAGGAATCGTAATACTCACAAGTGTTTTTCAGATTTTTTTTTTTTTTTTTGATAAGAAATGTATAATTGTACTTTCCTCATATAATGGCAAAATTCTGCATCATGTAAAAAAAATACAATTTCAAATATAAATGAAAAAAGAAACTGAAAAACAACTGTGAATGTTATGATTCTTATTAGCATTAATGGGACTAAGATAGTTAATAGCCAATTTGGATGACAAGTCAAAGAAATACTAATCTTGCAAACCATGATTCGCGAAAAATCAATTGATTTTTTGAAAAAAAAAATGTTTTTGACTGCATTTGACAGTTATAGAAATTCTATTATAGTTTTAATGGCAGACACGAATGCGTCTGTTAGTCAATGTAAAATAAAAAGGCCGGCCAAGACTTCACACTTTCATTCACATATTGCCATAGAGATTTGAGTACTTTTTATCCTTTTTTGCAGAGTTTACTCGCAAGAAAGAAAATAGATTAAGTACTCGCCACACACATACCTCCATGATAACGAATGAAAGCGTCACCATATTTGATATTGTCTGTCTAGTTTGTTTTACATAGACCATAGCAAAAGTACTAAGTAGTAAAATCACCATCTCAATCGAAACATCAAAATTCTTAATATTTTCACAAACTGTAATTCTGAAGAATTGTTAAAGTTCAGCCGTCACGAATTGGTGGGCGTGACGTACGAGTCACCTGATGTTTCCACGGTTTACTTCTATGTTTTAGCTGAAGAAAGGAAAAAGTTAAGAAGTGAATTAGAATTACCTACATGATTAACCCTAATTTACCGCTTAATTCTACTTTTTGAAGCTTAAACACAGAAGTAAGCTCGCAAAGTACCACGTTGGCGGGTACTCGTGATGGTTGTATGAGGCAGTTGTCGAAGGTGGATCACGAAACATTCTCTTGGCCGTTTATATGACGTATAGTGTATTAAAAAAATCCATGAGTAACGCTGAAGACTTAGAAAACATGCAGACGACTCGAATTCTGAAAAGCTACGTTTATTGGAGGTATCAGCAAAAACAGTCTTAAAGGAAACAACTTCAATTAGGTACAGTGGTACAGTACATTGCATTAGTAGAAAATAACACCAGGAACATATCTAATCGTTCCGGCCACACGGCGTGCCGGAGTCCCATAAAAAAGGAACACAACCTCCTCTGACGGAGAGCTATGGAGAAGTCTGTAACATACTTCTTACAAAACTGCCAGCTCTTTACAAGTTGGCGAGTAAAATATGAGCACTCATAAGCGACAGCCCCACGTGACAAAAACTGTCCGGTAGGCGTGATAAATATAAAAATTTGAAACAAACGGATTAAATTAATATCGCCAAGACAGGAGTGCCAGAATTTGGCGAATGCCAATACAAATGTCTACAACCCCGTGAGAAAGCAAAGACGGACGACAGGGAGGCACCAAGAACTTACACAACATATGCTAAACAGAAATTAATTTAGAAGGGGAACCCCGAAAATCCCAGACATACCGTCGCGAAAAGAAATAACATTTTATCGAGCCGAAAAACAAAGTGGAGAGAGAGATTAATACAGAATACGTAATTTTGATTCTGAAAGACAAAACATAGGAACATTATTTTAAGACGCGAAAAATATGTGAGCTTCGTCACAGGTTGAACTATAAAAAAATCGATTGGACAAGATATAGGGTGCTCCTTAATAAAAAATCATGTTTCAAAGCTGCCAATAGTAGATAACAGTCATCAGAAATTCGTGAAAATTTGTTTCAGTTGTTAAAAAAGTTTGGAATATCGACACTAGAGGGCAGTTTATTAATTAATTGCACCATTATCCTCGCTACACAAGTAAGCATTATGAAAATAGGATCTCCGATAATTTTTCTAAATTTTATAACTGCTTCCTCATGAAATCAGAGCAAAACTGTGGAGTGTTCCTTATCGACATCGCTTTTTAACAAATGAACCGCAGTCATAGTTCTTGACCATTCTTATTAATTGGCGATCGGCGATATTTCGTAAAATAAACAAACTAGTAACAAACAAACGATTAAACTAGTTAAATAGCTGACTGTGCGAAAAAGACAACGCCACTCTCAAAAAAGCATTAGCGACAATTTTATGACAAAAATGGGGAAGTAAAACAGACTGGCAAATGTTTTAAATTCACGTTTAAGATATAAAAGTGAAACAACTCAACTTGGCGCGTGCTAAACTCTTTATGTTATTCATAAAATTGTTTGGTTGCAAATTACACGGCAAACTATTTCTCAGGCAAAGTGAGTGGGTGAAATTTAATGCAGAAACGGGCTTTTAAAGTTATGTGGGCAGAGTGAGTTGTTTAGTTACTTCAAGCTGATCGTTTAGAGGATTAGAGGTAAATAGTGTTGCCAAAGTGCTAGTCATAATTAAGGTAGTTCATATTTCATTTTTCGCGATCAGAGCAGCCAGTGTTGAATATTTTACTATGCAGAACGAAATTAAATAATTATGTTTGAATACTGTATTTATTCATCGATTTGATTAGTACGATAGCTCAAGAAATTGGAAAGAAAAATTCGCTGATTTATTGTAATATTGAATAAAACTGGGTTTGACAAGAGATATATTTTTTAGAACATTTTCATCAATTGCTAAATCTTCTACTGGCTCTTTTTTTGCATAGTGATTTTATTTCAAAGAATTAAACTGTTTTCTAGCGATAAAAGAGATCAATTTCATCTAGTGCCTCTCAGACATTTGTTCATTTAAAATTGTAGAAAAGCCTGCGGGAATGAGGCCATATGGAGCTAATCCGCCACCCTACATAAAAGCAAAATAACACCAGCGAAACTGTTGCTATAAGTGCTGTACTATAGTGAGCCTCATAAAAAAGACTATCTTATAATAGGTTTTCAAGATTCTGACTAATTCAAGGTGTTTGTAATAGCAGAAAATATTGTCTTACACCGTATCATTCTAATTTCTGACATAATCAGTGAAACCTCTTCGAGCGGCCACCCCTCTGAGCGGTCTAATTTTTCATGGCACAGATTTTTTGGCTCAAAGACCTAATGCTGAAATAAACTCTATTAGCGGTCACTCGTCCCCCTCTAAACGGCCACCTAGTGGGATCGCCCATCTCATTTTTCGGGAAATTCTACTTAATCCATGCTTTAATTTTGAGCGGAAAAACTCAAGGTCAGGAGTCTGGCGAAGATAAGCGTATTTTAAATCCTTTTAATCAAATGCAAAATTAATCTGAAGTTGATTTAAATTAACTAAGCAGCATGTTTGTGTACATAAACGTTTTTACAAATGAATTTTTGTGCCTTTCGGGCGCTAATTCCGTGCCTGCTGAGAAATTTTCCGATGTTTGTAATGGCGAGCAAGCTAAACTTTCAACACAAGCGACGTTAGGGAAAACCGATGAAATTATCGAAAATTCCGAAGCGGTTACAAACGAATTGTTCCGGTTAGAGATCTGCTTTTTAAAGTAAAAAACGAACTTGAAAAATGGTTGATTCGGAGAAAAGTAAAAACTTTAAACAGACACAAAATGTATCCTTTTTCAAAAAAATGTAATAAATCATTAAATAAAGTAATATTTTCTCTTTAGATAAGATTTAAATTTCATTTAAAATAAGGAATATGTGTCAGACTTGTTTACATTACGCATTATAGCAATTATCTCATAATAGTAAATAAAACCCTCCAGAGAGGCCACCCAGAGAGGTTTCAATCGAGGTAATTGCTTTTCTTTAATATTTTATAGCCGTATAGTTTGTGGGAATTCGAATAACATTCTCTCACATTTCTATGTTATAGTTATTATGCGTAAGTATCTCAATAGTCGTGAATTACGATCGTTCGTCTTATTGTCCCACAGGGGGCAATGCTGCCACCCCAGTTAATTTTTTAAAGAAAGATAAAAGACATAAATAAGAACTACTGAAAAGCTTTAAGACTATAATATCTTTTTATGTTATTAACCCAAAATTTGTGTAAAACAAAAGTTATTATAAAAAGTATTTTTCATTTCTCCTTTCAGATAGTTTTTGGCGTGGCCTTTTTTGGACCGCTTAAGGGTGTCTGTCCTCAAATGAGAGTGTGACAAATTCATGAGGTCAGATTTCCACAAAAAGGCACATGTGGCGGAATGATCCCAGTACTGACGTAATCAGGGCCTGATTTCCGGGAGGGCGTTCGGGGCAAGCGCCCCGTTCCCAACAAAATGGGGTCCCACAAATCGTTCTTTAAGTTTAAAAATTTTTTAATTTTGAAAAAGTTTTCGAATGAGGGCGCCCAACTCGATAAATCGACTCCTCGACGTAATCATGCCACTGATTAATGTTTCTAGCAAAACCCCTTTTTCAACAACACCAAAACCCCATGACCGTTTTGGTAAAATGTTTATGCCACGCGTAAGAAACGTTGAAAAATATAATTAATTTATTTAAAGTACTATGCCATTTTACAGAACAGAAGAAGATATATATTTCCTTGTGGCACGATTACCCTGGTTTCATCAACGGCAGTTGACGTAGCGTTAGATTGTTATAATTAAACTTCACCTATATACAGGGTCCTCCAGACGAGTTAACGGACTGTAACGAATATTGGTATGGAACTTTTGTATATAGACTGGACACGGAACTATCGATGCTGAAGTAATTTCGAGAAAATGTACCCCGAAAAATGTCCATTAGGTGGCGTTTTGAGTGAGAAAACAGCAAATTAACTGTGGAAAGAGTAATTCAAAATGTATAAACAATTTCAACATTCATTAAATAGTTTTCGAGCATTTATTAACTAATTTGGGTCACTCTTTGAGCTGATTTCGCCACGCAAAGCACCAAATGAACATTTCTTAAACTAAAAAATTAAAAAACTCCCTTCAGCGCATCTCGTGTTCAGTCCATACGCCGAATTGGGTGGCATTCTGCTCACCCGTTTCAGCTGCAGAAGAATTCTCGTTATACAGGAAGCTTAGTTATAACAACCCTGCATAATACATAATATTTATTATAGAAAAATATTGATTAGTTCTTCCTTGCACTGGTCTTTTTTTTCAAGTTCGTAATGGCCGCAATATGGTGATCAAAATGTATTGTTTTAGCACTTAAACTCAAAAAGCACTAATGAATATCTAAAAGCAATGCACTCATAAAACAACTTGGTATAAACAATTCGTTTTATGTATTAAAACTAAACAAATTAAGAATTTTAACATTTCAGTAGTACTTATACCTAACTGCTTCTCAGAGGGTATTCTCCGTCTCATGCTAAGAAAGCTGCAATGAACGAAGAAAGTGAATTTTTACGCTGCTATCTCTCAACGGTCATGAGGATTTCTGGGTACATTTTTCTGCCTGTGCGTGGGTTGGTGATATTGCAGCTGAAGATGGGTGGAAAATTTTGCCATCCCAAACGCACGTACTGCCTTATTTATGTATTGCTTGTGAGTTTTAGAATTTTTTTTTAAAACTTTGTTCTTCAAGCTCGCTCTTTTTTTGAGTAGTTTTCAATATGAAAACATCGTTCATCCACTCAAAAATTTGATACCTAAAGATTGTTTCCAGATCCTTAGCAAAGGATTATTTGTAATTGCAAAAAACGTTAATATTCAGATTTTGACCATCCAGAGTTTATTTGGACAAGTAACCGTGCAACTTCTGTATCTTTATGATTCTGTATCTTTAATTATCTACATATTATACTAGCTGAAGTACCCGTCGTTGACGGGTTAGTACTGAATGCAAATTTCCAAAAAGCAAGAACTTTCGTTATCATTGTAGGAGTACACAGAATGGATGCAGTATGTTTCCAAAGTAAAGAAAGCGAAGTTATAATTTTTATGTATTGTTAAAATATCACAGGTTAGACAGTAACTAAGTAATATCATTTCATTCGCTTTAGTCGTAATTATGCGGTGCACGAACGAATATTTCCGCATATTGAAATAATTTTCGCAAAATCTCAAAATCTAATCAATATTTTTGAAAAATTGGAAGTCTAGAATTTCAGTTGAGTGACAACCTATCATATCACCAAATTTCGTTTCATTCCCTGCAGTCTTTATTTCGAGTTGCTGGAACAAATTTCAGCATTTTAAAACGATTTTCACAAAATCTCAAAATGTAATCAAAATATTTTAAAAATTCAACGCCTATAAATTAAGATTAGAAACTACCTATACTATCACCAAATTTCGTATCATTCGTATTAGTCATTATTACGTGATGCTCGAACACAAATTTACGCAGTTTGAAAGGATTTTCGCAAAATCGCAAAATCCAATCAAGATTTTTTAAAAATTGACGCCTATGTTTTAAGTTGAGTGACCACCTATCATGACACCCAATTTCCTACCATTCGCTTGAGTCGTTTTTCCGTTATGCTTGAACAAAGATTCACTCAGTTTTAAACGATTTTCGCAAAATCTCGAAATCTGATCGACTTTTTTAAATTAGATTCTTATAGTGTAAGGTAAGTGACCACCTATCATTTCATCAAATATCATTTTTTCACCTTTGCAGTTATTACGTGATGTGCGAACACAAATTTACGCAGTTTGAACTGATTTTCGCAAAATCTCAAAACCTAATCAAGATTTTTTAAAAATTCGACGCCTATGTTTTAAGTTGAGTGACCACCTATCATGACACCGAATTTCATATCATTCGCTTCAGTCGTTTTTACGTGATGCTTGAACACAAATTTACGCAGTTTGAAACGATTTTCGCAAAATCTGAAAATCTAATCAAGATTTTTTAAAAATTCGAAGCCTATGTTTTAAGTTGAGTGACCACCTACCATGACACCCAATTTCATATTATTCGCTTCAGTCGTTTTTCTGTGATGCTTAAACAAAAAAAGCGTCACGGACAGAATGACAGAATGACAGACAGACAAACTTTTTTTTGAGGGTCGCATCGGACTGCCAAGTTCTTGAAACGGATAGAAATCGCAAAATTTTTGAATTCCAAGAAATGTACAGACAAAAGTCTAATTTTATTTATATAGATAACTAGCTGAAGTACCCGTCCTCGACGGGTTACTGAATGAAAATTTCCAAAAAGCAAGAACTTTCGTCAGCATTGTAGGAGTACACAGAATGGATGTAGTATGTTGCCAAAGTAAAGAAAGCGAAGTTATAATTTTTATGTATTGTTAAAATATTACAGGTTAGAGAGTAACTAAATAATATCATTTCATTCGCTTTAGTCGTAATTATGTGATGCGCGAACGAATATTGACGCATATTGAAATAATTTTCGCAAAATCTCAAAATTTAATCAACATTTTTGAAAAATTGGAAGCCTAGAATTTAAGTTGAGTGACAACCTATCATGTCACCCAAATTCGTTTCATTCCCTGCAGTCTTTATTTCGTGATGCTGGAACAAATTTTCAGCATTTTAAAACGATTTTCACAAAATCTCAAAATGTAATCAAAATATTTTAAAAATTCTCTCTCTCTCTCTCAACGCCTATAAATTAAGATTAGCAACTACCTATCATATCACCAAATTCCGTATCATTCGTATTAGTCGTGATTACGTGATGCTCGAATACAAATTTACGCAGTTTGAAAGGATTTTCGCAAAATCGCAAAATCCAATCAAGATTTTTAAAAAATTCGACGCCTATGTTTTAAGTTGAGTGACCACCTATCATGACACCAAATTTCGTATCATTCGCTTCAGTCGTTTTTACGTGATGCTTGAACAAAGATTCACTCAGTTTTAAACGAATTTCGCAACGTCTCGAAATCTGATAGATTTTTTAAAAATTAGACGCTTATAGTTTAAGGTGAGTGATCACCTATCGTTTCACCAAATATCATTTTTTCACCTTTGCAGTTATTACGTGATGTACGAACACAAATTTACGCAGTTTGAAACGATTTTCGCAAAATCTAATCAAGATTTTTTTTTTTTTAAATTCGACGCCAATGTTTCAAGTTGAATTACCACCTATCATGATACCAAATTTCATTTCAATCGCTTCAGTCGTTTTTACTTGAAGGTCAAACACGAATTTACGCAGTTTAAAACGATCTTTGCAAAATCTCAAAATCCAATCAAGATTATTTTAAAATTCGACGCCTATGTTTTAAGTTGAGTGACCACCAATCATGATACCAAATTTCATTTCAATCACTTCAGTCGTTTTTGCGTGATGCTCGAACACAAGTTTGAAACGATTTTCGCAAAATCTCAAAATCCAATAAAGATTTTTTTTTAAATTCGACGCCTATGTTTTAAGTTGAGTAACCACCTATCATGACATCCAATTTCATACCATTCGCTTGAGTCGCTTTTACGTGATGCTCGAACACAAATTTACAACAAAATGATTTGAATGAAGATTTACCTCTTAAGGAAATCGCTAAAAATAGGCTGAGAATGCTTCTGTGAGAGATGAACTTTAGTTACAAACTTTCTCGTACTTAACTAATCATTAAATGAAGGCGCTGCACCTTAGGTATTTAGTTGATAAGGGTTTCAGCTGATCTCTTATCCCAATGGATAGTTGGAATTTCGACCTAAAATTATAAATGGCCCACTACCGGTGCAGTATTTCAAATACCTACATAGGTTTTGGTCAATGGGCGCATAACAAACTATGGAGAACCAGTTTTCCGTTGCGTATGCACTTGAACTCGTTTAGCAGATCGAGGAGAAATACAGGAGAAAGCTGGCTTTGGATTTTCGTTTTGTGAGTCGTTTCGCTTTTTAGTTCGTCAAAAGAATTAATATTCCGTGTTTTATTTTCGAAATACTAATACCCAAATTTGATTAGATTATTTCGCAAGTTATGAAATGGAATCTAAATATTACTCATTAGTAATATTTAGTTTCAATAATACGTGCATAATAAATAATACGTGCATAAATAAATAATACGTGCATACTTTTCGTTCTTGTGTTCTGGTAACATTTAAAAAATTTAATGCATGATTTTTTTCTTTATTTTTAATTAATCTTCGAATACTAGCATAGAGCTAACAACATGTTTAGTTACCAAAGATAACCCAAAGATTTTATATAATATTAGTAAGTTCCAAGTAGATTGTAGCTATATTTTATCCAATTATTTTATTCGAATAATAAAATATCTTTGTAAAATTTCGAAATAATTTTTAAAGTAATTTAAATAATAAAATCTTCTTGATAGGGGAACGTAGCCCAAAATGATTCTCTTACGGGGAAAATTTGCATAAAATAACATAAATATTAAATAAAACTTTAGGCTTTTGCCACAATATTTTACACTATATTTTACATTATAAAATTATTTTAATAATATTTTAAACCCCAATTGAGTAACAAAAAAATAGAATTTCGAAAAACAGTCCAAAGGGTCATTTTACCCTCACACAGGGGCAAAATGATTCTTCATTTGAAAATAATTGTAAATTGTTTTTTACTGGCAAAGAGTAAAACATGTGCAAGTAATTATGACTGTACGTAATGAAATAAAATAAGTTTTACAATCATATAGTATGCATAATTTATTTTACAAAAATTTTAAAATGAAAAAGGGCCACAAACAATAAAATGGAATATTTTAAAATTATAATTCAAAAATTACTGCCTACAATAAACGAAAAATAAATTTAATAATGTAGTGGAGAGTCACTCAATTTGAGAATTTCTGAAGGGCTGCCATGATGACTTCGACCCGGTACTGGAGTTTCTTCAGTAGATGTATTATTTTAGATAGCAGTATGGCTGCCCACTTTGGGTCATATTACTGGAATACACCGAGAAACATAACAAACTAAACAAACGTAATTCACATCTAAAAACATGCTCTATACAGTAAAAAGTCATATTTCTGTACATGAAAGACTGTATTTCTAAATAAATACGAAAGTTAGTGCTTACATTATAAGACGTATGAGAAAACCCAGTTTTTTGAAGAATTCTACTCAGACACTTAATACACCGATCGCTTAACTATCGCCATTGCTTCTTCTTGACTTGGCACAACTATTTTATACGTTACCTAGTAGATAGCTTAGCTCATTTGGAAGAAAACATATGGTGATCGTTTTGCCCGCTAGGATTATTTTGGGCCACCTTCCCCTACATATCTATATAAATAAAATTAGACTTTTGTCTGTACATTTCTTGGAATTCAAAAATTTTGCGATTTCTATCCGTTTCAAGCACCCGGGAATCCGATGCAACCCTCAAAAAAATGTTTGTCTGTCTGTCATTCTGTCGTTCTGTCGTTCTGTCATTCTGTCATTCTGTCCGTGACGCTTTTTCTGTTTAAGCATCACGTAAAAACGACTAAAGCGAATGATATGAAATTGGGTGTCGTGATAGGTGGTCACTCAACTTAAAACATAGACGTCCAATTTAAAAAAAATCTTGATTAGATTTTGGGATTTTGCGAAAATCGTTTTAAACTGCGTAAATTTGTGTTCGAGCATCACGTAAAAACGACTGAAGCGATTGAAATGAAATTTGGTGTCATGATAGGTGCTCACTCAACTTAAAACATAGGCGTCGAATTTAAAAAAAATCTTAATTAGATTTTGAGGTTTTGCGAAAATCATTTCAAACTGCGTAAATTTGTGTTCGCACATCACGTAATAACTGCTAAGTGAAAAAATGATATTTGGTGAAATAACAGGTGGTCACTCACCTTAAACTATAAGCATCTAATTAAAAAAAATCGATCAGATTTCGAGATTTTTCGAAAATCGTTTAAAACTGAGTGAATCTTTGTTCACGTATTACGTAATAACGACTAAAGCGAATGACATGAAATTTGGTCACATGATAGATGGTTGCTCAACATAAACTATAGGTGTCCAATTTTTAAAACATTTTTATTAGATTTTGAGATTTTGTGAAAATTCTCTCAAAATACGTTTACCAAACATCACGTAATAACGGCTAATACGAATGATACGAAATTTAGTGATATGATAGGTAGTTGCTAATCTTAATTTATAGGCGTTGAATTTTTAAAATATTTTGATTACATTTTGAGATTTTGCGAAAATCGTTTTTAAATGCTGAAATTTTGTTCCAGCAACTCGAAATAAAGACTGCAGGGAATGAAACGAAATTTGGTGATATGATAGGTTGTCACTGAACTGAAATTTTAGACTTCCAATTTTTCAAAAATATTGATTAGATTTTGAGATTTTGCAAAAATTATTTCAATATGCGGAAATATTCGTTTGCGCATCCCATAATTACGACTAAAGCGAATGAAATGATATTACTTAGTTACTGTCTAACCTGTGATATTTTAACAATATATAAAAATTATAACTTCGCTTTCTTTACATTGGCAACAAACTACATCCATTCTGTGTACTCCTACAATGCTGACGAAAGTTCTTGCTTTTTGGAAATTGCATTCAGTACTAACCCGTCAAGGACGGGTACTTCAGCTAGTAATGAATAAATGTGACAGAGATTGTTCAGAACAATTTTATTCTTTAAATAATTTTTTTTTTGAATTTCCACAGCTCACTGTAATCTTTTGAAAACGCGTTTTTAAAATCGGTTTGAGAAGATTAAAGTTATTGTCTGTGAAAAAATGCTTCTGCTGGTAATTTCTTGTGTACCTCTTTTTGAAAGCTTCCTTTGATTTGATAATTTCACGTCTTTAGCAAATACTTAACTAAGAAGGGATTGCATTTAATAGAGAAATCATTTAAAGGACTAAGTACTACAATGAGTGCTGATCAAAGGCTTATACACCGTATGCAATTAATATATAATTTTCCTAGCTTTTTAAGGTCTTAAAAAAAACAGCTTTACAATATAAAATGTAAATCTTCAGTAAAATAAATTTCTCCATAAGATATTCTAAGGAGGGAAATGGAATACGAAGAATAATATGAAATAAGGAAGGTAGAATGCTTGAGTTTCTTCGATTACATAAGAGTGAAAAAAAAAATGTATTTTACTAATAGGTATACATGTAAAAGTCATTTATTTATGCCTTTTACAGTTACTTCAGTTACGTAAATCAATTCTGGTAGCATTTTGGCAAATAAAGAAGCCCGTGTACAAAAGTATTATTTAAATTATTGAATTGCAGATGCCATTTCACTAATGCAAGTATTAAATATGCTATCGAAATTATCAAAATGAAGTTATTCATCCTTTTATAATAAGTGTACAATAAGTGTTATTTGTGTGTCGATTCTTTTTAAACCATTGAAAATAATTGTATTACTGAGAAATAACTGTACCATCGATAGTGATAATTTTAAAAATAGCAATTAATAAATCAGCTATTTTTTCTCCTACAGCAAATCTTTTGCTACTAGCTGCGTGCCCGTTCTCTGCACGGTATAGGGAACGAAACTTTTTCTTACATGTATAATTCGAATTGATTTCTGTAATGTGGAATCTAAAAATAAGCAAAATGATTTGACTCTTGGCGTAAAGTTGCTCACTAGTTATTCGTAAAGTTAGCATAAGTACTGATATGCGACCATTGTGATATTATGACACAAAAAACTATGTCCCTGCCATTCGCGATCAGAAAAAGAAAAGCTTGACGGTTAACAGTGAAAATTCCTAACTTTCAAAATGTCACATTTCTACACCATGCTCTTTTTTAACACGCTTTTATTAGCTCCGCTTGATGGTTAACAGGGAAAATTCCTAACTTTCAAAATGTCACATTTCTACACCATGCTCTTTTTTAACACGCTTTTATTAGCTCCAGCTGTATGTATGTTTGTATGCTTGTATGTTTGTAACAGACTCCTTTAGAAGCTCGATTTTGACCCACTTTAAACGGACAGATTTAATTTAAACTTTGTACATTTATCAAGAACCGTTGACAATACAATAATTTTATAATTTTATCTCATTATCCTGATCAGGATCGCCAGGAAATAATCTCCTCATTTCTTATCCTGACTGAAAGTAGAACACTTACAAAGATTACAATCTTAAGAAAACAGCTTCTTACTGTGGCCGTGATCGTATAGTGGTTAGTACATTGCGTTGTGGCCGCAATAACCCAGGTTCGAATCCTGGTCACGGCATTATTTTTATTTTTACAAAGTATCGTGATCCATCACGTTATGGAAGAGTTGAGTACAGGGGCATTCTTTTAACACGCTTTTATTAGTTTCACCTGTATGTATGTTTGTTTGTAGCCGACTCCTTTGAGCAAAGATTTTGATCCACTTTAAACGGTCAGATTTAATTTAAACGTTGTAGACTTATCAAGGACCGATGACAATACAATAATTTGATAAGTTTATCCCATTATCCTGATTAGGATCGTCAGGATTAGTAATTTTCATAGATATCCTTTGCGTGAGAACGAGAGAGATGGAGCAAGCTATTGTTTGGCGATTCTTTGCAATTTACGCATTAGCAAAAACGATAATCGCTTCACTTTATCGTTGCCATTAAAACAGCTCTTCATACATTTTTATGCGTAATTCTTGTCAGATTGACGTATTTAGCACTGCAAAATATTTCTTGCGATTCGAAAACGTGTCCCGTTTAAAAACTCAATCGAAAATAATGCTGGGTAATTCATTGTTGAAAAAACAGCATTCAATTATTTTTCTGACAACGTAATATAAAACATGGAATTATTTCGTACGTGCCGTATGTTTTGCTTCTGACTCCGTTATTCTGATTGAGTTTCGAAAGGGGTTTTAAACTTGTTACATCAAAAGGACGTTGATTTCGCATGTGAAAATTCAGTTATTTTAAAGTAATTTATTTATTTTTTTTCAACTGGCAGCTATTCAGTTTTAGTTACCATGACGGCTAAATTAGCAAACTTACTATCAAACGAAATCTTGAAGTAGCTGCTATTGAATTTAAAATTCTTCTTTACATAAAAATTCGTAAAAAACTCCTAATTATATATTTTCCCTCCGTTTTTCTTTTAAAAGTGGGCGAATTGTATGCTCCGTCTTTTGCCGAAATATTAAAAAGTTATGACGGATAGAATTAAAGAAGCAACAGTTTTAAAATTATTGTACGACACGTCGTCAAAATAGAAATTCTTTTTAAAAAATCCCCAAAATCGGAAAAATATGTTACATAGTCAAAACAAACTGTTTTCGAAAGAAATTTTTTTCCTCCATCCGATCATGCAAACATCGTTTTACTGCGAATGCAATGACCAGCGTTATTACCTATTACGCAAGAAAAATTGCTAAAAATCGGACAAAACAGTTTCTAATTCGAATTTCGAAAAAATCGCTCCGAGGCGTGTTAGGATCTGTCCTAGTGAAGCCGTATGCAAAATTCGGTAGGTCTGCGACCCACCGTCTCGGTGCAATGCGATCGAGAGACGGGCGCAAGAAAATCGGTGGTCACAAACCTACCTACATACCAAGATACATGCAAGCTACATATGAGCTACATACAATGTTTACTCTCGGATTTTATTATATAAGATTTTTCTACTGTGTTCAAAAATTGTCTGGATTGTCAAGAGCTACAAGCGTTCTCGGTTTTAGAATAATCTGAGGATATCACTTTTATTCTAACATAAGCACAACTATTTTTTGAAAACATTAATCCATACAATATGTATTGATTAATGTTTTCAAAATAAATACAATTGTAAGTATTGAAATCCGATTTTATCATGTAATAGCTGATTACCTGTTCTTAGTACGAAAGAGGCAAGCAGTTTTTTAACACGCATAACTGGAGTTTATCCCATAGGCGCAATTTTAAATACTGCAAATTTGCTTCGTATAACTTAAAATAAACGTAAAATAATTAAATTTGTTTTGTAGAATTACGTGCCGTAATTTCTACGGCCTTCTGTACATTTTCATAGATATTCAGTTCTCCATGAAAGCTCTCAAGCAATTCAATTACTTTGCTAACTACCGTATTTACCTGCGTATAAGCCGAGAAATTTTGAACAAAAAAAAAAAAAAAAGGCTTTAAAGTGGGGGGGAGGGGTATACGAGGGTAACTTTAATTTTTCTTTTTTTCCTTTTAACCAGAAGTTAAAATGCCCTTTTAAAACACAATTGTTCTCTTCCCCCATTCCATAACACAATGACGTCGTTTATGGTCGATTTCCATACCAGAAAGAATTTAGCGATACAAAGATTGAAAACGTGTATCATGTTGTTATCGTTGTTGTGGGGTTTCGGCTAGTTAGCTACACGTAGGCTCTAGGCCTAAGGGTAGGGTGCCCCCCGTGGAAGTCTTTTTAAGGGACCCTAACCCAATACGTGTACATGATAAGCCGATGACGACGAAGGAATTTTGGGAATTGTTTGACAAGTCCGATTCTGAATCCAATCTTGAATCAGTTTAACTTTCTATATTACTACCATATCATACTATCAGTATTGCCACATTATTATTATTATTCATTACTATCAGTTTAATTTTGTATACTACTTTTGTATATTATTATCTTTATTATTGTATATTTAGTACTTCCTTTCTTTCAAATGATTTTGAATAAATGTATTTTGAAAAAAATTAAAGTTTCTTGATCGGGAAAGTGATGGGTCGACTTATACGCGGGATTTAAAAAATTTCAAATTTCTTAATCAAGAAAGGGAGGGGGTCGACTTATACGCGGGATCGACGTATACGCCAGTAAATACTGTATTTCTTTCTAGAATAGAAAATTTATAAAGAACGTTCCCTAAATTTAAGTACAAAAAATCTTGAAATAAAAATGCAAAACATTAGTGCATTTTGCCTATTACGTAAGTTAAACTTCTAATTTTGTTAATCCAATTTGGTTATACATGTAATACTCGTGCCAGTAAAATTAAGTCAATCCCACTCGAATTATTGAAAAAAAAAATTCTTCTATATTCTACTCTCTTGGAAAGTAGAAAATCTTGTCATATCCCCCTAAGCATACGTTTTGTATCAAAGTATGTTAAAACTAATCTTCTACTACTAAATAATCACATTTGCCGCTATGGCATGAAAATTGGCTCATTACAGAATGAGTTATGAATCTTTAAAATTCCAATTGAAAAAAAAAACGTACTTGACGCGATTTCTTTCCTTCTCACTCTTCCTTATTTCATTCTCCCCCTTTTTGTTCTTGTTTTATTGCCTCCCCCCTTGAAATATCTCATTCAGAAATTAATTTTACTAGAGATTCACATTTTATATTATGAAGCTGTTTTTCTGCAGGGCTAGAGAAATTGATTTTCAGAGTAATCCAATCAAATTCAGGTATTAGTAGTCCAAAAATGAAACATGAATTATTAAATTCTCTCGACAAACGATAAAGACACACACACAAAGAAAGAAAAAAAGTAAAGAGGGAGAAAACATGAAGTTATTGATAGGTATTCCTTATCCTGTAGTAGCCTTATTACTCTTAATCCTAATCAATCTCTAATCCTAAACAGTCTCAGCAGGCGATTTTAAGATAGATTTCGATTTCAGTGATCAGTTTTGTGGAACGAGAAAGAGTTGATTTCTATTTTAACGCCCCCACTCTCGCCAACCTAAAAAATCGCCGCAATTTGGCGAGCTTTGCAGTCATGGTTCTCTAGGAGTAATAAGTAAAAATTATTTTTGGAAAAATAATAATGACTAAAAGAAAAGTTTTGGGTAGCCTTAAAAGTTTCCTTAAAAGAAGTGCATCAAAAATGTATATAATTTAACAGACGCATAAAGAAGCCATGTGATGCCCACATCAGTTTTTTTTTTTTAAATTTCTTAAAAATCCTCTTATTTTTCGATTCAGTTTAAGTTTTAGATAAATTTAATGTATGAATAAATAATTTAACAATTCAAAGCAAATAGTGTTTTTTATTAACTACAAAATCATTATTAATTTAATTTATTAGATAGTGCTTTCTCAAGTCAACATGATGCTTATTAACAAACTGATTACTGCTTTGAAATTTTTGAAATTGCCAGTGACAGATGTAAACGTTTGAGAGTCATTTTCCCGTACCATTTTTTTTTGTCAATTCTCTCGTTTCTTTCCCGAAGGAGACATGATTCCTATTTCAGAGTTTATCAAAAAAACTGTTCTTTATTCTTCGATGAATAATTGAGATGAAACGGATGGAGATTGTTGTAATCAAATTATTGATTTAATCGGAACTCTTAATTGTGTTGATGGATTTCAGAAAGTTCTTTAGACGGCTTACTACTCTGTTTTTATAAAGAGTATTTGAGTTTATTTTAATGTCACGTGGTATTTTCTCTCAGTATTGTTATCGAAAAGAAAGAAAAATTGAAGTTACTACTATGAAATCCCAGTGAATAAATTCAGCGTTTGCTTTCCCAAAAGGTTTTATGATTTTTAACACTTCCCAAGAAAATTGGTAAAGGTTGAAAAGCGTGTATGATTTCGGTTTGTCTGTCTGTCCGTCCGTACGTGTTCTAATTGTCGTTAATATTCATCGATTACTATGAAATTTGTGTTACGCCTATGTACTATACCATGAGCTCTTTAAAACGGTGTATGTACCATTTATAGTTGTTTTACAGAAGCATCTAAAAAATTCCAATACATTATGCTTTATGGGCAGTCATTCTTTGAAGCGTATTTTAGATATATGAGATTTGAAGCATACTTTTGGGTATTTGAAGCAAAATAATAATAATGTATCTTAATAAAGGCTATAAAAAATCCAAAAAAGTATATGTGGCATTTAAAGCTCTTCTATATAAGCATTCAAAAGAAATGCTTAAGTAGCACATAATTGCACATAAGGGTTCAAAAGAATTCCAATACATGATTGTCCACAGCAGTCGACCGACATTTCAATTCATTTCAAAAATTTCAATAAGTACAAAAACGATTGTACCTGCTTACTCTTCATTTAAGGGATATAGAAAACGTTTAAAGCTATGTTACAGGGTCTCACAAAATCACTTTATTTAGGATATACAGCGGTCTTATGGTTATTAAAAAACTCACTAAGTTTGATGATCCTACATCATCCAATTCAGCGCAAGAAGGACTTGCGTTGAAAAGTGTTTTGTATACGAAGCATGATTTGACATCCTTGTTTTTACGTTAATTTTAATTCCGAAAAGTCTTAGTCATCAAAATCTTAGGTAAAATCACCAACATACCTTAAAATAAGTACAATCCTTTGTAATTGGTATAGCAGAGCGTCAATTATCCGAAATTGGTGGAACCGACCCTAGTTTGGATAAGTAAAAGTTCAAATAGCTGCAATGGCAGCCTAAGGTTAACCCCTTCGGTCCTGAATTTTGAATAGAGCAGATAAAAATCAATGAGTGGTTAGATGGGCTGCACTGTATGTAAGTATCTTAAATATGAAATATTATAAGATTCAGCTTATTACCAAACTCATTAAAAATGTTCTAATAATAGGACAAGAGGTTATAATTGAGCAAAATGCAAAAACTCTTTAACAGTTATTCTGTACGAAACCTTTTGAAAAAATTTCATTGTGAGTTAATACATGAAAACATGAATTTTGATTGCATGCATTCATGCATTCTTAGATGCATGAATGCATGCACTTTTGCAATGCATGAATGGATGCACTTTTGCAGTGCATGGACTTTTGGCTTCTAGTGACTTGACACGTCCATTATCGTCTCTCCATTATCTTGGATAATTGAACAGAGATTTTCTGTCAACTGCAGAGCAAAAATGACAACTTTCTGCTATTCTTGCATTCAAGGACACTAGGTTTTGGTGTTGAAATTCTTAAAAGTGAAATGGATTAAGGTGTAATCCTGATTAAGCTGAAACCGTTGGCAATGGTAATGAGTAACGGTTTTTAAGTACCGTAAATGTATGTGCTTTGTTTAAATTTATTAGTGAATAGGTAGGTTAAAAGAATACTACGTGCAAGGGGTAAATCAATTCACGACGAAAGGGGAGGCAGGGAAATAATAAAGAGGGAAATTCTCTTGAGTTGACATCGATTTCATCCACAAATTCCAAAGCTGCTATTTTCTACTAAATGCCCTTTAATTCTTTCTTGCAGTCTGTCGCGTAAACGTGCCAGCAAGAAAACCACTCATTTAACGGAAAGCACCGTCGCAATTCCAGAGCATTTAAACGTTCAACCTCGGCCGTCACACATTTATACCAGCGTCCCGGAATGTTTTAGAAGAAATTTAATTACTATATTTAGTTTTCAAATGCACATATTAAAAGTAATTAAATGGTAAGCACGCGTTTGAGCCTGCCATCGCAAAAGGGTTAAGGCATACTGATCGGAAGGAATGTTTTATTTCTGTGTGCTAAATAAAAGAAAAATAATAATAAGAGGTATGGTGTTTGGATAACTGAATAGTTTGATTAATTGAAGTTCGGATAATCAGTGCTGTACTGTACGCAGTTGAAATCTTCTAATTTTTGAAGTTCTGATATTAAGACAGTCGAGTTTAGGTTTGCAAAAACGCTTTTTATCAGACCGTTGCTGATCATAAGTGGCTTTCTTGAACTTAGACACATTATTTGTGAGCATTTTCTTTATTAACACTAGTTATTGTTCAATATACAAAAATTCATATAAAAGTCACTACAAATATGCATTATATGTATATCTAAATGTCACGAAATCGAACCTGTTTGCAAGACAAGAATAGACGTAAATAATTTTATTAAAGTAAAACTTACAGCAGGAGAAAATTTATTCTTATAATCAGTATCATCTATTTGACACTATCCTCGAGCCACTGAACATTCTTTAGAACGTTTTATATATTTCTCAAAAGCCTTTTTCGGAGCAAATATCGATTTACTATTTAAAACTTTTATTGCCTTCTTTTATTTATCTCATACTGGAAGTTTGGGTCAAATACTATAACCAATTTTTCGCTCACTTCCGAATAACCAATTGAGCTGAAATTTTGGATACTAAGCGTATTTTAGCTAACAATATATGTATTAATCAAATAATTTAAAATCAAAGTTTTTTAACACATTCTATACACAGTAAGGTAGAGTGAAAATGAGAGTTTATTTATTTATTCATTTTTTCAATTCCAACTATCAGTTCACACTCTCCCTATATATATCTTGTTCAAATTTTCAATTGTTAATAAAATACTTTTTATTCACCCACTCATGTTCAAATACATTTTTTGAAATTTGTAGTGGATGAGACTGGATGTTAATACAGTTTTGCTCCCAATCGACTGGATAATTTATCTACTGGGCCACCCAAAATATTCGTAATACATTACGCTCTATGGGCCATACAGATGTTCATACAGTTTTTTCAAATATTAATTCACTAATTAAATTTAATTAATTTAATAAAAAGTAACTAAAATAAAATTTTTCATTGTTGACCTAAGTAGGAATTGACTTAATTTTTGAAGTAGAACTTCTTTAGGCGCAACTAGAGAGTAACTCAAATTTTTTTTCTGACGGAAGTAACGCTGAGTAAAGGAAGTGACGTGAGCGCGGATAATGGTTCCATTGTTGTGTCCATTTTAAAACAAAAGCATTAAGTTTCAATAGGGTTATAATAGTCCAACAAAATTCTCCAAAAAATGAAATTAATCGCCAGTTTAGTGATAATATTATCGAAATACATCAGCAATCAATAGGGGATGAAAATAATATTACATTGTTAATGAGGTGCATGGAAATATTTCCGACAAAACATACTCTAGGGTAACAGATATATAGAAGTCAGTTATTTTAGCCCTTAAAAATGATGATAGTACTTTTGCTAATACTGATATACTTAATCAAATACACGGTGAACTGAGAACATATCATAGTCACGATAAAATAATTTGCTATGATGACTGTAAAATTATTAATTGGATTTTTTGAGTTATTTCACTGTTAATAGTTAGGATAACTTTCAGTCAGCCGATAAAAGCCAAGTAATTGAAACCTGCGCCAATTGCAAAGAAACCTAACGAGAATCACTGAGCATTATTTCCAGTAAAAAGTTCTTGCATCCGCATTTCTATACTTTAGAATTTTAATTTAATTCCATATGTTTTTTCCATTTCCATAATTTTAACGGACGATCAATCCAATAAACATACAAATTTCTTTTTATTATATTGATACGTTTAAACATTGTAATTTGTATATAAGTACTTTTTTTGTACATTGATTTACGGTACTTACATATTATCCCGGCGGTCCGCAAGACGAGCAATTTTTCGCCAAGATAAATGCCGGACACAAGAAATTATTGATGGTTTGGAATACGATTGGCGACAGCTTACCAGCACATTTGACGAAAGAATTGTTTGGCGGTAATGACCGCCAGGATAATACGTAAGTACCATTAATACTTTTGGCTTTGTTTTGGGAAACAACGATGTTTCAGTCTTTTAATGTCGCCAAGAAAAAATTGTTGGTGGGATTTACGCCGGCTAATCGAAAAGTACCATAGTTTGCCACCACATATGTTAGTGTTGAAAGTTAATTGCATAGTTTTACAAAGTTAATTGCATAGTCAATTGTAACCCCTTCAACAGCTATCAATCAAATCGAGGGGAGAATTGCACCGAAATCCATATCTTGCTCCCCCTCGAAAATACATGCTATCGCTGGTCTTTGCGACACCACAAAAAACATCACTTGGTCCGGCTATCGCTGTAAGGGGTACCTCGAAAATATGCTACTGCTGGCGCTTTGCAAGACTCCAAAAACCTCACTGGGTCCAGCCGTTGCTGTAGGGCCTCTTCAAAAAATGCTACCGCTGGCCCGTTGCTAGACCACAGTGTTCCTCTATGATTGTCCCTTCCATTTCGCGGCCGTGGATTAAATTCATCATCGTCAACGGTGCAACTCGCCCTTTTCTCTTTTCGACCGTTGCAACTAATCCATTCCCGTAACAAAGGAAGCATTAATCAATGGAGCACAATGCGCATCAAGTTTATGCACAATTGTGAAGTTTTAACTAGAATCCCATGCAGTAGGAAAATTTGGATTCCAAATAAACGGACAATTCGAAATGTCCCATGTAAAATATATTCTGGAGCTATTTTATCATTCACTTATCTCTCAAAAGAAACCAATTTCCAATTATACCTGCATTTGCGATGACAATTAGTAAGTCTCAAGGACAAACATTTGAAAAAAAAAATGAATAGTATTGAAGCCGCCAGTTTTTCAATTGTACGTCGCAGAAAAGTAGTGTTCGATCATTCCATCATTCCATCGTTTCAGATGTTATATTAATTTTCTACTTAAATTTTATATACTTTTAAAAAGATACACGAAATAACTGTGTAGCCTTGACGAAACCTGGGCAGAATAGGAAATAAAATAAATAAATAAATAATAAAATAAGTAAAATAAACTGGGAAATGCCAAAAAACGTATGGCCGCTTACTAAATATGGCTTAGCCAAGTTATACCTCATTTTTCCTATCGTTCGCATTTTTCAAATAACTGGAAAATTAATGCATAATGACGTATTGGTATACGCTCACAAATGCCGTAATAGAACAAAATAAAATACGTTATAAGCAATGATTAGAGAGGTATAAGCAATGCTTATTTAGAGGTTTAATATATTTCGGTCAAATTTCGACCACTGGGCGATCACTAGTCCTGTAAAAATACGCGGAACCTGTTAGAGTTAGGGAGAGGAACGGTGAGAAAAACAGTCGAGAGCGTATCTTTGAGACATCAATCTTTATTTTATATATCAATAAGCGTTTTAAAGGTACACCCAACATAATATTTTACATGTAATCCCAACCTCACAGGAGGTTCTCGTCTCTCGATTCAAACCCTACATGAAAACGTTTTAAGGAAACAGTGAAAGAATAATCATTCAACACGGTCACTTCTTGGAGGCTAAACCGATATCCAGATGGAACAACGGTTTAAGAACACGGGTATGTAACACCACAAAGAAACAAACACTGGCTGCAAACGGTTTAAGAACAAAAAAAAAGAATAACAAATGGACACTCCGTGGATTCTAACCCAACCTCAAGACGGAGCAAGCAACGGTTTAACACGGGGATGGAACATCACAAAGAAATGGACCCTGGCTGCAATCAATCCCAAACAATAGACAGAACCTGCAGTTTAAAAACACGGATACAGAATAATAATTCGAAACCTACCAGCAGACGAAATCAACGCTTAAGAACACAAAAAAAACACAAAAAAGAAGATAGAGAAACACAAAAAAGTACACCATCTGCATTCGAACCCAACAAGCAGAGAAAAACATCAGTTAAAGAACACAGTTAAAGTATAATACTAGACTAACGGACATTCCCCATATTCATGATACCCAACCTCCAGACGGAACAATGGTATAAGAAAAACAGTTAAAGGAATAGACTGACTACAACATGGACACTTCCTGGATTCTAAGTAATTATCATGAATGACCGATGATTCTTACTGGAGATTTTAATGTTAATTTTCGCTCTGAAGAATCTCCGCTTTTTGTTGATTTTTTAAAAGAAAAAATTGATCTAACTATGAATACTTCTCGACTTCAATCAACAATGCGTTTCGGCACAACGATAGATACTGTATTTTCAAGAAAATTAGCAAATTTAGAGAGTAAAATTTACGTTTCACATTATAGTTACCACAAACCTATAATTTCATACCTAAAAAATTATGATGACATTCAAGTACCTATTTCCAATGAACAATATGAATATAACATTTATACAGGGTGTCCAGTCTTAATGTGACCCATAGCTAATTCCCGAACCGTTCGGTTTAGATATGCACTTCCAATTTGAAAAATGTTTTAAAAAAGGTAAAGAATGTTTTTACGTGCTTTTCGAACCAAAAAACCCATTTAGAAAAAAATTACAAAAATTAAATTTTTATACGGTCCCCAGGTCCTATCACTTACATTTAGGAAAAGATGCTGTACACAAAAACAAAGTAAACTCAAAAAGTTTCATTTTATTACGATAAAAACTGACCGAGTTATGGAAGTTTGAAAATCATACATTTCATCCATTTTCTCGGCCATTTTCAAGAAGCTAGTAAGGGACCGTCTTGAAAATGGCCGAGAAAATGGATGAAATGTATGATTTTCAAACTTCCATAACTCAGTAAGTTTTTATCGTAATAAAATGAAACTTTTTGAGTTTACTTTGTTTTTGTGTACTGCATCTTTTCCTAAATATAAGTGATAGGACCTGGGGACCGTATAAAAATATAATTTTTGTAATTTTTTTCTAAATGGGTTTTTTGGTTCGAAAAGTACGTAAAAACATTCTTTACCTTTCTAAAAACATTTTTCAAATTGGAAGTGCATATCTAAACCGAACGGTTTGGGAATTAGCTATTGGGTCACATTAAGGCTGGACACCCCGTATAATCTTTGTAAAGGACATGGATAATAAATATAATTAAATTGTTATTAATTTTAAGTTTAATTGATATTAATTTTAAGTTTAATCATTTCAGTGATATGAGTCGTAAACGTCAAAGAAGTTTTAATTCAATCGCGCGTAAAGGTTACACGCACACACTTTTTTTTAATATATTACCTGTCATATATATATATATATACTAGGGGCCAAGGCCCCCAGACTCGCTACGCTCGCTTTCGTATGAGGCATTCGGCCCCTAATCAGGCTTATTCGTAAAAAAAGACATAATTTCAATAGACAAAACCCGAAGATTGGATCAGATAGAATGTTACTGAGCTACACATTGCTTTGTTCTTGCATCTTCATTGGTACATAAAAATTTAAACTTCACACTACAGTAGACCCCCTACCCCTCATAAAACGGAAGATATTTTGTTATGGGAATCCGTGTTGTACGGGTCCTGAGCTATACTCCTCCTGGAGCGCGGACTCCGCTTATAATCGCTGGAAAAATTATTTGCACTCCTCAGAAACACAATGGTATTTAATGTTGCCATTCAAAAGTTATATTAATTAGGAGATAAAGCGTAATAAAATCAGAACATCTGTTTCAGCTGTATTTTTAATAATGTAAAACCCATTTGACACCTTGCGAATTTGCCACCCATGGCGATTTTTCGACTTGAGTACATGTAAAGTTAACCCATTTGTGCCTGGATATTTTTGCGACTTTCTTCGATTTTTACTGATAACAGAAATCTTATAAATAAAAATGAAATTCTGTTTGTTTGTTTGTTTGTGGATTTGATTCGTATACAAATCCATAAAAATGGACCTATCGGCCTGAAATTTAGCACAGATATGTAAAATAATATAGAATAAATCATAGTCCACTTAAAAACATTGAGAGTCCACCCGTTCCCGGAATTTAAGATATTTTTTATGCTCTTCACGCAAAAAGCTTTCCGTAATTGTAACCCCTGTAGTGAAAAAAGTGTGAAATAAGGATCGTGGTTGCCATGTGTGGCGATTTTGCCGAATAAAATGTCGTTCGTATACAAATCCACAAAAATGGACCTATCGGCCTGAAATTTAGCACAGATATGTAAAATAATATAGAATAAATCGTAGTCCACTTTAAAACTTTGAAAGTCCACCCGTTCCCGGAATTTAAGAGATTTTTTTATGCTCTCCACGAAAAAGCTTTCCGTAATTGTAACCCCTGTAGTGAAAAATGTGTGAAATAAGGATCGTGGTTGCCATGTGTGGCGATTTTGCCGAATAAAATGTTTTTAATTCTCAAAGTAAAAATAAAAGAATAATAATGATTTTTTTTTGTTCGTTTATGTTCGTAAGGTTATTTTTTTAAAAATTATAATGTCGTGTGCATGGGAAATCAGAGCAGGAATGTAATGCTTTACACGCAAAACAATAAGAATTGAAGATTTCCGAGGCTAATGTGTAAATTTTTTTAGTTTGGCGAAAAAATAAAATGGCTGAAATATGGATTTTGAGTAAGTGAGTTCTAGCGGTTTGCACAGTTTTCGGCTTGGCGCAATTTATTGAGAGCTTAAGGAAATAGATTTTTGAAAACAAGTTCAAAGGTTTTATTAGAATACAGCGTTAAATTTTAATGATCCGTGAAGAAATAATGCAGTTATTAAGGGATTTCAAGCGATCTAACTTCAGAATTCTCGCCAATTGAGTACATTGATTTAAGTTGGGGGAGTTCCGCCAAATTTCAGAAAATTGAAATCTTCTCATGTAGTACATCGGAGTAACGATGAACAAAACACATTATAGTTCATAATTAAAAAAAAATCGGCTGTATTAAGGGATTCCAATTTTCAAATAAATGCGTGCTACTCTTTGGCGGTCGAACCATTTCCCATATTGATTGCTGCTAAGTCAATGCTTCGAATGATTCCCTGAAAAAACTCTTGCAAAATGGCGTATGTTGGCACTTTGGCGAGGCTTAGATTTGAAACTGGATTTTATTTGAGACTGGTATATATAATAACACTGGTTATAGATAAAAATGAATGTTGGTATGTGTTTATGAGGTTGAAAAACTCCAGCACCGTTGAGCACCGTTGCAGGATGAAATTTGGTTCACCTAAGTCTTTGATGATGGAGAAGGTTTTTATGCTATCCGTTTTCCTTAACTTGCCACTTGGTGCCGCAGCACAACGTTGAATTCTATTCCGTTTATCCGTTTGCTATGCGAATATCGTCCAACCGATTTCGATGAAATTTGGTACACGCGAATATTAGAACACGGAGAATATTTTTCACTATCCATTTTGCTGTAACTTGCCGCTAAATGGCACTGCAAAGCATCAACTTCAATACCGTTCGATCGATCGGCATAAAATTTTTTATGACTATCGTATAAAAAATGCCGAAATCGCATCTTCGTTCACATTTGAGTACGAAGAATATATTCTAACTGCGTTCCTTTTGATGTTACTCACCACTAGATGACACTGCAATTCATTATTATTTTAACTCGCCACTAGATGACGCTGCAGCAGGCCAGATTCTTGACCATTCAAACGGTCGCTATGAAAATCAGTATACATAGCTATTTGAACAATGAGAATATTTTGGCGTTATCCATTTTGCTATAACTCGCCACTTGACGGCGCTGTAGCAAATCATTACTTTAATTAACTACTGGATGGCCCTGCAGTGTATCACTTCTTGACTGTGCAAATGATCGTTATGAAAATTGGTATACATAGATAGTTGAACACGGTCGCTATGAAAATCAGTATACATAGCTATTTGAACAATGAGAATATTTTGGCGTTATCCATTTTGCTATAACTCTCCACTTGACGGCGCTGTAGCAAATCATTACTTTATTGAACCACTAGATGGCCCTGCAGTGTATCACTTCTTGACTGTGCAAATAATCGCTATGAAAATAGGTATACATAGATATTTGAACACGGGGAAGAGTTTGGCGCTATCCATTTTCCTATAACTTGCCACTAGATGTCGCGTCAACACATGAAGTTCAGGACTAGAGCTGAAGCAAACTGCATGTATTCGGTACTAAGATACGGATAATCACTCAGACTCGAAGTAACGAATTGTTACTTTTCGGTTGATATCGTTACTCGATCCGAAGGTTTCGGATCGAGCAGCTTCGAACTTCGAATACAGACTGCCAGGCGAGGGGGAAACAGGCTCCAGTAATCGAGTACTAATATCTTCTGTTATTTGTTACTGGCAGTTACTGGATATCGGATCGCGGTTTCAAGGGGGAAAATGACTTTCGAGTGTGCATTTCGGATCGACCAGGTTCGAACTTCGAATACAAGACTGCGGGAGGGAGAAAATGAATTTCGGTATTTGAGTAATAGTATGTTCCGTTCCGTTACTAGATACCGGAAGTATTATGGATTCTCGCTGTTTGAAGGGAAAAATCAGTTTCGGTATTTGAGTAGTAGTATGTTCTGGTTGCAATTCGTTTGTGCCGAGCCGGATGGTATCGTTTTGATGAGGTTTGGAAGAATCCGTATGTATCGTTACAGTTATGGAGATGGATATACTATCTGCTGCTCTATTGATATGGGTCGTACAATGGGGGGATAGGATCCGGTGTATAGCATGTTCTTATGCGCAGTTGAACTTTTTTTGCGGGGGGGGGGAAGGGGGTGTTCTTATAATTGTAGAGGAGCAATACATATAAGAGAAGCATGTTAGTAAGGGGTGCTAATTTCGGGCTTTCTAACATTTTAGTACTAAATAGTGGTGCAATCAGAATTCTTTCTTTCAGGGTGATTCCGAAGCAGGATTGCGAACTTAACTCTTTCTTTTTTTTTAGCTAGAATCGAAATATGAGTAATAAATAACAAATTATTTAAATACACCTTTTAAAAAATATATTTTTATAAAGTAAACGAATTCACACATTTTTATTATTTAAAATATTATTTGGAACTAAAAAAAAAATATTTAGCATGGAAACCTAAACACATTTTTTAAGTAATTGTTTAAAAAATATATAAAAAATTGTGAGCGACAAGGGATTTCTATGTCCACTCCTGCGTAAGCCACTGGTATTAAAATAATTTAATGAAGTTCAGTATGTTTCTAAAATGTCGGCGTTTAGGGGGCCATCTGCCCTATTTTATGGTACATTTTATTCCATGAACTCATGGAATACGCATAGCCCGGTGCAACCATTCTTTCTGTATGAAAGGAGTGATAATTTTTGTTTAAAGAATGCTCTCATATATGCACCCACAGAAGGGGCTAACCCCTTTCATCCCAAAAGTGCAGAAATAGAACTGGAAATATCTTAAAAATAGGTAATTCTCAATGAATAAAACAATTTTTATTTAAAATATGGTAAGTCTTAATTTACTTCGAAAAATGGTCCAGCAAAAGAAGTTTTTGATATGAAATAAGAACTCACAAATAATAAAGATATTATGCTTTTAGAGACCCAAAGTAGTTGATATCATACTGAGATACCCTGCCCTGTGAATTTTATATATGTGGCCCAATCCCTGGATCTCAGTATTCGAGAACCCGCTCCCAGAAAAAACACGAGTCACAAGCTTTCCTTTACACTTTTTATGATAAGAATGAACAGGCTAAACCAGCGTTCAGAATTAAAAAAAGGGGGGGGTTGAGAAAAAAAAAAGAATGGCATATGTCTTTGGAAGATTTCTATGTGCACTCAGTAATTCGGATAATTTAGCCTTGTATAAAACCATAAATGTGTATAAAAACAATCTGTAAATCAGAGAAAATAAGCTCTAAATACAACTTTGTACAACTTCGCTAAAAAAAATTCTTTTTGGTTATGGGTTTATGTATGGGCGGCATATACCCATAACAACACTGTCCCGGATGTGTTGTTATGGGGCACTATATAACACCCTATTACCGATTCTATTAGTAGTAACGAAAGCAACGAGTAACGAATACTTAGTAACGAATAGCGAACATCTAAGTAACAAATACATACGGATACTCATTTTGTCGTTACTTTTACAGCACTATTCAGGACTGTCCAGCCGATAGTCATGAAAATTCGTATACATCGATATCTGAATGCGAAAAATATTTTCGCCGTATCCGTTTTGCTAAAACTCGCCACTAGATTGCGCTACGCCGCATGGCCTTCTGCACCGTACAAACGATTGCCTTGCAATTCGGTATGCATGATTATTGGACACAATATAACGCGATATCCACTTTGCTATATCTGTTTATTACAATGAATAGTAATCACCACAAATCGTAATATCAAAAAGTCCATTCATTCCCGTGCGAAGAACGGGTACTTCAGCTAGTAATAGATAAATTTCTGATGTCAACTTCTTGAACAAGGGATGATTTCTTTTAAAATAATTATACATAAAAATTGAAATATCAACATACTACTTGGTCATGTTAAAATATTTTGTAGAGTTGAGGCTCAATACTTCTGAATAAAGGCTAGGAAAAATAAATAACGTTTTCGACTAATAGCGAAAATGCCGTCCCAAAAAAGCGACGCTAGGCATAAATGGGTTAATAAAAGCTACGGGTCAGATAGAATAGCCTGCCACCCATGGCGACTTTTCATTATTTGGCGATTTACACATGCTCAAAACCTATATTTACTGTTCAATTAATGTTACCAGAAAACCATTATCCATATTTTCATTTACATAATCGTTTGCAGATTGGAGTACTTAACACCACGAATTATACCATCTCGTCGCGCTAGCAAATATCCAAAGTGTACTATAACTGCTATAATGACATAGTTAACGCCGCCAAATATTTCTACTGGTAGCAAATAATCCATCTGGACGAGAATCGGCTTTAAAATAATCTGCATTTTAATTATTTTTCATTTTCAAGATATTAGTTATTCTGTTTTGGAAAAACGAATAATCGCTCATTCTAAACTCCTGTTGTCTAAGCGAACTTACTATTTGAAAATTGTCAACTTTGTGTAACACATTTTCAGTTACTTATTTCATATAGTTTTTATTTTGGCGTAAAATGGGCGTCATTCTAACTCATGTTTGTAAATTTCACGCGATTCTAGATACTTGGAATCGCTTTGTTGCAAAGGAATGAATGATTTTATGCCAAATATGGCAATCATTCGGTTTATTTTTTCAGTTTTTTATTAATATCTTCTAAAAATATTCTTCGGTTTTCGAAATTTAAATCAGCTTAGCAGGTTCTTCGGAATTTTTCGAATCTGTGGGCACCTTAGTCGAAACTCAAATCCCTACGATTTAGGAGGAGATCGGTCAACAAGCTTTGACAGCGCCAGCGGCGGCCTTTACTTTTTTTTGGAATAGAGAGATATATTTAAATATATATAATATATTACATTAAATTGAAAATGCACGAGAGTACAAAAATTGACCATAGGTGAGAGTAGCACCCAGGTAAAATTTGGACGGAATTCAACAATATCTTCTGTCCCCACTAGAGCCATCTATAATGCTGATCACATGTTTGATATTAACAATTATTTGTTCTCAGTAACTTAATCTAATGTATTTGAAATCAAACATTTTAACCTTTATTTCTGTACTGATTTTGCTTTGCTTTGATTTTCAAACTGTATATTGCTTCAAAATAGTTTCTATTGTGTCAATTGGTAACTTGCAACACTAATTAGGACACCCATCCTCCAGGACAGTACAGGTAATTTTAGTGTCCTCCATTGCTGGATCTGGAGGGGTCACACAACAGTTGCTCGTCGAATGTTCTTGTTATTTGGAACGTGTTTCACAACTTATGATTTTCGAACGATGTGTCTTTCTTGTTTCTTTATCTCATTTCCGCCACTAAGCCGAAAGGTTCATCGCAATTAAGCGAAGTCTAATGAATGGAGCTTGCAGTTTACTGACGTCAAAATTTAATTTGCTTTAATCATATTCGATTCCAGGCCACAATGTTGCAACTTTCACGAGATTAAGAGCAAGAAGTAAAAGTGATTAGTATCTTATCTCCGGCATGAATGAAGCCTTTGAAGAGCAACTTCCAGGATTTTACTAGACGTTCACCTAAATGCTTTTCATGCTGTCATTAATTGTAGTTTATATTAACAGGATAAGTATTAATCTCGTTGATTTCTCCGGAATACTATGCAGCTTTTAACAGAACAGCCTCGGTTTGATCTTCGGAAATGAAGAGTTGGTTTCCATAGCTGAATCTGGAGCAGCGTTTAATGATTTTGAAGAGCGATATCGCTACTTATGGCGCAAATAGTGAGGAGCACTTTTCGTTTATTTAATCGTCATTGATTTTCTCGCTAAGTAAGCACTAATAATTAGTTTTTAGACAGAAAAGAAAGAAAATCAATTTAAGGGAGAGGTAAAATTATCAGTTTAAAAAACAATTTTTTTGTAGAGTTTGAGGTGTAGCTTCGATATCATCTCTTTTGGAGCATTCTCTTTTGATGACTTTTCTTGGCACGATAAATGATATAATTTGGCAATGACTAGCCACTGTTATACTCTTGTTTAGACATGAAATTTCGATTTTACTTTTATATTTTCTTAGTAAGTGTAACCTCTGAATAACGGTTACCTTTTGAGCTATCGAAAAATGACCACCCTGCAGAGGTGGCTTCTGTTAAGAATCTTAACACTAAATAAATAAATTTAACAACAGAAATACAAGTACATTATTTTAGCTTTACTAAACCTCATTCATTTTAATTTACATTTAAAAAATCGGTTTGTTGAAATTGCTTTGTTTTTATCTTTTTAAAAAGAAATGGTATTTGTAGTATTCTCATTTGCTGTTTTCCCACACAGTAAATTCATCATCACTTTTTTATTAAAACAAAATTTTGTGTCGCCCAAAATTTACTCAGAATATCGGAATATGTTTCGATATTAATAGCGGGTATATATTGTGTCTGTGGGCGCAATAACATTTTCATTGTTTGCATTTTGAGTTGAAATAAAATTTGAAAAGCGCATTTTTTCGTGATGTCCAAGGCCAGCCTTTTCGGTATTCCTTCTTCAGAAGTTATCTGTAATGTTAATCCTATAGAATTCGTTCTATAGAATTCGTTCTATAGGATACCATTTATATGTGGTCGCTCTTTAGAGATTTTTGTTGTTTGGAGGTGGCCTTTAAAGGAGGCTTCACTATATTGTTATGGTTAGTGCAGTACTGAATAATTTAGGCTTGTTTTTATATTCAGCTCACTTCTTTTTATGGTTTTAGGAATTTTCTGTTGATGTAATTGTATTTACTTTAAAAAAATACAGGGGAAGTAAATATAAACTGAAATCCTAGGGCATCAAAAATTATAAATACATAACGCAAACTTATATTTAATAGTTTTTAAAAAAGAAATTTGATAGAAAAAACGGAGACAATAGTTTGTCGACAAGCCAAAACAGCGGCAAAAAGAGATGATATCAAAGCCGTTTCGAGTTAGTTTGTTTTGAAGATTTTCTATCTTGAATATTAGTGTTAAATTGATATCTTTATAGATTACATATAAATGACAGATTCTAGAGAAATCTATTATTATTTTTTTACATAAATGAAAGACTCCCCATAGACTTAACCACCTAATTTATACCCATCAAAAAGTAAAATGCACAACTGGATGTTAAAAAAATTTCTGAAATCCAAGGCTAATTGTTTTACAGTTCAGCTATACTTTCGTACAGACGTCCTCACAAAACTAGTCAAAAATGGATTCACAAATTGGCAGGCTAAATTGGATCGTACGTATTAGATCAGGGTTTCACATTGTCCAATTTTGCCTTTGTTGCTTGCATTTACAGTTATTGGAAAAAGTTAATAGATTTAACAAAATTTTTTTTCGATCTAGACAGAGCGGAAAAACAATTACTTAAAACAGCACCGTGTATGATAATTAAAAAATGAATATGAATAATATTAAGCAAAATTAAGTAGAAGAAATACGATTGAATAAAACAATTGAATAATATTTTGACTACGGTTAAATGAGATTGAATAATATGAAATTTAAAATAAGCGTAAGAGAAATAAATAAATTAAGAGAAAAGCTTATATGACAGAGATAGGAGAATATAAGTATGTCCGGAAAGGCATACTTAGCGTCGAGATGTGACGCAGAATCTTGAGAAAGGAATGGTCAAAATCGATTTCGAACAAAAGGAGGTGCACAACTAAATATACTAAATTCAAGAGTCCACCATTTTGTGACTAATCGTTTTTGAGGTACGTGCATACATACGCAGAATCTTCCCATCGAAGATTAGTAAAATGGACTAAGGGAAAGTCAAAATTTACCTGTTGAAATTCTTTGCGATTGCACTTCCTTTCTTTTGAGTAGAAGTTGAGTGACTTTCTTTTGAGAGTTCTTTTGAGAACAAATGAGATTCCATGAATTAAAGACTATAAAGATTTGAATTACGTCTTCATGGTTTCACATTTAGTTTTGAATTTTATTTTATTATTAGCTAAGTAAGTTATGAATGCCCCGTATTTTTTTTTCTATTCATCTTCGTTATTTTAATTTACTATTTCTCATATTTATAAACATCGACAGACACCACAAGTGAGTTACTATAGTACACGGAACCCGTACTATTAGATACTTTTGGAGTTTTAAATTAACTTTTCTTGTATATCAATCAACTAATCCTCTCCTAAAATATGGAAGAAGGTTACCTTGAATTCAAGTTTTAAAATAAATCAATTTAAATGAGTTATATTAAAACGTCTTTTGATGTAAATAGATTTATAAATTTAACGTAAGCTTAGTTTATTTATTAGGTGTACCGGAAAAAATGTCGTTGCTTTACATAAAATTCAAACAAATGAATTATCATCAATTATTGAATTAACAAACAAGCTGTGCCTAAGCACAGGACTCATTATTTCAAAGCGAGAATTCTATAGATAATATTTTTTTTCCCCTCTCAGGGAAAAATGGCCACCCTCCCCCTTTTTTCACGTCTACCCTCCATGGAATATTCTATTCGAAATGTTCTGAAATCTATTTTTAGGTATTCGTAAGCATTGTATTTTAAGGCAAGAATTTTATGGATATCTCTTTTCTTCTTTGAGATCACACAGGGTATCTGAAAAGAACGTTTTGGCTCCCTATCCCGCATGAGTTACAAATTTTGGAAAATGCTCTGTTTTCCAGAGACTATATGTTATAAAATTCACGTACCTGGCAAATTTCGTATTATAAGCTTCTGCAGTTTTGTTTAGGCAAAATACTGACATACGGAAAAAACGACAATACTTTCCGGCACACCTAATATAAATAGGACAGATTAAAGTTACATTTTTTAAGGCATGTCATTTTACGAATTTAGTTTAGACCTAAAGCAAATTAAATACAATTCGGGAATGACATGTAGGAAAAAAAAAATACAACTAACATTTCTGCTACTTCAAAACTTCTGACGAAAGAATAAGGCACAAAACACTTTATTAACTAATTAATACTCATCCGAAACTCTACATCATTCCCTTGTTTATAAAAAAAAAAACGGAGTTTTGAATTACACAAAATTTGTGTCTTATTCATTTTTAAGAGTAAGAAAAGTAATGCGTTTAGGTAAATAAAAACGAGGAAAAAATGAAAAAGGTGTGGAGCCCCTTAAAAAATGTCGCTTACTTTGTTAGGAGAGATTATTATGTCTTAAAAATAATTTTTAGATATATTAGAGTCTTAATTTTTCTTCTCTTGAAGGCGAAAATGAGAGTTTTTCGTAGAATGAAAGTTTGCATAAATTAATTGCTCTTATCGCCGCATTTTTTTTCCCCTCGTAGAAGTTTCGAATGAAACATGTAAACTATTTATGGCGCATTTAATCCGGTAAAAGAAAATGAAAAAAAAACCTATAAAAAAGGCAGTTAATAAAGAGAGGTTTGATATATTGAAAATAATAAGGATGAAATATTCATACTTAATAAAGAAAAATTGTTTTAGTGTATCAAAATCTAAGATATTTTCTGATCTATTTACGTTACAAGGAAACTTTTTTTCAGAAAAGTGAATTATGTTCTGTTTTGATTATGAAAGTTTCCCAGCAAATGTAACTCTGAATTTATGAGCTCGAATAAACAGCTGAATTAAAATACTAAATACTCGAGCAAGATTAATAATCCATACTGAATACATTGACTATAACACACTTTCCAGCATCGGGTCTTACAGTGAATTATTTAAGCAATGAAGTATGCAGTTTCTAGTTAAGAAATGAGATATGTAACAAATTATAAGTAGCAAATAATAAAACGTTAAAGTTATGTTACTTGGAAGGGACACAAAATTATTAGGTAGACTCGAAGGTAATTTCAATTTTTCGTTTCCCAGCTAAAATAACTGAAGATAATATGAAATTTGGCATACATATGTAGAGTTTTTTAAAGTGCTAGATTAGACAGTATTTCCCAAAATTCATAACCTGGCGAGGGTACAGGGACAAACGTTCACGTACCTCTGTCTATGTCCGAAAAAATTCTTGCTTTAAAACACAACACTGACGAATGCCTAAAAATTAATTTCTGGAAATTTTGAAATTTGGAAGGAAGATAGACGGGAAAAAAGGGGTAGCTTGGGGCCATTTTTCATGAAAAAAAATAATAATTTTTGTAAAATTCTTGTTTTTAAATGTAACAAATATGAGTCCTATGCCTAGGCACAGCTTGTTTGCCATCAAAATCTTTTTGAAAATCTATTTTTTTAAATTTAATGTAACGAAAGGAAATTACTTTCCGGGGCATCTAATACAAGCCCCCTTAATGCACCAATTTCAAGAATATGTGGTTTTTGTGATCCATGATATCAGTGTATTATACAAAGCCTACAAAACTGTGTTTATGTTGTTATTATAACTTTGGGCCAGAAAAGTTTATAGGTACAGAATCGATTTTTTTCAGTTGACGTAATTGATTCTATATATCGTCTTATCCTGATATTCCGAATATAAGGGGTTTTCCAATAGAGATGATACAATTTTAAATGGTTAGAATGGCAACACTGAGAATTCTTTTTTGACATTTCTTGTGTCATTTGTGTTTAGAATGCTTTGCCATTTAATCATGGAAAGATACACGCTTGAACAATGTTTCGAAATTATTAAATTGTTTCATCAAAATCAGTGTTCATAAATGAATATTGAGAGAAATTTGCGGAGAATTCATGGACGACATCATTCAGTTCTTGTGATTGAACACCTTGTGATTTCTTTCTTTGGGGATGTGTTACGCCACAAGTTTATGCTGATAATCCAATAACAATTGAGCCATTAGAAGACAAACCAACATTCAACGTGTTATTCGTGAAATAACACCCAATTTATGTGAAAGAGTGATGGAAAATTGGGTTGACAGAATGCGGTATGTACAGAGAAGTCGTGGTGCTCACATGAACGATATTATTTTTCATACTTAATGGCATAATGCAAGCTTTCAAAATAAAATTGTGTCTCACTGAATAATTTATGTGATTCTTTTAATTTTTAAATTTTATGACTCTTAATAGAAAACCCTTTACTTTCGAGGCCGAAATTACGTTATGAGATAAACAAATTCATCCGTGTACTATAAGATATACAAGTACTAGAATTAAATTTGCGTAATCGTAGAGAAGAGGAGGGTAATATGGAATGCCACTTACATTTCTAAATATGACTTCTCTGATTTTTCAATAAAATCCCCAAACTCACCATGAATACATACTATAACTAATTGCAATGGAATGTCACTTGTAAAGAAAAACGCCATTTATTTTGTTGCTATACAAAATACTATTTAAAAGAAAAGTTACAAATGGAGGTAAATATGAATACTAAGTCGGGCACTATGCATTGGCGGTTTAAGCAGCTGGGAAACTAATTATATGCTTGTTTGTGGGATTATTGCCGATTGTTTACCGTAGGCATCTAGGCCGAGAGCGGGATTCCCTCCGTGGGGGTCTTTCTAGAAAAACTAATTGTACTTCATAAAACATTATTGTCAACCATAAAACCATATTTTTAAGACTAGGTTCAAGTCATTTCTGCTTCGAGTCTATTTACAAAAATCACAGACATAATCTTCCATCTCTGCTCCGGTACAGTCAAGGTGAGTCCGCAGAGAACAGCTGAAGCATTGAATCCAAAATTTTCCTCGTTCATCGGAGAATTTTTCGTTACAAAAAAATACAATCTTTCTTTTCCGGTTCTTCAGTGGATGGCACGAAATCCATTACTATATTACCTAGTATTCCATAATATCCAACACACCATCTAGGAAAATGAACCTTTAAACTAATGGGCAAAACACAGTCAGCTCAAAAACAACAACATCAAAACAAACTACAAATATATTTTATGCCGAACCTTCATGTTCATGTCACGCGTACATTAGAAGACTAAAATGTTTGAAAACTTATCTGCGAAAACTCTTGAAAAATCACAAAACACTTCGAACTGTAGCGAGTGGTAGAAAAATAAGAGGTCAACTCTCACTGCATTGTAACATGGGAATCTTTCTTGAGTATAGTTCATTGTATTCCCACATGACAGCAGCGAATAAAAGCGCCTAAAACTCAGCATTCCATATTTTCCGACTATTCCATAATATCCCTCTCTCCTCTATAAAGTACACAAAGTATTCTTGATATGACAGATTTAACACTATTACATGTTAAATTTTACGAATGGTTTTATAATAAATACTCGTTATATACTATAATGGTTTTATTATAAAAATTAAGCATTGGTTAATATTGGTTTTAGATTAAATTAAATTTTTAATTACCAATTTAAAACTAGAAACATTCGTTAAAAATCAATAACCCAATACCTATATAGAATTTACAGTTACCCAGGAAATATTTGGAATGTAACTCCTCTATGAGGTTGTTGTTATTGGGAGTTTTTCTTGAGGTTTTTGACTACAATATAAGATGGTCTTATACCCCTGAATATCAGTTTAACATTTATTTAATTTAAAATAACATTTATTAACAATCAGGACAATAATACCGGGATTCGAACACCGACCCAAAGCATAGTAGAAGGGCACGCTAGCCACTATATCACGTAAGCGACCTCTGTGTGGTTAGAAATTTCTCTTAAACAATGCTTTAGAAATCAATGACATTTTTGAAGAAATGCATTTAGAACCCAGCAAAATTTATTGTTTAACAAGGTGGTGCTGAAAATCTGTCAATATTCTTTATTCTATTTGAATTTGTGAGAAGTGTTGTAATCTTGCATTTTAAAATATTTGAAATTATCGTTCAGAAGAATTTAGATAAACACTTGAGTAATTCAACATACAATAAATAAATAAAATAAATAAATAATTAAATAAATAAATAAAATATAAATCATACAGTGTAAGCTATATAAAGAAAAAATCGTGTAGTGTGACAGTAAATAACTTCAAAAGAATTTCAGGAATGTTCGCTTAAGTGATATGTAGTAACAGTAAAAGGTTGTGTTACTTTCAGCTTGTGATTTCGTTTTGTAATCGGTAACTAAAAATTTTCTGCGATCTGGAGAGTAACTAAAGTGTTCCTAAGTGTTTTAGAGCATTAAAATGTAAGTCTGAAAAGTTTTATACTGAGGATTTTCCAATACTTTAAGAAATAATGTCAGGTTTCGAAATGTATTTGCTTGTTAAACTTGCAATAATTCAAATAAACGTAACTGAAAATGAAAAATTTAATGATAAAAAATCTTATAAAGGTGATTATCCGAATGAAATATGAATAAATACTGTTTAATAACGAATTTTTTAATGTCGCTTCTATCCAAATAAAACCGAAAGCACTAAATTGTATTGTGCCCCGTAACATATGTTAATTGTTTCAGGGAAATAATGAGATGCATTAAATTCTAAATTAATAAATATCAATAAAAAATGAATGTAAATATAAAAAAAGGGTTAAAATACAAATTGATATGTGAAGACTTAGTGATGAATAAAATTTCGAGAAAATCCGTAGTGATGAAATAAAACTGCTAAACTTGATGAAAATACTACCAAGATTTTTATTTATCATTTTTATTTTTATTTATTTTTACCTGTATTTTATTTACTCTAGACACATTTATTACTTTATTTTAATTTATCATTATAAATACAAATTAAAAACTAGATAGAAAAGTTTTCTATTTTTGTGGAATTAAAAAAAAAATACCGACAGATATTTTTTATAAAGATTTCAAATTAACACGTTAATAAATTTATCTGTTCTTTAAAAGATTATGTCCATTGCAGTAGATGAAAGGTCAAAATTTCATACGCAAAAAGGAATTTATTTTCTTAAACTATTTTCAGTATTACTAAATAATGTCATTGCTTTTCGTGCACATTAGATGAAAATCGTTTTGATAAGATTAAAATAATTATTGAATTTATATTATTAAAATAAGAATGAAATTATCATAAATATTTTATTCTGTTAATATAATTGATAAAAAAGTAAATGATAAAAAAAAGAATTTAACTACAAAGATTCTCACAGATACAATGAATTAACAGAACTTTAGAAGCCCATTACTAAATTTATTGATCCAATAAAAAAAAGTAGACCTATTTCAATTAAAAAAAAATCCGAAACTTTATTGAATGTAAGGGAGATTTTAAGAAAATGTAATTTCGTACACACATTGTTAGCATTATTAAAAAATTATAATTGCTTTTAGAACACGCTATATGAAAATAAGATTTAAAAAAAATGAAGGCGCTGTAAAAAGTTACATTTCACAATACTCTACCACATCATTAGAGAGAAAGAGAAATAAAGCAAACTCCTAAAATTTACGCAATTTTTTAGCAGTTCACTCCAATATGATGTTACACTATTCTAATATCATTACCACATTTAAGCATTGTTTTAAGAATAACGTATTTTAAATGTTTTTAATCTATGGAGTAAGGAGGAGGGGGGAGGGAAGGCGAGCATAATACTTATAGCAATTTCAGTTCCATTAGATAGAATTAAAAATCGGAAAAACTGGGAAAAATAAGGCGCTTGCTTTTATTTCTACTAATTAACGAATTCCTTTCTCGTGTTCCAAGATCTCTGTGTTTCTCTCCGCGATGTAAACTAAGTCTAAATTCAATTATTCTTGCCTCAATTGCGATGAAATAATAATAAAAAACATCCCAATTGCATCCATTAATTTATAATCTCTTTTCATTTCAAGAAAAAGGTTTTTATCCGAAATGGAAAACAAAAATAAACTCCAATAACATATTTCAATTACCTTTTCCCCCCCTTCCTTTTTACGAAAGCACATAAAGAAGTTTTCCCCCAGAAATTATGTATTTGTTCATTTCGCCTTGGCAACAGCAATAAATCTTTAATGTACTGGTTGATTTGAGAAACTTGTTCCTTAAATGGATAAATGAAGTGATTGATTTAAGTGAGTTATTAAAACACAAACTTTCGCTCCCCCCCTTTTTTCTTTCGAGTTAGAGGATTCGCGTTCGGGAAATTTAATCAAGTGTGTCAACGAGGATTTAAATCTTTAATTAAAAAATAATTGCAAAGCATTCGACAGCGGTATAGTAAAAAAAAAACAAATGGCGCTTAGGAGAGTTTTTCTTGGAAAGCAAAGTAAAGATGATTTCTTTCACATTAAATGCCATTTAAAAATTATAAATAAGATAACAAAAATAATGAGTTACTAAAATCAATTTAGTCTTTGCACTTCAAATTCGCTTGAAAATTAATTTATTCTGCCGAATCTTTTTATCGTTAAGTTTTAATTTACCTTCTTTTTTAATATATGTAAGCTTAATTCAATGCCTAATAATTAATTTTTTTCGTATCTTATGATGAAATAAGAGCTTATATAGATCACTTCACGTGTCATTTTCAGTTTTCATTACTGTTATTTTTTATGACTTGCAGAAAAATTATTCTTACTGAAAATTAAAACAACTTAGGTATCTAGTCCAGTCGTATCAAGTTAGTAGCCGAAGTGCAATTTAAAATACTCTATCCAATTTAAAGAACTCATAAATCTATACATAAATACGTATGTATTTTATAAAATAGTAAATTATTTTATCAAAAAATTCTTTGCATAATAGATGGTGAAAACATTAATATAATTTAACGTTCTACAATTTATATAATACTGGTGTGCAGTTAGTTATTTTTTAATATCTACCTAAACTGCGCTGCGTAGAAACCTTGGAAATCCATCCTTCTAAATTGAAGCTAGTAAAATTACCTTCGAAATTTAAACTATTAAATTAACTTTAAATGTTATTAAATGGAAATATTCACAAAATCTCAAATTTAAATAATCACCAAAGTTAACTTTAAGTTCGAAATTGAAACTGCTAATTTAACTTTAAGTAATATTAATGAATTATACACGAAATCCTAAATTAAAACTACTACAGGAATAAATTTCGAATTCTTCTTTGAAAACTTTAAGTTCGAAATTCAAACTACTATAAGAAGTTAAATGAAACCAAAATAGACACGAAATCCCAAATTAAAACTACCATCAAAATTATCTTTTAACTTCGAAACTGAAACTACTAAATTGTTAGGAAAATCAAAAAAAATACATATATATTATTATATATATATATATATATATGCGAAATCCTGTATTGAAACTACTACCAAAATTTACTGTCATCCTCTTGATTGAAATCTTTAACTTCCAAATTGAAACTACTAAATTAACTTGCAGTTAAAACAGAAATAGGCACGAAATTATAAGTTGAAACGACTATCAAAACTTTAACATCGAAATTGAAATTATAAAACTATAAATATGCACACGAGATCCTTTAAGATCGCTCTTTCACCGTTTTATACGCTCATACCATGCCACCTCATTAGTATTTAATCGCTTGCCCTCTACATCTGTCAGTTTCTAAAGTGTAATTAGTGTAATTAGGTTAATTAGTTTCATTACTACTTCCCTAAAGCACTTCACCGCCTTTCAGTAGGTTACTTTGCTCTTTGGGAAACCAGTGCTTAATGCTATTTCACCTGTAAAACTAGTTTAGCAACAACATTACTAACTAGGGACAGAAAACGACAGTTCAAATATTTCGCGATGCGTTGTTGCGAAAACATTTTGTGCACACTTGACTTGTTCGTTATAGCCAACATGTATAAACTGACGTGGTTTATTACATTTATGCACTATTGCACAGCTGAAAAAACGAAGTAAAGGGCTTTGAATTTAAGATTATGAACGAATCACTTAACCCTTGAACGCGCAGTGTTCCCGCTCTGGGAACACCAAACTCTGACGTTTTGACTGTTGCCAGTCACGAAGAATAGATTTGATTTCTATAAAAATAGTTGCGCGTGACATAGCTCCACAAGAATCCTTTACTTTTTAGCACGCCAGTTCCCGTCAAAAAATTGACACGATTATTTTTAACAGCACTGACGTCTGCTGAAAGATGGAAGAATGCGAGAACAGCGGGATAGATTGCTCAACGCTGAAAAAAGGGCAGCCGTTGCCATCGATCGACTTAACTACCAGCAAGATAGCGGACGATCGAAACGTTCATCGCGTGCCACAGCTCTAGAGACCCTTTTTTGAAGCAGCTGGCTGTGCCCGCGCACAGCCAGCTGCTTCAAAAAAGGGTCTCTAGAGCTGTGGCACGCGATGAACGTTTCGATCGTCCGCTATCTTGCTGGTAGTTAAGTCGAGCGATGGCAACGGCTGCCCTTTTCTCAGCATTGGGAAAGGGTTGCGCCTCAAAGGGTTAAATATATTGGAGGAGAAGAGAGTATTATATATATGTAATTCAATTTGCGTTTCTAAATATAGCTCAACACGTTTTTGAATAAAATCCCTAAAATCATCCATAAGTACATACTTTTAACTAACAGAAAGGAAATGCCACTTGTAAAGCCGTTGAAAAAATAATTCATAAAATATAGTTATTTATAACTAGAAAACCATTTTGAAAGACTATAATCAAGTCATTTCTGCTGTGAGTCTATTTATAAAAGTCGCAGACATAATCTTCTCTCTCTGTAATGGTTTAGTCAAGGTGAGCCCACAGAGTACAGTCGAAGCATTGAATTCAAATTTTCCCCTGTAGTTCTTGCGAGAATTTTCCGTGACAGAAGATACATTCAGCGCCTCTGTTTTCCGGTTCTTTAGTAGATGGCACGAAATTCATTACTATATTACCTAGCATTCCATGATACCTGACACGTCATCTAGGAAAATCAACCTTTAACACACTGATGGACAAAACACTGCCAGCTAAAAAACAACCACAGTACAACAAGCTACATACAATTAATTTAGTGTACGTTATGCGTAACATTCATGTTCATGTCATGTGTATGCTAGTAAGTTTAATAGTTTAAAAACGTATCTGCAAAAATTCTTGGAAATCGCAAAACACACTTTCTTCTGCAACGAGTGGGTTCCACAACAATAAGCGGTCAACTCTCACTGCATTGTAGCACGAGTCTTTCTTCAATGCTTCGTGTTTCCACAAGACATAGCACCTAACAGAGCCACAAACTCGGTATTTCATATTTCCCGAAAATCCCATAATACCCTCATCTCCTCTTCTTCAAATGTGACATCTTAAAAGTTTAAGTTAATTTGAAAGCTCGAGTACTACAGACTCACAAAATTTGAATTGAATCATAAAATATTCTTGCAATAAGGTGAAGAGAATGATTAAAAAGAAGAAAAAAAGCAAAACAAATTTATTGAGCGCTTGCCTTACTGGAGCGTTTACCTTACGTACTTCATTAACTAAATAAAATGAGGACCTTAAACATATATTAAAGTTAATTTTGTATTTTCAAGGTCCATGCCTTCATATTGTTTTATTTGTATTTCTCTTCCGGAAAACACTTAGTATCTCATTTAAGAGTTTTTTCTTTCACATAAGATATCCATTTTAGTTTCATTATTAATGCGTTTTACATTATTGTTTCAAACTGATTATTAGTTTGGAAAATGCCATTATGCTATTCAACCTTTTTAAAATTGTACCATTTATTAAAAGTTACAATTTTCCGTATTGTCATAGTCAGATTTTAAATTACGTATCATCACATTTATACAAGTATCAGGCAAAAACTTAATTACTTAGCAATTACATTTTATATTTAGGCTGAAAAGAAAATTAAAGAAATTTAATGAATATAAATATTGGGTTGGTGCATAATTATCAGGCATTTCTTTGACGTGCTATATTTTAACAAAAATTTTCAATATTTTTAACTACTAATTTTTAATATGTTCTATGTTATAATTATTTAACTTAATTATTTATTTAATTTAATTAAATAATGAAATTCGTAAATAAATTAAATAAAAATTTGCAAACGCCTGATAACTATGCACCAACACTATATATATATATATACTAGCTGCGAGCCCGTTCTTCACACGGTAGGAAACGAAAATTATCCCTTCATGTGTAATTCGAAATAATTCCAATGATGTGGAATCTAAAAAAAAGCTAAATTATTTCACTCTTGATGTAAAGTTTGCGTCATGAGTACTAATCTGGCATCATTGCAATATAATGACTCAAAAAATCTACGTCAGTGTCATTCGCGATCAAAAAAGTGAAAAGCTTAACGTTTTGCAGAGAACTCCTCACTTTCAAAATGTCTTATTTCTACATCACACTGTCTTTTAAGGTTCAAGCTGTATCATTAAATACCCCAGACACTACATGAAATGGATAACTGTTTATATTAAAATAGCTACGCACCCGCTCTTCATACGAGAAGAAGCGAATATTTTACTTAAATCATTTCTGCATGTGACAAAACAGAATTTCATTTTTAAGAAAGTTCAAGTAATCTCCTCTGTTGAAATTACTGCGTAATATATTAACGCAAATTAGAATAACATATTGCTTGGCTGGTTGTAAGACAACCACTGAAAAGGATAAGCAGAACACTTTTAATTTCATGAAATATTTATTAACGTGATAAATTGCGATTTATTCATATTATCCTTATGTTGTTGTTGCTAATATCCGTGTCCAGCTACTGCTAGACGAGATCTACGAGTTTATTTACCCTCTAAAAATCATAGACCAGAATAGGAAAGTCCAATAGGTCGTCGTAGGACGAATCTAGACACTTAAGAATATGATCCGGAGATGCCTGCTCATTGTTACATTTCGGACAAATCGGGTGGACTTTTTGACCACCCTGGAAGGCAAGGCCTGTAATACGTAATGGAATGGCCGTCACGCCTTATAAATATAATATTACCTATTACGTATATTAAAACTATCTATCTTCGCTTCTTTCTCTTCAAGGCTCGATTAAAAGAAACAGCTAGATTATTTGGCACCAATGAGACCTTTTAATTCCATAGCGATTCTTTGAAATTTACGCATTAGATAAACAATAATCATTTCCCATAATGATTGCCATTAAGGAAGCTCTCCATATATATTTAATTTATGCATAGTTTTGTAAGATTGGCGTATTTAACACCGCAAAACATTTCATCTCACTGTAGTGGAAAAATATCCAAACGGTGCAATTTTAAATATCCATGCATCCAATATAGCGATACCTTATAAATCCTCCATGGTTCTGTTTACCAAAAAAATCAAACTGTGTAATCTAGAGGATCTATTTAGAATCGCTTTAATTATGATGTCATGATTTATTAATCTAATGGCGTAAGCTACCGCGTTGATGCTATTAAATTCTAAACATTATGTTACATTAAAATTTGTAAAAAATCATCTAATTTATATAGTTTTTCGTTTTCATTTTAAAAGAAGGAGAAAGAAATGTTTCACAATTTGTCAAAAGATCAAAATGTTATGACGGATAGAATTCAAGATGCGACAATTTTAAAATTATTTTGCGAAAAAATTCGTCAAAACAGATACTTAGTGTAAAAATTTCTAAAAATCTACGCATTATGTTACCTATTCAGAACGAACTCTTTTTAAAAGAAAATTTTCTCCTCTATCCGATGATACAAAGACAGTTTTGCTGAAAGCGTAATTACCGCCGTTATTACGAATTAGGTGAGAAAAAATGCCAAAAATCGCATAAAACGTAAAATAAAACAAATTTCTAGGTCGAGTTTTGAAAAAATCGCTTTGAGGTGCATACCGTCATTTTTAGAAATTCCAGAGTACCGAATTTGGTAATTCTACGTGTGGCCGCTTGTCCGTAACGCCCCCGATACACACACACACATAAACCCACAGACATTTTCTTTTATAATAAATAAATATATATATAATAGCCCTTCCCCTAAAAAAAGTGTATTTTTAGAAAAATATGAAATGTGTATAAACTTGTACTAATTTCTGGAATTTAAACACTGTGTATCACCTGAAAAATTCATCAGAATACTAAGTATGAAATATTTCTATCCTTTAGAATACTATACTTTTTCTTTCCTTTTTTAAGGAAAACCTATTCAAGGGAGTTCTCTCAGTTTAGCTAATGAAAGAAATTCAACATTTGAAATGCCAAATTTACATTTTGTCTACGCGATTTACAGAATATTTAACTGTACATTTTCACCAGAAAGGAAAGCTTAGGTGGTCACTTCTGTTGAGTCTATCACGGTATTTATTAAATTAAAATTACTTGCCGTTACTCATCACCCCCCCTTTACAGCAATTGTCAGAATCTACCTGATCAAATTCGGTAAACTTTGCAAACTAGCCGTTTTATCCTTTCGCAAAACTCCAGGATTAGGCATATTTTGCTGTAATAGATCCTCACTCTTTTCACCTAAAACAATTAATTTCCTCTCTGATATCGTTTGCAGACGATATTTTGATTAAAATAGGTGATTCAAAATTATTAAATCCTTTTTATGAATTGCATTTCCATCCATCGCTTATATTTAAGCACCGGAATCATTTTATACGGACGAAATCCGACAATGATTTCGAACTTTAGAAAACGCATCATGTCAAACATGATGCGTTTTCTACAGTTTTTTTCTTGTTATTAGTATCTTCTAAAATAATTCGAATTTCAAAATTTAAGCCAGCTGACTAACATACCTGAAATTTTCCAGATTAAAAAAAAAAAAGAAATTTATCACATGTTTGCACGCGGTCTGGATCCTGAGTAAATCGTGCAAAAACATATTTTAAAATAATCCTGAAACTTAAACGATGCTAAAAAAATTAATAATCCGAAAATTTTGCCTATTTTATTTACAGACTGCTGTTTCTCCTGTTTATGCTGCAGGTTTAGCTATCGTTGTAAAACATCCTAGCCATGCTGTCGATGGACAAAATTCAAGACAAATCCCAATCTTGGTTTGTCTGTGACTTAAATAATTCAGGTATTCACTGAAAAATAGTGCTGTAAAAGTAACGAAAATATTAATACCCGTGTGTATTCGTTACTCTAAACTCACTACCGGCTACTAAGTATTCGTTACTCGTTACTAGTTCGAACGCGAGAAACAAGTCTTATAGCGCGTATCAATAGGAGGGGTGGCTGCAGCCCTCCTTTCCTAAATCTGACCCTTTACTTAGCTTACAATGTGACATTTATTTACAACTGAAACTTAGTTAGCAATTTGATACACACACACACCCCTCCTGAAATAAAATATTGGCAACGCCACTGTACATACCATTACGTACGATTACGAATGTTTAAAATACTATATACAATTACGGTTTTTTTTTTTTTTTTTTTGTTTAAAAACAAATAAAAATATCATACATTATTTTTTTACTTTAAAGCGTAAGAGTTGTATTTAGAGCTTATTTTCTCTGATTAATAGATGTTTTATACAAATGTATTGTTTTATACAATGTTAAATTATCCGAATAACTCAGATAGTGCCCATAGAAATCTTTTGAAAACATGCTCCCCCCATAGTCTCTCTTCTCCTTTTTCTGAACACTGGTTTTGCAACCCCCTTAGTAGTCAATAACGAAAGCGGAGCATATTGCTATTGCTACTCAAATGCCTCAAATACCAAGACTGATTTTCCCCTTCAAACCGCTATCCGATATCCAGTAACAAATAACAGAAGATATTTAGTACTCGATTACCGGAACTCGTTTTCCCCTTGTATTCGAAGTTCGAAGTTGCTCGATCCGAAAGCGCGCAGTAACGATTTCAACCGTAAAGTAGCAATTCGTTACTTCGAGTCTGAGGGATTATCCGCATCTCAGTAACGAATACATGCGGTTTCTTACAGCTCTACTGAAAAATGACATACAGTGTATAAAGAAAGCAATTGAAAAGTGCCTCGCCGCAAATTATATCTGCATTCAGAATATCGGGTAGACAATAAAAGTTTTATCCAGCACACAAGCATCTAGAAACATTTTTTTTAAATTTAAAATGAAAATGAATGGCACACACTTAAAAAAGTAAGCAGATTTCATTTTTAAATACGTGAAAAATGCAACTTAATCATATCTACAAATTATGTCCACAGGAAAACCTGATTGATTTTAATAGCACTCTGGTGCTTTAAAAAAAGAGAAAAACTTTACTGGGACTGTTATGGAGAAACTAAATCCTACATTAGAAAACCTTGGCAAATACTATTCACTCTATATGTCTTCTCCTGTTCATTGATACTAAAAGACAATGCGCTAAGATGTTCCATCGCAAAAGTAAAACCTTTCCTTTCAAAAATACAGGCTAAATTTTTCTTAAGAAGTAAACTACAAATAAACCTCACCTTCTTTGTTCTCAAGGGAATAAATATTTCCTCTGCTATTACTAAAAGGTGCGTGTTGAAAATTTCCTTCTCCTTGGCTCCTAGAATTCATTCCCGGTAAACTGTTTCATCCTTATTACTTTTGCTAAAGGTCTAATAAATAAATAAGCAAGAGCTGTTTGTAAAAATGATTTGTTCTGAATCTTTTATCCTGAGAGCCTTTTTTTTTTTCATTTTTTCTGCACTCCAGAAGCCCTATATCAAATTGTAAGTAGACCGGACGAAAAATATTTTTATTTTTTAGCTGAAGAAACAAAATTTAAAATAGACATGTCGCTTAAAATGTGCGATGAGTTGAGTGCAAAATTCTATGTTGTGATTTTTTTAAGATGTGAGACTGCCCAAATAATCATTGTTTTGTGACAATTTTCGAATTTTTTTATTTGCTTATTTTATAGATGTATGATTAGGATTCTAAAACCGTTTTATTTTAGTTTCTACGATAACTAAAAGCTAGAATATACAAGAAATAATGAACCAGAAGAGAGAGGATAGAATTCCGTACCCATTAAAATCTTTAAACGCGTTTTCTGAAAAAGTTTGTTTTTCATAAATTTTCTGTACGATAAATGTTATATTTCATAATGTGTTTAAGAAATTGGCTTGAAATTTTGCCAGGATATTTTGACTATCACTAGCTATGTTATGAATGTATCACTAGCTATGTATTTATGTGTTTATTTATTGATTTTATGACCCTTTCTTCTTTAAAACATGCTTTTTCCCGGAAAAATTCTGAGTTTTCATGTAAAAATGAAATGTTTTTATAACGAGTAGAACTTTTGCAAATATTTTGGTTCATAACATAGATAAATATGTTACTTATGTACTGTATAAATATTATTAAAAATATTTATTGGTTACAGGAAACGTAGCGAAAATGTATTTTTTTTACGAAAATTTCACTTAAATTTCATCAAAGTTTACATCATTGAATTTCATTAAAACTGCACTCAAATTTATAGTTTTATGACCCATTTTAATTAACATCATGGATTTTTCATTCAAATTATACTCAAGAAAACCCCAAAGGTAGTCACAAATATAATTGGAAATTTGCATTTGAAATGACTTCGTTATAGTTTATTATAAAGTAATTTAATTAATAATCACAGAACTTTTAAGGTTTTTTTTTTTTTTTACTAGCCGTACTTCCAAGCTTGCAGATGACCAATATAAAATAGTTTTGACCTCTGTTAATAAGCTACACATATAAAAAATAATATTTAAACACAACTACTTTAAATCTAATGAAATGATGTTAAAAATTTATCACTATATAACACATTCGCTATTGACAATAAACTCCTCTTGGAATTGTGTTAGGGTGACTGAACGGTTTATAACAGAGGTGGCCAAAGCGCTGATATAACAAGCTATATGTCACTCTTATGCATATAAAATACGGTAAGATAAAGCACGTTAATTTCCAAAAGAACCTATTTTGTTTAATTTCTTGTAAGTTGAGAAACTTAAGAATCAAATTCTGAAACATTTTTTAAAAGATGGTACTGATTCTATGAAAACCGAAAATTGAAATCTATCATTGGCCCTCCAGTTGTAATTTTAGGATATTTTGTTCCGGTTCCGGAACTAGTTTTTAAAACTAAATAAAATAACCACTTGCTTTAATTCTTTCAATATTAACAAACAACATTGGACTTGGGCATTATGGTAAAAAATATTATGTTCGCACATACTTTTTTCCGAGCTGTTTTTTTTCATAAAAATGAGTAAAGAAAACAAAATCTGACACACTTTCATATTTTAAATACTCACTAAAGTGTTATACATTAAAAGCGTATCATAATCCATGCGTCGTCCCTATTTTCCTCCCTTATTCCATTAAGTTGGAAAGTGTATCATTATTCATGAGTGTACCGTATTTTTCTTCCTTGCTCCGTAAAACACTTTTATGGAATCGAAATGTATATTAAAATCCTCTAATGAAACTGTTTTGCAATCTTCGCCAAGCATCTTTTAACTATACTTCACCATAATAAATTTCCTTTGGAAGGTGTATCATAATGCCTGTGTGTGTCATATTTGTCTTTCTTATTCCACAAAACACTTTTTTTGGAATTCAAATACATATTAATATCGCCTACTAAAACCTTTTTACATTCTTCGTCAGGCATATCCTATTTCTCCTGTATAATATACCTGCAGCATTCGTCAGTTTCTCGCCGAATATTATAGATATCGCCAAGCTAGTTTCAGTTTTGAGGCCTTACATTTGGCGTCAAACTTTGCAATAAATCATGGCGATTTTTAACATTTTATTCTCTCCCCCTCCCCGAGCTATCTTGTAAGCCTATTGAAAAATGCAGTAAAAACATGTCCACTCAAATCGGCACACAAAAGTATGTGAACAAAAATATTTCCACAAAATTGGTTCACAGAAATATGTGGACAGAAATACCCGAAGTGAACGAAATAGCATTCTAATTCTGAAATCATATTTAGTATACTTCCTTTCCTCCCGATCATGTTTTTTTTTTCTTTTTAAATTTCATTCCTGCAGCTCAAGAATATTTAAATTCTATAACCTGTGGCTGTTAGACCTATCGAGTTTAGGCATCCTTGGTCAATCTCATGGGCTTTAGTTCATACTCTTTACTTAGTTCTAATAGGGAATGTGGGTTCTAATCCCACACCTGACAGTGTTTAAGCAGTCTTGATTTTGAATTCATTTATTTAAGATTTGAAATATAAAAATATAATTTTGAAAAAAAGATAATCAACTTTAATGTATTTTTTTATGCGCAATTTATTCTTACTCAATTTTAGCCTCTGCTCACTTTACTCTACATCACTTTTAATTCCTTCAGCTTTACAGGATGCGATTAAAAATTGATAGGAAAACTGTTTATGCTAAAAAAAAAAGAAAAAAGATATTCGAAATCACTGTTAAGGTAATTCCATTAGGATATGCTTACGCTTAGATATCTTAAATAAAAAAAGAAATCTCTGGAAGCGATGTAACGAAAAACATCGTACATGGTGTTTGTGTGAGTGAAGGAGAGAGAATGGATGTTAATCAATATTTCAAACTTCTTAAACAACTTAAAAAATGCATAAAGTAACAACCAAAAGGAACGACGACGAATTCTAGAAAAAACGTAAAATTTTGATACATACTGAAAAATTTGAATGCGTAATGAGGGGAAAATGCCTAAAGTGTTAAAGCTCGGATTTTGAAATATTTATGTTATAAAAATATTATTCTAACACTGAATAAATATTTAACCCTAAAAACGTACAAAAAAATCTGTAAAGTAAACATGAATGCATTCTTGATTGTGTAAAACTTCTGTCACCTTAACCCATTTTTTGACTGATATTCTGTTTTGCAATTTAGAAAGAAAACATTTTCTTAAGAATTCCAAAAATGAAACTGAAACACAATATACATTCTAATTTTACTCATTTTAAACAAGATTAGAAATAAATTATTCAATTTTAGTTTTAATTCTTTTACCAGCCAGTTTCATATGCCAGCGTCACCAGAATATATATATATATTTCGAATTGTTCGTATGCTGGCAGTAAAATATTTGAAACATTTGCAGGCATTATTACTTTGCAAAAAATTAATTGGCTTTTTCACATACTGGGTTCCTGACTACATTAACTCACTGTGTGGCCCCATCTCTATCAGAATTAACGTGTGGTCAGCAATGAGTTAACACAGTGTCTCACATATTTGTAATTTTAAAAAAATCATTTTTTCCAAAACTCGTCATTTTTTAGATAGTCCAGCATATCCAGATATTTTAAAGCACATAGCAGGAGGGAGACTAAGTCACTATTGTCATAGGCAGGCCTTTATAAGCCCATTCCTTCAGACATCGCCTAGTAAGAAATTCAAAGCTAACAGATGTAGTGATTGGGGCAGCCATAATAAATTCCTCATGTCTGATCCATGACCACGTTTCCAGTAGCTTTTCTTACATCAGATGCGACGTCATTACTTTTCTTTTGCATTTTTCTTGAAAGCTGTAGATCACAGAAGTATAGTTCTACGGAAACTTTTTATGTACTCCAAGTGAAAAGTTTAGTTCGTCTGATCTCCCTGTATAGATAAAAAGTTGGATGCATTTCAAACAAATGAGTACTATTAAAGGATACTGACAATCAATATTATTATAAATAATCTCTTTAATTGAAGAATGAATCTAATTTCTTCCATTGGCTACGCATTGCTAAAAAATAAAATTTACTTTAGACTAACATTTCTGATATCGGATATTTTAATACAAGATGTAGGTGAAATTTTGAGATAATATAAGGGTACAGCCTGTTAATACATGGCGAAGTTTTGCAAATAATAAGCGTGTTTCTTGTACTAGTTTTTCTGGATTAAATGAAACATTGGCATGTTATGGGCTCTTATTTAGTTTTGATTATTTTTTACCAAGTGCATTAAAATTTTTCTTTTAGAATGATAACATCTTACACTTGTCAATTATATTTACCAACATAATGCTATAATAATAGTGGTTTAAGTAAATGTTACTGTCATCTTTTTAAGCACCAAACAATTGTTAATTAGCAAGAAAAAATAATTTGTTAAATGGAACACAAATTTGGTGGATGGTATTTTACTTAATAACTTTTGTTAAATCAACAAAAACAAAATAGTTCGTTAAATCAACGAAAAATGTGTTGGTTCACCCAAATATCAACATTTGGTTTATTTAACAAAAGTGTAAAGTAAAAGAGCACAAACCAATATTTTGTAAATTCAATCAAATGCTAACAAATATTTTGGTTGATTCAAATACCAACAAATATTTGGTTGATTCAACAAAATCCTTCAGTAAAATAGCACCAGCCAAATATTGTCTATTCAGCCAAATACTAACAACCATCTGGCAAATTCAACAAAATTACACTGTAAACTCGCTTCAAATTTTATTTATTCAACAAAACACTTTTTTTCTGTTAATAGTACTTTTTTATTTATTTGAAATAAAATGAAATAAAAATAAATTAAATAATGATACTGTCTTAGATTGTCCGTTCATATTGCTATCAGGCATGTTTTCCTTTGCATTTAGGTTAGTTTCTCCGATCGTTGTTGATATGAAAAAAATACTAAAAGAAATAAATTTAGGTAAAATAAAGCTAGATTCTTATTACAAATAAAATGTTCCATGATAAATCTAATTTCTGAAAAGATAAATACGTACGTAAAAATGGAATGTAAGAATCAAAACCATGGAATCAATACCATGTACCAAGTTTTAATCTACGATATGCGCATAAAAACTTAACGCACATGTTTAATGGATAGAAATATTTTTAAAATGGCCTAAAACAACATTCTTCAACTTTATAGAACAAAATACAGAGTAGTTGTAATTAAAGTTCCCCTATAAACAGCATTCTACAGCCGAAACGTTTGAGCCGATTGCCACACAATTCGGCATGCGGACTGTGCAGGAGATGCGCTCAAAGAAGTTTTTTGGAAAGTACAGTTCAAAAAATGTCCATCAGGTGGCGCTTTGCACGAGGAAATCAGCTTTAAAATGACCGAAATGAGTTGAAAAAGGCTAAAAAACTATTGAATAAATGTTGAAATTGTCTGTACACATCGTTAAATTTGCTGTCTGTCATACACAGCGCCACCTAGTGGACATGTTTTGAACTATTTTTTTTTTCAAAATTCCGTGAGCGCATCTCGTATATAGCCGATATACAAAATTTCTTTGCATTCCGTTCACCCGCTTGCGTAGTATGCCGTTTATAGGGGAAGTTTAATTGTAACCATCCGTTACATATTCGAAATAAATTTTGTCTGAAACTTTTGGAATATTTTATTCAGTGAGTATTATTTAGTACAGCTAGCATGTATAAGTACGTCTATTTAAATATGTTGTTAATATAAAACATTTCGGGGAATATCCTTTTAGAAATTCAGCCTTCTGAGAAATCATACATAATAAAGTTGCAGAATATTTTATACAGCAGGTGAACTGAATGCTCTTGATTTAATAAGATAATCTTTATGAAATGGCTCTTAATATCATATGCTATTTTCTTTCATAACAGCAGTATCCTCTCTCATTTTAGATACTGTAAAGAAAATAAGAATGTTTCTCTCTCAGTATGTCATTTTCAGATTGTTTTATAAATTAAAAAAGTAAGATTTACACAACGTTCGCATGGGCTAAACCAAATTTAACTTTCAGAAATATGTTTTGTCAGGTTATGTTCTCTTTTTTCAATGTGCTTTCACTAAAACAGTCATATAAATATTTTACATAGCATGTAATACCTTAAATGTTTATTTATTTTTTATTTTTTTTACGTGATATCAGACGTTTTCACTAGAGGTGTACCGGATATAAGTATCGGTATCCGCGGATATTCAAAGAAAAGAAGACACATATCCGTCTGAGCTAAAAGGAGTTATCCGCGGATACTTGACTGATATTTTAATAGCTTTTCAGGGTATCAGAAAGAAATGAAAAAAAAAAGTCTTTTATTAATTCATAATTTATCTTTGTAATTGTGACAACGATAGTTATAAAAGACCACGCTTCTACTGAGAAAATAACCAACTTTAAAAATTAAGGATTGCACTTATTGCGGTACTACTTACATTTAATTTATGGAATACATAATGCACATTATGCATTCCGGCACATTAATTTAAAGCTGAGCGGTTTAACGGTGTGGGAGGAGTTCCGGGACGAACAAACAAACATACAAACTTTCACATTTATATAATAGATACCCAAATCGAATTTCATGCTCTTCTGGTAACGTGCGGAAACCCTTCGTATTCGAAAGATTTCGTTTCGCTGTGAACAACCCGGAGGGAATAATTTTATTAAAAAATAAAATAAAATAAATAAATAAATTTATAAATCTGGAAAATCAGTTAAGTATGACGTCAAAACGAAGTCCTTATCTGCAATATCTAATTTTGTCACGCACAGGATTAACTTTTTTGACTCTCGGAAATGAAATGTCGCTGAAAATAGCGAAAAATTGATTAAAAATGAGGGAAAGGGTGGATTTTCAGATTTTTAAAGTAGCGCAGATTCTTTTCTATATTTTTATACATAATTATGAAAATCTTCAAGCGGATCGTACAAACGGTATAGAAATTATCAGGCTTTTTGTCCTTCACATTGCAATGTTTTTGCAATAATGGCGGAAAAAGTGTCATCTTAAAAGTTAAGGATCAGCGCAACTGCATAGACCATTTTCAATAGGGTGCATGGTACCGTACATTAAGAATAACATATTTAAATTTCGTAGAAATCGATGCATATTTTCGCGGGTTAGAGCACGGACGGACAGACAGACAGACAAACCGAAATCATAAATACTTTTCAACCTTGTTGTTAAGTGTTAAAAAAGATCTTGCCTGCCGTCTGCTTAAAATGAAACTTACGTGTTTTAATAAATTTTATCACAGAAGCTTGAATTTTAAACGAACAAACAAAATACATTATTTGCAACGGGTTAGAGTAAAATCTGCATAATACGCATTATGAGCCCTGTAACTGCAAAAAGGCATACAGCACATTATAAAGATTACAGTACTTTCTTTCTTTTTTTTTTTTTTTTGGACTATCATGAACTAGTTGGAACTCTGCCAATTTTTCTCCAGTGAAGCCCGTAATAGAATGAAAAGTCATTTTACTTTTCTACTTAACAACAGCAAAACAAGTCTGTATTTTATTCCTATCATGTTCTTGCAGTATTTTTGACTGTATAATTTGGGGTACGTCTCAGTTTCAAAAAACACAGAGGTCTAATTCCCGGAAAGGCTTTATGCTCAACTATGACAACGGCGACAAGGCTTTTAATAGTAATGTGAACTAGAATTTAAACATATTTGGTTCTCTATTCTTTGGACTAAATAAATACAATGCACTATAAAGCGTGGTAATAAGTCATGCGAGCTATTTGGAATATTTTACACATTTGTTGGTTATGAACTTAAGATTAAGTTGTTACAGCTAAAAATTAATTTGATGAAATGAAATAAATTGCACATTTTTTAGTGAGTTTTTTACTCGGTATTTCTCATTTCTATAAATATTTAAGTGAAACTTAAATTAAATAATTTTCATCTTTTCCTTATAAAATTTCCGTTGCTTTATTCTATTGTGTTAAATGACCTTTGAAATTTCTAAAACAAATTTAATTTTTATTGAATCATTGGAACCTTTTTTAAACCACACAAGTCAATTTTCATTGTTATATGGTGGCAACGGAACTGGTTAGTGATTGGAGACTCTATCAATGCTTAAATATACCGACATAAATCTGAATGTGCCAATACAAAGAATGATACCGATAATTTAAAAATTAGGGGAGAGGGGAGCACAATGGGACATTTTTTAATAGTTTTTAAATAATTTTCTTTCTTTTAATTAAGACTAAAAATTAAATGCTGAACAATATTTTCAGAACTCTCGGCTTTCATTGTAATTTTTTTTTCAGAATTTATCCTTTTTTTTAAGTTAATTTGCAAAGCGTTCTCAAGTTGTCATATTGTGACCCTTTGAGGGGTACTGTAGGACATTGAGTAAGACAGATGTATTATGCAACACATTACTATTACTACTATTAAATACAGGTTGAAATAGTCAACGCAGAAAATATGAAATGAGCTTTTAAGCGACAATCCTTAAAGATAGTTATAATGATGAATTCAAAACAATAAAATAACATCAAACTAAACAGTAAACGGTAGCAAAATGTTTGAAAAGGTTCATTTTATCATCAAATAAGATCGAAAGCCTGCTGGTAATGTATTTGAGAACTGGGTCAATCAGTGCCAGATTTACGGGTGTGGAAGGCCTGGGGCAACAAAGAAGTGGTGTTCCCTAATAACACCGGTCAACAACAAAAAATTTTTTTTATTATTTTTTTTTTTTGGGGGGGGGGGTTCTGTTCTCATGCTTAAATTCTGATTCTAGGCATTGAAAAACACTTCAATTTTCATTTTTAGTTCATAAAGTTTGCTTTTGTCTGATTTACGTCGATAAGTATATTTTAATTTTTTCATAAACGGAAGATGGCAGCACTTTGATTAAACCGAAAGGAAACTGCATTATTATAATAATATTGTATGTAATATTTTTATTTTATCAACACAATGATGCAAAGTAATATACTAAAAACTGTAATTAATTACGTCTGAAAAGATGATGATTTATGTAACAAGAATACTCAATAAAATAATTATTTTACATTTATATGTTATTGTTTATCACAAATCTTGAATAAAAAAGACTTTTATATCCAGCAAAACTTTTCTGATCATAATTTAGAGTGGAATTATAAATATATATACATATATAAATCAGTCACTTTTGGCAAAGGAGAAACTAAAATTTAACATGTAGAAGTCAGATCCAAAAATCGTGTTGACCCTTGTAATTTTTCAAAGAATTTTTTCATTGTCTATGGGGTGAAATGGGTTCAACTTTAACACAGCCTAGTGGTTCAGGGTTCGATTTTTGGTGAAGGTATATTTTATTTACTCAAAAAATAATGTCTATATTCCTTGTCTGGTGTTGTACTCTTAACCCTTTAACGCGCAGTGTTCCCGCTCTGGGAACACCAAACTCTGTGACTTTTTGACTGTTGCCAGTCACGAAGAATAGATTTCATTTCTATAAAAATAGTTGCGAGTGACATAGCTCCACGAGAATCTACTTTTTAGCACGTCATTTCCGGTAAAAAAATTGTCACGATTATTTTTAACAGCACTGACATCTGCTGAAAAATGGAAGAATGGGCGAACAGCTGGATAGATGGCCCAATGCTGAAAAAAGGGCAGCCCTTGCCATCGCTCGATTTAACTACTAGATGTCGGAGATGGGAAGAGACCCTTGGCACAGCCAGTCAAAGGGTATCTAGATCTGTGGCACGCGATGAACGTTTTGATCGTTCGCCATCTTGCTGGTAGTTGAGGCGAGCGATGGCAACGGTTGCACTTTTTTTCAGCATTGGGAAAGGGTTACGCCTCAAAGGGTTAATGTAACGTCGATATGGATAGCAACGGATTACTTTCAGAGCCTGTAGTATGCGGAATGTGTGCAAGAACCCGTTGCTTTGTATCTGAAAGCTTTGGTGATAAAAATCGTGACTTCACTTTTTAATTATTCGGTGTTCATAAGAAATTTTACTTAAAAAAGTCTTGTGGCAGTCCCCGTGGCTACAGCCCCTGTTGCCCCCCCCCCCCCTGAGTCCGGCCTCATGTGACATTGCTCTTTCTACGCTTCCATAAGCCACAGGTTTATATACAGTGCAGCACTGTCCCGCTGTACCCCTAACAGGATGTTCCACAGTACCTCCCATGAATCTTTTAAAACACAAACTCAAAAGTTGTACAGAATTTACCAGTAGAATAAAGATCATTACATGAATGTAATTAAGAAAGTTAAAGCTTAAAGTAAAGATATCGATTATTGGAACATAATTTACTGCTCGAATCCAAAAATGTAAAACTTACCTGATTTTTCCAACAGTGATAGTAGAAATTAAAATGCCTGCAACTTGAAATGAACGAAACTTACACTGTTGCAGAAAACTCTGATAGTTTCCAGGGTTCATCGTTCTAAAGTCCAGTAGGTGTAGAAAGTTCTAGTAAAGACTCCACTTGTCAGGATGGAACACAAACTTTATTGCTTCTAGAACTTCGTCGCACAAATAGCTGTGCAAAATTCACAGGCACAATCAACCAGTAATGTGCTTTTAACAGTCCGCTTAGATCAGAAGCTCTCAGAAATGCTGTAGTTCTCACACAAAATAAAACACTTCCACAGGAAAAACAATTGAGTGGAAATACGCAAAGGATATCGTACACAATCCCTTAACCCATTTATGCCTAGCGTCCCTTTTTTGGGACGGCATTTTCGCTATCATTCGAAAACGTTATTTATTTTTCCGAGCCTTTATTCGCGAGTACTGAACCTCAATTCCACAAAACATTTTAATATGGCCAAGTGGGATGTTGACATTTCAATTTTTATACATAATGATTTTAAATGAAATCACCCTTGTTCAAAAAGTTGACATCAGAAATTTATCAATTACTGCTGGTGTTAGCAAAAATCGAAGAAAGTCGCAAAAATATCCAGGCACGAATGGGTTAAGACGCGGCAATGAAGTATCTACACACAGCACTTGAAAATCAGCTTTGAAAAGCAAGCGGAAGCACCGCTTCCATAGCGTCAATACAAAGCGTAACGCAACGATTTCACTCTATGAGAGCTCTATTCACTCTGAACTGGGGCCTCTCGAAATGCTTGTATTTATAGGTGGTGCAGAAGCTACAAGAAGCTCCCAGAAAATGTAGTTCTCGAAGATTCCACATAAAGCTGGAATTTTGATTGAGCTTCATTGAAGAGAAGTATTAGGCTATTATGCATGGTAATGCGGAAAAAAACAACTTTCAGGCCCCATTGGGAAAAACGCGCCGAATGACCAAAATCACCGAAGGCCTAAGACCCATATTTCTCGAGATTTCTAGAAACTGCAATAGAAATGAATGGGGAAACCAAAACCTCAATATCTCCGGTTCTAGTTGACCGATTTTGATGCGAAAATTTGACTATTTGACGCGTTGAATACGAATTTTAAACTATTTCAAACCCCAGAACAGCGGGTTGCCCCGAAAATCCGTAACACTACGAAATGAATTGTGACAGTGACTAGTTTAAACAGTGTTGCAATAGCGGTAACCAAAATTATAAATTTCCCAATTCTTGAGCTTTTGAATCATAGAAAAATATCTGTTGTCTCACTGGCCCCCCCTCTGAACTTTCTTTTCGAAAGAAATCAAAATATATTTTTTTCTGTTTTGAAGTATATCGATTCTAAATACAAAAAAATATATATATATATATTTTCCCACCTTTTGAAGTATTATTTAATAATTATTCTAGAAATGAAAACTAAATGTATTATCCAAATACTTTATATTGTTTTCATGAGATATTTTTTAAAAATTAAATGTAACAAAACGCACTGAAAACTGTACGAGTTATAGCTTAAAATCTAAAATTTCTGTTTAATATTAGAGAGTTTTTTTTCTGAGTTTCGTAACTTACACTTTATCGTTGATAAATGAATGAAAGTTTATATTTTAGGATTTTCTTTTCAGGTATCAAGTAAAATCATAGGGTAGCTACTGAACTTTCAAAAATTAGGTTCAATTTCAATATGAAATGAGAATCAGAAAAAAAAAACACTCCAGTCACAGTGGTGTGGAATACTTATCAAAATTTCATTTGTTTATGCTACACTCAAAATCGCACTTCAGTTTGGATAGTTATAGCTAACAACTCAGTACTAAAACATTAACAATAGTACTGAGGCACCCTTTCATAGTGAGCCATTTTTTAAAAACATATTTTAACTATCTGTGTAACATTAAACATCGACTTTCTAAAATAGTGATTTAAATGTGAATCATGGAGTTCATTTACCTGTACAATGTGTCTCATAATATTTTTGAGTAATGGTAACGGGAGGTGGGGCACATAATAAGGATTCCAAAGTGTTTGAGTGTTATTATACTTTCTTAATCAAGTTTATTCGACAATGGGCTACATGTCTCCAAAATTTCATCTAGGAAATGAAATAGAATTATAAGCTATCGCTTTTAATCACCTGTTTTCAGCAAAAATACATTACTTTATGGACGAAGAATGGTCGGATTCTGGTCATTACCATAGGATTCTGAATCCTTATTGTATGCTCTACCACCTTTTAAACTTTGTCCCAATCATTATGGGACACCCTGTATAAGTATCTGACGCACTGAACACCCAAGAGAACCAAACTGGTGTAACGTGCAAAAGTTTTGAAAATCGGCTGCGGTTCTTGAACATTTGCAAACTAATAGGCTTATAAAAACAATATAAAAATAATTCTTTAAACTCATAGCTTTTCATAGTTTTATTTTGCTTATTTATTCTTTCTATGGAAAAGTACAGCTCTGTTTCCATAGAAACTTTTATGTGTACAACATTCTCGTCTGTCTTTCATACTATTCTATATTTCGAGAGCTTTCTTTTAAAATTCTGTTTGGATCTATCCCAATTGTATTCGTATGATCTGAATCTGACACATAAAATTATTTTTCGGCGTTTTTAGAAATTTCTAGAACTTTTAAAACTAATATATATTCAACACATTATCAAAAATATTCTGAATGTATAAAACCATATTTTTATTCGAACTCGAAAGATTTTCATTCTTTCAAATGTCGAGACATTAATTTTATTCGATAATTTTTGCTTTCCGAACATGCATCATGTAAGGAAAGTATCATATTCATGAAAAATGCGGCTTTGAGATTCTGATGCATTTACACGTTTTGAGGGCTTCTGAAATCATTTATAGTACTTTAACGTATTAATGCATGCATGTTAGTGAGCAAGAAAGCTCCTAAACGGTGCATTTGATTGAGCTCAAATTTGGTATCTATATTATAGACCACTCTCACAAGATCGGTATTGATTTCGGTGTGTATACTATCTATAGTGTTTTTTACACTCCTTCAAAATAGAAATCCTTTAATATTATGGCCTACGGACGGAAATTCTTGAAAGTGCCCTATCGTCTAAACGGTGGATGCGATTGAGAGCAAATTGGGTATGCATATTCTAGCAAAAGCTATGCAAGTCACGGTTACGTGGCCTGCATAGCTTTTGGTGCGTGTGGAGCTGATAGTCTTTGTACAGAGCCTCTATAAAAAAAATCTTAAACTTTATGGACTATTGAAGCAAATTCTTGAAATATCGCTAGCATCAAAATGTTGCATTTGATTCAGATCAAACAAGGTACGTATATTACTGTCATAGTACGTATTACTGTCACTGTCATAGATACTGTGTAGATTTTGGTTTGCGTGGGGCTAGTTTTTGGAGCTACAAAAATATCTTATACATGGCAGCGTATATTAGGTGTTGCCCGACACGGTCAGCATGGTAAGCATCGCATCGGGACGCCATCTTCGAAGGGATGCCATTTCGAACTCAAAAACTTAGAAAAATTTCACCTGGAGCAAAAAAGGGTACTTTTTTTACGTTTGCAGGGGGTCGGCACGTACCCTGAGCCTATGCACCCAAATCATTTAAAGTACACTTTGTGTCTGAACGCTACATTCAGTTGAGTTGAATCAAATTTATTTGAACACTAGGTAAAAATCAAGTGTTCGGAAAGTCGAGTGGAGTCACTCCAGATTATTTTACAAAAGGTCTTGGAAGTAGGGATGGATGCGAGACAAGACAGAGATCTACAGCGTTTTTGCGAGACGAGACAAAGCTTTTAGGCTGTTTTGTGAGATGCGAGAAGCCTATTTTTCGTTTCGCGTCCATCCCTACTTGGAAGTTCCCACAAGTACTACAAGTGCATGGTAGTAAAATAGGGGTTTCAGTCCGTATTTTTTTTTTTCTGACATTTTTATTATCTGCATCCAAAAAAATTTACAGTTCGTTATCTCAATTATTTACAAGATGATTTTTAAAGAGAAGCTTGACAGATATTTTATCATTATTAAACGATGATACAAAAGAAAGTTATCATGGCGATGTGTGTATAGGGGCCCCTCAAATCGTCCACAAAGGATGTCACTCTTTGAGGGAGGGGGTTATTGGTGGTCGTGACTAGGGTAAAGAAGCGGTTACAAGAATCTCCTTTTTTTTTTAATTAAAAAAACCATTTAAAATCATTAGGTTAAATTTTAAAATAAATTTTTATAGACGGTCTCATATAGACTGGGTGTTTCAAATTGTTTGATCAGAGGGGAAAAAGTGTAAAAAAGAAAAAAAAAAAAGAACTGAAACATTTTCATATTTTAAATACGCACTGAAGTGCTATATATTAAAAGAGTATCATAATCCATGCGTCGTCTCTATTTCTCTTCCTTATTCCATTAGGTTGAAAAGTGCATCATTATTCATGAATGTGGCGTATTTTTCTTCCTCGTTCCACAAAACACTTCTTAGGAATCGTAATCCACATTAAGACTGTTTTACAATTTTTTTCCAGGCATATTCTAAGTATACTTCACCTTCGTAATGAAGTAGAGGATTTGCCAGTTTCTAGCCCAATTTCGAATTTATCACTAAGCTAGGTTCAGTATTTAGAACTTATTTTTTGTCGCCAAACTTGGTGACAAATCCTCAAACCTTGCAAACCTCGATTATTTTCAGCGTTTCATCCTCCCCACTTCGCGCGAACTGGCAAGCCAATTAAAAAATGCAACGAAAACGTGTCGACGTCCATAAATCGATCCACAAATATTTGGCCACTCATCACGTCGGCAGAAAATAATGGAACAAGTGAAATAGCACTCTAGTGCTAAAAAGAGAGGGGCATTTTAAAAAATAATCTGCATTAATATTAAACTTCCAGACATAAAAACTTTTTTTTTATGACATGCAGTTATCTCTTACGGCATTTTTAAAAAGTCGTAATTTTTTCGACTTTTTAAAAATGCAATTTTTAAAAATGCAATTTTTAAAAAGAGCCATACATTTTTAAAAAGTCGTAAGGAAGAGCTCTATAGCGTGACCCTGCATCCAATTAGAAAATTGAAGTCCTAACTTTCAAAAGGAATCCTAATATTATAAATGTCAATGTTTGTATGTATGTTTATTACTCTTACAAGCTAAAATGGGTCCCGCAGTGGTCTGGGCGCTAAACTCCGTTCCCATAAGAACACGGCAAGCGAAGCAGCATCCGGCTTGGCCAGTGCTTGGGAGGGACTTCCCCCTCTCGGCTCGACTGCTGTGGAACCGTGTACGCTAATGGGAGCTGGTGCACGTAAAATCCGCCGTGGATCCAATGTCCTCCAAGTTGTTAAACGATACCTCTGGGGGGGGGGTACCGATTTCGGGTGGTGGTGGGTCCCTCATCTGGAATCGGTTCAAAATGAGGGACCAACAAGTAGAAGTCCAACTCCCTCGGGGGCACTGGCACCCCTCTTTCCATGGTCTATCCATGGATACGACAACAACAACAACGCTAAAATGGTTTGATGGATTTGGATGAAATTTAGAATAAAAACAGCTAAAGTCCCGGATTAATATATAGGCTACTTTTTATCGCGCGAAAAAAAAAAAAAAAAAAAAAAAAAAAGAATACAACTGAGTTTTTATTTTACAGAGCAGTCGACAGAGGAATACGCAGTTTTTAATAAATAAAATCATTTTATTGTCTGCTACGACTGGATAAAGAATACACCTGAATAAGTTTTTCCTTCTGACGTGGATTTATAAGCGGACTTCGGGCCAAACACACAAATCCGAAATACATGTTAAATAAATAAAGAATTAAAACGTGAAATTTTGAAATTTTCATTCAGTTCGGATTGTGCATTTTTTTGCACATCTTCCCCCCCCACTTTATTTCTATAGTATTAACCGTGCCAGTTTTGTTTAATCACACTCATGAATAATGATACACTTTCCAACTTAATGGAATAAGGAAAGAAAATAGGGAAGACGCATGGTTTATGATACGCTTTTAATATGTAGCACTTTAGTGCGTATTTAAAAGCTGAATGTGTTTCAGATTTTCTTAATTTTTTTCCCTATTCCGTTTTTTGGTAACGGCCGATATATCTAGAGGCTCTTCAGAATTAATATAGGACGAAAATGATTTGTACCTTTTTGTAGGTTTTTATCTTTAATCTATCTTATTTTTCTGACCAGAGGCGGTCCGACACGGTAAGCAAGGCAAGCATCACATCGGGACGCCGGCTTCGAAGGGGCGTTTTTTTAAGTTAGCAGGGGGCCCCACTTACCCTGTTTATAACCATCTTAAGTTTAAATTCCATTCAGAATCTGAGAGACTTTAGTGCCAAGGAAGCCGGTGAGGAACAGGATTCTCTCCGAACAAGCTTTATTTAAATGGCGAACCAACTGGTCGCCGGAGGCGACTAGTTTAAAATAAATTGCAGATATGTAACTGTAATATTCAATGAATAATTCGATTTTGAAGTTATGAACATATATTGGGAATAACAAATGTACATTCGTTAGATTTCTGGAAGCATAAGTTAAGTAAGAAAAAAAAAAAGAAATTTATTTCAAACACAACAAATATAATATATGTTATTAAGGATTACGAAATATTGCTCTCCGTCGAAAATAGTGTTTGCATTTATAGTCGCAACAAAGTTTGGTAATTCAGGTTTTCATGGAAAAATCGATTTCAGTCGATCCTAAATTTATATACGTGTTTCTACACGGCGCGTCTCAACGTGGCTGCTCCCCCATCTTAAGAGCGACCATGGTCGCAAATACGCATGTGCTAACTGGACGAGTCCAGTGGCAAAATAGGGTTGAGGATACAAAGCAGGGGAATGTTTACAAGTTGAGGAGAGTTTCGGAATTAAAAGAAAACGAGAGCCAAAAACGATGCATTTTGCTTTGGATGAAAAGAAATTAATAATGATGGTTTAATGCTCGAAATTGCTTTTCTTCGCTTTAGATCACAGCTCAGCGAAATTAGCTCGGCGCATCTTTCTACCCATACCCCCTCACGCGGTTGAATTCGTCCGTCTTAGGGCCCTATTCACCAAACTTTAAACCCTGGAGTTAACCCAGCAAAGCGAGCTACTTCAAGGGTTAGTGAGAAAATGGTATTCACAACTCCAAAATCAGGGGTTACCCCAAGAATTGACCCTGACTCCAGGTGCAGATTCTAACCCCGCAAAATCGGAGAGTTGACTCGGGGTTATAAATGGCGGATACGAGGGTTGTTTTTTATAGGTTTGGAAAATCCCAAATATTTGCTAATACTTGAATATTTTGTGCTTTAACAGACGGAAACTGCTGTGAAAACCACCCATCAAGCTATAAAAGCCGCCAAAAGTGATAAAAAATCTTTGTACAATGTTTCCAAAAACTCTCGAGAATGACTGTACTTTTTTTGCCGTAGAGACTGCAGGCGCCATCTGTCGGACTTATCTTGGTTTGCTTTTCCATTCCCTCTCTTTTCTGATTTGAACGCTTTTTTATTCTTAATTATTTTTTGTGTTGAAAATAAGTAAGTAAATTCTGATCTTTCCTATTTATTTTCTTGTCTCTATTGTTCCACAGATGAGGGGCGATTTGGCCAGAGCACTGTGGATCTACTACGCCCGCGCTTTTTTTTTTTTTTTTTTTTTTGTAAGAAGAGGCGGGATAAAAATATTTACATTGAAGAGATTAATCATTTATGTGTAAAGGATGAAAAAAAAAAAGTGTTGTTGAGGGGTTAAACATTTTTGTCTGATTGTAATGTACTGTACTTGGGAATAGCGAATTAACAATTTTTCACACAAATGTGAGAAAAAAAAACAATATGTTTCAGTATCATAGAATTTTTTAAAGACATACATATTCTATGTACAATATATAAAGTATCTCAAAAAGAAAAACATCAAAACTGCATAAATTAATTTTTGTGTGTTAAAAAATATGAAAATTCCTAAATTTGAAAAAAGTATAACAGACATGAAATTTTATTTATAAAAAATATTGGATGTAATTTTGTATTAAATGTTTAATCAGTCTATTTTTTTTAATTAATTTTCACATTTTAATGCGCAGTTTGCATAAAAACAAATTAAATATCATGAAGGAAGAGTGTGTGGTGGGAGCTGGGTTCGATCTGCCGAACATTAAACCTAGTTCACCCCCTTCATGGAATCATTACTCTGACCAATCACAGACAAGCTTTCAAAGCTGGCTGAGACAACTCCAGAGTCAAGTAACCCTGGGCGGAAATAAGTTGGTGAATACAGTTTCCGAGTTGTCTCCGAGTCAAACCGGCAATGCAGGTTTCCCAACTCTCGGATGATGGCGGGCTACTCACAGTTACGGCCCTTAGCTGGGCGCGCTTAGCTTGGGGGAACAGTACGTACGATTTTGAGTAAGTACTTTGTTATGTATGTACGTACGTATATATTATGTTTCAAGCTCTCCGAGAGCCAAAACTCGCATGTATTGAAGTCTAGAGAACGCGGAGGACATGGAACGCCCGTGGAGGCGAATGTTTGAACTAATTGTTTTTTCGCTCAAATAAATACCCATACCTTCATTATGTCCTGCACAAAATTTCATAACTTTTCTTAGCAATAGTTTCGCCTGTAGACAACATTAAAATAGGGTAGTTTAATTTCGGACACCCGGTACATTCGAAATTTGAGGTCAATCAAATGCATCATTTTAGGAGTTCACTCACACACATACACACCTGCATCACCGTAAAAGTAGCATAAATGAATTCAGAAGACCTCAAAACGTGTCGGTTCATAAAAATTTCATAGTCGAATTTTTCCATGAATACAATACTTTCCTTATCATGTCCATACTTTCCTTATTTTTCTTATCATGTTCGGAAAGTAAAAAATATTCACATTGCTAATTTTTCCGCTTCGTCATTAATTTTTGCAGGCCACTGCAGCAAAACGTTTAGAAAATTGATTACTTCTTGATGAGGTTATATATTGTGGACTACGACACACTTAACTCTGGACAACGTACGCATTCAGAAATACTCGTCTTTCTACCCTAATTTATCCCTCACTTTTCAACGAATAATGCCCGTTCTCTGTGGAAACGAAATACTTCCGTCAATTCTCCTTCCTGAAATCCGAAGAAGAGGAAAAATTTCGTTGAATATGAAAAAAGTTTGTTCAACTGACGGAAGATAAAGAGAAACCACGAAGTTGAATTTATAGGAGGGGACACTTCTCTTAGAAAGCGGGATAACGCCGTTGTTGCAAACAGATGGCGCAACAAACACTGGGTAACCGGGCCCGGATTTACCACAAGGCCAACCTAGACCATGGCCTAGGGCGCAGCGGTCTAAAGGGCGCAGAACAAAGAACTCCCCTGCAGAACAATCACGGATCAGGAAAAGGAATGGAAGGGAGAAACAGAAACGACTTACTTTAGGTGATTATTGCCCAAGAAAATCACATTTATGGCCTCCGAAAATTTCCTTTTTTCCCCTAGTACAATTTCTTATCTATAGAAAGCCCATATGTGGAGATCCATTAACCCCCCCCCCCCTCGAAGACACAGAATTTCTCGCAGAGCACCCCGCACTGACCCTGTCTAAGTCGACGACATGTGTCGCAGAACTAAGAGATCCGCTGCAGAACAATCACATTGAGGAAAGGAGGGGTACCGGAGAGAACAATTATTCAAAGTAAGTTATCATCGAAAAGGCGTCTGACTGTCTGTGCTCTTCCGATATCTCAACGTTCCCGAAAAAGAACCACACCACACACACGCACAAAACGGTAAATATGTCTGCTCGAGAAAAAGTCTGTTGCTTTAAGTGTTATGCGTCTATAATTTAAAAAAAAAATTGAAAACGGTTTATCAACTCTTTCATCCAAAATATATCGGTGAAACATCGCGCAATTAATGAGACGAGCATTTCTGGTTTCTTAGTTCCATCTAAAAAATCGCCAGAAAAAGTGAATTCCGATTCTGATATGTTACCCATAAAAATGCTGAGAACAGAAACTGATACCGAAGTTTTGCAGAAAGTTAAAGTGTCCAAGGACGTCTAACGTGTCCAAAAAAACGGGCGAGGTTTACTATGCAACCCTCTGTTTTGCGATGACTTTTCATAAGTTTCACAAAACTGAACTGTTTCGTGGCTTTAAATGGTAAAATTTAGGGTCTTCCTATCGAAATGATAATAGATAATGTAAATTATCTGACAATCCTTAAAAAAAAAAAAAAACTGAACTTTATAAAACACTTTTTTACGTGACATATAGTGCTGATGAGAAAAAACGAATTATTATGCATATTAAATTGGAACTATTGATCAATTTTTCGAGGGGGGGGGGTGCAATTATGGCCTTTGGCCTAGGGCGCAAAAATGTGTAAATCCGGCACTGTGGGTAACTACGCATCTCTGGTTGTTTATATTTCCATCGAGGTATTGAGGGTGAGAAGTAAATGGAGATCTCCGAATTAGCAAAACTTTAAAAAATTAAATATATAGACTTATGAACGTCGGATATAATAATTTCTGGCTTCAGATGTGTTTTAATTGCATATTTGTCTTAGAATACTATTTCTTAATTAATATAGGCAATAGTTTCGAAGTGAAGCAATATTACGTATGTAATGTCGTGTTATTATTTTGCCCAAAAGGTGTATTTTAAGAAATACTAGTAAATTTAAGAGAATGCAGTATGTGTGAATGCAATATTTAAAAAGTGTTTATTTATAATGACAATCACACTCAAACATTCAGTATTTACATTTATTTCATGCTGCAACAAATTTTAACACAGCTTTAAATTTCTGCTAAAAACTCATATTAAAATATTAAACTTATGTTACATAAAGAACTCAGTAATGAATTCAAAGCCATTTTCTAATGTAAATTTATACAACGACGAAAGCCGAAAACTTCTTTTCTGTGAGCCACGGTATACGCACTCGTTAACAAATATAAAAACTTAATATTTTAATACAATCTTAAGATATAACTTTTTTTTTCTCCCTGAAATTAATATAGTTAAATTAAAAATTGGAAAATATAAAAATTCAAAACTTCTGCCATGTAATATCGCTGGAACAGTGTTGACACTCCGTGTTTTCCCTCGCTACCGCTAGGATCGCTTCACGTTTCTAGATTTCCAATGTTTACATAATTGAAACTTACTTAGGGTACCAAAAATCCAGCACAGCAACTATGGAGAGTGTCCACTCCTATAATATATCTCCGTGAAAGAAACTAATACTAGTCAAATAACGGAGATATTCCGGTTGAACTGCTGCCAGAAATTTGTTCGCTAGTTGAAGAAATAATTTTTGAGAGCGCATCTTTTATACACTTAATTTATCCCTCATTTTTCAACAAATAATTTCCGTAATCTTTGGAAGCGTTTTATTTCCGTGAATTCTTCTTCCCGAAAACCTGAAGAAAAGGAAAAAAAAAATTCGTTGAATCTGAAGAAGTTTCTTCAATTGACAGCGGGAAATAAGAAACGGATATTCGTCAAACTACAGAGGGTGTTTACACATTTTTAGAACGATTTCGATAAAGAATTTTTAAAAAAGTAAATGTTCCAGAATAAAAATTTTGGGCAGCAGCTTATTATTTGAAATGAGAAATATTGTCTGTTACTTTTAAATTTATTCTTCTTTAAAAATGTCATATGTAAACAAGCTGTGGATTGAAGAATATGTTTTTGCGCTTTCCGAAGAGAAATATTCTTATTCCATAATTCAAAAACGTTCTGAAATGCATGGTATTAAAATTTCTAAGTGCAAAATAAGCAGCATTATTAATCGGCAAGGTAAAAACCGTCAATCCTTATTTCTACATGGAAAGAAGACTCCAAACGAATATCCGTAAAAGGTACGTACTGTTTCAAATGTTTCTAAAGTGAAATAAATCGCTCGTAACAAGAGAAAATCCGCCAACACAGAGATCAATTGCAAAGTCTTTAGATACTGTCTGTAGCAACAATAAATAAAATATTAAACCAAGATTTACAACTTAAAAAAGCTAAAAAGCATAATGTTCACCAGCTTTTGCCGAGACATGTGGCTCAACGCAAACTTCGAAAACTACCATTGCATTCCTTGAAAAAATGAAGACTGATACAGGTATTGCATATATACCTTTTCAACCTATTTCTGCTAAGTCCCCTGACGTTCCACCTATGGACGATTGTGCCTTTGGTCTGTTAGAAAGAGCTCTTTCTAAACGCAAACCCACCACGATAGATAGACTTTGGAAAGTAATGGAAGAGGAATGGAAAGCAATACCCTGGAAATTTTACGAAAAGCTCTTCTATGATGCAAATCACAATGCAGACTTATAGTCCAGGAAAAAGGCTATGAGATCGAACATTAAAAAAAATAGGCTTTACATTTTAAACATTAATTAAACGGCCCCGAAATCGTTCTAAAAATGTGTAAACACCCACTGTATTCCGGCAAACACTGCTGTCAGTAAAATTTCCCTGAGTTGAAGAAACAATTTTTGACAGTGTATTCAGTGACGTCAGCCATTATAGAAAAGAACTGAACACTCCGGTCCGAGATTTTTTCCTGAACTAAAGTCAGAAACTTTCTCTCCCCCTAAACATAACTTCCATTTACGTTTTCTGTTTAAAAAGTTGCTGGGAAAAACTGGAAAAGGCGAACTTGAGTACTCCCTGAAAATCCTTAAATAATTAAATCAAAATAACTCAGTTGTTATTGCGGAGAGGCGGCTGCCAAAACGAAAGGACATAAAATAATATTTTTCTAGATAAACTTCACTTTTCATGGCAGTGAAAACAAACAAACGCTCTCTTCCCGGTGCACCAGGAAATATGCGGACAAAAATAAAAACGTTGTTTGTTGCGCGAAGGGAAAGATCTCCTTATGAATAAGTAACTCGATTAAAAAGCACGCTGAAGAAAATCGCCAAGCGGATACATTGACTTTTCTCCAAAGAAAAGTTATTTTATCGAAATGTTTAATTTACAGCTTACATTAAGATAACAAAGAATGCACGTACACACACTTCAACGGCAAAGAAACGGAGAAATGAAAAAAAAAAAAAACACACAACAACAAAAGAATGCATTTTAAAACTTTAAGTCTTGAAAGTTAATTACTTGTTTTGCATAAAAAGTCAAAGTTTGTTTTACTTTATGATTCGAATAAATTTTGCGTTTTGCGAGTAAATACCGAGAGCATTCTTTTCCGAAGTGGAAAGAAAGAGAAGAGGCCATACCCGATAATTTTTTTGGCAAAGTTCCAAGACGGGAAAATTTTTCCTTCTCCGGGATGATTTGATCTAGAGCCACGCAGAAAAGTCCATATTTTAGTTCTCCTGCTTTCATGCCGCGGGGGGGGGCTCCCTCTCCCTTTCCTTAATATGCCGAGGAGAATACATTAACGTGTTTTATGTCTATGTTTATGCGCTTTACTGTGTTTGCATTTCTTGTGAATTATTTTTGGTAGGAAGGAGGAGCCACAACAAGAATAAAAAAGTCTTTAATAAATCTTATTAAGTAAGTTTGCTTACTTACTTTTTTGAATGTGAAACTTTCTCTGATCGTAATAGTGAGAAAAATGCTTCCTTGTACGGAAAAAAAAAGTATTGTAATCTCGAAAAGTTTCTACATTCATGATTTGACGGAAAAAAGAAATCAATTTTGGCAATCTCTGAGTTGACTTTAACAAGTTAACGTCTGTACTTACGTATGTATATATGCATGTAACGATCTATTTTGACTGTCTTAGACGTGCGTCTGTACTTATGTGTGTGCGTATATATATGTACGTTAGTATGTATGTGCGATTTATTTTGATTGTTTTCGGCGAGACGTCTGTACTTACGTATGTTTATATATGCAAATTTGAATGTAAAATCTATTTTGTTTTTTACGTGATGTGTAAAAAAATCGGTTGCATGTACGTATGTATGTACAATTTATTTCGACTGCTTTTGGCGTATCGTCTGTACTTACGTATGTTTATATGCATGAACGATGTGGGCTCAATCTATTTTGACTGGTTTTGGTGTGAGGTCTGTAAATACGTACGCCGCATACACGGATGCATCTCGCACAACTCAAAGACGAGTAGGCGCAGAATGTTGAAATTTTATGTTAAGGAGTATTGTAATAATCTAATCTGCACACCTAATTTGATTGCAATGGACTGGGTAGTTTATTGACAGTTTATAGCCACTCAGTCATTTGCCATGCCAAAATCTCCAAGGCTGTCTCCCAGCTTTGAAGAAATATCACCAAATTCGGTGCCATACATAAGTTCTCAAAACATAACCCAGTTTGGAGGCGCCTCCTATATTTGGCGAGAGATCGCCAAACCTCAATGTTATTGAAGCATCCTATCTTACTTTCGAGTGAAAATAGTATAAATGGAGTTTATTCATACGCCACGAACAGGCATCTTCTCAAAGCTAGTCAAAATGCTTTCACGTTTGTTCAAAACATTTCCAAAGAATATATATATATGTGTGTTTCAGTGAAAACCCGAATTAACTAGGGAAAACGCTTTCTAACTGGCAAAAACCAGTTTTCCCTAGTGAATTTCGGAACGTTGGTTGGTTGGTTGGTTTTTAATGGCACAAGGTCCAGAAAGGACATACTGCGCCAGACAAGGAGTTAAAATCGTGTCATGATTTTCGGAACGTTAATGCTTTATGTACTAAAAATTAGGAAAATGAACTTCTTGAACAACAGTTGTTAGATGAGAAACAAAATAACTTTAATGTTTTAAGAAGTGATGAATACGGACGAAGATCGGTTGCACCCCCGTCTCAACAACTTTCAGTCAAATCAAGGGGCGAGTTGAACCGGAATCCTTATCTTGCTCTCCCCTCGAAAATATGCTACCCTTTATACGCTGGCCCTTTGCGAGACCCCAAAAAGCATCTGTGGGTCCGTCCACGGCTATAGGGAGCCCCTGGAAAATATGCTACAGCTGGCCTTTTGCGAGACCCAAAAAAACAACACTGGGTCCGGCCACTGATGTAGGGGGCCCCGAAAATAGGGTACCCTGGTCTTTTGTGAGACCGCAGGGTACCACTATGATTGTCCGTTGATCCACTTGATACCGTTCCCCACCATTTCACGGGTCCTCCAATTAATATCCAATAACTATCAATCAAATCGAGGGTCGAGCTGAACCGGAATCCTTATTTTGCTCCCCTCTCGAAAATATGCTACCACTGGCCATTTTCGAGACCTTAAAAACATCACTGGTTCGTCCATTGATGTAGAGCCCCCTCCGAAAATATGCTACCGATGGCCCTTTGCGAGACCCAAAAAACATCACTGGGTCCGGCCATTGATGCAGGGGGCCCCCGAAAATAGGCTACCTGTTGCCCATTTGAGAGACAGTAAGGTACCCCTATGATGGTCCCCACTCCCCTTCATTTCGCGGGTGCAACTCGCCCTTTTCTTCCTTCGCCCGATGCAACTAACCCATTCCCATGAATACAACATTCTTTCGGTGGCGTATCGGTGGGATCGTTTTGGAGGACAGAACCCTCTCCCCCCAACAATTTTTTCAAAAAGGGCCTTATTTTTGGCAATTAGAACCGGACCCACAAAATAAGAAGGGCTCTATATCTTTCATCTTCTAAATTTTAGTAAGCAATTTTAGAGATATTTTATGCATAACTTCCTTTTACTGTTGAAAATAGAAATTGTTTTTGTGCAGGGGAAATATCCTACAAAGACAGACTCTTAACAATAGATTAGGGAACTCTGAAGCTACAAATGATAATGGGGCCCCCTCTTCACTACTTATTCTAAGCTTAACCTCGGTTAATCGAATTAGGGTTCGCATTTCTCGCATGTATTAGAGATGAGACGGGCTCATGTATTAGAGAGCCCGAGCCCGTCGGGCTCATGTATTAGAGAGGCAGAGCCCGTCTCATGTATTAGAGATGAGACGGGCTCAGCCCGAGCCCGAAAGCCCGAGCCCGAGCCCGGGCTCGGGCCCTGTAATTCACGATTGCGTTCGGGCTCGTGAAAAATGTGTCTTTAATGAGCATACTCCTTGAAACAGATTTTAAAAAGCAATTCATCGGAAAAATAAAGTTCCGATGTGATGCTAGGACTTGCAACAAAATAATGGATGGGTAAAAAGCTAGCTTTTTCACATAATTTACTAAATGGTGTGTTGTGATATTTCATTTGCGTATGTGTGTTAAAATGCTGTTCATTCAAAATGTTGGCCTCATTATTTACTGGTCTTTCTTAGTTAACTGCTAGTAATGTATATATTCACATCGTATCATAAAATATTTTTTTAAAGTAATTTTGTTCCTATCAACTAAATTCTTATATGCAAATTTCTTAAATTTATTATGCAAATCTCTTTTCTGGACGTGTTTTAAATATAACATTTTTTAATGTCACTCTATGAGATTTATAACTTGTATTGTTCTGCATATATCTAAGTACATACGAATGTTTAACACTGGTGTGACTACCCAACGAAATTTGTAATAAAAATTGAAACATTATCGTTATTATTTGATAAACATGGATATAAAGAATTAGAAAGTGTATTAAGAGTTTGTAACTAATATTTGTCTTTAATTTGCACAAACGGCAAAATTTCTGATATTCTATCAATGAAGTAATTGAACTTTATTTATCTTTAGCTGAAATTTCGGGCTCGGGCTCTAACTTAAATAATATTGCTCGGGCTCGGGCTTAAAAAAATGAGCCCGAACTCATCTCTAGCATGTATGTCTTCTCCTAAACTCGGTGGCCCGGTGTACTGCCCTGGGTACCCAATGGTAAATATAGCCCCGGATAAGGGACCTCACTGTACCTTAAAAAGTGTCTTTTTAAAGCTTATTGTGTCCAGATCACAAGATTTATCGTTACGCCCTTGCCTAAAACCCCCTAAAATTCTTTTCTGGATACGCCAATGCAGTCTTTTATCAGAGGTTGAAGAAGCAAAATCTGCCACTTGGAAGACTTCTGTTTAATATCGCAGTGAATTCAGTGGAGGAAAAAAGTTGGTTCCTTCAAATGAGCTCATAAAATATTATTTATCAGTCGAAAAGTTTTGAATTACAACTTTCTGTGTAACATATTGTTGAAATAATGCAATCATCTTTGATTGATATAAAAGTTATTGTCACAAATGAGTAAAAATCCGAATAAAAAGAGCTTTCGCTTGTTAATTCGGGTTTTGCCAGCTCTCTCAGTTAGAACCCAATTTCCGTAGTTAATTCGGCTTTTGACTGATTTCGGGTTTTAACTATAACATATATTTATATAACATAATAAATCAAAAGCCAGTTAAAATCCCAAATTTGTAGAACTGCACAGTTTTAATTCAGCTGGAACAAAGGAATTCGCTTTACTACACAGTCCCTTGCAATTCCTTTGTAATTTTGTAGACGGTCCCCCCCGCCCAGTCAATCTGGCGTCTTAAAAAGTCATAACAAACCTTGAAAAACCGATGCCCTGATTTTGGGTTCGTCCAATAATTGCAATGTGCGCGGGTCATGTGACACGACCTCAAAAGTTAATAAAAGGGACCGACGCAGCCCAGGAGAGATTTTTCGCGTGACAGCAACTGCCAAGAAAACGTCTATCAAGTCGTCCAATAAAATAATGTAACCTGTAAGACTTTCTTTCTTGGCCTGACTACGAGTTCCAGCAGCGGATGGCCGGGGAAGGCTCTAAGCCAGAGTCTCGATCCGCTTCGCCTCCTTCCCAACTACGCGCTGGGCCTCCGTCCCTGCCAGCGCTGTTATATTTCATATATATATGTATATATATATGAGACGTCAGATATTTCAAGTAAAGCTTCAGAGTTAAGGCAGGTAATATGGCTTATTGAACATTACATTTAAGTTACAATTTAGAATGAGAAGAGGGGAGGGGAGACGGGTACAAGAATCAGCGTGGACTCATTAAGCAGTTCCAGTGGCAGAAGTCTCTCGATTTTCGATGTGCGGGAGTATTTACGCTTACCACACCACGTGGTTTGCGAAGACATAACTTTGCAAACCACTCTCTTATCTCTGATCGAACCACACACATTTACCAACATGACCCGCATCCGGGGCTGCAAGGGCGTGGGGACACATGTACATCTAAAGAACTCAGAATCGACGGCCTGATGTCTGGCAAATAACAAAATAAATAAAACATAGCTCCAGAGCGCGCGTGGCAAGTATGACAGGAAAGCAAAACTTACAGTGAAAGTACCCGCTTGAACACTACCCAAACTAGTAAAACCCAAATTACCTCTTTATACATTACATATATATAATGGTTAATTACTGTTAAATCTTTCATTTTAAAGCAATAGTCTTACTGTTACTGAAATCAGATGCTCAAAATGTATTCTAGACTAACGTAATTTTATTGACCTTACTATTATTGAAAAATCAAGTGCTCAAAATATTCTGAACAAAAGTAATTTTAAAAGTTTGTTTGTTTGTGTAACAAGTATTTCGGATTTGTGTGCTTGGCCCGAAGTCCACTTATAAATCCACGTCCGAAGGAAAACACGAGTGGGAGGGGGGAAGTCCTCCGTGGTGGTCTTTTTAAGGGGTCCTAACCCGCATTTACTCTAAGATTCGGAGAAAACCACGGAAAACTCCGAACGGTTAGGTCGATGGACGGGACCTAGATTTGAACCAGGCACCTTCCGTCCACCACTTCGAGTGACTTAATCACTCTTCCATGATGAAGGAAGTAATTTCATTGAAGTTTGTAAAGTAGCATTTTTATAAGTGATTGCAACCCTTTCGAAGATTAATAGTTAAAGTAATACTGAACTGCCTTGGCCCAGACAAGAAATTCATTTTCCAGATTGCTGTAAAGTTCTGTTCCATTTTAATATCTTGCTTAAAGTACAGAAATGCACCTTTATATGAACGCCATAATTTTTAGAAGAAAAAGAATGTTTTTTCGATTAACAATTGTATGCATTTTCTTAAATAACATTGTGAGTGGTAAAAATTAAAAATAAATAAAAATGAATGTTAAAATGCTCATCTATATAGAAATAAATCTGTAGGTACTTTTTGGGATTACAGTGGAGTCTTGTCATTCCAGAGATGAGTTCCAACAATCTTCGCGTAAGTGAAATTCTATTGAGATCGTGAAATTGTGTATTTGTGAGATGGGACATATGCACGACTTTTCGAAATACGCACGCAATTGTTTTAGACATTTTTAAACACTCCTCTGTTTTAACCCTACAAGGTACCCGATAACCTATGCGGAACAACCACTTTAATTATTTCTCTACATCTATAAAATACTAGTTTAGATATACGTCGGTTTTTAAGAGTATTCATACGTAGATAGCAGCGATATAATTCATGCGGTTGCATGTAGATGCATACTTACTGTTCGAATTATTGGCAAAACGGATTAAAATTTGAACAGTCCTCTTTCTAATGGGGTTTTGTTTATTTTAGAAAATGAACAAAAACATAGTTAGCAAAGCGTTTGGACCTGGAATAAATGACTGTGTTATGGAATTCGTCCTAGCAAGAAATGACTTAAATACTAAAATTTCAAAATAAATACCAAAATAGTATAGATAAGGCCCAGTGTACCCGCATACAAAACTGAAATAAAAAAAGTGGTTTTCTAGTAAACTATTAGGTTATTTTTAAAACATTTCCCCTCAAATAATAATCACTAACATTATCACATATGCAGGGTGTCCCATAATTATTGGGACAAACTTTAAGGGGAGGTAGGACACATAATAAGGATTGAAAATCACCTAGCAATATGTGGTCAAAAACGCAGTTTCGCCATACTTATTAATAATCACTTTGTTAACCCATTTGTGCCTGGATATTTTTGCGACTTTCTTCGATTTTTACTGATAACAGAAATAATAGATAAATTTCTGATGCCAACTTCTTGAACAAGGGATGATTTCTTTTAAAATCATTATGCATAAAAATCGAAATATCAACATCCTACTGGGTCATGTTAAAATATTTTGCAGAGTTGAGGCTCAATACTCATGAATAAAGCCTAGGAAAAATAAATAACGTTTTCGATTAATAGCGAAAATGCCGTCCCAAAAAAGGGACACTAGGCATAAATGGGTTAAAAGAGCAGTAGTGCTTATCTAATTTCTCAACTAAGTTTCATGGTCAAAGCTTGTGTCCAAAATTTTCATGAATGAAATGAAATAAAATTTTTAAATTAGAAATTTTAGTCACGTGTTTCCTATGAACGATACATTAGTTTTTGAAGAACAATGGTCGGAAAGTTCACTATTATTTCAGTACTGCTTCCAAAGTGATTATTCCAAGCTACATGAACAAGACGTTTCCGACCCCACATTGCTATGTGATTCTGAATCCTTACTACCTGCCCTACCTCCTCTTAAAGTGTGTCCCAATAATTATAGGACACTCTGTATTTACTTCAGAAACTGAAAAAAAAATTGAGCCTTGTACGGTTCAACTATTCCCAAACTATATTCTACCATTTCTCAATTAAAGTAATGAATCTACGCATGTCGGCGCTTCTTATTGTTGGCGAAAAATCTCGTCTTGGGCGCGAGAAGTAATATCCATTGGCGTAAGGTAGATAGAGTTGCAGCTTCAGTCCACTGTATATCGTTTACTACAAAGGTCGGCTTTAAAAGGCTGAAAACAACAATTTCGAAGATCATGGGAGTGTATTCACTCTTTGAAAACAGTTGCAGAAATATTTCCGATGAAATGTATTTTATATAATGACCCATAAATGAAATAACACTATTTCAAATACTTATTAGGTTCTATAATTAAAATCTCACACGTATTTAAACCTAGAGGCCCTCCGTAAGTCAGAAAAACCTCTCTGAGTTCCTTTTACGTCACATGTGCGTCATACACCCAACTGATGAAGGGGGGATTAAACCCTATTCCCCCTTCACTTTTATCCAAGATTAAGGGATTCATCAAAAATACCTTCTATAGAATAATCAATTCATTCTACTATGATGTGTTCCCCATTGCTTAGTGCATTGCTGTAAGCGTACAAGGTCAGAGGTTTGCAAAACTATTTATTTATTTATTTATTTATTTATTTTTTTAGCACTAAGGTGCTGTTTCGTTCATGCCCAGATTTTAGTCTACACGACTTTGTAGACATGATTTTTTAGACAGGTTTTGTAGACAAGTACTGTCACGGTGAGGATCTTTTCAAATATGTTTGCCTGATAACTCAAGGGTGGGATGGGGGAGATTCAAATCTTGGAAGTCGCACAAAGTTTGCAATTTTTGATTATGGATAGACAAGTTTTCTGCCAAAAGATAACTTCAAAACCGAGCTAAGCTTGGTGATATCTTCCGAATTTGGCTAGAAACTAGAAAAGTTCTTTTAGAATATGCCTGCCGAAGATTGTAAAATAGTAGGCGATTTTAAGATAGATTTCAATTCCGAACATGTGTTTTACGGAACAAGAAAGACAAATACGGCACACTCATGGATTAGGATGCCCATTCCAAACAGTATTTAGAATGGTGAAGTACAGTTGGGATATGCTTGGGGAAGATTGTAAAACAGTTTTAGTTTGCGAGTTTTAGATAGATTCCGATTCCGAAGATGTGTTTTATGGAACAAGGGAGAAAAATACGGCACACTCATGAATAATGATACGATTTCCAACTTAATGGAATAAGGAAAGAAAATAGGGACGACGCATAGATTATGATACGCTTTTAATATATAGCTCTTCAGTGTGTATTTAAAATCTGGAAGTGTTCCAGATTTTTTTTAAACTTTTCTTTTTTTTTAAGCAATTGTTCTTGTAGATTCTGAAAATAAAAAACGGTAACTGAATTGAGTGGTAGACTAAGTCATGATTGAGATTGACGCGTAAAAATTTAATTAGAAGGAAAGTCATAGTGCATGTACGTAGCTGTCACCTTACCGCTGCTACGCCTAACCAGATAAAGTTATGAAACATTTGAGATAAAATTTCACTGGGACAGTTCTTCTTTTTAAGTTATTATTATTATTATTATTATTATTACTATATATTTTAAGAAAATGGGACTGTTGCAAATTTGGACTTTCAATATATTTCCTCAATTCAATATTTAAGTGACTTTTCTTCAACTGACAACGCAAAATCAACGGTAACACCAAAAGTATTACTCACAAAAAAGCAGTAATAGTCTAAGAGCCAACGACCACCAGACCTTCGTCATAGTATAAAAGCTGAAACTTTCTCTGCACATATCCCCCCAACAGAGGTAGGAACAATCGGCCACTCTAAAGTTTGGATGACCGTGGCTTTGTCAGGTAACAGGTGGTAAAGGTGTATAAAATTGCAGAATATTTTCGTCATTTCATAAAGCTTAATTTTTTATATATGTTCTTCTTCGCAATACTAAAAATCAGTTTATCTCTTGCCAGACACTTTTCCATCATGGCAAAACCCCGCCAGACAATCTTAAAGTCGTGGAAAACTGTTGTGTTCGTAAACTCCAGCGACGAAGTACGTCAAGCTGTCACAAAGTGCCAAGCACATTTTATACTGCTACTTCTGAACGTTCTTACGATGCTACAGCGCGCTCGTAATAGAATTACGTTTTCCAAGACTTTGAGATTGTCTGGCGGGGGTTTGCCACGATGGAAAAGTGTCTGGCAAGGGATAAAGTGATTTCTAGTACTGTGAAGAAGAACATATAAAAAAATGAAGCTTTATGAAATGACGAAAATTTTCTGCAGTTTTATACACCTTTGCCACCTGTTACCTGCCAAAGCCACGATCATCTAAACTATATAATGGCCGATGGTTCCTACCTCTATTGGGGGATATGCGCAGAGAAAGTTTCAGCTTTTAAACTACGACGAAGGTCTGGCGGCCTCGGGCTCTTGCTCTATAATTACTCCAAGGACAAATAATTACTTGTGATCGCGAAAAATTTCGGTCTCCAGTTTTTGACGAAGACACCGATTTTGACTACCTCTAAATTTACTTTTAAGAATTCTTGCGATGCATCTCACTATACGCATGCATGTACGTTCCTGTAATTGCATGTACAACCCATTTTGACAGACTTTGACTCCATTTTAACCACTTTTTCCCTGACGTCTCAACGTACGCACGCATGTAACTCGCCTATCTCAAAAACTATTGGTCGTAGAATATTGGAATTTGTAAGAAATTTTGTGCACCTCCCCTTTTGGTCGCAATCGACTGGATAGTTTATCTACAGGGCCGCCTGAAAGATTTTAAATACATTACGCTTTACGGCAGAAATTCATTAAAGCGTATTTTAGTGGTATTAGGCTATTTCAAACGACTCAGAAGTGATACATGTTGTTAAGGGTTACAAAATGAATCTCTCCATCAGAAATAGTGTCTGTATCATTTATAGTTCTGCTACAGGAATACTAAAAGTAATTTCAACACATTACGGTCAATAGCAGTTTTGGAGACATTCATCCATTTCAAGCAAAATACCGACCTACCATGGAGTTAGATAATGGTCCGACCACGGTCACGGGCCTCCAACAAAAACTGCGCCAAAAGTCGCTATGCTTGGCGACATTTGGTGTACGTGTGTATGTATTTAACTCTTAAATCTAAAAAATTATTAGTCGTAGAATGTTGAAATTTCATATATAAGATTGTTGTAACATCTAGTTGTGCATCTCGATTTTTGCTTCCAATCTACTAGAAAGTTTATTTACAGGGCCACCGAAAAGAATTTCAATACATTAATGTCTACGGACATCTTCAATATATTACGTGTGAAGTCAGTTATTGTTTTGTCCATACCCAAAATCTTGCCATTTGTGATCGACATTTACGAGTTTTGCCGAAATGCCGTCAAATTGGGAGCCAAAAATAATTTCGTATCTCGCATAACTCTAAAACTTTTAATTGTGAATGTTGAAATGTTGTATTTAGAACTATTGTAACATCTAACTATCTCTTTTTTATTTGCAATCGACCAGGTAATTTATGTACAGTGTCAGCCAAATGACTTTAAATAGATTAAGGTGTATGGATACATTCGATTCCTTGAAAGTCCGTGTTCAATGACTACTTTGGCCATACCAAAATCTCGCAAACTCTTTCAAGATTGTCGGCTTTTGCTGTAATATCGCCCAATTAAGTGTCAGAAGGAAATCTTTCAATTTGAACCCAGCTTGGCGATATAGGAAATATTTGGCTAGAAATAGCCGAACCTTAGTATTACTATAATATTGTACCCTTTTCAAACAAAATATGTTTTGATGAAGTGCGCCGAAAATATTTTTGATTTAATAGACGTGGAAGAAAGTCGTGTGTTGTCCACATTAGATTCCTTTTACTTGGAAAACAGAGCTGGGAATCATATTGGCTCAGTCATTAAATCCTTTGAGAAAGGAGGAATTTTGAAATTTTGGAAAGTTTACGATTCTTCCAGATTCATTGACTTGAAAAGTGAAGCAATCTCAAATATAAAGTTTGCCTTTTTTTTTGAAATAGGTACTAAATTTTTGAATTCAGTTTATGCATTATTAGATACTGCATGAAAATGCAAACTAAAAAACATACTTATATAAAATTTATTTTTACAATGGAAAATTGAAATTACATGAGCGAGTGTTGTTGTTTCAAATGCTTTGTGACAACTGCGGAGCTATACTACATCTTCGAATAAGACGGCAATGGGCGAAAGGGAGCGGCTTCCATTTTAACCGTTTGAGGCGCAATCCATTACCAATGCTGAAAAAAGGGCAACCGTTGCCATCGCTCGACTTAACTAGCAACAAGATGGCGCACGATCGAACGTGTGACGGCACAGCCAGCTGCGGGTCAAAAAAAGGGCCTCTAGATCTGTGGCACGCGATGAACGTTCGATCGTCCGCCATCTTGCTGCTAGTTAAGTCGAGCGATGGCAACGGCTGCCCTTTTTTCAGCACTGGGCAATCTATCCAGCTGTTCTCGCATTCTTCCATTTTTCAGCAGATGTCAGTGCTGTTAAAAATAATCGTGACCATTTTTTTACGGGAAATGACGTGCTAAAAAGTTATGGATTCTCGTAGAGCTATGTCACCCGCAACTATTTTTATAGAAATGAAATCTATTCTTCTTGACTGGCAACAGTCAAAACGTCAGAGTTTGGTGTTCCCAGAGCGGGAACACTGAGAGTTGAAGGGTTAAAGAGCACCAGTGGGAAGAAGACTCAGCTCGGAGACTCCGAATTTCGAACACGTTCAGGATGGGAGATGTAGCACCTGAAATCGCAGTGCCAAAGTTTTCGTTTGAATATGGAGAACATTGGAGGCCACGAACAGATTTTACGGGCGCCATCTTAAATTAGCGTACAAGGTCCCACAGCAGTCCCATTGAGAGAGGAGTTCACCCTCGCAAGCGCTGGTCAAGATGGTGCAACTTCGCTTTCCCTGTTCTTACGGGAACGGAGTTTAGCGACTAGGCCACTGCGATACATATTTGAAGGAGTTTTAAGTCATGCTTCAACATTACCTAATCTTACAATCCACCAACTGGTGAATTTTATATCTTTAATTAAGTTTGCATGGATAAGAGTTAATCAATGTTTCTTAACGTTAACATGGCACAACAGTTATTTACCACGGGAATAAAAACTTCTTTATTCCCATGAAATTAATCGTTTTTGCGTAAAATTATTTATTTATTTATTATTTATTTGTTTCAGCATAAAAGTTCATTTCATAATAATTGTTTCCATTATGTTGATTTAGTCAAATGAGGCAATCTGTTAATCTTTCGACAAAACCTTTTATAAGATTGAAAGAAATTAAATGCACTTTTCAATAAACAGTGAAATATTTAAATATAGAAAGTTTCCTCAATGTACGAGCACTTTTTGTGTTATTCATAATTTTAGTTTACGCGCTTCGCATTCTCTTAAATATGTTCGTATATATGTTTTCTTTTCATAAAAATATATTCAGACAGATTATTTTCAAAAATATATAACTATTTTCGACAAAAGTCGATAAACTTATTCGAAGATAGACTTTTCGAAGATAGACTCAATGCTGAAATAGGGCTATCTTCAAAGATATTCGAAGATGGACTTTTTTCGAAAAACGTTTTGGGAATAGTTCATAGATGGTGCTACTAAGCAAAAAGTAACAAATTTACAACTAGAATGTGATGTGTGGGCGCTGCCTCGGAAGCCAGGGAGAAAATTTAAAGATTTAGTATATGAAATATCGAAAACTATACATTAATTTTTTTAAAAGAATAGTAAAAAAAGAAAGGTAAATCATGTTAAAAGCATCGATTAATAAAACTCTTTTCGACACAGTCTTGTAAGTCCTTATACTAGTTCTTTGTGCATGTTAAATTTCTCACCTCTCACCTGTGGCAGGACCGTATTATTTATAATGCTCAGAAGCCTTTAGCTTAGCCTATAGGCCGTGACCTTTTCAGAGCCTCCTTACTAGTATGTAAATCTGTGGAGAAAAATATTGCAACTCACATTAAACTTACTTTATCTATTAGAAATAAGTGGGCAATTTAAATTGGAATTTTTTTTCAAAATTAAATCGGGTAAGAAAATAATTCTCTAAGGTAAGAAATAAGGTAAGAAAATAATTCTCTATTTAATTTTTTGAAAAAAAAGCTACGCTTTTTAAATTTGTACACAATACCCATACAAAAAAAAAATCCCAATTAGTAAAATGGGCCTCAAACACTATTGTGGTGATGGACAAAATTTCAGCTTTTCATCATCAACTTTTCGAAGATAGCTATAAACAAATATGATCAGGGAATTGGATGAATTTGAATGTTAACGTTTATTGCAAGAAAGCAGAAAATTATTTCCTTGTGTTATTTCTGTAAAACCCCTGAAAAGCGATCATGTGACATGATTTTTTTTTCCCGTCCAGAGCCACTGAAAAGTGGTTTAAGTCAGCCTATATTTATCTTCATATCTCTGTTCAAGAAATAATTCCCAATTTTTGTCCATCACCTCATTAATGTATGGGGCACATTTTACTACTAGGGAATTTTCTTGAGCGGCGGTCGTTTACAAATTTAAAAACTGTCTTCATTTGAAAATTTACTAGAGGAATTTATTATTCATATAGTTCTTTTTTCTACCTTATTTTGGCCCTTTTTTATCAATTTACACTGCTACTTATGTTAGGTAGATAGAGAATTAAAGCGTGTAATCACTTTCTTGGGACATCCTGTTGGGTAATGTAGTAAAAATGTGTCTAATTTTAGGATCAGTTAAATATCTCTTACGAAACAGAAAATCTTTCATAGCACAGAAGTACAGCTGCGGAAAAAAAAAAAAAACGCTCTCTTGTAATTTTTTTGGCCGTCGTTCGTCGTGAAGCAAAGTTGCACATATCAGTCGTTGACGATTGACGTACACTTTAATTTGCTACACATAAAAAATGCATAAGGGGCCATTTACATATTAAAATTCGCACCAACTTTTTTTCCCCCAATAACAACCCCTAGATTTTACTTCATATTTAAAAATTTAGCCCATTTCAACCCCGGATACTAATTTTCAATGAATTTGAACTGAAAATGGGTGAGTTATGATCTTCCAAATGTTCCCCATATGTCAAAATATTTTTTCATACTTTTAATTCATATCTCATATAATATTGATAATAAGAAGCTGATTTTTATTCGCACTATCAGAACTAAACGACCCAAACTTAATTTACTAATATTATAATTTTTAATAAAATATTAATGTCAATTATGAATTATTAAATTAATATTAAAAAAATTATGAATAGCGACCTAACCAAATTTCGATAGAAATTTATGCAGAAAGTAATATTACATGGCTGTGCAAAATTTCAAATTGTTAGGTTCAGTAGTTTAATTTATATTAGATAAAATGTGTTATTTTCATGAGTTAAGGCACTGTATGTAAATTTATTAAATGACAATTTTTGAAAATTGCGTAAAATAAACGTAAATTAGATTTCTTTTGCACGAAAAATAGCAAAAGTTAACGGTATTAAAAAAAAAAGCAAATTTTGAAGCAAATAAATTGGAGGTTTGCACAGTTTGATGGTGATTCTATAAAGCATGTATTGTTGCGTTCGCTACTATATCCCCCCCAAATAAAATATTTTCCAAGTATAGAATTACATGCAGTAGATGTATGACTTCCAATATGACGTCCTATTTCTGAAAAACTAACATCCTGAATATTACCGGCATGAATTTGACCTTTTTTAATATTTGAAACATTTGATCTTCGGACTTTCCCATTCTTTATCAAGCAATAAAAAAGCATTCAAAATCACGTTTTTCTGTCTAAATTTTCACCCGACTTTAAATTAAACTACCGCCAAAAGTATATATAAGAATATTGCACATTGCACATAACAATTCGCACACCTTATAAGAATATTGCACATTGCAGACGATAATATTAAATGAAGAAAGTGAACAAACACAGTGATAATATTGAATCGGCAAAAAAGTAGTTGCATTATTTCACATGAAATTCAAACAAATAAGTTTTTAATCATGAAACAATTCTTCAAGTTCGACCGTAGCTGAGTAACATTCATGCTTGTAGTCAGAAGAGCAGAGAACAGCCTCTCACTTCTGGCAACATTTCACCTGTTAAGAGAACCTTCAAGAGAAATAGTCAATACCAATTTCAAAATTAGAAAGATTTTCAAAATCGTGAGCAGTCGTTTTGAATTTTTCCTTTGAATCATGTGCACGAATCAAGGAAGTTATGGACTGTCATTTGGAGCGCTGAATAAATATTTTAATTTCTACACCTGATAGTCTCAGTACAAAAAACTTTGACTAGAAATAGTGTTTTCCTTGAAAATAACATTTATTTCTTTGAACTCTTGCGAGCAAAATTGATGGAAGGCGAAAAGTTCGGGAAAATTTCGTTTAATAAAGTCAAAATAGAGTGTTGTCATTGAGAAAAATGAAGTTGATGCAGAATTAAACATGAAGACTACCCCTTATGCAAATTAAATTAATAGTAAATTAAGTATACGTTATTTGCAAACGAATGTGATATATAACTTTGCTGTACGAGGAACGACCGACGGCGAAATAAAGAGTAAGTGGACTCTTTTTTTTCCGCAAATTTGATAGTCTGTACCTAGTATCGTGATATGTTGGTCTAACGTACTGTCATGAATACAGAATCTTTGTGATGAAATTTACATGATGCCTAGAGCCTAGAGCCAACTTTTGAGGAAAGGTCCTCAGAAATGTTATAGCTTAACCCATATCACACCTTCCCGATCTTCAATTCAGGCAACACTTTCATCTGTTTTCCACAAAAGTTGGGTTAAAAGCCTTGTTTGATATGTATGTTCAACATCCGCAACTTTTCCCAGCCGATCCAGGAAAAATTTTGTATTTCATTCAACCTGTTCAACTTCTCCGATAGACCAATCACAGGCAAGCAAACGGATAGGCTGCAGTGACATCACAGATTCGCTCATTCCCTTTTCCAGTCAAACCAGTTGAGTGAAATAGTTTAATAAGTATAAATAAATACTTGATTGAATTGAATATTGAGCGTAGAAGAAAGTGTGATATGGGCATTAGGGGGCGTAATCCGGCTCTGATCTGCGCCCATCGCTGTTTCTTGGATCGAGTCTTTGAATACTTTTTGCTGCCGCTGAGTGCATGCGCTAACGCACAAACAGAAAACCACAACTTGACATAAAATAGATGCATGCAGGTAAGCAACGATGGGCACAGAAGAGAGAATCAGCCATCATTTTTACAACGATGGAGCGAAAGAGATAAAGCAAATAAATGAATGTTCCTTTAATCATCCCTCTGAACTTTACGCCATCACTATGATTCCTTCAATTTCGTACGTGGAAGAAATAAGCTAAAGATGAAGAAAATTGCTTGTTTCACATACAGAGCAACGGCAAAAAAATAAAGTTAAAAAGAAAATGCAGAAAACACGGGAAACGAATTGATTTTGGCGCTTGAAATACACTTTTTTCCCCCATTCATAAGCATAAGGATGCAAGAAAAGTAGTTTTACAGGCAAAGTAACGAAACCAGAGTTGGACAGTCTGTCACGTACGAAGAGAATTACTGAGTGAAATTGCGATAGCTGCTTTATTTTAATAATGCATAATACAGTCAAACCTCATTAGTAAATCACCTGGATAAGACGTCACCCCGCAAATTATACCCCCTTTCAGAAGCCTCGACTTTTTTAATACGCTTAAAACGTCTCTTTTAACCCCTTTAACGCGCAGTGTTCCCGCTCTGGGAACACCAAACTCGAACATTTCAGTCACGAAGAATAGATTAGATTTCTATAAAAATAGTTGCGGGTAACATAGCTCGACGAGAATCCTTTACTTTTGAGCACGTCATTTCCCGTAAAAAAATGGTAACGATTATTTTTAGCAGCACTGACAACTGCTGAAAAATGGAAGAATGTGAGAACAGCTGGATAGATTGCCCAGTGCTGAAAAAGGGGCAGCCGTTGCCATCGCTCGACTTAACTACCAGCAAGAGGGCGGACGTTCGAAACGTTCATCGCGTGCCGCAGATCTAGAGACCCTTTTTTGATGCAGCTGGCTGTGCGGCACAGCCAGCCAGCTGCATCAAAAAAGGGTCTCTAGATCTGTGGTAGATCCTGGTATAACACCGTAATACAGCTGCATTCCTTTCGCAATAGTAGTAATAAAAATATGGAGTGCTTCCACTCGATTTTCCGAACACTTGATCGTTACCACGCGTGCGTCTATCGACCGTAATGCATAAGAATTCTTTTTTGTAGGCCTGTACAAAAATTATCGGTTCTAAACACACCAAGATCAATACACGTTGGAATGTAGGTGACATATGATATACATACCCTATTTGAGATTATTCGAACACCATTTAGAGAGAAGCACATTTTAAATGATTTGCGTCATAGGCTGTAATGTATAAGAATTCTTTTTTATAGCCACGTGAACAAACTGCACGTCCTATACACACCAAAACCTATACCCATCGTACGAGTGTGGTCAATAATATGAAGGGTGTGGATGCGAAACTCACAGTCTCAACTTTTTAAGGTTAGGAAAATACAAAAATCTGATTATTTACAAACATATGATATTGCCACAATATTTTGTGTGTGATCCATTTATTGCAATAACAACTACTTGCATCTAATCATTTTGGCAAAGCTGTAAATTTTAAATTTAAATATGAAAAACGTGAGTTTTGTATCAAACATTTCTAGATAATGTTAATTATAAACCAAAATAGCTGGATAATTTTTTTCTTATTTGTTTGGATAATGTGAGTTACTCATCACAACGTGATTTTAACAAATTTTTCATAAATAATTCTGAAACATGCAATTGCATCACGAAATTTTTCGAACAGTGAAACATTCTGGAAATTTTTAGAATTTTTTCTAAAAGTTTCATAACAGATGGAGGTTTATCGTTTGTTCCAGTGCAATAATACAGCTTGTAAAAATACATTCTAAAAATTTGGAAGCGCTTATTTTATGTTTAGTATATGGATGACAGGTGGCAGCAGCAAATTCATATTTGCATACCTTTCAATGTACCAAAAATGCAATTTTAATTTTTTTAAATTCACTTTATTAAAAATAAAATTAACTCTTTCATTATACATATTAAAGGATTGTTTTGTTACCTCTTTTCAAGTGGTATGTTTATACATATTGATTTGCGCATAATAAAAAATTAGGTGTGATATTGGGGAAAATATAAAAGATATTAAGCATATCAGCAACAGATGGCAGCACTAAAATATCGTTTTTATTAGCGAAAAATAATAATGATACTTGTTTCTAAGATGATGTGATGGGGACAGGGGGACTATCATACTGTACTTCAAGAGAACAACAACAACCACAACAGCAATAAACACAAACTACGATAAATTGTATATTTAAAACCATTTTTATTTAAACAAATTTTTATTCGCAAGCTCAAGCTTTATGATACTGCTTTCTTACAGACTATAAATATAAGGACACTTTTAAAAAGAATTCTTAAATGTAATACTATTGTACTAAGAATTTTTAATTCCGAAGTATCTACCTCCAAATTTATATTTTTACCTCCAAAATTTCTATCAATAGTGGGAACGCAGACTATCTTGCTTAGGTACATTTTGAATGGTGTAGAAACTTTCTCGTCGTTTATTCTAAATTCTCAAACGGTTCCGAGTTGTAGCGGTTTGTAATAACGATTTCCCAGAAAAATTGTATTATTTTGTTACAGGTTAATATCTGAATTCTTGGGTTAATGAAAAAATGAATATTCACATAGCATGTAGCCTCTGAAAAATGGTATTATTCATTGTTTTGGGACAAGGAGACTGTATTTTTAACGCTAGATAGCAGCACCATTGCACTGATCTGAGATAGGCATAGGCTTTAGATCAGAGATAGACATACATGTACGCCCATTATGTTTGTGGATTAAGGCCGATTGACTGCATTAGGGAGATAGGCCTATAGGGGGAATGTCCTCCGTGGGGGACTTTCTAAGGGATCCTAGCCTCATTTATGCGCGATTTTGGAGAAAACCACAGAAAAATCACGAACGGCTAGGTCGACAGGGGCGACCGGGGTTTGAACTTGGCATCTCCCGCCTTCCAGTTTCGAGAGCAGAACTTTCAGCCACTGGTGGGGCGCATGTACGCCTATATGATTTGATTGTTTGTATGGGGGGGGTTGAAAAATGCATGGGTCCTGCCGCAGAAAGATATTATATTTTATTGTTGAGCAACTTCTACATACATTATACCAGTAAAGTAAATATTTACCCTAATACTATATATTTTTCCTGGGAGCTGGGGGGGGGGGGGGGTGGCACATTAGCTCTCATGGAAATAGGTATTCAATTTTGGAATGGCGGGTGGAGGGATTTACTTTTAGGTCGCCAGGTGGATTAATCTCTTCTTGGTTGGATTTTCCTTTCTCTCTCTCTCTCTCTCTCTCTCTTTTTTTCCGATTTTCCAGAAACAAAAGCGTTTTTTCAGTGATAAAAATTAACATATATTCTACCCTAAATTAAAAATGGAAAAATATTTTTGAATACGTAATGTGTTCTTGCCAGTTCTGTTTGTCTAACAGTAACGATCGAAACAACACGCTATTTGGAAGCTTAAATAAATAATATGTAAGTATCTCAACTCATTTATCAGCCTTTAAAACAATTTTTTCAACATTTCAATTCATTTCCATAAGTTTTTGTGCATTTTCTTGGTTGTAAATATGCATATAAACTATGATGTCCAAATAACTATGATGTCCAATAAACTATGATGTCCAAATCGCGTAATGATCGAAACATCGATTTCTTCAATGTTTAATTAACTTGCTGTTAAAGAGTTGCCAGTGTTCTAAAGCCTAATAACCTCTACAAAAAAGTGAGATCCAGTTTGTAAAATTGATGACTAAAGCCAAGCGATGTGAAATATATCTATGCAGTAAAAGTCAAGACTTCTGAAAGATGACGTATTATGCTGAGTGACATCTTATCCAGGTGACTTACTAACGAAGTTTGAGTCCATTTTTGTATTTTATTTACAAAGTACTTTATTCCAAAGTTAATCATTCCTTTAGTAGTTCAGTTTGAGTTAAGTACAAATGGAATCGTTTTGGAAAATGTTTTATAATCGATAAGTTCGGCATGTTTCTAGCTTCCCTTTTATTTCTGAATACTTAAGAAGACGAAAGATATTTTATCCACTTACCGTAAGTACTTTTAAGGTAAAATTCTTCCATCAAAGAAGAAACACGCAATATGCGACTGCACCGCACAATTCATCAGACTCAATATTTGACAGAGAAAAAGTGCAGGACTTCAAATTTAGATTCAGATTTGGCGATACGTATACGCAAATTTATTTAGTTTTCCAGTTTCGACTTCTTTGTGTTCACCTCTTCCTCTGAAAGACACACAGCTTCAATAATAACCTTTTCTCCCACCTGAATGGAGATGTTTGATTCAGACATTATCTATCTATCTATATAAATAAAGCAATGTATAAACTGTCCGTTAGTTTGTCTGTGTCCCGCGTAGCTCGCAGACGGGTGATCGTAGACCTACCAAATTTTGTACAGAAATTCTCCAGGACGGGTCAAGAAACACCTCGAAGTGGTTTTTTCAAAATTCGAATTATTTTAGGAGATATCGATAAAAACTTGTCGCAAAAGGATCATTTTTGTTCTCGCCATTTCGCAATTGTAACCCCGCAGTGGAAAGAGCGAGGTTTGAGCATATCTAGGTTGCCATGTTTGGCAAGTTTATTAAATTATTCAGACTCTTGAAGTAAAAATAAAAGAATAACGAATTTTTGTTTGGATTATTTGTAAGGTTATTTCTTAATTAAAATATCGTGTGCATGTGAAATCAGAGCAGGAATGAAATGATTTATACTCAAAAGAAAAATAGAATTTGGAAATTTTCCGAAAATAAATGTGCAACTTTTTAATTTGGCGAAAAATAAAAGGTTTGATGTGCGATTTTTAGAAGATGTGATTCTAGCACCAAGTGCTATTTATCGTCTGTTTTTGCTACTTCAATTATGAATATACCTGAATGATTTTTTAAACTTTATTTCAGTTCGAATTGTACATTTTTCTACGCAGCTATTTTCCCATCTATTTCTAATGTATAACATCCAGAAAGAAAATTGTTAGAAATATCAATTTTAATTGCGTTTAATCACACTCATCAATAATGATATACTTTCCAACTTAATGGAATAAGGAAAGAAAGTAGGGAAGATCCATGGATTATAATACGCTTTTAATACATAGCACTTTAGTGCGTATTTAAATTTTGAAAATGTTTCACATTTTCTTACTTTTTTTTTTCCTTTTCGGTTTTTGATAAAGGCCAATATATCTAGAAGCTCTTCAGAATTAATACAGGATGAAAATAATTTGTTCCTTTTTGTAGGTTTAATCATTAAACCACATCTTATTTTTGCAACCAGGGGTGGCCCGACACGGTAAGCATCGCATAGGGGCGCCGGTTTCGAAGGGGCGTCATTTCGAACTTAAAAACTAAGTAGAGCATAAAAGTAGGCGTCTTTTTTAAGTTAGCAGGGGTCTCTACACTTACCTTAGGGACGCTCCTGTTTGTAACCATCTTAATTTTAAATTTCATTCAGAATCTAAGAGATTTCAGTGCCAAGGAAGCCAGTGAGAAACAGGATTCTCTCCGAACAAGATTTATTAAGATGGCGAACCAACTGGTCGCCGGAGGCGGCTAGTTGGAAATAAAGCAACGACGTTTTCGAAAGTGTTCAGAATTAAGTGGCGAACTTTCGAAAGATCTGTTATGTTTAGTGTGACTCTTTTATTTTGATATAAATAAATACATTATTGACTGCTATAATCTTCAAACTGGATGTCATTTTGATGCTTATGTACAGGGTGGTTGTAACTTAACGCCTCTTATAAAGAGGGTTCTGCAGCTAAAACGGGTGAACAGATTTCAACTAAATTTGGAATAGAGAGAATACATATGTGCTCAAAGTGTGATATGAGCTCAAAGAATTCTGAAAAAAAATGTTAGTTTAAAAAATGACCAATAGGTGGTACTTTGCATGTAGATCAAAAGAATTCGTTTCACTATATAATTCAATCCGACGATATGAAGAACATCTCTTATATCAATGTTTCATGCAAAAGGAATTCATTTTATTTGTGAAAAAAAAAAACTTATAAATCTGAAAAACTATTTTAAACGAATTGGAGTCACAATTTTCCTTTCAAAGCCTGATAACGGTGACTTCAATATGACGTAATTGTCCCTTACGACAGCTAATTTTGTCAAGCAAATGACTCACTGTCTTTACTATCGGAAATAAAATAGAGCTGAAAAAAGCGAAAAATCGCTTTAAAATTAAGGAACGTGCAATTTCAGATTTTTAAAATAGCGCAGATTTTATTTGTTTCCTTTCTTTCTTTCTTTCTTTTTTTTACGCAATTATGAAAACTTTCAAGCAGATCGTACAAACGTGTAGGTTTTATTACGGTTTTTGTGCTTAAATTTTTTACCTTTTTGGAGTAATGGTGGTAAAAGTTTTATTTGGGAGTGGCTGAACCGGAATTGTTCCAAAGTCAGGGAGTCAGAGATCAGCGTAACTGTATTGTAGGTTTTTATTTTAATACTAACCGATTACCCGACCCAAGCAAGGAAAAAGACATTTTTCTAACATTAATTAAAGCTTATTCAATCGAAGCAGTGATGGCAGATCGTTTCACTCGTCACCCGACATCACGATAACTATAATCTAAATTTAAAAAATAAAGAAATAAATGCACTTATTTTTTACAGGTCGCTTTATGGAACTTCGTAATAGTTTGTTTCTCGAACGGCTTGGAATTCTATTCAAAGCAGAAGAAACTGTTACGTATTTGTCAACCATTTACTTATTTCCATCAAACATTCGCCGATATTTCTTGCCCTATACTGTGCGATTTAGCGACAATAATGGATGATAACGAATGTTTTGTTTGTCAGATTACAGTCAATATATATGTATGCATATAAATAATCTACTCACTAAAACATACCGCTCCATGAAACAGCAATACAGTGGGTAGATCACATGTGTGAAGATGAAAAATAAACATAAAACCAGAGAAGTAAAAAAAAACATTTTAAATCAAGAAATAAACCGTAACCCTAGTAGCACAATCAGTCCAAAAGACGTTTAAAACTCGTTTTTTAACGTCAAAAAACGTGTTTCCAACGTAATTGAAACGTTTTTTGAACTAGTTGTGCTACTAGGGAATAGAACATATAAGAGAGACAAATCAGAAAAAAAAGTATAGCATTTGATTTCCTACAGACGATATTTTGAACAAATTTCTGCACTCTGATATGGGTAATACATTTAAACGTATCCACACTAGAGATGAGACGGGCTCAGCCCGAGCCCGAAAGCCCGAGCCCGAGCCCGGGCCCGAACCGGGCTCGGGCTCTGTAATTCACAATTGCGTTCGGGCTCGGGCTCGTGAAAAATTTCTCCTTTATTGAACACACTCCTTGAAAAATATTTTAAAAAGTCATTCACGAGGGAAATAAAAGTACAGTCAACTCCGGTTATAGTGAACCTCTGGGGACCATCCAATTTCGTCCACTATATCCGAAGTTCACTAAAACCCAAGTGTCTTCATGATGGATAGCGATACTGTATGTGAATCGGCACTAATGGTTTGCGTTCACTATAGCCGATGGTTCACTATATCCGGGTTCACTATGACCGGAGTTGACTGTACTTATAAAGAAGAAAAAAAATAGCGGCACTGACGCCTAGAAGGTGCGTTAAGCTCTTTGGATATTTCAGAACGGCGGCTTATATTGATTAGTTAGTTATGAGATCCGACATTATTTGATAAACATGGATATATAAAGAATTAGAAAGTGCATTGAGAGTTTGCAACTATATTTGTCTTTAATTTGCACAAACGGCAAAACTCATTGTATACTATCAATGAATTAATTAGATTTTTTTTCATCTTAGCTGAAATTTCGGGCTCGGGCGGGCTCGGGCTTCGACTTAAATAATATTGCTCGGGCTCGGGCGGGCTCGGATTAAAAGTCCTCGGGCTCGGGCTTCTAAAAATGAGCCCGAACTCATCTCTAATCCACACCACGTATGATTGCAGGGGGGAAATAGCATTAGCGTTCTTCATGAAGCCAATGCTTGGCGCGAATTGTGAAAAGGACGCTTTGGGTCCTAACTTTCTCACTGTATGTCAGATTCCGGATTTCAATAGCTTTAAACCTTCTCTGAACGACAGGGTTCATTTTAACAAAAACAAAAGTAAGAAAATCTGAAACGCTTTCAGATTTTAAATACGAGCTAAAGTGCTATATATTAAGAGCGTATCATAATCCATGCGTCCTCCCTATTTTCTTTCTTTATTCCTTTCAGTTTGAAAGTGTATCATCACTCAGGAGTTATTTTTCTGCCTTTTTCCGTAAAACACATCTTTGGAATCGAAATCTATCTAAAAATTGCCCTACTGAAACTGTTTTGCAATCTTCGCCAAGCATATTACAACTGTACTTCACAATTCTAAATACTGCTTGGAATGGGCATCCTAATCCATGAGTGTGTCGTGCTTGTCTTTCTTGTTCAGTAAAACACATCTTTGGAATCGAAATCTATCTTAAAATCGCCTACTGAAACTGTTTTGCAATCTTCTCCAAGCATATTACAACTGTACTTTACAATTCTAAATACTGCTTGGAATGGGCATCCTAATCCATGAGTGTGTCGTGCTTGTCTTTCTTGTTCAGTAAAACACATCTTTGGAATCGAAATCTATCTTAAAATCGCCTACTGAAACTGTTTTGCAATCTTCGCCAAGCATGTTACAACTGTACTTCACAATTCTAAATACTGCTTGGAATGGGCATCCTAATCCATGTGTGTGTCGTGCTTGTCTTTCCTGTTCAGTAAAACACATCTTTGGAATCGAAATCTATCTTAAAATCGCCTACTGAAACTGTTTTGCAATCTTCGCCAAGCATATTACAACTGTACTTCACAATTCTAAATACTGCTTGGAATGGGCATCCTAATCCATGAGTGTGTCGTGCTTGTCTTTCTTGTTCAGTAAAACACATCTTTGGAATCGAAATCTATCTTAAAATCGCCTACTGAAACTGTTTTGCAATCTTCGCCAAGCATGTTACAACTGTACTTCACAATTCTAAATACTGCTTGGAATGGGCATCCTAATCCATGTGTGTGTCGTGCTTGTCTTTCCTGTTCAGTAAAACACATCTTTGGAATCGAAATCTATCTTAAAATCGCCTACTGAAACTGTTTTGCAATCTTCGCCAAGCATATTACAACTGTACTTCACAATTCTAAATACTGCTTGGAATGGGCATCCTAATCCATGAGTGTGTCGTGCTTGTCTTTCTTGTTCAGTAAAACACATCTTTGGAATCGAAATCTATCTTAAAATCGCCTACTGAAACTGTTTTGCAATCTTCGCCAAGCATATTACAACTGTACTTCAGAATTCTAAATACTGCTTGGAATGGGCATCCTAATCCATGAGTGTGTCGTGCTTGTCTTTCTTGTTCAGTAAAACACATCTTTGGAATCGAAATCTATCTTAAAATCGCCTACTGAAACTGTTTTGCAATCTTCTCCAAGCATATTACAACTGTACTTTACAATTCTAAATACTGCTTGGAATGAGCATCCTAATCCATGAGTGTGTCGTGCTTGTCTTTCTTGTTCAGTAAAACACATCTTTGGAATCGAAATCTATCTTAAAATCGCCTACTGAAACTGTTTTGCAATCTTCGCCAAGCATGTTACAACTGTACTTCACAATTCTAAATACTGCTTGGAATGGGCATCCTAATCCATGTGTGTGTCGTGCTTGTCTTTCTTGTTCAGTAAAACACATCTTTGGAATCGAAATCTATCTTAAAATCGCCTACTGAAACTGTTTTGCAATCTTCGCCAAGCATGTTACAACTGTACTTCAGAATTCTAAATACTGCTTGGAATGGGCATCCTAATCCATGAGTGTGTCGTGCTTGTCTTTCTTGTTCAGTAAAACACATCTTTGGAATCGAAATCTATCTTAAAATCGCCTACTGAAACTGTTTTGCAATCTTCTCCAAGCATATTACAACTGTACTTTACAATTCTAAATACTGCTTGGAATGAGCATCCTAATCCATGAGTGTGTCGTGCTTGTCTTTCTTGTTCAGTAAAACACATCTTTGGAATCGAAATCTATCTTAAAATCGCCTACTGAAACTGTTTTGCAATCTTCGCCAAGCATGTTACAACTGTACTTCACAATTCTAAATACTGCTTGGAATGGGCATCCTAATCCATGTGTGTGTCGTGCTTGTCTTTCCTGTTCAGTAAAACACATCTTTGGAATCGAAATCTATCTTAAAATCGCCTACTGAAACTGTTTTGCAATCTTCGCCAAGCATATTACAACTGTACTTCACAATTCTAAATACTGCTTGGAATGGGCATCCTAATCCATGAGTGTGTCGTGCTTGTCTTTCTTGTTCAGTAAAACACATCTTTGGAATCGAAATCTATCTTAAAATCGCCTACTGAAACTGTTTTACAATCTTCGCCAAGCATATTACAACTGTACTTCAGAATTCTAAATACTGCTTGGAATGGGCATCCTAATCCATGAGTGTGTCGTGCTTGTCTTTCTTGTTCAGTAAAACACATCTTTGGAATCGAAATCTATCTTAAAATCGCCTACTGAAACTGTTTTGCAATCTTCTCCAAGCATATTACAACTGTACTTTACAATTCTAAATACTGCTTGGAATGAGCATCCTAATCCATGAGTGTGTCGTGCTTGTCTTTCTTGTTCAGTAAAACACATCTTTGGAATCGAAATCTATCTTAAAATCGCCTACTGAAACTGTTTTGCAATCTTCGCCAAGCATGTTACAACTGTACTTCACAATTCTAAATACTGCTTGGAATGGGCATCCTAATCCATGTGTGTGTCGTGCTTGTCTTTCCTGTTCAGTAAAACACATCTTTGGAATCGAAATCTATCTTAAAATCGCCTACTGAAACTGTTTTGCAATCTTCGCCAAGCATATTACAACTGTACTTCACAATTCTAAATACTGCTTGGAATGGGCATCCTAATCCATGAGAGTGACGTGTTTGACTTTCTTGTACCATAATACGCATATTTGTAATCGAAATCTATCTTAAAATCACCCACTGATACTATTTTACAATCTTCGCCATATTCCAATAGGGTAGTCCGAAAAAGGCCGATTTTATCTTTTTATTTGTTTTTTACAGTCTCATCCTCTAAATTTTTTCCTTTGCAATAGAAAACAATGTTGGAAAAGTTTGAAAAAAAAAAGAAATTTAAAGGTAGCTCAAGGCTATTGAAGTTGCACAGTCGCATGTAAAATTGCGTCAACACTGATGATACCAAACTGACAGAATTTTAATATTAAAGTAATCAATTAAATTTTAATTAACGCAAATGCATACATTTACACATATATGAAGTAAAATACTAATTTTAATTTGAGTACATTTCAATTTGTCAAGTCCTTTTTCCTGCTATCAGGATAGGCTTTTCTATGATTCTCGACAACTTTCATCAAAACCTGAAATTGAGGTTCACTTCGTGTAAGAAGTCCAGTATATCCTTTTACAAAAGCAATACCTCTCTTGGCATGATCATTTACAACATTTATGGCCTGAACACATTTTAAGGTAGTGCAGTAATCTAAATCAGAGTTCCAGTGTTCAGGGTCTACTTGGAGGAATCCATGTGGTGTATTCATTACTTTGAAGAGCTCGAAAGACTGTTGGGTTACAAATTCCTCAAACTTCCTTTCATGGAAAGTTTCAAGGGAAACTGTTATCCCTTTCTCAGTATTCTTCGTGCCTTTTTGATTGTTTAGGGCTTCCACTACCTGTTTTACTGTCGAAAGAGGTAACTGGCTGTCATCAAGAGACAGTGAAGAAAGATCTTCAGACGAATACCACAGATGTTTTGCAAACTATTCTGATGGAGCTTTTGAAATTCATTGATGAACCTTGGAATAGTCTAACAAAATATTCATCATTTGAAAATCATTGTATGGCGAGGTTTCAGTAACTGAAGTAGTCATCCAAGCTTTAAAATACACTCTGACTTATAAAATCACAGACATCGCGTAGACCACATTCTTCCTTTTTTGTGAGCTTGAATTGGGATTTAAAGATATATATCTTCAAAGAATATATCTCCTTAGACATCCAACGAGCATGGTGGATTGCTCCTGGATGCCTGAAACGAATTCCTACGGCAGGTATCCCTCCAAGGAAAATAACAAGTTCTAGAAATTCTTGATAATCTTCTCTTGTTATAAGTGATAATTCTTGTCTACCAGCGAACTCTAAAATATCATCTTTTACATCTTGCACAAAGGATAAAATATTATCATCTTTCACACCTGCTACAAATTTGTCTCCATTTAGGAATATACACAAATCTTGGAAACGTTTGAATAAAGGTACTTCTGGGCATAAAGAAGTCCCTAGTGTGATATGAAAAACTTTTCCAATGATAAGATGATGACGGCAGGCAAAAGAAAAAATTTTCTTTCCCAACTTTTTCTCTAAAAGAACACAAGCACCTTTATCCTTTCCACTATTTGCGGAAGTTGTATCAAAGCTCATTCCAGATACTTGGTCAGCAATATCACATTTTTTCAGAGCTTCGTAAACTGCATGGGCTTGTCCTTCACATGTTCCTGATTGAAGTTTAGCAACTGAGATTAACTGCGAAACCTAATTTCCAGAAACTAAAATTTGCAGTGTGTCTTTTTACTTTCCGAACATGTACCATGTAAGGAAAGTATTGTAATCATGAAAAAATTCGAATTCGAGATTTTGGTGTATTTACACGTTTTGAGGTCTTCTGAATTCATTTATGCTATTTTTACGAGATGTATGTATGTATGTGTGTGTGTGTATGTGTGTGTGTGTGTATGTGTGTTTGTGTGTATGTGAGTGAACACGATAGCTCCTGAACAGGGCATGCGATTGAGCTCAAATTGGGTATACATGTTATAAACCACCTTCGCAAGACCGGTATTGATTTTGATGTGTATAGGACTTACAGTTTTTCTACAGGGCTACGACAAAGATTTCTTTTACATTATGGCCTATGGAGGAAAATTTTGGAAAGTGTGCTAGCGTTTAAACGGCACATTCGATTGAGCTCAAATTGGGTATACATGTTATAAACCACCATTGTAAGACCGGTATTGATTTTGATCTTTATAGGACTTATAGTTTTTCTACAGGGCTACGACAAAGATTTCTTTTACATTATGGCCTATGGGGAGAAATTCTTGAAAGTGCGCTAGCGTTTAAACGGTACATTCGACCGAGCTTCAATTTGGTATATATGTTTGAATGATTCATCGATTAAAATTTATTTAAATGCTTGGTAATGATCTTAATCGTAAGTGTTCGGAAAGTCGAGTGGAGTCACTCCAGATTTTTTCTCTTTGGTGGTCAAAGTTAGTTATGGTAACAGTTTTCCATCCCAGTGTACAATCAGAGGAACATTAGTTTGTAGTTGTGTTGTTGTTGTTTGTAGTGTGAGTGTGTGTGTGTGTAGTTGTTCTTTTCTAACAATCTTTATTCTTCAAACAGTTTCTCTAATTTTTTTTTGACAATGCTGTAGATCCTGCATACGAATTCTGGCTTTCACCCAAAACTTTGCGATCTCGGCTATTGTTGCCTTAGATGCTTCTTGCACTGTAGCTTTCAACTCAATATAGTGATGAAGAAAAAATTTCAATGACATACCTATTGAAGGCAATTTATTATCGCTAAGTTTATTCAGAGTATTTCCGAGAAGGTAAACTTCATTTTTACTTTTCGAACATGTACCATGTAAGGAAAGTGTTGTAATCATGAAAAAATTCGACTTCGAGATTCTGGTGTTTTTACACGTTTTGAGGTCTTCTGAATTCATTAATGCTATTTTTTACAAGATGTATGTATGTATATGTGTGTATGTGAGTGAACACGATAGCTCCTAAACGGGGCATTCGATTGAGATCAAATTGGATATATATGTTATAAACCACCGTCGCAAGACCGGTATTGATTTTGGTGTGTATAGGACTTATAGTTTTTCTACAGGGCTACGACAAAGATTTCTTTTACATTATGGCCTATGGGGAGAAATTCTTGAAAGTGCGCTAGCGTTTAAACGGTACATTCGATGGAGCTCAAATTGGGTATACATGTTATAAACCACCTTCGCAAGACCTGTATTGATTTTGATGTGTATAGGACTTATAGTTTTTCTACAGGGCTACGACAAATATTTCTTTTACATTATGGCCTATGGGAGGAAATTCTCGCTCTACATAACTTCCAACAAGATGACAGACGACCTTTTTTGGCACAGCCAGCTGCGTCAAAAAAAGGGTCTCTAGATCTGTGGCCCTCGATGAACGTTTCGATCGTCCGCCATCTTGCTGGTAGTTAAGTCGAGCGATGGCAACGGCTGCCCTTTTTTCAGCATTGGGCCATCTATCCAGCTGTTCTCGCATCCTTCCATTTTTCAGCAGATATCGGTGCTGTTAAAAATTTTCGTGACCATTTTTGTTACGGGAAATGACGTACTAAAAAGTAAAGGATTCTCGTGGAGCTATGTCACCCGCAACTATTTTTATAGAAATCAAATCTATTCTTCGTGACTGAAATGTTCGAGTTTGGTGTTCCCAGAGCGGGAACACTGCGCGTTATAGTGTTAAATCTTCATGTGCAAATTGGCTATTAGAGTAAGCGGGTTCAACTGTACACAGATCATCCTCCTCCTTTCAAAACGATCCACCGATTTTGGAAGGAAATTCGCTTTGAGGGCACGAAAAAAAAAAAAAAAAAATCCTCCCCCTTAAAAAAATTCGATGAAAAGACGGTCATTTATGCAGCTAGCTCACCACGGAACAACTTCGTGAGAGGGGGGCATCTGGACGTGACACTTCTATCTATCAGGACTCGGAACTCACGCGATGAGGTGACGCCAACCAATCGAAATCTAGTGTGTGTGGGGTTGTTAACCACACGAGGAACATGGTCAGCATTCCCCCCCCCCCACCCACCCTCCCCTGCATTTTCCGTCCCGTAGAAAAAATGCAGCATAAAGGGGGAAAAAAAAAAGTGACATGGCGTTAAAAGCAAAGCAAGCGTCGTCGAAATCTGGAATGTGGTACGAAAGATATCGCTTTTTATTTATTTATTTATTTATTTTCCTGAGACGTTTTACCAACATTTAAGAAATCACTTCAAATAGTATTATTCCCACATACCCAGAGCCGCCGCCGACTTAAAAATTTTCGTGGGTGCTCTAGACAGACTATGTTTTCCGAGCAGAAGGGGGACTTTTTTTTAAAGAAAAATTTCCCTACTTGATATACAAAGGGCATTCTAAAAAAACTGAAGAGTTATTTTTTTGCGTAGTGGCCACACCACGAAACTAAAAAATCTGGAGTGACTCCACTCGACTTTCCGAACACTTACGATTAAGATCATTACCAAGCACTTAAATAAATTTTAATCGATGAATAATTCAAACATATATACCAAATTGAAACTCAATCGAATGCACCGTTTAAACGCTTGCGCGCTTTCAAGAATTTCTCCCCATATGCCATTATGCCATAACATAAAATAAAGTTTTGTCGTAGCCCTTTAGGAGAACTATAAGTCCTATACACACCAAAATCAATACCGGTCTTAGGATGGTGGTTTATAACATGTATACCGAATTTGAGCTCAATCGAATGTATCGTTTAAAAGCTAGCGCACTTTCAAGAAATTCCCCCCATAGGCCATAATGTAAAAGAAATCTTTGTCGTAGCCCTGTAGAAGAACTATAAGTCCTATACACACCAAAATCAATACCGGTCTTGCAACGGTGGTTTATAACATGTATACCCAATTTGAGCTCAATCGAATCTACCGTTTAAACGCTAGCGCACTTTCAAGAAATTCCCCCCATAGGCCATAATGTAAAAGAAATCTTTGTCGTAGCCCTGTAGAAAAACTATAAGTCCTATACACACCAAAATCAATACCGGTCTTGCAACGGTGGTTTATAACATATATATCCAATTTGAGCTCAATCGAATGCTCCGTTCAGGAGCTATCGTGTTCACTCACATACACACAAACACACATACACACACACACACATACACACATACATACATACATCTCGTAAAAATAGCATAAATGGATTCAGAAGCCCTCAAAACGTGTCAAAACACCAAAATCTCGAAGTCGAATTTTTTCATGATTACAATACTTTCCTTACATGGTACATGTTCGGAAAGTAAAAATAGGAGTTCAGGCGATTTTTTCAAACTGTTAATTGTACGTTTATACAAAATTCTAAACGAAGCAGGCGATTTTATTTTTCTAGTTCCGTGCTTGTTTAAAGAACTGTTTTATTTGCCCTGCAGAAATGGAGATGAGTGATTCAGAGTTGAAAAACGAAATGCGTTGTGCCATAAAATTTGGCTATCGTTTGGGCAAAACAGCTCCAGAAACAGTTAAGTTAATGAAAGAAGCTTACAAAGACAAATGTTTTGGTGAGTCTACGATTTTTAGGTGGCTTGGGGATTTCAAGAAAAGCCGTTTGTCTGCAGAACTGGCTCCTAGGCCTGGGCGACCAAAAAGTGTTGTGAATGATCGAAATATTAACACTGTGAGGGTAATCCTTCAAGAAAATTGACGAATAACATGTGAGGGTGTGACGAATAACATGTGACGAATAACATGTGAGATAGCGGCATCAACAAACATTTCAAAAACGTCGAAATTTCCCATTCTACGCAACAATTTACAGCTTCGCTATGTTTGTTCCAGATGGGTCACTCATCACCTTACTAAAGAACAAATGAAAACAAGAATTCACCAATGTTATGAATGGAAACAGATGCTTCAGTCCCGCAGTGGACTGGGCGCTAAACTCCGTTCCCATAAGAACACGGCAAGTGAAGCAGCATCTGTCTTGGCCAGTGCTTGGGAGGGACTTCCCCCTCTCGGCCCGTCCGCTGTGGAACCGTGCACGCTAATGGGAGCTGGTGCACGTAAAATCCGTCGTGGCTCCAAAGTCCTCCAACTTGTTAAACGATACCTCTGGGGGTGCCGATTTCAGGGGGTGGGTCCCTCCTCTGGAATGGGTTCAAAATTACGGGACCCCGAGCTAAGACGGACTTCCTCCCACTGGGGCTCATTGAAATGGATGCCGCTCCTTCGGCCCATCGCCTGCCTATATAGGGGGATCTGTCACCGCAACGCGGTTGACAGAGGGCATTAGCAACAACAACAACAACAGATGCTTCAAAATGGTCCAAATCTCCCAAAGACTGTAATAACAGGGGATGAAACTTGGGTGCGTCATTATGATCCCCTTACCAAGTCCGCAACAAGTGTATGGAAACATACTGATTCTCCGCCTCTGAAAAAAATCCAACAAACCAAATCTGCTGGAAAGGTCATGATGATTATTTTCTTTGATCATAAAGGTGTAATCTATGTGCCTCCAAGAACTACTGTGAATGGTGAATATTATGTTTCAGTTTTGAAAATTTTGCGACAACACATATCGAGAAAGTGCCACGAACTGGTAGGGAATTGGACATTACATCACGATAATGCTCGCCCGCATGTCGCTACTGCTGTTCAGCAATATCTTAGTAAATGCAATATTAAAATCATGCCACATCCCCCTTACAGTCCAGATCTCGCACTACGCGATTTCTGGCTGTTTCCGACGTTGAAGGAGAAGCTCCGTGGCAGAAAATTGAACACAGATTCTGAAGTTATTTCAGCAGTGGAAGGTTGTTTAAAGCAGCTTCCAGAAAAGGGCTTCTCTACTTGTTTTGAAAAGTGGGTTGAACGATTGGACCGTTGCATAGCATCTGACGGAAGGTATTTTGAAAAAGAATGATGTATTTTTTGCTGTAAATATATTTCTTGACGTTTGACAATTTTACTCTCAGTTTTTAGGGAATGCCCTTTGTATATTCAAGCCCTTTGATCAATTTTATCTTACTTAGTTTAGAGTTATAAAGACGCTCACTTTCTATCGATTTATAATAATAATAATAATAATTATTATTATTACTGTGCTCAGGTGTTAAAGCATTCACATACGTGACCGACAAGTAGTAGAATTTTATTTTCGAAATTATACAATTTATTGTGCACTCATTAAATTTTTCAATGGCAACTTAGGTTCCAAGCACGCATAGGAATAAAACCAAGACGGAATGAATTTTGTATTCTAAACCAAACAGGTTTTTATTTATTTACTTTTTCGTTTATGATTCCTTCTTGGATCCGTGAGTGGTTTTATTCAAGCTTATGTTATGAAAAGCAGTCATAGAATATAATCAAATAATTTTAAATGATCCTTTTTCTGAAAAAAAAGCCTTGACACTTTATTTTTTCTACAAAAATAACTAAAACTGTTCCTCGAAATTTCATGGGAGTTCCGCAAACACGTGATTTCTTCTGTGGGTGCTTGAGCTCCGGAGCACCCACATAGACGGAGTCCTTGCATATACCTTTTTTCTAGACCCTCTGTACACAATGGAGGACAAATTATTGAATCCGGCGTAGTTACAGGTCTAATTTGCGTGCTCTTGACCTTTTAGTGCTGAATGTATTCTCATTGTAGATGGCACATCGTGAACTTTGAAAGAAAAATGACCGTTTAGAAAATATACTGTTTAATGTTTTTAATGATTACTTTAAAAAAAAACTACCTTGGTTGAAAAGAGAGTTTGGTGTTGAACTGTCTGTGGTGCCTTGTTGCACACATACTGCAAATGGCAACAGCAACGTGGTTCGCAGTCGCTTTCTCCTCTGAAATGAAAAATATTCGAATTGAGGTTTCCTACAACCGTCCTTTTTTCTAATATATATAATTGACATCACAGTGAAAATTGAAACTCATTTTTGCTAGGCTTTACCAGAAACATTTGCCCACAGTGGCTTGTGACGACTCTGCCACTCTTTTCTTATGTTCACCAAAACGGAAGGTTGTTTGTGCACCAGTTGATGGACGACCGGCGCGGCTGAGAATCTTCCCACTTGCAATCGCAAGTGCTGCTCGCTAATATCCGATGCAAAGTTTTTGCTGTACTCAAGTTTCTTTGCCATATGCTAATTTCCGATATCGTGCGTACGTACTTGGAGCGGCCATTTCTGTAAAGAACCGTACTATCGGATGAAGAGTGGCAGTTCATTAGTCAGCAGCCATGAGTAGTGGTGTGTGCTCCTGCAGCCAAGCTTAGCTCGTGCCATGGTCCTGATGTCGTTACTGGTGCCTCCTCTTGGATTGTCACCAGCTTCCAAAGAGTTGTAACCGTGGAGTTCCCAGACCCCAGAGAAAGGAAGCTACACCACTTCCGAGCATCGGAGTGGTGTAGCTCCGGCTACATAAGTATTCTACGAATCTACAGTTCTCCATTTCAGTTTGTTGTGTTCAGTTCTTCTATTGCGTTCTACGTTAAATGTTAACAATAAAATTGAGTTGTTTTCGCTAAAACTGCGTCATCCTTTTTGCAGTCAAGAAGAGACTGAAAGACAATAATTTTCGTCCCCATCATCGGGACGCGCTCTTCTGGCTCAGTCGATTGAAGCTCGGTTAGCATCGGAGCACCGAAGTCTAGGAGCGCCGACTTTCACCGGCATTTCGCAAGGTAGTGGCAACCATTCTCAACCGGACTGCTGTGGAGCGGTGGACGCTAAAAGTAGATGGTGCGCGTATAATCTGTCTTGGTTTCAATGTTTTTCACGTTGAAACGATGCCTCTGAGGCTGCCAATCCTGGTGCAGGTCTCTCGTCTAGCATTGATTCAAAATTAGGAGATCACTCTTCTTAGGCCTCCGACTAGGTTTCCCTATAGTTGGAGGCCTTTGTAGAAGTGAAATGCGTACGCGGCAACGCAAACGACCCTTAAAAAAATTGCGTCACAGTTTCAGCTTATCTTTAACCTTATCTCAGGCTATTTGAGGCATTATCAAAATGCTATGGCTTTCTGCTGAATAGTTCATTGTCAGCTAAATTTAGAAGAGTTTTAATCGAAGAACCATTGTAAATGTAAGACCAATTTGGTGATTGTGTGTGTTTGTGAGTGAATACGATATTTCCTAAACGGTACATTTAATTGAGCTCAAATTTGGTATAAATATTTTATATTACCGTCGCACGACTGGCAATGATTTTGGTGTGTATATACGACTCACATTTTCTTTTACAGGGCTGCAATAAAAGAATTGTCTTACATTATGGCCTATGGACGGAAGTTCTTGAAAGTGAGCTAGCATTTAAACGGTGCGTTCGATTCATCTCGAATTTGGTATATATTTTATAGACCACACTTGCACGAGTGATGTTGATTTTGGTGTGAACACGACTTCGCTTTTTTACAGGACAGGTTAATCACCGCGCGTCAAGGGTTAAACGATCGCGCCAACTCATTGTTGCCTTAAAATTTCCACTTTCAGTGAGATTCTTTTTTGTCCGCATTGCAATGCAGATGAACTGCTAATCTATCTGCTTCCGAATCTCAATGTGCGTTGTTTGCGTGTTTGCAATTGTGTGTTAACGCAAATGCTAAATTAAATCCCAGTATGTAACATACATTGTGTTTTGCATTTCAAAAGAATGTTATCTTATGGCTATGGTTTCATGCACCTTTTCTCAAGGGAAATCGCTTGTAAAAGTAATGGAAATGTGTTTTAAAAATCCTGTCATCGTTACTTCTGGAAGACATGTTTCCCTCTCGAAGATAACGCACTTGAACTTTCTGAAGGGAATGATGGATATATTTCATATAAAGATACACATTTTTAATATCTGAAAGATATTGCTTTCTAAAAGTACCTACCTATAATACTACCTCATTTATTACTTGGGACGGAAATAGAAAGAGGGGAAAGTTTATGATCCTTGCATCAGAGGCTGCAGAAGCAACACAGGAAAATAATTATATAGTTCGGAACATTTTCTTACCCGTATTTATTCGGTATACAGGATGTTTCAAAAAATACTGACCTTGACTTTTATGGTAATTGTTAGACATCATCATAGGGATGGACGCGAGACGAAAAATTGGCGTCTCGCGTCTCGCAAAACAGCCGAAAAGCTGTGTCTCGTCTCGCAAAAATCCCTATATCATAATGTTAAAAATGCTTGTCTCGTCTCGCAAAAAAGCTGTAAATCTCTGTCTCGTCTCGCAAAAAGTCGTCTCGCGTCCATCCCTAATCAAACAATTATAAAGTTATGTTAAAAAGAAACACAAGCCCAATAGCTCAATTAGTTCACAAGCCGTCCAAAACAGGCAAAAAAGACGTCGTGTGACGTTCAAAATACGTCTTTTAAACGTCTTTTGAACTAGTTGTATTACTAGGGAAAGTTTTATGGAACAGTAAAAAACACATTTGCATACAAAAATCATTGCATACAAATAAATCTACATGCTTATGAAAATCAGCAATGCTCTTTAGATCTGGTGATTTATCACTGAAATAACGAAAAATGTGTAATCAGACCACATCCCAAACTATTTTTCAAAAGTATAAACTACAGAAAAAATTTGCAAAGAAAAAAAAAACTGTTTTTTAGAGTCACGTAATTATCAAACTTTCTAGATGAAAGATTTTAATCTGAAACATTTAAACGATTTATCATTAACAATCGTTATTCTCCTGTAAAATCATATTTTTTTTAATGAAAAATGCTAGTTAATTTAATGTTTGTAGTTTAAGCGTATACAAGGGAACTAAGTTACTAATTGCAGTATTCATAAGTGGATACTGAAAAAAGAAAAAGAGAGAAAAAAATCTTTTTCTGCCGTAAATTTATTAAAATAAGTTTCCTGTTATAAATCATAATCAGCCGCCAGCCACACATTTACCTTATATTTGCAATAAAATGAAAAATGCTTTTATGCAAAGCGAGGTCTAAAAATAAGACAGTTAAAATCACTTATTTTGAAGAAATTATAAAAGATAATTTAACATATTCGGTGGCAATAATATCCAGCACAGCTGCTGGGCTGACACAGCTTTGATAAAAAAAATACAAGGAATTTGCTAATTTTGCATATTAAGGTTACAATTAATACAGCAGAGCATCAAATAGAAATCTGGCTAGTGTCTAGATTGGGAGGCCGTCAATTAAAAATTTAAAAAAGCTGTTGAAGTGAAAGTGTGTGAGTGGAATAAGTGAAGCACAAAACGTAATGTGAAAAACCAAAGAATGCCACGCCCAACAAAATTTAAAATTACTCCATTTCACAGGATTAAATAATTAAACAACAGACAGTAGTACGGTGGCTGGCAACGTAGGAAAAGAAAAAATTCGTGGCTTCTTCAAGGGAGGCACAAGTGTCAAGTAATGAATAAAGGGACCCAGTAAACTCTTAAAAAATAACTATATTCGGTCAGAAACATTTTAAAATCGGAGCGAGTTTTTTTTTTAAACGCTTGTACGTGCACGTAAAATCTATGGTTCCCAAAGTTCTCTCGAATATCGCTTGCAATCTTAGAGTGGTGACAACATTCAGAAAGCCCCCTAATCTTCTGATGAGAATCCAAATTGTTGCTACAAACTTCGGGAAGGACGAGTGTAATTCTAAACGACACCTTTTTCGACGTAAGCCATCCTCTTCTGGCAAAGAAACAAACAAAATTTGAGTACCAAAAAAAAAATTTCGAGAAATTAATTCACAGCTTCTTTTAAACATTAGAACAGCCGGAGGGTGTACTACACAATCTGTCTGTCGTTTTCACACGCGCAGAAAAAATCAAAATTAAACTGCATTTTCGGTTGCGCAAAAAAGTCTCTCTTTGGTGCAAAGAACGTGCTCTTCATCCAGTAGTTTTACATTCGTGATGCCAGATTTCCCGTGTGTCCTTCGGCAGACGATGCGAGAAGATCACTGCTCTACCACGACTGCCCTAAGTTTTGTTTTCCTCTATGTGAAATGGACCGAAAGAATCGCCATCTGTTTTCTTCCGTTCCAGCTCGGAAGAGAATTAAGCATCTTTCGTTCCATTTAGAGAAATCGTTATCTTCGTTAGGATTAGACAGAGAATCCCTACGAACACTGAACTCTTTGGGAAGCAAAAACAACAGAGAGCTTGTGTATATAGACTCCCTAATTTTATTCTTTTTATTTGTCAACTGGTGCAATCTGATAATGTATGAATCAGAGTTTCAAAAGTTATATTTATTTAGTTTCTTGTCACTCGAATTTGTTTACGGCATAAAAAATGAAATATTAATATCACAATTTCGATTAGAAATCAATATTTTGTTAATTATTAGTTCCCTTGTCGGCATGTTGCATACAGCAGCATTGTACATAAGACAGTTCCACCCTTTCCGTAGGCATAGAGATTGCTCCTCGTGTAGGGTTCCCGTAACACCAAACAAGCAATCATTTAATTAAAAACTGTTTTATTTTTACAGTAATGAAGGAAGACTGGGGCCAAAAGTAAGAGGAATCAATCCTAACATTTCATTGTTAATGTAGGATGCAGTTTTTACAGTAATCAAGTGATGGCAGCATAGTACAACATTCTGTAATAATTCAAGGGCAGAAACTGCAAAGAAATCAGTTCAAATATCTGCGTGCTATGATTTATAATATGTTTTTGTTTCTCTGGAGAAAAAATTCGTTTGGTGAATATTTTACTGTCCAAGAATTGTCTCTATTATATGCTGCTCACTGGCTAATATTTTTTTGTAGCATGCTAGATTTATGAAATAAGATTTAAAATTCTATGTCAAATATATTAACACTAAGAGTAATAAAAGCGTACCTATTACAACTGCCTCAAGAAGATGTTACAATTGAACCGATTTGGATTAATTTTAACAGTTACTAAATTATTAAAATTCCACATACGTGTCAAGTGTTACAGAAATACATTTATGGAAATACTTGCAAAGGTTCTGTGTGATATCTAAATTCACAGTCGAAATTTCACTAGTCAAAATTTGTCTTGATTTTTTTAATTTAAATTGCGTTCATTTACGTAAAAATGTGCCAAATGTCATAACGGATCCAATCTTTCATACTACTAACCCATCAAAACTGCTAAATAATTATGAACTACTTTTAACTACAGACTACCTTATTTTGTACACTATTTACTACTACCGAGTAATTATTAATAAATAATTAAGTACTTTTAACTGAAATCTATTTTATTCAGACAGTGATTACTACTAACGATTCCTACTAAATGATAACTGCTAAATAATTATGAACTACTTTTTACTAAAACTTGTTCCACTTATATAGTACAATCTACCAAATCCCCAGCCTTCACAACAATTAAATGAATAAATAAATAAATAAATATCCCTAATTTAAGTGATGGTAACACAATTACCAACCACAAAATGCTTTAGAATTTTTGAAAGAATCACAACTAAAGAGCTAAAAATATTCGACTGGTAGAAATTCAATTATGAAAGAGATTATTGGCATATTTTTAAACAATGAGAGCCCAAACAAAAACCGCAACAGTGTGAGGAAATTACTTCGTGCATTTTAAAATGCTTTACATGAAATCCTTCACCAAATCTGTCCGAATTTGAAAATAATAAATCACAAAAAATCACCATCATCATTTATTCAATAAGATATATGAACGTTTTTCGAATGGAAATCCATCAACTAATCGTAAGACATAATCCATTGAAACGTATTCCAACCAGCTGAAACGAAAAGAGGGGAAAAAAATCATACTTCCCATCATCATCATTTATTTCTGGATGGAAGGAGTAAAAAAAATGAATAAAAATAGTTATTTTTAACTTTCCGATTTCCACCGAAAATATCGGTGTTTTGTCGCGGAAAAATGTTAAAATTAACATTCATTTTATTCTACGGAATCAACCCCCATAAATACCATATGTTCGAATCAATGAAACGAGAGAAATTATCAAATATCATTCTTCACACACGCACAAAAAGAAAAAAAAAATTCCGTGTAGATACATCATTCAGGAAAAAATCCCGATAATTGCTTTTTCAAAAACACATAATGACTTGATAACGAAAAAAAATGATGAAGCAAATAAAAAAATGATTTTGAAGCATTTGTCACCGGGATTAAAGTAAAATGAGAAACCTTTTGAGCAAAACAGATATTTTTATGCGGTAAAATATTTTCAACATCTATACTGACAGAAAATATTTGTTTATTTCTATTGCAGTAAAATTTTATCCAAGTTCAACAGATTAATGATTGGCACATTGTCGCCAATATAAAAAATCTGGAGTGACTCTACTCGACTTTCCGAACACTTACAATTAAGATCATTACGAAGCATTTAAATAAATTTTAATCGATGACTAATTCAAACATATAAACCAAATTGAAACTTAATCGAATGCACCGTTTAAACGCTTGCGCACTTTCAAGAATTTCTCCCCATATGCCATTATGCCATAATATAAAAGAAATATTTGTCGTAGCACTGTAGAAAAACTATAAGTCTTATACACACCAAAATCAATACCGGTCTTAAGATGGTTATTTATAACATATATAACCAATTTCAGCTCAATCGAAGGTACCGTTTAAACGCTAGCGCACTTTCAAGAAATTCCCCCCATAGGCCATAATGTAAAAGAAATCTTTGTCGTAGCCCTGTAGAAAAACTGTAAGTCCTATACACACCAAAATCAATACCGGTCTTGCGACGGTGGTTTATGACATATATATCCAATTTGAGCTCGATCGAATGCTCCGTTCAGGAGCTATCGTGTTCACTCACATACACACAAACACACACACATACACACATACATACATACATCTCGTAAAAATTGCATAAATGGATTCAGAAGCCCTCAAAACGTGTAAAAACACCGAAATCTCGAAGTCGAATTTTTTCATGATTACAATACTTTCCTTACATGGTACATGTTCGGAAAGTAAAAATGACACTCAATGCTATCGCTGTGGACGACTGATAAAAAAAAAGAAAGAAAGAAAGAAACTCATTTATACTAATCAAATGAGACAGCCCAATTGGCAAGACCAATAAGTTTTATCTACCTATTTAACACATTTATGCCAAGTGTCCCTTTTTTGGGATGACATTTTTGCTATCAGTCGAAAACGTTATTTATTTTTCCTAGACACTTTATTCACGAGTATTGAACCTCAACTCCACAAAATATTTCAGCATGACCCAGTAGGATGTTGACATTTCAACTTTTATACATAATGATTTTAAAAGAAATCATCCCTTGTTCAAGAAATTGCCACCAGAAATGTATCTACTACTACCTGGTATTAGCAAACATTGAAGAAAGTCACAAAAATATCTGGGCACAAATGGATTAATATTTATTTATATAACTGTTTAAAATTGACACTGCAATCTTAAACTCGCTTAATTACAAGCATCAAAACTATATGAAAAACATGATAATACTGCGAACTGTTCAAATATTTTTTTTTCAGTTTTCCTCCGCTGTTGCCACTCAGTTTAAAGGAGAGTATATTAAATTAATCTGACTCCACCAATGCGTAGCATAGTGGGTAAGGCCACTGACATTGGGAGACAGCTCAAGTGGAGGAACAGGATTCTGGCCTCTCGCGGGGCCGTCGGTCTAGCGTTTGGTTTATAATATTTATACCAAATAATGGACATTGGTTTATAATATTTATACCAAATTTGAGCTCAATCGAATGCCACTCAGTTTAAAGGAGAGTATATTAAATTAATCTGACTCCACCAATCCGTAGCATAGTGGGTAAGGCCACTGACATTGGGAGACAGCTCAAGTGGAGGAACAGGATTCTGGCCTCTCGCGGGGCAGTCGATCTAGCGTTTGGTTTATAATATTTATACCAAATAATGGACATTGGTTTATAATATTTATACCAAATTTGAGCTCAATCGAATGCCACTCAGTTTAAAGGAGAGTATATTAAATTAATCTGACTCCACCAATCCGTAGCATAGTGGGTAAGGCCACTGACATTGGGAGACAGCTCAAGTGGAGGAACAGGATTCTGGCCTCTCGCGGGGCAGTCGATCTAGCGTTTGGTTTATAATATTTATACCAAATAATGGACATTGGTTTATAATATTTATACCAAATTTGAGCTCAATCGAATGCCACTCAGTTTAAAGGAGAGTATATTAAATTAATCTGACTCCACCAATCCGTAGCATAGTGGGTAAGGCCACTGACATTGTGAGACAGCTCAAGTGGAGGAACAGGATTCTGGCCTCTCGCGGGGCCGTCGGTCTAGCGTTTGGCTTATAATATTTATACCAAATAATGGACATTGGTTTATAATATTTATACCAAATTTGAGCTCAATCGAATGTACCGTTTAGGAGCTATCGTGTTCAATCACATACACACACGTACATACACACATCTCCTAAAAATAGGACAAATGAATTCAGAAGGACCTCGAAACATGTAAATATATCAAAATTTCCAAGTCGAATATTTTTCATGATTACAATACTTCCCTTGCATGATACCTGTTCCGAAAGTAAAAATGATTCAGCCAGCATTCTCGCAAGTGCATGTTCAAGTTTTCTGTACGATAAATATGTGTTTGTTAGTATCACGGATAAACAAAACGGACCATTAAAGCGAATTGATTTTGTTTCCTCCAAAAACTCCAAATCCAGGAATAAAAATCTCTAAAAAGCACCAATCCTTTTCGAAGCTGACAAAGAATCAAAAGCTAGGTTTTTTTTCCTTCATCTTTTCCACACAGGAGAATGCAGTTGGGGGGGAGGGGGTTATTCCCTTTGGATTGGTTTTTTTTTTCCCATGGTCCGACCCCTGACTACTAATGAAAAGATCTCTTACATTTTGCAGCTTAACCGTTACGGTCGCAGAGCACGGATTAACTGCAGATATTTTATTCGCTTTCGACGCTGAATAGCAAACGGTAGCTTGAAAATAATTTTTTTTTTTTTAAAATCTCTCTCTTCTGTCATCGAACAGAAGAGCCCTTCAGACGTGATCGGAAGCCTCGAAAAGGGTTCGTATGTTTAATTGGTAGAGATGTAATTTAACCCTTTAACGCACGGTGTTCCCGCTCTGGGAACACCGAATTCTGACGTTTTGACTGTTGCCAGTCACGAAGAATAGATTTGATTTCTATGAAAATAGTTCCGGGTGACACAGCTCCACGGGAATCCTTTACTTTTTAGCACGTCATTCCCCGTTTAAAAATGGTCACGATTATTTTTAACAGCACTGACATCTGCTGAAAAATGGAAGAATGCGAGAACGGCTGGATAGATTGCCCCATGCTGAAAAAAGGGCAGCCGTTGCCATCGCTCGACTTAACTACCAGCAAGATAGCGGACGATCGAAACGTTCATCGCATGCCACAGATCTAGAAACCCTTTTTTGACGACAGCTGGCTGTGCGGCACAACCAGCTGTCAGAAGAAATTACCAGCTGTTAAAAAGAAATTACAGGAAAGTAATTTCTTTTTAAAATAAAATTCAAACAAATAATTGTGTACCACGGTTTAGGTACTTATAAAATGCACAAAGAAATACAAGATCATATTTGTACAATTTCAATAAAGAACAATATGCATTACTCATGCAATGATAGAGGAAATGTGACTTGAACAACATTTTTTGCGAGGCACTAGGAAAACGGATTCTCTTTTCTTTCTTTCTCTTTTTTAAGAGCAATTTTTTAAAAGTTTATTTGTCCTAACTATACGTATAACAAAGCAAAATAAATATTATAGGGAGTGGCTAATTTATAAAAAAGAAAAGATCATTTCATTTAAACAGAATGTACAAGATATTACACTGAAGCGATGTAAATATCAGGTTGTAACGAAAGTTTTCCGCCATATCTGCCTGAAAAACTAACTTCTAACTCCTTAGATAACTGTTTTTGAACTTTCGGTACCAAACCTGCACAGTGTCACATGATACAACAATAGTACTTAAAGCTGTACTCATAATTCGTTGATATTATGTAGCTGACTTTTCGCAACACAACTGGAAGTAAAGGATGGTTCTAATCCTCTAGAGTGATAGTTCCATTTGAGATACCTTATACTTAATGATAACTATATTTTTTACAGATTTCACAACACAGTGTTATAAAGCAAGTCTCTTTCTTTCAAATGCCAAAAATTGTTTGACAAAATAGGAGCCAATACGCCAACGAGAACTGTTTACTGACGATGTTTGCGGTGGCGGGGAACTTTCGTTGCAACCTAATATTTTTGAAAGAAGCCTTAAAATCGCGCAAAAAAGAATTCGCAATATCTCCGGAAATTATCGTAGAAAATTAGTGAAATTTATATTTAGGGTAATTTGAAGGTTTTCTTTCGTTTAATAAAGTCAAAATAAAGTGTTGCCATTGAGAAAAACGAAGTTGATCCAGAATTAAACATGAAGATGTCGCCTCATGCAAATTAAATTAATAGTAAATTAAAGTATGCGTTATTTGCAAACAAATGATATATGTAACTTTCCTGTTCGACGAACGACGGCCAAATAAAGCGCAAGTGGGCGATTTTTCTTCCGCAGCTGTCACAATGAAGCAAAGTGTTACCCTTAGTCAATGCGTTTTTGTTTGTTAGTTAGTTTGATTGATTGATTATGGAAGAGGGGGGTGCCTTGGTAGGAGGACTTCCTAAGGGACTTTCTAACGCGTATTCACGTTACATCTGGAGAAAACTTACTAAAATCCCCGACCGTTATATGAACAGTCGTATGACCGTGCGTTTTTGTTAGGAGGAGGGTTTGAAGCCCACGGCCCAAAACCTTGGAGGCCAAACCCAAACCAAAGAGACGGCTAAAACCAAAGAGACAAAAATTTGGAGAGGTGACATGTAGCGTTAAAATTTAAGTTCGAGGTTGGGGGTATGCAGCGCTAAAATTTTTCAACTTCAATTGATCTCCAGAATTGCCTCACCATGGCACAATGGTTATGTCACTGAAAATGGTTGACGGCCGAAGTGTGAAGGCCCATTGGGTGTGAAGGGTTCGGATATCATCGCGTGGCTGTCGATCTAACGGTCTGGAGTTTTGGTAAGTTCTCTTCAGTTGTAACGGGAATACGCGTTAGAACACTCCTTCTGCCAAGGCACCCCCCCATCCTTGACACACAGTAAAAAAATTCAGAAACCTTACATACTTATAGCAGAAAAGTTTCCGAAAGTATAGCGTAACCTACCGATGCTCTACTCAAACGCACGATCTCGGAAACATAACCCACATTTCGGAGTAAAGTATTTACGGGGAAAGGAAATCTTTATTTGGGACTTCGCGCGCATGCGCCAAGTGCCAAGAAACAAGTGCCAAGTGGGTGGTGCGCCAAGTGCCAAGTGGGGAAAAGAATGAACGCGTCTTCCCTAATAGCACAGATGGTCACAAGAGTCGCTGTGACGTCACAGAGGGTCACAATTGTCACATTGCAACTTGCAGGGCCCGATTATGACCAACAGCGGACCCGGGCATTGATGAATTTGGGGGTCCCCATCTATAAAATTTGTTTTCTTTTTCATAAAATTTTGACATTTAAAAGAATATTTCAGAACAACATTTGAAACTGGGGCCCTGGGCAAAGTCCCAATTTGCCCATGCGATAATGGTAACGTCGCCGGATGAATACTTAAATAAAACGGATGAATACTTAAATAAAACGGATGAATATTTAAATAAAACAGCACATTATCTCCTAAAAATAATTTATGTGGAAAAAAAATTTAAGATTTTTAATTTATATTTATTAATTATGGTATTTTCCCTCCATTTATAAAATCCCCCCCCCCCAAATTTTAAGTTTCCAAAATAAGCCATACCACAAATAACTTTTGCAGCAGTCAGTTCACTTTTAAAGCAAAATACGGCAAGAAAATCACAGCGTCGAGGTAGAGTGCTCTCCTCCGAATGCGTACGTCCAGTGTTCGATTCTAGTCGCTAGTCCTGACCGCTCCTTCCGTTAGAGTTTGGTGCTGCCATCTAGTGTCAGATACTCGAAACGCTTCATCTAGTGCATGTTACTTTTTTTCTGAAAAACTCAGAAAGGTTACTCGCTAATTCGGAAACCTTTGTGAAATACACGGAATGGTTACTCAATATTTTACCAAAACATACAGAAACGTTACCCATCTTTTTCAGAAACCTTATCTAAAACGTAGAAAAATATGTAAATATTTTTCCGAAATATGCAGAAACGTTTCTAAATACTTTACCCGCATGGTTCCGAAACGTTTCTGCAATTTTAAACTACCAGAGCTGCCCCATTTTTTGGGGTAACGTTTCCGAATTTTTTTTTACCGTGCAGATCACCATAGAGTAGCGTTGTCATAATCACACAAACAAAAAAACAATCTCTAGAATCAACGCAAATAAAAACTACTAATGCACTGACTAAAATTTCGGGTGGAGGGGGAATGAAGAAGCTCCCATGATCTTACCACCCCCCTCCTACGGCCTTGTCCCCCTGATCTGTGACAGTCGAGAGGGTGTTCTTTTCGCCATTTTCACGGAGCAGCTCATTTCCTTTTATTTCCCAGGGTCCACTTAATTTCCCTATAAATCATCTTACACAGGCCCTCGCTTCCCCCCCTTCCCCCACTGCCGCCTTTCCTTTATTAATACAAGCACACTTGTCTCTCTTCTCCCTGTTATATACGATAAGTGGCCAGCTCGTTAACGACACTCTCCCGTTTTGCAAGTTATCGGAAAAGAAGTTTTCGCCGGCACAGAAGAGAGAAAGAGAAGAAGGGTTAACTATATCGGGAGGTAATTAACTTCTCGGGACGTGATTCAGAGACGGATGGGGCGCAAGATGACGGTCGGTCAGTTCGATATGGGACGACGCACCGTGACGTCAATGGAATAGGATCACTTTCGGCCAGGCACACGTGTGGAGAGAATTCGATGAAGTGCAGAGACTAGTTTTTCGTCTGCTTCTTGATTATGACAACGAGGAGCGGCACATAATGGACTGTATTCTTTTTACATCCTTGTACAAAGCGAAGGACAGCAGGCCTGCAGTTGAAAGGGCGTTCGAAAGTCCTCAGCGCCCCCTGGAAAAATTTGAATTCCCCCACTAAAACACCCGGTTTTCCAAGAGGAAAAAAAAAAATCTGTAGTTTCCTTTACTTTTTCGCTATTGCTGTCTCTAATTAGAGAAAAAGAAATACTTTATACGTTTTCTGATAAGATCTGTGAGACATTTTTCATCAGTTCTTTAAATGATGCGAAAGAAGTATTTATTATGGTTTTTATTTTATTATGAAAATAAGCAGCAGATTTCTTAATACTTGTCTAATGTGATGTTAACCCATTTGTGCCTACTATTCCTTTATTCGGAACGCTCAAACTTGGTTAGGTTCGCTGTCCGTCGCAAAAATGCATCAACGTTATTTATTTTTCCTAGCCTAAATTCACGAGTACTAAATCTCGACTCCACAAAATGCATTAATGTGACAAAACAGGATCTAAAATGTTCACCTTTTACACATACATTTTTTAAAAGAAATATCCTTTTTTCATGATGTCACAGATTTATCCAGCATTGTTCGCATCAACAGAGATTACAGAAATTTATAAGGGTACTATTCACTTGCTATTGTTCAAAGGTGTCAACTTGCATAGGCTGCATCCGATCTTACTGGTAGGTATTTTTTACGAACTTTTGGAATGATCTGTCCTTTAGGCGTTAAATTTAGTCTAAATTTTGTATTCTACGTGTCAAATAATTAAAATTTACATTTTGCTGCATGAAAATCAATTGACTGGAACGTGAAGTAGTGAGTTCTGGTGTCCTCGTTGTTTAACATGGGGGTTTCTCGAGGAAGGGGCGATTGATCCCCCTTGCCCCTAGTACGCTATGCCTATGGTGTTTAATATATTATGAAGAACAACAGGTGGCCAAATTTCGACTTTCAAGGAATTTTTCGAGCTTATAAGTTAGTTTTCATAAAGATTTTGTAAAGGAATTTTTCGAGCCTATAAGTTGGTTTTCATAAAGATTTTTATTTGATTTCGGCTGCTGGCATCATTATTGTTGTTTATGATAAGTGGCAAGACTGTGTCTTCGTGTACGTATTAAGGGTACGAATGATCGGGGAGCTTACCTGATTCGAACCACATTGAGAACATGTGGGAGCTCAAACAGTAGACAATCCAAGCTGCAACGGATTGAAACTTAATCAGAGAATGGCATCGTAATACCAAACTCTAACAACATGAAAATGTATGGGAAGTGAGGATGTCCCGAATAAAGGCCGCAATTGGATCACAGGGTGGCAACACCCAATATTAAGATTATTTTCATAATATTTTCATTCAATGAAAATATTATCTTTACACAAAAAATTAATTACATCCAAGAAATACTTTGTTTCTATTACATAAATAGAATACTTTCCATCAATAAAAAAATAAAAGAAAGTACTTATTAACTATTAAACCTAATAAAACCCCTATTAATTAAATAATATTAAACCTAAGATTTTACCCAAAAAACTTAAACTAAAGAATACAAAAGCTTAAACTAAAGAATACAAAATCATGAGTACTTTACCTCATGAATTTTACCTCCAGCTACTGTGCATAAACAAAATTATCGGTTCTGCCAGTAATGGTCACGTTTTAGAGCTTTGGTTAAACATTTCTTACTTTCCTAACATAATAAGCAGTATGAATAATGAGATAAGGTTTTAATAACGGGAGTGGCTTTATACGTTTCCCCCACACCTCTCTTCCATTTTTTTTTTCTGTATCGTTTAAAATGAAATATAAGCCTACGTGGTCTTGGTTTATAATGAACTATTGAACGGAAGGTAAATTAGATAATTTTAGCTTGAGTGGATTATTATTACTATTTTTTATATTTCTGTTACATAATGCACTTTGTTTTTATAATCATTACTTGTATTAGACTCAAAGATTGAAATTTGAGACTCGACACATTCCTGCATTAAACTACAATATTTGTTCATTGTTTTAAGTTTATTGCTACAAGTAAGATTTTGTTGTTTGTCACGCGGAATATTTTAGCATTTTGGTTAACGGTGCAAAACAAGTGGAGTCCGAGAAAAAAAAAACGAATTAGTTCGAGAAACAAAACCGTGTGCTGGTAAAAGGATGTTTAATTTTGATTTATGAAATTATGATTTTTTACTGACGTATTCCGTGGCAGACGAGATGCACAGGCTACGGTTCTGAGATTTTTGTCACACCCATTTGCACTCGACAAGTCATGTGACCAAGGGTGTGTGACCTTCCTAGTTTGTGATATCCATACTAAAATGATCACATCCCCTATATCACATCATGACTCTTCGAGTGGAAAGGGATGTGACCAAAATGCCAGCGCCGTAGCCTGTATATTTAATCAGCCACGAATATATCCTATCTGTCGTCAAACTTCAAACTAATTAAAATTTTCAGCTTGGGAGCCGTATAATTTAGCTTTCGTATTAATCGTAGGAAATATGATAGTCTATAAAATCAGTAGAACATAATCTTGAAATTTTAAAACTTATAAGTGTCCAAATATGCTGTTAGCATATTGAAGATCTACCTATATTAAGTAGTAAAATTAATTCTCCGCAATGAAAATTATGATAAAAACAGTGAAAAAAATTCTACTACTAGGCACATCGAAATTGCCATTGTCAATCATTATATATATATGATTGAATTGGAAACGCGCGGGAACTTTTCGCATTCGAATGATTTCGTTCTGTGTAATCAGCACCTCTCATATCAATGTTGCATGCAGACGACTATTTTAATGTAAAAATTAAAATATGCTATCTGGAAAAACTGTTTAAAACGAACTGAAAGCGCAATTTTCCCTTGAAAGCCTTCAAGTATGACGTTATTGTCTCTTCCAGAGCCTCACGCAAATGTCGATTAACGTCTTTTACTCTCGGATATAAAATAGATCTGAAAATAGCAAAAATCGCATAAAAATGAGGGGACGGGTGTATTTTTAGATTTTCAAAGGAACGCAGATTGCTTTCTATATTTTTATACATAATTCTGAAATTTTCAAGCAGATAGTAGAAACGGTGTATAGATGCTATTAGGCTTTCTTATTACGCTTTCTTACGCTTATGCGATTACTATATTTTTATACATAATTCTGAAAAATTTCAAGCATATAGTAGAAACGGTGTAGATGCTATTACGTTTTTTGTGCTTTTTAATATTTTTGAACTTTTTAATCTTCTTGGAGTAATGACGGTCAAAGTTTTATCTTGAAGTGTTTAGCCAGAATTGTCAGAGATCAGCTTAACTATAAAGTAGGATAAAAATTTTTTATGCTGAATGCTACTTTTCTACTTTTTGGTACTGGAGTACTGTAGACGTTCGTCCCCAGACAATTTTGGTTTCGGCCACTTTTAAAAACAAAGTAAAAATCCAAAGAAACAAGAAAGGCAGTTAGGACCGAAGCATAGATTATGATACACTTAAAGCATACTAATACGTATTTAAAGTCTGAATGTGTTATTGATACGATCACATATTCTCCGGGACTAAAGCAAGCTACCATAAGGGTAATTTAAAAAGCCAAACGATATTTGATATAGGTGATAAATGAGGCTCAATACATAGAATGAAACAATAATCAACGGTTTATATATTGGAAAATTCAAAATAATTAAAATATAAATACAATGAAATTCCGATTTAACGTCGTTTCAAGAACTGAAAATAAAGAACGTTATGCGGGAAAACGTTAAATCGGGGTTGAAGTGAAACGTAATTTCGATTAAATACACTTTATTCCTATACAATAAATTAGACGTTATTTTTAAAAATTATTCTTTAAACAAATAGCTTATACTTCGCGATCACTTTTTAACATCTGCATCTAAATTTGATTTTTCAATACATAAGAGTTATTGGAAAATTCAAAATAATTAAAATATAAATACAATGAAATCCCGATTTAACGTCGTTTCAAGAACTGAAAATAAAGAACGTTATGCGGGAAAACGTTAAATCGGGGTTGAAGTGAAACGTAATTTCGATTAAATACACTTTATTCCTATACAATAATTTAGACGTTATTTTTCAAAATTATTCTTTAAACAAATAGCTTATACTTCGCGATCACTTTTTACCATCTGCATCTAAATTTCATTTTCAATACATAAGAGTTTTTGTAAATATTTCTCTTGACCTTCAATACTTAAAGGAACGATTTCCCCAGTTTGGATCCCTTCAGTCACTGAGAATATTGTATGCTCGTAATCATGACTATTTCGATCATCATTCAAGCTAATTCTGACGGGGTTGGGGAAATTAACGTTAAATGCGGGATTTCTAGCATTATAAACGGCATTTTATAACATTAAAAGTACAGTTTAATATTTGGGATTAATAGAAAATGACGTTATAATCGGGAAAACGTTAAATGAGGCAAACATTAAATAGGGGTTTCATTGATATAACCTCTAAACAAAGATAGAGAAAACTATGTCAAACGTGTATACTTTACATCAAAAAAACCCATTTCTGAGAGTAAAGTTAAATACAGTAGAAGACCCAAAATCCGCCGACCCGAAATCCGCAAGGCTTTAAAATCCGAACTGTCTGTTCAATGTAAACAATGAAATCTGCCATGCCAGCTGCAAGTTCAGAAAACTACACTATAACCACAAAGTAAAACTAAATAAGCTATTCCCACTTGAAAAAAATATTTTAGGAGTCTGTGAGCTCTGATGGTAGCATTGATATCCTTCAAATGACTGACAGTGACATAACTAACACTCAATTATGGTCACATGACACAGACTCTTGACACAGTAACAAGAGAGTATGACCAAAGAGTTGATAAAACAACATGTAATGAAGGTTAGGCTCTAAGAAGAAATATCTCGGATTTGTAGAGCAGCAAAGCTGTGTTACAGAACAGAAAATAATCTAATATATAAAATTCTCCTGTCACAGTGTTAGTCACCTAACTCCTCCGAAACCACTCGACCAATTTTAATGAAATTTTCTATGTATATTCGTTAGGTCTGAGAATAGGTTTTTAACTATGTCTCATACCCCTAAGTCATAAGGGCGGTCCACCCCAAAATGTTTAGCCCCAGAGTGCTATTCATTTCAATCAGGATTTCTGTGTAGACATTAGCGTGTCGAATCACTTTTCAAATGTGTTTGCAAGATAATGTGGAGAGGGGGGGGGGCGTTAATAAAATGTTGAAAGTCGCACAAGGTTTGCAATTTTTGATAATGGATCGCTAAATGTGGTGCCAAAACGTGACAATTTATTATAAATATATTTCGTGTACAGTTAGAAAACTCCTGGCATATATTGTAAAAGTGTTTGCGATTTCTATATAGATTTCTATTCCGAAGAAAGGCTCTGTAGAACAAGAAAGGAAAACACGGTACACTCGTGGATTATGATGCCCATTCCAAACAGCATTTAAAATGTCTTTGCGGTATAGTTGGAATATGCCTACAGGAAGAATATGCCTGGTGAACGTTGTGAAACAGTTTCAGTAGGCGATTTTAAGATATATTTCGATTCCAAAGATGTGTTTTATGGTACAAGAAACAGTTGATTCCTATTTTAACGCCCCCACTCTCGCCAACCTAAAAAATCCCCGTACTTTGGCGAGCTTTGCAGTCATGGGTCTCTTGGAGTTATGCACAAGTTTCAACGGTACTTACGTATTATCCCGGCGGTCCGCCAAGACAAGCAATTTTTCACCAAGATAAATGCCAGGCACATGAAATTGTTGATGGTTTGGAATACGATTGGCAATGTATTTAAAATCTATGAAAAAGTAGTTTGGCGGAAGTGACCGCTGGGATAATACGTAAGTGACGTTTCAACGCACCCAAAAGAACTAGGTGATAACTAAAGTAAACAAACTAGCGATAAACGCGCCAGTTAAGGAATTTGAAGACACTTAATTATTAAAACTTCATTAATCGGTAATCCAAAATAAATAAAAATGTAACGGCATGCTGTACTTACATGTTGTTCCAAATCGCCATTTTAATTCTAAATTACGATTTCTACATAAATGCAAAAAATCGTCATGGTAACTGCATATGTTTAATCATCGCCTCCTTGGCGAGAGTCGAGGCGTTAAAGTAGGAAACAATATATAAAACGGTGAAGTATAGTTGTGATATACTTGGCGAAGATTGTAAAATAGTTTTAGTAGGCGATTTTAAGATAGATTTCGATTCCAAAGATGGATTTTATGAAATAAGAAAGAAAAATACAGCACAGTCATGAATAATGATAGCACTTTCCAACTTAATGGAATAAGGACGAAAAATAGGGACGACGCATAAATTATGATACGATTTTAATATATAGCACTATAGTGCGTATTTAAAATCTGAAAGTGTTTCAGATTTTCATCCTTTTTTTTTGGGGGGGGGGGCAAAATTTTTTATGGAATGACTATCAATAAGTCTCAAGGCCAAACTATGTCTGTTTGTGGATTAGATTTGAGCACACCATGTTTTTCACACGGACAGTTATACGTGGCATGCTCTCGAGTGGGCAAACCATACAGTGGGCATCCAGTTTGTTTGTGTTATCTAAAGATGGGATAGCAAAAAATATTGTACACTCTATTGCGTTAAGGGATTGATATTATTTTGTAGTAAAATCATTGTAATTAGCGATATATATAAATTTAAAGAATAAATTACAATGAATTAAAAATATAAATGTTTGGTATTGTGTTATTTTTATATTCCAGCATCGTTCACAGCGCTCCATGCCTCTTCCACTCATATACCACATCCTCACACACTTACAATAAGTTAGTCATTTCTTTCTACTAAAATAATCCTAGGAATAATTTATATGGCAAAACAACGTTTGCCGGGTCAGCTAGTAAATAAAATAAAATTAACTATAATTAGAACATCCCAAAGTCCTAAACTACTATTGAATATACATGTTTAAATAAGTTGTAGTACTATAATCTCATAATTTTGTATATTGTATTATCCCTCTGTATTTTTATATCATGATTCTGATTATAAGTAACATGATTTGTTTCTCTTGCTCTTTATTGTTTTTTTGTTTTTTTCTGGGTGGGGTGGAGGGAAATAGAATAAATTTCCTATTATGACCCAAAATCCGCAAAATTCTAAAATCTGCACAAGGTCTGGAACCAAGCTGTGCGGATTTTGGGTCTTCTACTGTATAGTTATTTTTCTCCCTGTCTTTCGGAGAGTTACTTTTGTGTAAAATTTCGATAACAGTTTCGGAATAGGAGACCCAGAAAAATCCTGCAAAATGAAAAACTCGTGGAAGATGGACCTTCTCCTTAAGGATGTTAACTCAATAAATAAAGTAAAGCGAGGTTTCAATTTTGAAAACGCCTTTACTTTTTTTAATGTGTGTTATCTATTTTTAAATGTGCACCCGTTCTCCTCTTAAAATTAGCTGAGAGGTAAATGGGATAATTTTTGTTTATGAGTGAACTGATTTTGCTTTAAAATTCAGTTTTAGTATGAATTTTGCATATGGTTAATGATAAGAATGTGGAACTTACTATAATTAACCTCGAGGCTCTGGATTTATAATTAATTACATCAAGTGTATAGCTATAGTTTGACAATTACAAGGTAAGTGAAACATAAAGAGCTTTTCAAAGAAGAAAAGCTAACTAAGAAAAGCTACGTCAAAGCAAGCACTGTGTATAGGTCACCTACACGCTTTCATGTGTGTAGGTCAATAAATAATTAGGACTTTGTTCATCTGCATAAATAAAATTAGATTTTTGTATGTACATTACTTGGAATTTAAAACTTTTGAGATTTCTTTACGTTACAAACAACTGAGAACACAGTACGACTGGAATGAAATTAACTGCCAATTAAATGAAATTTGATGACATGATAGATGATCACCAAATTTAAACTATCGGTGTCCTATTCATGAAAAAAAAATATTAGCTTTTGAGATTTTTTGAAAATTCTTCAAAAGTGTACGCCCCTGGTTGCCATACATGATACTGAAACTTTACTTATAATATGAGTAATTAACAAGTCTTAAAATTATTTTAATTAATAAAAGTGGAGGTTAAGGTTAGGTTTCAATTATCAGAAATTTATATTAAATGCATATGCACATATGTTTAATTATTGTAATTATATTTTTATATATATTAAATATATACATATATATGTTTAATTATTTTAATTAGATTTTTACTTATTACATTTAACATTTATACAATAAACCATTTTAATTTCTAATTTCGTTTTGGATAGTATTAAGAACATAAATAAAAAATAAAGTTTTAGTGAGTGAGGTGAGAAGGCATATATCTTTTTTCTCTTTTTCTGAATTTTTCTTTCCTTCTCAGCAATGCAGTTTTATTGTTCTTAAATTTTATTGCACTTATACGTAAAACAATATGTTGACTCTTTATTTGCGCATTTTACCTATGCTTGCAATCACTGGTAGCATGATGATGATCTGTGAAGCTCAATGTGTATATATATATATATATATATATATATATATATATATTTGAGGTTAATAAGGCCTCTAATAGATTTCTTAATATTTTTGTTCTACAACATACTTCGAAATAATATCCCTTATTAATATAATACTAATAAACAAATGTTACTTTTTAATTAAATTCCGCATACAAATATAGATTTTTTTTACAGTTTTTGACATTTTTGACATGACGGTTTAAACCTCCAAAAACTGTCACATGTCAAAGACCTGCCAACCCTGACTTAAAATAAATAACTTCTTTTTCAGTTTTTACTATGCACTGAAACCCGTATCGCATTTTCTTCTAAAAACATGTGAAAACTTTTCCCATTCGAGAAATTTCTTTTCTCTGGGAACATCCCCTCTTATCTTAATGTTTCATGCAGAGGAAACCATTTTGTTTTGAGAAAAAAAGTTAAACTGGGTAATCTAGTAAAATTATTTTAAACGCAATCACAATTTTCCCTTCAAAGCCTGATAACCAGGGATCCGTAACTTAACGTAACAAAATTGTAACGTTATTCGGCCTTGTAACAAAATAATTCGTTATACAATTTTTATATGTACAAATAACTGCTTGATTTTCGTTATGTATTAGTTACGTTACATTTTGTAATTTATTATCGTACCGTAACAAATCTACAGAACGCAAATGAATACGTTATTGCAATAACGTTATTCAGAATAACGTTATTCAAATGTATACTTATTATAACGTTATTCCGTTTTGTGTTATACTCAGAAACTGAACAAAAAGTAACAGAATGCATTCGGTTACTCATGCTAACGCTTAGTTTATAACGTTAAACTCACTTAACTATTTCATAATGATACAGTATCAATTAGTTATAGAATATAGCATTTCGCTGAATAACGTTTTAAATACGGTATGAGACCGTAACGTTAAAGGAACAGAACGATATTTTCATACCGTTATAGCTACATAACTATATGCAACAATATTGTAGTTACAAATTATAACATATTGGTGTCAATATATTTAAATACGGTATAAGATCTAACGGTTCAAATAACTTAAAGATTTCTGATCCGAATCAACGGCTTTTCGGACTGAGAGGAGGGTGTAAGATAAGTGTTGCGTGAGAGCCACCCTTACTTATGTTTTGTATGTAGCACACACACGGACATAGGGGCTGTCCAGGAGCAAGGGCTTCGGAAGCATAGGCCAAGGGGATCATTTGCCTCCCCCCTAGATTATTATATGCCGTTTTTTCTCTGCTTTTTAGTTTTTTTCCAATACGATAACCATATGTTGAAACAATCTTTGTCCTCCCCCCACCCCTGTATCGGAAAATTTTGTGCTGACGCCCATGTCCAGGAGTCGCGAGTCAGACAGTATGATAGGGGTATATTGAATAATATAAGGGTATATAAAGGGATACATACAAAGCCATTGCTAAGGCTTTATTTAAGGAGGGGAGATAAACTGCCAAGTCAAATATCGGTTTTTACCAACTTATTAATTTTTTTATGAACTATATTACCAACTTTTAATTTTGCCAACTGGGTTTGTGTAATTTTGTCAAGCGTATCAGAAATGAATTATGGTTTTCGTTATTTTATTTATTTATTTTTTTTACCAAGTTTGCCAATTAGGAGTCTAATTTTGCCAAGTTTAACAGAATTTTGCGAGTATTAGAGGGTAGACTCCCTCTACCCCACCTCCCCCTTTACCAAGGGCCCTGTGTACATGATCTTGAAGAAAAACCTTTTTTTCTAATAGTGGGTGCATGAGCTAAATTACTTGAACTTCTAAAGCCGAGATTCCAAAAGGAGTCAATTAAGTTTTCAATGGGTGTATATTATTCCAGGGACATATTGGGGATCGAAAATAACTTTTCGCACTTTTAACAGATTTCTTCTTCTATTTCTGCTTACTTTTTAAATAAAAAATTTAAACATCTCTGGGGCACAGTCAGCTGTGACATGCCACCTTTTTACGATTGTAAAAACTGTTTTGGATGAAGTGGAAAGTCTCAGCGTTTTGGCTTATCCCGCGGTTGTCAGTCTGACTCTGGAGTTTTGGATATTGAAGATAAATCTTTTTTTATTATCTGGGTTATTTAATCGTCTAAGCCGAGATTTCAGAGGGTGTCAATGAAAGTTTTAAATGGGCAGAGGTTTCGGGGACGTTTTGAAGGGTGAAGATTATTTTTTTGTGTTTTAACTGTTTATTGTTTTCTTTTTCTTTTTTAAATGAAAAAATTAATTTGTTAGTCTATTAATAAAATGAAATTAAGGAAGTCGAAATTAGAGGCGTAGCAATGGATATATATCCCCCTCGACGCCGAAATTTTTAGATCAGTTACCATGAGCTTTTAGATTTTTATGTCTTGCAGAAATTACATTTATTTATTCCCGACACTAATGCATATTTTTACCCCGAATAAATTACCCTCTACATTTCTGGTCAAGGTAGTGAAAAGGTTGGGAATCTGAAGAGAATTTCGACAACATTAATACATTTTAAGAGACATACTGGTTTACGTGTTTAATACCAAAAGTGATATCGTTCTTTTATAATTGCCGACATGAGCCGATCATTCTCGTTACAATTTTTTTCGGAAGGGGGGGGATTGGTAATATGAAGTGCTCGAAAATGATACAGCTTGTTCATTAGAAATATGAGTGTCTCACGTTTGAGTACCTCATGCGTGCTTAATCATGTGTACTATGATTCACGTTAACCACAACAGGGCAATAATTTACTAGTGACAGTTCTGGATCCGCGAGTAAAGCTTCAATGAACAAAAGTGAGAAAATTGAGAGTCAAAATAATTCTATTTATGCTCAGTCAGTACATATAAGTATTACACGACGCTATTTTCCATTTAAATGTTAACAGTAATGTGTAAGGTATGTATGACAGACATTCACTGTTTAGTACAAGGACTAGTTTCTTCATGCTTCGAATCCTCACACTCTCTCGTTGTTAGAACTACAGTACGATTAAAATCAAGCATGTTTTTCAGCGTCGACATAATTTGTCTTTGTCTACATGCCTTGCCACGGAGAGGCACTTTTCAGATGTGATTGCCAGATAAAGCGAAGGGGAAGGGGAGAAAAAATGTTGAAAGTCGCACAAGGTTTGCAATTTTTGATAATTGATCGCCAAGTTTGGTGTCAAAAATACGTCTTCAAAACCAAACCAAGCTCTGTGCTATCTTCCAAATTAGGCTAGAAACTGGCAAACACGACAGATTATTACAAAGGAAAAGTATAGTTAGAATATACCTGGCGAAAATTGTAAAACAGTTTTAGAAGGCGATTTTAATATAGATCTCAATTCCGAAGATGTGTTTTATGGAACAGGAAGACAAATATGGTACAATCATAGATTACGATACACTTTCCAAATGGTATTTATAAAGGTGAAGTATAGTTAGAATATGCCTGAGAAAGATTCTTAAACAGTTTTGGTAGGCAATTTTAATATAGATTTCAATTTTGAAGAAGAGTTTGTGAGCAAGAAAGACAAACACGGCACACACATGAATTATGATGCACATTCTAAACAGTATTTAAAATGCTGAAGTATAGTTGGAATATGCTTGTAAAACAGTTTTAGTAGGTGATTTAATGATAGATTTAGAATCCAAAGATGTGTTTTATGGAGCAAGGAAAAAAAATACAGCACAATGAATAATGATACACTTTTCAACTTAATGAAATAAGGAAGAAAACTAGGGAAGAAGCATAGACTATGATATGCTTTTAATACATAGCACTCAAGTGCGTATTTAAAATCTGTGTTTCAGACTTTAAATACGCACTGTGTTCTTAAGTGTTTCAGATTTTAACTTTAAAAAAAAATAATACAGCCAACTAGGAAAAATTCAAGCTTGTAATAGTCCTGTATTTACTTTTAACAAATAACTACATCTTACATTTTAGCAGTTTGTTGCTACGGCCAGGCAAGTAAGGCTAAATAGTAATTAAAAGGAACATTCAGATAAAAAATACGATTTTCGCCAGTTCTACGGGAACATTTTGACTGACAGTGACTTGACTTTGATTCACGGGGATTATGTAACTCACACGACATCACAAAAATTTGTCAACCCAGATGTCTTCTGACTTAAAACTCGGGGCGCAAAAAAGGAAAGTTGTTAAGAGCTTTAAAAAAGAATTCGTTTACATTATGGTCTATGGATAGAAATTCTTGAAAGTGCGCTATTGCATCGGCAGAAAACCGTCCGAAACTGTAGACCGTTAGATCGACAGCCGCGCAGTATGTCCGAACGCGGTACCTTCACACTTTGGCTATCGACCTTACTCATTGTCTTAACACTAGTGTCTAAACGGCGCAGTCGATTGAGCTCAAATTGAGCTTGTATGTTATAGGTCACGGTCGCATGACCTGCGTAGATTTTGCAGTGTGTAGTGCTAATAATTTGTTCACAGGATTGCAAAAGTAATTCTTATGCATTTCGGCCTACGAATGCAAATCAATTAAAACGTACTAGTGTTTAAATGGTACATTCGAATAAGTTTAAAAAGGGTATGTATATTATAGATCGCCGTCACACAACCTGTATATCTGCCACTAGGTGTAATAAGCATCTTTATAACATAGTGAACTTTCTTGTATTACTTCAGTTTTAAAGTATTTCAGAGATAACCATTCCCCTCTTCTTTGAAATGCAAGAAATTCCCTTAAAAGTGCTCCTATGAGAACCCATGAATGACGACACGATCCATAGATTGAATACTATTGATTTAAACGAAAGTTAATGCGAGTCATGGAACTCACTTCACGCTAGATATACACTTACAGAATTTAGTGTTATTTTTAGGTTGAAAATGCAAAATAAAATACCAGGGAACAAATAGCTGCCTGGTTTGTCGTTGCATTAGTGAGGTTCTTCGTATATGTATTATATTTCTAAAGATAGGTTTATATTTTTTAATTCTGACAAAACAGATTGTACGGAAATCTATTTGGGCGGTCTATAAAAAGTCCTTTTCGTTTGCACATCACATCGTTGTAAAATCTAATATATAAAATTCTCCTGTCCCAGTGTTAGTTACCTAACTCCTCCGGAACCACTCGACCAATTTTAATGAAATTTTCTATGTATATTCGTTAGGTCATAGAATAGGTTTTTAACTATGTCTCATACCGCTAAGTCATAAGGGCGGTCCACCCCAAAATGTTTAGCCCCCGAGTGCTATTCATTTCATTCAGGATTTCTGTGTAGACATTAGCGTGTCGAATCACTTTTCAAATGTGTTTGCCAGATAATGTGGAGAGAGGGGGGGGGGGGAGTTAATAAAATGTTGAAAGTCGCACAAGGTTTGCAATTTTTGATAATTGATCGCTAAATGTGGTGCCAAAACGGGACAATTTATTATAAATATATTTCGCGTATAGTTAGAAAACGCCTGGCGTATATTGTAAAAGAGTTTTATTAGGCGATTTTAATATAGATTTCTATTCCGAAGAAGTTCTCTGTGGAACAAGAAAGGAAAACACGGTACACTCGTGGATTAGGATGCCCATTCCAATCAGCATTTAAAATGTCTTTGCGGTATAGTTGGAATATGCCTACAGGAAGAATATGCCTGGCGAAGATTGTAAAACAATTTCAGTAGGCGATTTTAAGATAGATTTCGATTCCAAAGATGCGTTTTATGGTACAAGAAAGAGTTGATTCCTATTTTAACATCCCCACTCTCGCCAACCTAAAAAATCCCCGTACTTTGGCGAGCTTTGCAGTCATGGGTCTCTGGGAGTTATGCACAAGTTTTAACGGTATTTACGTATTATCCCGGCGGTCCGGCAAGACAAGCAATTTTTCACCAGGATAAATGCCGGGCACATGAAATTGTTGATGGTTTGGAATACGATTGTACGATACGGTAAGTACCGTTTCAACGCTCCCAAAAGAACCAGATGAAAACTAAAGTAAACAAACTAACGATAAACGCACCAGTTAAGGAATCTGAAGACACTTAATTATTAAAACTACATTAATTGGCAATTCAAAATAAATAAAAATGTAGCGGCATGCTTACATACATGTTGTTCCAAATCGCCATTTTATTTCTAAATTACGATTGCCACATTAATGCAAAAAATCGTCATGGTAACTGCATATGTTTAATGATCGCCACCTTGGCGAGAGTCGAGGCGTTAAAGTAGAAATCAACCCAAGAAAGACAAACCAGTACATTCATGGATTATGATGTACATTCGAAACAATATATAAAACGATGAAGTATATTTGTAATATACTTGGCGAAGATTGTAAAATAGTTTTAGTAGGCGATTTTAAGATAGATTTCGATTCCAAAGATGGGTTTTACGAAACAAGCAAGAAAAATACAGCACAGTCATGAATAATGATACACTTTTGAAACTTAATGGAATAAGTAAGAAAAATAGGGACAACGTATAACTAATGATACGATTTTAATATATATATAATATATATAGCACTATAGTGTGTATTTAAAACCTAAAAGTGTTTCAGATTTTCATCCTTTTTTCTTTCCGAACATGTACCCTGTAAGGAAAGTATTGTAATCATGAAAAAATTCGACTTCGAGATTTTGATGTATTAACACGTTTTGAGGTCTTCTGAATTCATTTATGCTATTTTTACGAGATGTATGTTTGTATGTGTGTGTGTGTGTGTGTGAGTGTGTGTGTGTGTGTGTATGTGAGTGAGTGAACACGATAGCTCCTAAACGGGGCATTCGATTGAGCTCAAATTGGGTATATATGTTATAAACCACCATCGTAAGACCGACATTGATTTTGATGTGTATAGGACTTAAAGTTTTTCTACTGGGCTACTACAAAGATTTCTTTTACATTATGGCTTATGGGGGGGGGGGAAATTCTTGAAAGTGCTCTAGCGTTTAAACGGTACATTCGATTGAACTCATATTGGGTATATCTAATAAATAAAATTCTCATGTCACAGTGTTAGTTACCATACTCCTCCAAAACGGCTCAACCGATTTTAAAGAAATTTTATATGTATATTCGTTAGGTCTGCGAATATGATTTTGTCTCATACCCCTAAGTCACAAGGGCGGTCCACCTCAAAAATTTTTGCACCAGAGTGCTAATAAGTTGAATCAGGATTTTTGTCAAGGCATTAGCGCATCGAGTCCCTTTTCAAATGTGTTTGCCAGATAACGTGGAGAGGGGGGGGGGCGTTAATAAAATGTTGAAATTCGCACAAGGATTTGCAATTTTTGATAATGGATCGCTAAATGAAGAGCCAAAACGTGACAATTTATTATAAATATATTTCGAGTATAGTTAGAAAACGCCTGGCGTATATTGTAACACAGTTTTATTAGGCGATTTTAATATTGATTTCTATTCTGAAGAAGTGCTTTGTGGAACAAGAAAGGATAACACTGTACACTCATGGATTATGATTCCCATTTCATGTCTTTGCAGCATAGTTGGAATATGCCTATAGGAGGAATATGCCTGGCGAAGATTGTAAAACAGTTTCAGTAGGCGATTTTAAGATAGATTTCGATTCCAAAGATGTGTTTTATGGTACAAGAAAGAGTTGATTCCTATTTTAACGCCCCCCACTCTCGCCAACCTAAAAAATCCCCGTACTTTGGCGAGCTTTGCAGTCATGGGTAAGTGTCTGGGAGTAATGCACAAGTTTATACGGTACTTACGTATTATCCCGGCGGTCCTCCAAGACAAGCAATTTTCACCAAGATAAATGCCGGGCACATGAAATTGTTGATGGTTTGGAATACGATTGGCAATAGTTTGCCAGCAATTTGACGAAAAAGTATTTTGGCGGAAGTGACCGCCGGCATAATACGTACGTACCGTTTCGGCGCTCCCAAAAGAACTAGATGAAAACTAAAGTAAACAAATTAGCGATAAACGCACTAGTTAAGGAATTTGAAGACACTTTATTATTACAACTACATTAATTGGCAATCCAAAATAAATAAAAATGTAACGGCATGCTGTGCTTACATGTTGTTCCAAATCGCCATTTTAATTCTAAATTATGATTGCCAAATAAATGCAAAAAATTGTCATTGTAACTGCATATGTTTAATGATCGCCACCTTGGCGAGAGTCGAGGCGTTAAAGTAGGAATCAACCAAAGAAAGACATACATGGTATACGCATGTATTATGATGCGCATTCGAAACAATATATAGAACGATGAAGTGTAGTTGTAATATACTTGGTGAATATTGTAAAATAGTTTAGTAGACGATTTTAAGATAGATTTCGATTCCAAAGATGGGTTTTACGAAACAAGAAAAAAAAATACAGCACAGTCATGAATAATATACATTTTCCAACTTAATGGAATATGAGAGAAAAATAGGGACGACGCATAAATTATGATACGATTTTAATATATAGCGCTATAGTGCGTATTTAAAATCTGAAACATTTTCAGATTTTTATTCATCCTTTTATTATTACTTTTTTTGGACAAAATTTTTTATGGAATGACTATAAATAAGTCTCAAGGCCAAACTATGTTTGTTTGTGGCTTAGATTTGAGCACGCCATGTTTTCCACACGGACAATTATATGTGGCATGATCTCGAGTGGGCAAACCATGCAGTTTGTTTGTGTTAGCTAAAAATATTGTTCACTCTATTCCGTTAAGGGATTCATATTATTTTTTAGTAAAATTATTGTAATTAGCAATATATATAAATGTAAAGAATAAATTACAATGAATTAAAAATATAAATGTTTGGTATTGTGTTATTTTTATATTCCAGCATTGTTCACAGCACTCCATGCCTCTTCCACTCATATACCACATCCTCACACACTTACAATAAGTTAGTCATTTCTTTCTACTAAAATAATCCTAGGAATAATTTATATGGCAAAACAACGTTTGCCGGGTCAGCTAGTATATATATATATATCTAATATATAAAATTCTCCTGTCACAGTGTTAGTCACCTAACTCCTCCGAAACCACTCGACCAATTTTAATGAAATTTCCTATGTCTATTCGTTAGGTCTGAGAATAGGTTTTTAACTATGTCTCATACCAGTAAGTCATAAGGGCGGTCCACCCCAAAATGTTTAGCCCCAGAGTGCTATTAATTTCAATCAGGATTTCTGTGTAGACATTAGCGTGTCGAGTCACTTTTCAAATGTGTTTGCCAGATAATGTGGAGAGGGTTATTAAAATGTTGAAAGTCGCACAACGTTTGCAATTTTTGATAATTGATCGCTAAATGTGGTGCCAAAACGTGACAATTTATTATAAATATATTTCGCGGATAGTTAGAAAACGCCAGGCGTATATTGTAAAAGAGTTTTATTAGGCGATTTTAATATAGATTTCTATTCCGAAGAAGTGCTCTTTGGAACAAAAAAGGAAAACACGGTACACTCGTGGATTATGATGCCCATTCCAAACAGCATTTAAAATGTCTTTGCGGTATAGTTGGAATATGCCTACAGGAAGAATATGCCTGGCGAAGATTGTAAAACAGTTTCAGTAGGCGATTTTAAGATAGATTTCGATTCCAAAGAT